>NC_069444.1:33487200-33669700 GCF_026875155.1 Cherax quadricarinatus
TTCATTTATAATCTTGTTCCTTTCCAGGTGTTCGACCACTCTCCTCCTGATAATCTTCTCCATGACTTTGCACACAATACATGTCAGAGACACAGGTCTGTAGTTTAGTGCCTCGTTTCTGTTTCCTTTCTTAAATATGGAGACTACATTAGCTGTCTTCCATTTCTCAGGTAGTTGCCCAGTTTCAAGGGATGTGTTGAAGATTGTGGTTAGAGGCACGCACAGCATCTCTGCTCCTTCTCTAAGGACCCATGGGGAATGTTGTCCGGTCCCATCACCTTTGAGGTGTCAAGGTCACTTAAGAGCTTCTTCACCTCCTCCTCAGTTGTTCGTATGTCATCCAACACTTGTTGGTATATTCCCTCTTGATGTTCCCTTCTGTGCTGTCTTCCCACAGCCCTTCCTGTCTCTACTGTAAAAACTTCCTTAAATCTCCTGTTCAGCTCCTCACATACCTCCTGATCATTTCTTGTGAGTTCTCCACCTTCTGTGTGTGTGTGTGTGTGTGTGTGTGTGTGTGTGTGTGTGTGTGTGTGTGTGTGTGTGTGTGTGTGTGTGTGTGTGTGTGTGTGTGTGTGTGTATACTCACCTAGTTTGTACTCACCTAGTTGAGGTTGCGGGGGTCGAGTCCGAGCTCCTGGCCCCGCCTCTTCACTGATCGCTACTAGGTCACTCTCCCTGAGCCGTGAGCTTTATCATACCTCTGCTTAAAGCTATGTATGGATCCTGCCTCCACTACATCGCTTCCCAAACTATTCCACTTACTGACTACTCTGTGGCTGAAGAAATACTTCCTAACATCCCTGTGATTCATCTGTGTCTTCAGCTTCCAACTGTGTCCCCTTGTTACTGTGTCCAATCTCTGGAACATCCTGTCTTTGTCCACCTTGTCAATTCCTCTCAGTATTTTGTATGTCGTTATCATGTCCCCCCTATCTCTCCTGTCCTCCAGTGTCGTCAGGTTGTGTGTGTGTGTGTGTTGTGTGGTGTGTGTGTTTGTGTGTGTGCGTGTGTGTGTGTGTGTGTGTGTGTTGTGCGTGTGTGTGTGGTTTGTGTGTGTGCGTGTGTGTGTGTGTGTGTGTGTGTGTGTGTGTGTGTGTGTGTGTGTGCGTGTGTGTGTGTGTGTGTGTGTGTACTCACCTATTTGTGGTTGCAGGGGTCGAGTCACAGCTCCTGGCCCCGCCTCTTCGCTGATTGCTACTAGGTCCTCTCTCGCCCTGCCCCATGAGCTCTATCATACCTCGCCTTAAAACTATGTATGATTCCCGCCTCCACTACGTCACTTTCTAGGCTATTCCACGGCCTGACTACTCTATGACTGAAGAAATACTTCCTAACATCCCTTTGATTCATCTGAGTCTTCAACTTCCAATTGTGACCTCTTGTGTCTGTGTCCCTTCTCTGGAACATCCCGTCTTTGTCCACCTTGTCTATTCCGCGCAGTATTTTATATGTCGTTATCATGTCTCCCCTGACCCTCCTGTCCTCTAGTGTCGCCAGGCAGATTTCCCTCAACCTTTCTTCGTAGGACAATCCCCGTAGCTCTGGGACTAGTCTTGTTGCAAACCTTTGCACTTTCTCTAATTTCTTGACGTGCTTGACTAGGTGTGGATTCCAAACTGGTGCTGCATACTCCAGTATGGGCCTGACGTAAATGGTATACAGAGTCTTAAACGAATCCTTACTGAGGTATCGGAACGCTATCCTTAGGTTTGCCAGACGCCCGTATGCTGCAGCAGTTATCTGATTGATGTGCGCCTCAGGAGATATGCTCGGTGTTATACTCACCCCCAGATCTTTTTCCTTGAGTGAGGTTTGCAGTCTTTGGCCACCTAAACTATATTGTGTCTTCAGTCTTCTTTGCCCTTCCCCAATATTTATGACTTTGCATTTGGCAGGGTTAAATTCAAGGAGCCAGTTGCTGGACAAGGCTTGTAGCCTGTCCAGGTCTCTTTGTTGCCCTCCCTTTGATCCTCATCCGATTTGATTCTTCTCATTAACTTCGCATCATCTGCAAACAAGGACACTTCTGAGTCTATCCCTTCCGTTATGTCGTTCACATATACCAAGAACAGCTCAGGTCCTAGGACTGACCCCTGTGGAACCCCGCTTGTCACAGGCGCCCACTCTGACACCTCGTCGCGTACAATGACTCGTTGTTGCCCCCTGTCAGGTTTTTACCCTGATCCATTGCAGTGCCTTTCCTGTTATGGGGTGCCTGATCCTCTAGCTTTTGTAGTAACCTCTTTGAGAACTGTGTCGAAGGCCTTTGCAGTCCAAAAATATGCAGTCGATTCCACCCTTCTCTCTCTTGTCTTACTTCTGTCACCTTTTTCATAAAACTCTAGTAGGTTTGTGACACAGGATTTTCCTTCCCTGAAACCGTGCTGGTAGTCAATTATACACTCGTTCTTTCCAGGTGCTCCACCACTCTCCTCCTGATGATCTTCTCCATGACCTTGCATACTATACACGTTTAGGGGATAAGGTCTGTATTTAGTGCCTCATGTCTGTCCCCCCTTTTTAAAAATTGGGACTACATTTGCCATTTTCCATACCTCAGGGAGATGCCCGGGTTTCAAATGATGTGTTGAAAAATCTTTGTTAATGGCTCACACTATAACTCTGCTCCCTCTTAAGGGACCCATGGAGAAAATGTTGTCTGGTTTCCACCGCCTTTGAGGTGTCAAGTTCGCATAGCAGCTTCCCTTCACCCTCCTCCTTGGTTATATGTACCTCATCCACACTTGCTGGTGTGCCCCCCCTGTTCTGATTTTCTGGAGTCCTACTGGTTTCCCACTGTAAATACCTCTTTAAATCTTGTGTTGAGCTCCCGACATACCTCTCGGTGTTTCTTTTTAATTCCCCATCACCCTTCCTCAATCTGATTACCTGGTCCTTGACTGTTGTTTTCCTCCTGATGTGGCTGTACAACAGCTTCGGTCGTCTTTACTTTTGATGCTATGTCATTTTCATATTGTCTCTGAGCCTCCCTTCTTATCTGTGCATATTCGTTTTGGCTCTTCGGCTAATCTCTTTATTTTCCTGAGTTCTCTGTCTTCTGTACCTTTTCCATTCTCTAGTACACCTATTTTTTGGGCCTCCCTACACCTTTGGGTAACCAAGGACTCGTTCTGTTTTCCATTATTTGTTTCCCTTGGGAACAAACCTCTCCCCTGCCTCCTTGCATTTTGTTGCCACATAGTCCATCATTTCTTGTACTGGTTTTCCTGTCAGTTCCCTCTCCCACTGAAGTCTTGAAAAGGGAAATTCCCATGCCTGAATAGTTCCCCCTTTTGTAGTTTGGTTTTCCCAGCCTATTCATGCTACTCTCTCCACTTGGAGCTCAACTATGTAGTCAAAGCACAGAACCACATGATCACTAGCTCCCAGGAGCCTTTCATACATGATACCCTCGATGTCCGAACTATTCAAGGTGAATACAAGGTCCAGTCTTGCTGGTTCATCTTCTCTCTCTCTGGTAGTGTCTCTAACATGTTGATGCATGAGGTTTTCCAGTAGCACATTCATCATCTTGGCTCTCCATGTTTCGGGACCCCCATGGGGCCCAGGTTTTCCCAGTCAATCTCCTTGTGATTGAAATCACCGATAACTAGTAACTTTGCTCCCCCCATGTGTGCTCTCCTGGCCACCTCGGCTAGTGTGTCGATCATTGCTCTGTTGCTCTCATCATATTCTTCTCTTGGCCTCCTGCAGTTCTGTGGTGGGTTGTACATTACTGCAATTATCACCTTATGTCCCTCAGACTGGATTGTTCCTACTAAAGCCCCTTTCGCCCGTGCCATCCATTCCTTCCCTTTTCTCAAAACCCCCACTGGTTTTTAATGAGCAAGTAACTCCTCCCCCCCCTCTCCTTCCCTCTGTCTTTCCTGGGATTTGATATCCGGATGGAAAGATTGAATCTGTTATTATTCTGGTTAGTTTTGTTTCTGTGAGTGCTATTATGTCTGGGGATGTCTCCTTGATTCTTTCGTGCCACTCCTCATACTTCTCTGTTATTCCATCTGCATTTGTATACCACACCTTCAACTTCTTTTCTAAGACTGTGGTCTGGGAGGTTTATTGGGGTTGGGGAAGTGGGAGACCTGGTAAGGAACTATTGGTTACTGCTGTGGGGGTGGAGTTTGTAATGTAGTGGGTGGGGGCATTGGATGTGGCATGGGTGTTTTGATTTAGAGTGTTTCGTTGCACTGGGGTTGACCTGGTTGGGAGGCTTCTATAGGAAGCTGTGAGGGAGGCTGTGTTTGATCTTCTTCTTGGGTCTGGGATCTCCTGTCTGTCTTCTCCATCCCCTCTCTTTCCTCCTTTCGCCTTTGTATCATCTCTCTCAGTTTCTGCCTTTCTTCTTGTGTTCTGTCGCGGTCGAGATACACCTTCCTGTATGCCGGCATGTCCCTTAATCGTGCTTTCTCCTGCAGGATCCTGTTCCGAGTCGCTTCTGCCTTGAAGGTCACTTTCATTGGCCGGGTTCTTTTTTTACAAACCCCCCTAATCTCCGAAAATTTTCCAGCTGGGTCATGTCGTCTTCTCCTATTGCTTTTAAAGATGCTTTCAATTGCTTTTTTTCCCCTTGTTTTCTTGCTTCATATGTTTCCCCTTCAACTTCCTGGGGCCCATACACAAAGACTGACCTCACCCTTTTCATTCCCCACTGCATATCCCTGTGTACCCCTCATTCAATTTTGGGTTTTCCCCCCACTGCAGATTTCCTTTCTTCAGTTTCACTGGCTAATGTACTTGGGCTCGGGCCCTGTCTTTTTCCCTTTTTGGGCTTTCCTTGGGCTCTGTTTTGTCTGTTAGGGCCTCCACATAAAGCTTAGCTTTTCATTTACTACAGACCCCCTTTAGAGCCGCTCCATGCAGTTGGCCCCTTTTCCCCCTACTGCCCCTTATTTGGGTGAGGTGCAGCTTGTTGTCAACCCCAAAAATTTTCTTTAGTTCTTTAGGCTTTTTCAGTTTTTTTCCATTCCTTTTCTAAACTCTGCATCCTGCCTCTGTGTTTTTGACATGCCCTCCCATTTTCCTGTTTTCCTATCTATCCTCTCTTCCTTCTCATGCTAAGTTTTCAGTTTTTTTTTCCCCATTCATATCCCTTTTTTATGACTCTGCTGCCCAATCTTCCTTTGCAGCTTCCCCTTCCTGCCCCCTTGGGTTTTTTTTGTTCTCTCTGGAAACCCCCTTTTTGTTTTATCCTGATTCCCTCGAGGGGGAAACCTATGATTCGTATGTTATTTTATAGTGGTATGTCATGTGGGGGGGAGGTAGGGAGGAACTGTGGCATGGGGGAGAGGAGTGGGGAGGGGGGGGGGGGGGAGGGTAAAACGGGAGGTGTTGTGGTGTTGTGTGAATTTTGTGTGAAATTTGTGGGTTTATTATGTACTGAAAGGTGGGGGGTCGGCGTTGGATCCAGTGGTCCTTGGCTGCCCACAACTTCTTGTAAAAGCCCCCAAACCCCCCCCCCGGGACTTTCCCACACGATTTTAGGGGGGTGGTGTGTGTGTGTGTGTGGGGTGTGTTGTGTGTTTTGTGTTTGTGTGTGTGTGTGGTGTGTAGGGGTGTGTATGTGTTGTGGTGTATGTGTGGTATTGTGTGGGTGTTGTGTGTGTGTGTTGTTTTTGGTGTGTTGTGTGATAAATGTGTGTGTGTAATTTTGTGTGGTAGTGCGTGGTTTGGTGATGTTGTGTGTTGTGTTGTGGTGTTGTGTGGTGTTGTTTGCCTAGTTAGTTACCATTTGTCCTAGTACAGGTATGTTGGGGTTATGGTTATAGGGGGGAGATACTGTTAATCATACCAGAAATTTTTTTTAAAAAAACGGAAATTGTTTCTTGGGTTAAAGCTTCTATGAGTGTCTGCCCTTGTGTTGTGTTGTGTTGTTGTGTGTGGTGTGAGGGAGGGATGGTTAGGGGGGGGAGGGGTGTGTGTGTGTGTGTGTGTGTGTGTGTGTGTATTGTGTGTGGTGTGTGTTGTGTGTTGTGTGTGTGTGTGTTTTGTAATTATGTGTCGAATTATGTGGGGTTTTTATGTTTCGAAAATATGTTGTGCTTGGAGGCAATTGGATTTCAGGGGTTTCGCTTGAGTCCACCCCCTCTTGTGACCTGACTCCCACCCTCCGGTTTAACGCTCACCTACTTCAATTTTTGCCTATGCCTACCTGCCACCTACTTATAGTAATTAACGCCTTTTTAAATGGATTACCAATTGCTATTCCTTATTAATCTTTGGTTGCCTATTTTTAGGGCAGAAGTTAGACCTTTCACATTCAGTTTTGGGTAATTTGGGAAACCCGGGAAAAACCCCCACACCCCAAAAAACCCTCATAGGTGGATCAGTACTTGTGGGCACTGTAGCAGCCTTAGTTTGTCCAGCTCAATGTAGTCCTGGCGAGACCCGCTCGATGTGACGTCCTGGCGTAATCCCCCTCAATTTTTCTCTTTTAAAATTTCCCCTTTCACGTATTTCTCTAACTGGTCACACTTTTGTTTCACTTTTTTCTATTTTGGGGTGACACTTGACAACATCGCCTTAAAACCACCCCACTCCTGCCCACTCTCGCCACAACTTTTTTTTATTTTCTAGATCATTGAAAAATTTGTGGTCCCCCCCCAATTATGGGGCTCAGGCAGTTAAAAAATCCTTTTGGATTGTTCACCCCCTGAACACAAAACCCGAAAAAACACTTGGGTAGCCCTCAAAAGCACTTATTTTCCGGGGGCATGGAAGGGTGACTCAGCGCTCGCTGTCCCTCTGTGTCCCTAGTGTGTTTTGTGTGTTTCTAATTTGCGAAAAGAAGATATGTCCACAACCCTCAAGAGTAATTTGAGGGGGTTTTGTCCCGCACATAGGCAGGGACGATTACCAAACTTAAAAAATTCAGTTTTTAAACCTAACAGTACGAAAAAGCCGTTGGGGTTTTATTATTCTACAATACATATAAAAGGTATACAGTCCTCTGACATAAAGACATACCTGTACAAAACCCCTTTATTTCAAGCATTTTCGGGGCAAATTAGGTCATTTTTTCCCAGGATGCACCCCAAAACCAGTCGACAAAACGCCCAGGTACCCTTTTTTCTAAAGGGTTTATCAGGAAATTACTTTGAGGAAAAACGTCCCAATTTTTCCCTTTCCGTCCGGGGAATTGAACTCCGGACCTCAGTGTGGCGGAGTGTGCGGCGATCGAGCTGGGATTTGCATAAAAAAGATCCCAGTCGTTGCACATTTCTAATTTTCTTCAGCTTTTTCAATTTTAAAAACCTCCGCAACTAATTACTACCACTACCAAATTTTTTCGGCTGATCTACTTCTATGGAAACATCCCCTCCTGCAGTGAAAATGCCTACATCGCGTCCCTCACTGATCCAGTATAAAAAACCATTTTCTCCTCTCTAGTAAAGACTCAGACGGACTCAGTTCACACACCATTTTTCAGGGAGTTCACTATTATCAAAAGGGGCCACAGGGCTTCTGCCGAAAAGAAGAGGCCACGATCTCCATGAACACGACGGGGGGACTCGGATTTGGAAATGCGGGGGTACTTCTAGCGAAGAAGTTGGAGCCCACTCCATGTCTCAGAAAAAGAGGAAGATCCTGCTCAATTTTAGCAACCTGACAGTTCAAAAATGGACCCAGCGAATAGGAAGGGGGAGGAATAAACCCCCCAACCCCCGAAAACCAAAAAGGATGGATCCCTGTGGCAACAAAAAAAGGCCGTCTGCCCCAAGGGACAGGAAAAAGCTCAGCCGCCCCTGGCAAATTCAAGGTGAAGCTTACGGGGACCACAGAACCCATAGGCGTTGTTTCATCCCTGGAATCACGACAAAACCTAATTTCAAGAATGGTTCAACTTGAGGGGAGAACCAAATTGACTCCTCTAAACAAGAAAGAAACACCCCCTTTGAAAAATTCATGGAACAGATCGCTCTTCACCCTGGAGGAACTGGACTCTCGGCGAAGTTTCCCCAAGGGGTTAGGATGCGATCCCGCTGATGATCCCATCGAGGCAGTACAGTCCCCCCATGTGTTCCTCAACTCTAAAGGCAAAGATGGGGCAAGCACCAACCCACATCCTCATTCAGAATTAGGACCCTTCCATCCCAGCTGGACTCGGTTTTTGGGGGGCGGTACGTTCGGGGACCTTCACAGCAAACCAGTTTTGCTTTTTAAAGTGTCACGTTATGGCCCTGGGTGCGCCACCTTACCGGGAATGCATCACCAAGCTAAAAAATGCATCGCCCCCCCATCCCAATCCGAACTGCAGGCAAAACACCATGCCCGGAATCCTCGATGCCCCGAGGGTCGCCAGAATTCAAGAAGTCTGGAAAAACCCAAAAACTCGGCAACAGGTTTACGCGGGTCATCACCTTTAGCAAACGATGGGGTGCAGAAAAAACCCCGCCAACGCGATCTCTCACACTAACCCCAACAAAGCCCCCGGGAAATTCCCAACCCTCGAGCTTCAACCAGGCGTCAAGGTCAAAACCTCCTGCACCCCACCTCAAAGAAGAAACAGAACAAGAGGAACAGGAGGCTCAACAGGGTACACTGGCAATGCATCAGCAGGCGGCATGAAAAGAGCCCCCCCCGGCCAAGACGACAACGCATGCAAACATCCTTACCGGCACCCGGGGCTTTGCAGGCTCAACTGGCACCCCCCGCAATTCCGGCTCCCAACCTGAACAGCAACAGACCACGGGGGTCAATAAAGAATCCAACCCTCAAAAAGTCCCCGCAGGGCCACAACAGCCCAGAAATACCACTGTTTCGAACCCCCAAACCCCAAAAACAGGCCCTCCCAGGGGGGCTCTAACACTCATCAAGGTGTTCAAAGGGTCTTTTGCAAACAAAACTCCACGGGAAAAACAAAGCAATTCCCCCCCGATGGCAGACGCTCCTGAAGGGGGTTGCTTATGACAGAGGAGGGAAAAGTGGAAGCCTTTAATTTGCAGGGCTCAAACGGGGGGGGACTCGAAAAAAACACGATGGAAAAACCTCGGAAAAACCAAATCACACCCTCAAGGTCCTACAATGGAACATTTAGGGCCTGAGGGAAACAGACCTCTTTCTGGAGGCGTAATTCGGGGTTTGGGTTTACATCGTCTTCTAAAGAACCCGACTGTCCCCCACTATGTCCCAAACTACCCGGTTTTGCAGGGTTATTTCGGCACATGGGGCCCCGGGGGTTCACTGAAAAGGCACAGCGTATTTGATCCATACAATACCCCAAGAGGTTTTAGCCCCCCTGGGGGACGTGGGGGGAGTCGAGGTAAGGCCATCCTTTCACCTACCTAGGTGCCCATTACCCTAAAACATTTACAAAACCCAAGAACACCCTCGACAGCAGAGCTCCTCGCACTGCACGCAATGAGTGTTTTTTTGGGGGGAGACTTCAACGCACATCACCCAAGGGTTCCCCCTCAACCCCAAACCCAAAGCTGCGGCAGACACATAGCAAAGCTCCCACACGATATTCCAGAGGTAAAGTTGCAAACAAGGAGATCCCACACACCTGTTGGGTGACTGCCTCGACCTTACCTTTGGGTCAAGACAATCGCCCCGCAGGAGCCCCCTGGGAAACTTCCTCACCTTTTCGTGACCACTTTGCAGTGATAAACCCCGTTCAAAATCAAAGGTCCCCCGTTTGCACCTCCTAATGGGACGTAAAAGGGGCCCAAATGGAAGGTGTTCCGGGTTTCTTCTTGACTGGTGGGCCACATACTTCATCTAAGACGGACACGGCGAACAGGGAGCTAATCACTGTTTCATCCGACAGCAAGTGCGCAATTCCAAAGAACCGCAGACGCCCTCAAAAAGAACTTGGGGGTTCTCAACGACGGGTGCGGGAACAGGCCACCGCATCAACTCTTTTGGGCTATAAAGGCGTTTCCCTCGATGATGTTTTTTCAAGGGGCCCGATCCTGCTAAGATTACGTATTCAGATACAGAACTTGAGGGGGACAGTCCTACCTGTATTGGAACCTACATTTATAAAAACGACCTTTCAGAAACGGGGCCCCAGTATGTCAGGCCCGGCTCTCTAGACTCAACCCTGAGAGCCATGACGAGGGGACCGTGCGGGGGGAACAAAATTACACGCTTGACAAAATACAAGCAAAACGCTCGCCTTTTCTAAAGGGGCACGGCGTTAGCTCCTCTTTTCCCGCAGACAGGCAAAGGTGGATTTAACAAAACCAGGATGAGAACTAGCTTTGGGGCCCCCCTCTGGACCAACACAGAGTCCAATTTTGAGGCCCGGCTTCCTTCCCGGCTGACAGAGTAATTTTCTAAAAAAGCCTGCCGAGTAGCCACGATTTTGCACCTGCAGCAAGGTACCCCACAAAAAAAGGATTTTGACAACCATGACAGAAGATCCCCCACTCTTCAGGAAAACTCCGGATTCGTTCGTTTTGTGTTGGGGCGGAAGCTGCTGCCCAACAACTACTCTTTTAGAAGGTTTGTGACTTCCTGTTTCTGGTACCATCCACCACCTCCCTGGCGCTCAGATCCAGCCGAGTTGCATCATGCAGCTACCCATTCTAACGTCTCGCACTCCCCAAACCCCTCGCAATCATGCGGAAAAAGCATGGCACTGGCGAGGGGGGAAACCGTGCGTGTATTTCCAGTGGTTCTGTCGACCCCGCAGGAAGAGACAGCAGCTGGACTGTACCGCAATGGCACACACAAAGGGTGGCGATTCCCGACCACTGCACATCCTTCAAGCTAGTGGTGGCGATTAGCAGGCATTTTTCACATGCCCCACGACATCGACCCCGACCTGCAGCATTTATTCCACCCGCAAACAATCCTTTTTCCCTCCTCAACCACGGACAATGTTTTACCTCATCACCGATCCTGACATAAAGACAGCCTTTTGAAGTTCAGGTAACAGTCCATAACTGGATCCCCAAACCAGGGCATCCGGGAAATGAGGCGGCAGATGATGCAAACCAAGCAGCAACGATACCCCCATGTTTTGGGTTACTGTACCCTCACCTAGCAGACCAAACTGGGGCTGCCAGAGTCATAAACTTATGGGGGAGGTCTTAGGTGAACCCCCCTAACATGGGACCGGGCAGCGATCAGAAAACCCCCCCATATGATAGAAGCTGGTCCAAGCGCAGGTACCGCCATCCATCGCTTTGTTTGGCTTTCCCCAGCCAAGATGATGGTGGAAGGTGAGGGGAATTTTTCCCTACGTCACACGTTTTTCCCGGCCCCCAAACACACTTTGGAGTAGAAGTTTCTGAGACACTCCCCCGGGCAACTAGGGTGATTTCCCCCCGAAGAGGAAAAAAGAGATGATCGGCCACACAGTACCCTGGGGTCAACAAAAACCCGACAAGCTGTTTCCCGTGTAACGCTATCCCCCTCCTCCTATGTTCAAAATTAGGGGGTCAAGGTGTTGTCACTTAAAGATGCGCCCGTTGAAAACTGACCAGAAGATGCTTGTGCAGCATACGTCGCATCATTGTAGAAACCTTTCTCCCTCGGGATCCAGAGACGGGTCAACGCAAGATTGAGACCCGTGCCAGGACAACGGTCTTGGCGAACATTATACATACATACTCATAGTAAAGAGGAATACAGTAATTCAACTTTACCTCAACCTGTCATAAGTCTACCCAGAATTAGTTTCAACTTACCTCACCTGACTCATCAGGTGGCTAAGCTCACGATTCATAAGGGAAAGACTGAGTTGTCGTTAACCCTGTTGCGGAGTAGTGGGATGTCAGTGTGGTGAGCATCTGGCTGAAGAGAGCTTTCACCATAAAACATACTAGGCGTTCGTTCTTGATGTTTATGAAGTTCATTCCATAGATGTCCTCACCTGAGGGCCACGAATGGGGCTTACTTATGGCACCCAGAAGTGTGGATACTCTTTTCGCGAAGTGTACTTGCCAGTTTGTGAGGGACTCTCATGATAGCTGATAGGTTATTCTTCAACTCTATATATCTTTAGTTAGGTCTCATTTAGATTATGCTGCACAGTTCTGGTCACCGTATTACAGAATGGATGTAAATGCTCTGGAAAACGTACAAAGGAGCATGACAAAATTGATTCATTGTATCAGAAATCTTTCCTACGAGGACAGACTGAGGGAACTGAATCTTCACTCTCTAGAAAGGTGTAGAATTAGGGGGGATATGATTGAGGTGTATAACTGGAAAACAGGAATAAGTACACAGGATGTAAATAACGTGCTAAAAATATCTAACCAAGACAGGACTCGCAGCAATGGGTTCAAACTGGAAAAAATAGATTTAGAAAGAATATAAGAATACTTTGGTTTAGTAAGAGAGTTGTGGATGAGTGGATCAAACTCTCGAGTAGCATCACTGAAGCTAAAAACTTGTGTAGTTTTTAAAATGGGCTAAAGAAGTACATGAGTGGGTGAGTTGGACCTGCCTAGCGTGTGCTAATAGGCCTGCTGCGGTTCTTCTTTCTTATGTGCTTATTACTTGGAAATAGCATATTAGATTCATCCTTTGGTCAGCGTTGCGAGGTATACAGCTGCGCTGTCTTGATCTACCATGATTTCGGTGTTTCTCTCTGGGTCTCTACGGATGAAATGAAGTTTGGTGTCGCCATAGACTGTGTCGGTGACTATCAGCGGTTATGACGAGTATGTTATGGTTATCGACGAAGTTCTTATTGGTGCGACGGTAGTGCTGTGAAACAATTAATTTGATGGATTCATTGATGCTTGTTGCTGTGAACAGTTCTTGTAAATTTCTTTTCAGGAACTCTGTATCTTTGTGGTTGAAGTTTCTGAAGTGTTAAAGTCAGTGTTTCCTATTATGTTCTACTCAAGAGTACCTCAGGTTCCTCAAGAGTACCTCAGGTTCCTCAAGAGTACTTCAGGTTCCTCAAGAGTACTTCAGGTTCCTCAAGAGTACTTCAGGTTCCTCAAGAGTACTTCAGGTTCCTCAAGAGTACTTCAGGTTCCTCAAGAGTACTTCAGGTTCCTCAAGATTACTTCAGGTTCCTCAAGAGTACTTCAGGTTCCTCAAGAGTACTTCAGGTTCCTCAAGAGTACTTCAGGTTCCTCAAGAGTACTTCAGGTTCCTCAGGAGTACTTTAGGTTCAATCTCAGGGCTTCATTTTCTCACAGGTTACATTATTAATAATGTACAATTTGCCCTTGTCATTTCACTTGCTGTTTGCACAGAGGGATGAAAGTTTTCTGATCATTATAACATCTTACTGAAGATCAGTAGTGGTTTAGATGAGTACTTGCTAAGTATAGTATCGCAGAGCTTTTTGTTAGGCTCAGGGAAGCTGGTTTTATTTGTGTGGGTCAGCTGGAAAGCGCCTTGGCTATAGGCACCTTTGTCAACTCAGTTCTGTACGCAAAGATACGAGGCAGTGAAATGACAAAATAATGTAAAAGAGACCACTTCTTCGCTGGGTTGCGATGACTGCTTTCAGGTGAAGAGGAAATATAATCTTTCTATGAAACGTCATTTGTGTTAAATGTCTAACAGACAGTACAAGTACCAACAATGTGTTAGGTAAAAGGAATCATGTGCGACTAATGCGGCTTTTATTGTGGCAATGTTTCGTTCTCCAGGAGCTCCGTCAAACCGTTACGGTTTGACGAAAGCTCCTGGAGAGCTAAGCGTTGCCACAATAAAATATTGCATTAGTTGCACTTGTGTCCTTATACCTATGAGATCAAGTACTGTACTAAATACATCAGCACCAACGACTGTTGGGGTAAAAATACATGCGCAGTAATTAAAACATTTTTATCAAGGAAAACTACTGTCTACCAGATGTTTGTGGCAAGTTAAGTTGTAGCTGTAAACAGTGTTTACATAGTGGAAAAGTCAGGTCCAGTGAAGTCCAGACAGGTGTGGGTAGTGTTGCATTGACAGGTGTGCGTAGTGTGTTGCATTGACAGGTGTGGGTAGTGTGTTGCATTGACAGGTGTGGGTAGTGTGTTGCATTGACAGGTGTGGATAGTGTGTTGCATTGACAGGTGTGGGTAGTGTGTTGCATTGACAGGAGTGGGTAGTGTGTTGCATTGACAGGTGTGGGTAGTGTGTTGCATTGACAGGTGTGGGTAGTGTGCTGCATTGACAGGTGTGGGTAGTGTGTTGCATTGACAGGTGTGGGTAGTGTGTAGCATTGACAAGTGTGGGTAGAGTGTTGCATTGACAGGTGTGTGTAATGTATTAAATTGACAGGTGTGGGTAGTGTGTTGCATTGACAGGTGTGGGTAGTGTGTTGCATTGACAGGTGTAGGTAGTGTTGCATTGACAGATGTGGGTAGTGTGTTGCATTGACAAGTATGGGTAGTGTTGCATTGACAGGTGTGGGTGGTGTGTTGCATTGACAGGTGTGGGTAGTGTGTTGCATTGACAGGTGTGGGTAGAGTGTTACATTGACAGGTGTGGGTAGTGTGTTGCATTGACAGGTGTGGATAGTGTGTTGCATTGACAGGTGTGGGTAGTGTGTTGCATTGACAGGTGTGGGTAGTGTGTTGCATTGACAGGTGTGGGTAGTGTGTTGCATTGACAGGTGTGGGTAGTGTGCTGCATTGACAGGTGTGAGTAGTGTGTTGCATTGACAGGTGTGGGTAGTGTGTAGCATTGACAAGTGTGGGTAGTGTGTTGCATTGACAGGTGTGTGTAATGTATTAAATTGACAGGTGTGGGTAGTGTGTTGCATTGACAGGTGTTTGTAGTGTGTTGCATTGACAGGTGTGGGTAGTGTTGCATTGACAGATGTGGGTAGTGTGTTGCATTGACAAGTATGGGTAGTGTTGCATTGACAGGTGTGGGTAGTGTGTTGCATTGACAGGTGTGGGTAGTGTGTTGCATTGACAGGTGTGGGTAATGTGTTGCATTGACAGGTGTGGGTAGTGTGTTGCATTGACAGGTGTGGGTAGTGTGTTGCATTGACAGGTGTGGGTAGTGTGTTGCATTGACAGGTGTGGGTAGTGTGTTGCATTGACAGGTGTGGGTAGTGTGTTGCATTGACAGGTGTGGGTAGTGTGTTGCATTGACAGGTGTGGGTAGTGTGCTGCATTGACAGGTGTGGGTAGTGTGTTGCATTGACAGGTGTGGGTAGTGTGTAGCATTGACAAGTGTGGGTAGTGTGTTGCATAGACAGGTGTGTGTAATGTATTAAATTGACAGGTGTGGGTAGTGTGTTGCATTGACAGGTGTGGGTAGTGTGTTGCATTGACAGGTGTGGGTAGTGTTGCATTGACAGATGTGGGTAGTGTGTTGCATTGACAAGTATGGGTAGTGTTGCATTGACAGGTGTGGGTAGTGTGTTGCATTGACAGGTGTGGGTAGTGTGTTGCATTGACAGGTGTGGGTAGTGTGCTGCATTGACAGATGTGGGTAGTGTGTTGCATTGACAGGTGTGGGTAGTGTGTAGCATTGACAGGTGTGGGTAGTGTGTTGCATTGACAGGTGTGTGTAATGTATTGAATTGACAGGTGTGGGTAGTGTGTTGCATTGACAGGTGTGGGTAGTGTGTTGCATTGACAGGTGTGGGTAGTGTTGCATTGACAGATGTGGATAGTGTGTTGCATTGACAGGTGTGGGTAGTGTTGCATTGACAGGTGTGGGTAGTGTGCTGCATTGACAGGTGTGGGTAGTGTGTTGCATTGACAGGTGTGGGTAGTGTGTTGCATTGACAGGTGTGGGTAGTGTGTTGCATTGACAGGTGTGGGTAGTGTGTTGCATTGACAGGTGTGGGTAGTGTGTTGCATTGACAGGTGTGGGTAGTGTGTTGCATTGACAGGTGTGGGTAGTGTGTTGCATAGACAGGTGTGGGTAGTGTGTTGCATTGACAGGTGTGGGTATTGTATTGCATTGACAGGTGTGAGTAGTGTTGCATTGAGAGGTGTGGGTAGTGTGTTGCATTGGCAGGTGTGGGTAGTGTTGCAGTGACAGGTGTAGGTATTGTGTTGCATTGACAGGTGTGTGTAGTGTTTTGCATTGACAGGTATGGGTAGTGTGTTGCATTGACAGGTGTGGGTAGAGTGTCGCATTGACAGGTGTTGGTAGTGTTGCAGTGACAGGTGTGGGTGTTGTGTTGCATTGGCAAGTGTAGGTAGTGTGTTGCATAGACAGGTGTGGGTAGTGTTGCATTGAGAGGTGTGGGTATTGTGTTGCATTGACAAGTGTGGGTAGAGTGTTACATTTACAGGTGTGGGTAGTATGTTGCATTGACAGGTGTGGGTAGTGTGTTGCATTGACAGGTGTGGGTAGTGTTGCATTGACAGGCGTGGGTAGTGTGTTGCATTGACAGGTGTCGGTAGTGTTACATTGACAGGTGTGGGTAGTGCGTTGCATTGACAAGTGTGGGTAGAGTGTTACATTGACAGGTGTGGGTAGTATGTTGCATTAACAGGCGTGGGAAGTGTGTTTCATTGACAGGTGTGGGTAGTGTTGCATTGACAGGTGTGGGTAGTTTGTTGCATTAACAGGTGTGGGTAGTGTGTTACATTGACAGGTGTGAGTAGTGTGTTGTATTGACAGGTGTGGGTAGTGCGTTGCATTGACAGGTGTGGGTAGTGTGTTGCATTGACAGGTTTGGGTAGTGTGTTGCATTGACAGGTGTGGGTAGTGTGTTGCATTGACAGGTGTGGGTAGTGTGTTGCATTGACAGGTGTGGGTAGTGTTGCATTGACAGGTGTGGGTAGTGTGTTGCATTGACAGGTGTGGGTAGTGTGTTGCATTGACAGGTGTGGGTAGTGTTGCATTGACAGGTGTGGGTAGTGTGTTGCATTGACAGGTGTGGGTAGTGTGTTGCATTGACAGGTGTGGGTAGTGTGTTGCATTGACAGATGTGGGTACTGTGTTCTATTGACAGGTGTGGGTAGTGTGTTGCATAGACAGGTGTGGGTAGTGTTGCATTGACAGGTGTGGGTAGTGTGTTGCATTGACAGGTGTGGGTAGTGTGTTGCATTGACAGGTGTGGGTAGTGTGTTGCATTGACAGGTGTGGGTAGTGTGTTGCATTGACAGATGTGGGTAGTGTGTTGCATTGACAGGTGTGGGTAGTGTGTTGCATTGACAGGTGTGGGTAGTGTTGCATTGACAGGCGTGGGTAGTGTGTTGCATTGACAGGTGTCGGTAGTGTTACATTGACAGGTGTGGGTAGTGCGTTGCATTGACAAGTGTGGGTAGAGTGTTACATTGACAGGTGTGGGTAGTATGTTGCATTAACAGGCGTGGGAAGTGTGTTGCATTGACAGGTGTGGGTAGTGTTGCATTGACAGGTGTGGGTAGTTTGTTGCATTAACAGGTGTGGGTAGTGTGTTACATTGACAGGTGTGAGTAGTGTGTTGTATTGACAGGTGTGGGTAGTGCGTTGCATTGACAGGTGTGGGTAGTGTGTTGCATTGACAGGTGTGGGTAGTGTGTTGCATTGACAGGTGTGGGTAGTGTGTTGCATTGACAGGTGTGGGTAGTGTGTTGCATTGACAGGTGTGGGTAGTGTTGCATTGACAGGTGTGGGTAGTGTGTTGCATTGACAGGTGTGGGTAGTAGTGTTGCATTGACAGGTGTGGGTAGTGTTGCATTGACAGGTGTGGGTAGTGTGTTGCATTGACAGGTGTGGGTAGTGTGTTGCATTGACAGGTGTGGGTAGTGTGTTGCATTGACAGATGTGGGTACTGTGTTGTATTGACAGGTGTGGGTAGTGTGTTGCATAGACAGGTGTGGGTAGTGTTGCATTGACAGGTGTGGGTATTGTGTTGCATTGACAGGTGTGAGTAGTGTTGCATTAACAGGTGTGGGTAGTGTGTTGCATTAACAGGTGTGGGTAGTGTGTTGCATTAACAGGTGTGGGTAGTGTTGCATTAACAGGTGTGGGTAGTGTGTTGCATTAACAGGTGTGGGTAGTGTGTTGCATTAACAGGTGTGGGTAGTATGTTTCAGGGTTCAAGATATATTCCCAACGTATATTTTATCGCATCCTCCTTCCCCACACGGGGTTCAATAAGCACTGGATCCAGTCTCAACTATTCTGGTTACCTCTTTCTGGCCAAGTCCTTAATGATGGTTGTAGATAGTGTTCTAGAGATCTTGCATTTTTAATTGCAGTAGAATCACTGTATCTGGACGCACTTTTATTTGTAAAATCCAATTTTCGGGAAAATATTGGAGGGAAAAAATGTACTGATATTTGCAAATTGTCAACAATTTCGAGCGACGAATGTTTTTTGAGTTCTTGTGATTCTATTGTTATTTTTTGTATAATTTGTATTATTTCAAATTTTTTATTGAAAATAAGTGATTATGGCCCAGAATAAGAATAGTGAAGAAAAAAAAAGCCTATAAGGAAAGCTGTGATAACCATCAGTGAACTAATAGAGGAATTTATTTCAAAAACACGAAAATGTAATACGTCTTATTGATGTAGTCACGGAACATGGCACGTCAACATCTACCGTATTTTCTATTTTAAAAATAAAGGCGCAGTAATGTGCAAACAGGAGTTAAAATTCCTGCAGGATTCATGTACGATATGTTGCACATGTTGTTTTACAAGTTTAACCAATATTCTGACTTAAAATGGTTTATGAAGAGTAAGTTTTGGGGTCTGGAACGAATTAATCCAATTTACATTATTTCCTATGGGAAAACTGAACCAAAATTGAGAAAGCTGAATATTCAGAACACTCTCGGGGACCAAATAATTCCGAATACAGTAGCATCTCCAGTTCTGTCTCCCTCTTCAGTATCTTGCTCGGATGCTGCATCTGTGAACACTAACTTTTTCTAATGGGAAAAATAGCTGATTAAGCAACATATTCAACAAGCGCCATTTGAGCAACATTGCACTGACATTATTTTGATCCAATGGCTGCCATTCAGTAAGACCAAATTTCGTGCCAGACTCTTCACTGACGATGTTCTTAGAACGGATTCTTATGCACATCTGGGGAAGAAAGTCTCCAAACATACTTTGCTGGGTAGAAGTGATATCTGGCAACTCAGACGTTGTAAACAAATGAGAAAAGGCTTGTTGCAAGAGTGAATTATTGCAGGTGGTATCGGTGATGTTGAATTGTTGCAGCTGGTAACGATGATGGTGAATTACTGCAGCTGATAAAGATAATGGTGAATTACTGCAGCTGGTAACGATGATGGTGAATGGTTGACAAAATTAATTACCGGTATGTTGTGTGTCTGTTTACCAGTAGATTTATGCTCTTATGTATTTGGTGGTTCAGATGTTGCTGGCCGTCTGGATGTTTATTTTCCTGAATTTTATTAATCGTTTCTGTATGTTAACAATCTGGACATTGTCGTTACATATGCTTGCAACAGTGTTGCATATGTTTGCAACAGTGTTACATATGCTTGCAACAGTGTTACATATACTTGTAACAGTGTTACATATGCTTGCAACAATGTTACATATGCTTGCAACAGTGTTACATATGCCTGCAACACTGTTACATGTGCTTGCAACAGTTACATATGCTTGCAACAGTGTTACATATGCCTGCAACACTGTTACATGTGCTTGCAACAGTTACATATGCTTGCAACAGTGTTACATATGCCTGCAACACTGTTACATATGCTTGCAACAGTTACATATGCTTGTAACAGTGTTACATATGCTTGCAACAGTTACATATGCTTGCAATAGTGTTACATCTACTTGCAACAGTGTTACATATGCTTGCAACAGTGTTACATATGCTTGCAATAGTGTTACATATGCTTGCAACAATGTTACATATGCTTGGAACAGTGTTACATATGCTTGCAACAGTGTTATATATGCTTGAAACAATGTTACATATACCTGCAATAGTGTTACATATGCTTGCAATAGTGTTACATATGCTTGCAACAATGTTACATATGCTTGGAACAGTGTTACATATGCTTGCAACAGTGTTACATATGCTTGAAACAATGTTACATATACCTGCAACAGTGTTACACATGTAAATCAGATTTAGGGGTGGATGTGCAATTCAGATTTTTGACAACCATTCACTAGCGAGTACAGTTACGATTGTTTTTAAAACATTTAATACTAAAACATCATTATACATGTGAACTGTTTACATATTCTGTAACAAAACAATTAGGAATAGCAAGACACTGTAACATATGTTTTTGTCTACCATGGAACCTTATACTTTCACATTAGAATGATAATATTTGTAGAGATAATGTCAGACCAAAGTGATGATTTTTAATACACAGTGTGGCACACGTCTCCTTTCACATACATATTAGGAGCGCCGACAAGCCAAAATTTTTGCCCAGAGCTGGAGTATATTTGTTATGAGGAAGCCTGGCCTTTCTTCTACAGATGTCACTCTTCGTCTAGGTCTGTCAGGGAACCTTGTGTATACATGGTTATCCAGATAGGAGGAAGAAGGTAACCTTCATGATCGACCCAGATCAAGAGCATCCAAGAAAATTTTCGTAGAACAAGATGAATCTATAAATGAAGCTGCAGAAATAAATCCATTTACATAAGTAGTAAAAATATGGAATGATATGAATTTGAATGTGAATCCAAGGGCTGTCAGAAGTCGTCTTTAAGCTGCTGGAATACACCAGCAAACACCAACGGTAAAAGAACAAAAGAATGTAGACAATGGAATGGACCTTTGGAACCGTGTTATATAGACCGATGACGAAATCTTTCGTTCAATTTCCCATGGTAAGATACACTGCTGGAGGAGTAGGTATTTGTGCTTAATTAGTGACATACTCTTTCATTTCTGAAGCAAATTATTAAATGTTATGTCAGGCATGTTTAACAAATACCCTCATTCAATCCCACTTCAGCGTATTAACATATATTTTACCTTCCCAGCTAGATATGACCGTGACAGCATCTACGAAGAGGCAAGGAGTGGCTCCACGTAACCTGCATCATGATACGATGGGTTCATCTCCACGATGTGAGAGTTGGTAAATACTGACTGACGATTCACTGGTGACCAGTATGTAGAAATACTGGAGGGGGTCATGCTTCCATCTGTTAGGGCCTATACTCAGTACGTGAATGTATCGAGTTTATGCACTATAACTATCCTGTGTTTCCAAGAACAGGGGGATATCGACCTCCTTCCATGGGCCAGGAAAGGTTGTGACATCACTCCTGTAGAAAATATCTGGGCAAACATTGTGAACATGTGAGAGCTAAGATTGGAAAGGGTTCACGGCAATTACTAAATCATGCAAGGAAATACAGGGAGAACCTACGGAGCCCACAAATGGTTTACAATGACGTAGCTTCATTATATAAACGACTCCAAGAGATCGTCGCCAAACAGGGCAGATAGATTATACCCTAATGAACGTAATTAGACACTTGATGCTCAATAAATAATGTATTCATATATTAAGAGTTACATTAATGTTCCCATTACAAAAAAAAAAAAATTGAAGTATGGATTTCCAGCATTACGTCCACTACAAAAATAAGTGAAGAGTAATCATGTGAAATCATTATTCTAAACTGGAAACAAAATTATCTGTGCCATTATATATGTTAATATATGGATGATGGTAAATATCTCTACGACCAGAAGGAAGCATTAAAAAACTTACGTATGCAAGACAATAAGAAAGAGATGGAATAACATTTACAAAATAAATCTAGTATGGTACTGTGAACACTACCTATATTTCCATACCACGAAACGTTGAATAAATCTAACCTGATGGTTGAGCACGCACGAAAGAAGTTTTTCCAAATATAATTGTTCTCAGAAACAAGAATGTTATCACATATAGCGCAAAGATATATATGCCACACTCCGTCACGGTAGTAGATCGCGCTGGGTAATTTTGTCTTATCTGTGATCCATAATATTGATGAGTTAGGAGCTGTCTGCCACACTGTATTCTGACATCACCACTACAAATATTTCCATCCGAGTCTCCTTTCTAACGTGTAACTTTTGTATTCACTGGTAGGTAAGAATATGTATTAGTGTCTTGCTCTTCCTTTGTAATCTGTCACAGAATATATTAAAAGGTCAGAAGTATAATGACGTTTTAGTACTAAATGAATGATGAAAAACTAATTGGATTCTAGTGAATTATAGTTCAGAATGTTGAGTTGCACATTCCCTCTATATCTGATTCACATGTTATACAATTGCAAGCCTGTGAAACTGCAATGTTGATAAAGTTTGTAAACATAAATAATTAATCGAAACCAGGAAAATATACACCCATCAATATCTAAACCAACAAATATATATGAGAACATAAATATGCTGGTACATACCGGCAATTAATTTTGTCATCCATCCACTATCACCGCCACAAGTTGTTTACTATGTCGGAGTTGACAGATACCATTTTTGCCCAGCAGAAAATGTTGGGAAACTTTTTTCCTCAGCTGTACATTCTTAATACCATTTTTGCCCAGCAGAAAATGTTGGGAAACTTTTTTTCCTCAGCTGTACATTCTTAATACCATTTTTTACAGGTATCTTCACCGTCATATTGCGTGTATGTCCACAGTGACTATTTACGCTTTGAAGTCAAAAGCTTTTATCTTGTAATTCATTTTTTTATCTAATACGACCTGTACTGTTGTACAGTGAGGTTAGACTCGAAAATTTAGCAGTAAATTATTCTACCTGTCTCTGTTTCTGACATTACTTGTGTAAAGTTATCCTTTCACATGTCCTCTTAGGGATGATGATAATATGAAATGTTAAGTGATACATGATCCACTAAAGTTTGAGAACCACTGGCAAATGCACTAGTTGATGCGGTTCGTTTTCTGCTTGATTTTTTTTTTTTTGCAAAGTGGTTAGATTAAGTAAGATTCGTCAGAAAATAGAACAATTGTTTCCTGACGCGGGTTTTAGTCATATGATGACCCACCACTGGAGCTTCAGGTCATCTGACCGAGGCCTTCCGCTGGCTTACCCGTCCACCCCTTCAAAAATTACTTTGATCACATGTAGTGTCAGGTGTTGAATAATATCTTATTAGTATTGACTATTTTTATCCAAGGTGGGAAAATAATGTGAATGATATTTGGGAGTTCAAACCTATATTTATTTTCACTAAATTCACTACAACACAATATTACAACCTGAAATTAAGACACATGTGCAACATCTGGGTATCTTTATTGTAGACGTTTCGCCATCCAGTGGCTTTATCAATACAGATTCTAGGACATAACTTGAAGACAGTAGGACTATATACAGAAGATGAGGTAATCAGTCCCTCAACCTAGGAGTAGGTGCGAAGAGCACCATAGTCGTGGAGAGTCTGAAGCAGAAGCAAGGAGCCTGGCGCTTATATAGTAACGTCAGGTGTAGCAGACGAGGGCATAGTCACTGGTAGGCGGGATTCCCCAGTGGAAGTAGGTCCTTCCCAAAGAGATGGGTTAGTTGTAGTAGTAGTTGTCGTAGTCGTGAAGGTTATGTACATGTCCTCAGAATCAAGATTCCATGATTTTGCAGTGTCTGACAAGTTGTGTAAGAATGGTATATAATACCGACAAGATGAAATTAAGACACATGTGCAACATCTGGGTATCTTTATTGTAGGCGTTTCGCCATCTCTTTGGGAAGGACCTATTTCCACTGGGGAATCCCGCCTACCAGTGACTGCCCTCGTCTGCTACACCTGACGTTACTATATAAGCGCCAGGCTCCTTGCTTCTGCTTCAGAATCTCCACGACTATGGTGCTCTTCGCACCTACTCCTAGGTTGAGGGACTGATTACCTCATCTTCTGTATATAGTCCTACTGTCTTCAAGTTATGTCCTAGAATTTGTATTGATAAAGCCACTGGATGGCGAAACGTCTACAATAAAGATACCCAGATGTTGCACATGTGTCTTAATTTCATCTTGTCAGTATTATATACCATTCTTGCACAATATTACAACCTATAACAAACCACTCCTATAGCATTTTTGAGGAAACAGTAGATTATTTTTGCTTATGTTCTTAACACATTGTTCTATAGATTCTGTCTCCTGTATAATGATCATCGAAGACTCTGTCCCACCTTGTATAACCATTAAGTCACGTCTACTCTTGCTTCATCACAGCCAACAGCTGTTTGTTTCGTAGCCTACTTAACGTATATCTTTATTGTGAATATTTACCTCACTATCATCACAGCCTGAATGCATCGACCACTCGCCTATTTAACTTCTATTACTTTTATTTCATTAAATAAAAGAGAATACAGGAAAAAATCAGGAAGAGCCTGAGGTACTGATCTCCCTGTTTTCTCCTGTAATTGTTCCAGGTTCCAGACTTTCCAAGCCTTGGCTGCAATATTTTACAATCTGTTTATCCATATTCAGATGCCTCCCATAACCAAAGTTCACTTGTAATGTTCAGTGACATTCCGCATATCAAACTGTTTATCCAGACTCCATTATACTACAGCTGGGGATTGTTTACAAAAGTGGCATGTAATCTGTTCTCTTTATCTGCCTCCTTTTCACTTATCATCTTCAATCATCCTATAATATCTTATTCCATCTTTACGAGAACCAACACTTCTTTCAGAAAATATTGGAACTATTTCCCTTAGAATGGGTCCCATTGTGTCGTTTCTGTATTCTGTACACAAGGTCTCTGACTAGTGTAGATTATTATTATTATAATCAAGGGGGAGTGCTAAACCCGTAGCATTACAACGCCTGTGGGGGGATGTGGAAGGTATTCAGGTTTAATTCAGGGAATTGGAGCACGGATTCAATTCCCTTGATCAAAAACCCCTTACCAGCATCAAGGAACCTTCCTTGAGGTGTCCAACTAGCGTAGATTTTCGAACATTCTCTCCTTCATATATTGATTTCCCACAATGCTCAGTATTTGTGGTGTATGACTTTGACTGGGCAGCAGTAAACGATCCTCATGATAGAAACTATTTTCCCGTTATCCTTACATCTCATTGCTACTCTGATCTCCATCACAGCTCCTGGCGGCGAGTTCAACTTGCAAATTGATGCCTTTATGTTATAATTATTTTTCCTCTCACAACACACACCTCTTTTACCGATGAGTTGTCGCACTTATTTGTTATATCTTTTTAGTGGGACGGTTAAATATAAAATAAATAGTGCATTTCGTGTTAATTAACACAGAGGAAATGAACCCTATTGATTATTTTATGATGATGAACCAGGCCAGCAGCGCCCCTGGCTGCTGTCTAGGTTATTTTTTTTTTCAAAATGCCCTCATATTTCTTCATATATATACATAAATTTGGAAGTATACAACCCAGAATCATGTCGAAATATATAGTTTCGAGGTCAACAAAGTCACTAGACTCAACCAGTTATAGAAATATGCAATTATATTTTGATAAATAATATTTATATTTAGAGAAACAACAATTTATATTATTGCTAACTGTGAAGAACAATACATGACTGATAATTTTAGTAAATGTGGTAGTTATCTTCATATATCACATCTCAATTACTTTTAAATGTAACTACAATGAATGATATCCAAATCCACAAGAGGAAACACTGATGTTTATTATATACATTAACACATTCAATTCCCTACACCAAATACGAAAAAAAAGTTCATCTTTAATAAGTGTCAAACAGTTATTGAGGGTTTACGTCTCTGCAAACAAGAAATAAGATAAGAGTTTACTTGCCTCGCCGAGGGTACATTTGCATGTTGAGGGGACAGTATATAGTTACAGCTTCCCCTCTTCTCCCTCCCCCTAATTTTCTTAAAAAAAAAAAAATCATAGTCATATTCAAGTTTTACGTCATCCCAAAGTGCTTCACCAGTGCGTCAACCGTCACATCAACGACTCAACTTCGAACTCCGTTTCACTTCTGGGTAACGTCTCGTTGCCTGACTCCAGTACCGGCGCTGTGGGTGATCCTTTTGATACCACTGACTTCTGCTCTACTTTGATCAAGCTCCCGACTTCTTCCACGCTTTTCGAATTTTTCGCACGTCACAGGACGGACTGGATCGACACAGAGTCCACACGACCTCGACCCGCACCTGACGATCCTGAGGCCATAATTGACATTCCTTCTCGCTCCTATGATAAGAAACACCATACTTCGGAGCTTCTTCCTCTTCAAGCTGTATTTTGAACGAAGTGAATTCACTAAATTTTTGTCACACTTTACTTAGGGAAGCTGACAGGCGAGTTCTTCTGGGTCATCATACGGCCTTGGTTCTATCTAGATTTTATTATGGGGAATTAGGTACATCCCTCATCTTCGAAAGTTTTTCTCTCCAAGCTTAATGCCGTTCTTCATAAAGGATCATGTCTTCTTGGTACCTTGTGACCATCTCCAGTCAGTCGGGATATTTATTGTCTACACTTATTCGTTTGCTGTCATAACATTGATGACCCAGCAATCTATAGAATAATCACAGACATTAATATAGCTGACGCATTTTAACTTCATCCTTCTGTTTCGCGCCATTGTAACCTTCGCCTTCAAATTCGAGTTATTTCTCTCCTTCTACCTCCCTTTCCTGTTCACCTTGCTTATCTCTTTTCTATTCTCCCTCTGGAAGTGCCGATTATTCGAGAATGTTCCGCTTTTCTACCATTTCTAAGTCTTACATCACTGCTATAAACATGCGCTCCCATTCCCTTTATTGTAAGTTGTACTCGCATTCTATTGTGTACACTGATAGTGTATTATACGCAGCTGTTTTTCCAGATACTGTAATACAAAGACACTTACAGGGTTTGTCTTGAAGTTTTACGGCAGAATTACGTTGCAGTCATCATTCACATTGCTTCTTTTCCTGCCTATTTTGTTGTAATCTTTGGCTCTTGAAATGAATTGTCGGCTGTTTAGCTCATCGACTCCTTGCAACTCATCGTCCTTCACATTCACGCGGGCTGTCACTTCTTGTGCAAGCACAAAAGTTATCTTTTTTGTGGTCTTTGTGGTACTCTCGAGTCGAGAGCGATGAATTTGAGGACTCTTCTGCGGGGAATATGCCCCTATAAAATTACTTTTCAGTTTTTCTGAGAGCATTCAAGAACGATGTCAGCGTCGTTGTTTCAGGTTAGAAGACAAGTTGTTCTTTCTTAAACCACGGTTTGGTTCTTGGGTTCTCAACTTTTCATCGTTTCGTATTTAGGAAAACGGTTCTTCTAAGACTGCATTTTGGCCATACAAGACAAACACAGCTATCACACGGAGAGGTATCCATCACCTCTGTGCAACTCACTGGGTCTCCTGGTCAGTCGAACAGCTTGTGCTTAATTATTTATATTGCCAAAGATTGAGTGGGATTTACTTTCAATCTGCTTTTCAGCGCTCGAGGGCTCTTACAGTGCCTGCTTTTCTCTGAGAAAAACCCTACGTTCAATATAGACGCACTCTGACTTTATGATTCAAACGGATTTATTATGACAAACCAAGCTTTTTTTGTTAGCTTGTAAGTTCATCTATTGCACTGTTTTTTCTTATCTGATAGTTCTCCTCTCATCCGTATTAACTGAACGTATTTTGTGAGGATTATATTGTTCCACACATCATTCCAAGTACCGTAACCTTGTTGAGATGGACAGAAGATATCCTGGAGTTGTACCAAAAGCGGTTCAATATTCAACTTCCTCAGACAAATAAACACTGTTGAACCTACCATCAAAATTACCCTAGAACTCAAAAATGATGATCGGCTCCACTTAGATGTCCTACTATGCTGAACACCTAACAGCGACACTATTCCAAAGTGAATAGAAACTCCACATGCTATTTTGTTTCACTGAACAGCTCATGCATCGAAAGGGGGAGTAATGACTGGATTTTATGTTTTGAGAGTTCTTCATATATATATACATAGTGTTGCCTACACCATACCACGGTTGGGGTTAGAACCCGCGGCCAGAGAATCACAAAACTCCAGACCGACGCGTTTGTTTGCAATCGTGTCATTATGACTTCGTGAGTCATGTTGACTGCTTATATTGTCAACCTCCTCACGGCTTCACTACCCAACGATCATCCTCGGCTGCAGACGACGTACAGTGGTCATTTCAAATGATACATTTTCTGAATGCGCTTTAAAAATGTACTTGGTCCTCACGTGTGGTATGTAAACAGCACTCACAGAGTACTTGCCAATAGCGATATCAAAGTGGCCACAATAACTACCACTTTCCTTCACTATTTCTGGGAAAAACTGCCAGTAGCTACTTCCCCTGTATCTACCACTGGTATCTTCTTTATCCCGTGTGGACACATGTACGTGGGGGAGACTGGCAGAAGTCTGATAAGTGAGACACTTGAGCAACACTTAGGTATCTTTATTCTGGAAATGTTTCGTCAGCCAGTTGCTTCAACAGACCAATACAGAAAAAACGGTGGAAAACGAGGAGTTTGAGGCAACTTGTCCTTCAGCCTGGGGATGATATGGTCGGTCCGTAAGACATCGTGATGCAATACTGACCACTTTCTGATAGAATTCTTTTAGACTGAACACATCATCTCCAGGCTGATGGACCGAACATATCATATCCAGACTGAGCCACTGACCTCCTCAAACTTCTCTATATTGGACTGAAGAAGCTACTGTTTGGCGAAACGTTTCCACGATAATGATACCCAAGTGATGCTCAAGTGTCTCATTTACGAACCTGTCGGTATTCCGAACCATTTATATAATAATACTGGCAGAAAACGTGGTTGAACTTTAGAAACAAAAAACATAACTGAAGCAAAGATGACCAGAGAAATGCACACGTGATTCACAGAGACGGAGGAACATTTAGTGAAATGCTTCTTTAAAATGCATGTTGAAAATATTATAAAATACTGGAAAGTTGATGTGTGAGATACAAGTGCAACAGCCGGGCATCTTTGGTGTTGAAATGCTTCGCCTACGCAGTAGACATCTTCAGTCAAATACAGAGAATGGATTGAAGACAATAAGAAGTGACGTGTCACAAATGATGTAATCAGTCCAGCAATCTTGTAGGGATAGTTTGAGGTTGTCAGTCCCTCAGTCTAGTGAAAAGTTCAGCTCCATTTAATGAATTGGCAGCCAAATTTAAAGAGAAACAAGTACTGAGAAGCATCCCTGATGGCTGTACCAAACACGGTAGAGGAGAAGAGGTATATCATATCTGCCAGGTAAGCAGACATGTTCCTGGAACACACATTGCCCCGCCGAACTCAGGACACATACATCAGGCGAATATAAGAATGGGGGAGCACTGCAGTAGGCTTGCTTGCCCATGCTTGGCAAGTCTTTCGTGTACGTATATCCAACATTTTTTAAAGTTATCTGGTGGTTATTTGATGACCTCATAAGTGTTCAGTTCACTTTACCTTTGAATTCCAACTTACCTCACATGTACCATAAATAATTCTTTGTTTTCTCAAGCCTCGTGGGTTTGGAACGAAGAATGTCCCACCACCAAAACGATTCTGTAATAAAATGTTGAAATGCAACACAAGGAATCTTTACTGACGAAACGTTTCGCCCGTACTGCAGGCTTCATCAGTCGGTTACAGAGACATTAGAGCTAGTGAAAGACGAAGTTCAGAGGTAGTTAATGAGAAAAGTCTCAATAAAGATTATTAATGTATATCATTTGTATCATAAAATATGGCAAGAAAAAAGCCTTTTAATGAAAGGACTCATTACGTGGTGTATGGGTAGTCCAGCACTCTTTTATTTTACCCCATTTATTTCGATTCTTTGGATCTGGATGTAAACACGTCCATTACAAAAGACACAATGCTCTTTGTCGTTAAATGCTAGGAACGATGACGTCACTACACTGGAAGCTCACTACTGGATCAGCTGGGAACGATGACGTCACTACACTGGAAGCTCACTACTGGATCAGCTGGGAACGATGACGTCACTACACTGGAAGCTCACTACTGGATCAGCTGGGAACGATGACGTCACTACACTGGAAGCTCACTACTGGATCAGCTGGGAACGATGACGTCACTACACTGGAAGCTCACTACTGGATCAGCTGGGAACGATGACGTCACTACACTGGAAGCTCACTACTGGATCAGCTGGGAACGATGACGTCACTACACTAGAAGCTCACTACTAGATCAGCTGGGAACGATGACGTCACTACACTGGAAGCTCACTACTGGATCAGCTGCGAACGATGATGTCACTACACTGGAAGCTCACTACTGGATCAGCTGGGAACGATGACGTCACTGCAGTAGAAGCTCACTACTGGATCAGCTGGGAACGATGACGTCACTACACTGGAAGCTTACTACTGGATCAGCTGGGAATGATGACGTCACTACACTGGAAGCTTACTACTGGATCAGCTGGGAATGATGACGTCACTACACTGGAAGCTCACTACTGGATCAGCTGGGAATGATGACGTCACTACACTGGAAGCTTACTACTGGATCAGCTGGGAACAATGACGTCACTACACTGGAAGCTTACTACTGGATCAGCTGGGAATGATGACGTCACTGTACTGGAAGCTCATTACTGGATCAGCTGGGAATGATGACGTCACTGTACTGGAAGCTCACTACTGGATCAGCTGGGAACGATGACGTCACTACACTGGAAGCTCACTACTGGATCACCTGGGAATGATGACGTCACTGTACTGGAAGCTCACAACTGGATCAGCTGGGAACGATGACGTCACTGCACTAGAAGCTCACTACTGGATCACCTGGGAATGATGACGTCACTGTACTGGAAGCTCACAACTGGATCAGCTGGGAATGATGACGTCACTGCACTAGAAGCTCACTACTGGATCACCTGGGAATGATGACGTCACTGTACTGGAAGCTCACTACTGCATCAGCTGGGAACGATGACGTCACTGCACTAGAAGCTCACTACTGGATCACCTGGGAATGATGACGTCACTGTACTGGAAGCTCACTACTGGATCACCTGGGAATGATGACGTCACTGCACTAGAAGCTCACTACTGCATCAGCTGGGAACGATGACGTCACTGCACTAGAAGCTCACTACTGGATCACCTGGGAATGATGACGTCACTGTACTGGAAGCTCACAACTGGATCTTGAGCTTCTACCTTCTCTGTTTTCTACTCATTGTTGTTGATGATCAGGTGTGACGGCTGAGACACAGTTCTTACTATATTACACGAGTTGTCTTGTGCTCCTCTAAAGTAAAACGCAACAATATAGTGTCGTTTAAAGTTTCGGCAAATTAAATGAGATAAAACGTTTACACAACGTGTTATGACGTAGTGTTATTCATTGTAGCATATTGTTAAGAATTATACATTGTTTTAACACGGCATTTAGCTATATATCCTGGAGAATTAAATAAATGAATAAAAGATCTTACTAAACGTAAATGAAAAATGCTCCAGTTTATTTTTGTTTATTGCTTATCATGCAGATTTATATGAAGAAGACAGAAATAGATTCCCTAGTTGTGAAAATGTAGATTCAAGCTTTTTAATCATCTGTAAAATGGTCTTAGAAGTTATGGTCAAGAATTCCAGTTATCTTAAAGGTCATCTTGGATTTTAGTTCGATGCTGACTCGATGACATTAATCAGACTGATAAATCTGACACATGAGAATTTATCAGATCCAGTATCGGTATACTTAGGATAATAAATCTGTCCAGGTTTACTCACATGCTGGATTACACTCACACTTGACGTTAACATCAGGCTCCGGCTCTTGGACCATTAGTCAAACTACGCCACTAAGATTCAACGCAAGTAATGGCTCACTTCACTGCTAAAAACAACAACGCTGAAATGAAAATATTTCTTGAGCTCCTTAATCATTCCTTGACATATTGCCTTGTTGTCACACTGTACCAGGAAACTGGTTGTCCCGTGTGTGTGGAGAGAGAGAGAGAGAGAGAGAGAGAGAGAGAGAGAGAGAGAGAGAGAGATGTATTATATGGTGTACCGACAGAATTGTGTTTACGGGGGTCGATATTCTACTACTGTCTTCGCCTCTTGAAATACAGCACTATGACTGACTGACATTGCTGATCTCTGCTTCTTGGACCTTTATGAATCTGCTCCTAAAAGTGTGTATTGAGTTTTCCGTCACCACTGCCTCATCCAAGTTATTCCATTTGTCATCTACCTTAAAAGTGAAGAAATGCTTCCCTACGTTCCTATGGTTCATCCCTGTCTCAGTTATCACCCTCGTTCCCTTCATCCTCGTTCTCTTAATTCAAACAGTCTGTCTCCATCTGTCCTATCAATTAATTTTAAGATTTTCTATGTTGTAATCATGTTTTCCTTTGTACTGTTTGCAAGGTCGTCAGGTTCAGCTCCTTCAAGCTTTTCTTGTAGTGCATTCCTCTTAATTATGGTACTAGCATGGTTGCAAACCTTTGGACCTTTTCAAGAATATTTACGTACTTTACGAAGTGTGGAATTCTATATTCAATTACTGGCCTGATATGTATCAAATGTAAGGTTCTGAAGGACTCTTCAATCAAGTTCCTGAATGCTGTTCTGAGGTTTGCTAATCTTACATTTGCCTGTGACATAATACGGTTTATCTGTATTTCGGATGATATGTTTAGTGTTACATTTACTCGGATATCTGCAGCTTCTCTCCGTCCATGCTGTTCTCTATGTCTGATCTGGTGTTACTTTCTCAGTGTGACTTTGTCAATGGTCCAAGTCGGACCGAAACGTCGTCGTAAGCTTCTGTCTTTTATGTGCGGGTTATTTGTGTATCGTTCCAGTCACGGTATTGTGCCTTTTTGTTATTTAGTTACTTTCTTCAGTTCGCATGACCTTGAACTTGCTAGAGTTGACACTCGAGAAGCCACTTGTTTGGCCACTTCCATTGTCTGTTAAGGTCTCACTGAAATTTATCACTTCCTCTTCCTTTCTCATTTTTCTCACCAAGAATACATATTTCTCAGTCCCGTCAGGCAGGTCATTCACATGTATTAGTAGCAAAAGCGGTGCTAGCAGTGATGTCATTATATCTCCTTCCTATTGTTACTCTCTGTTATCTGGATGATCCTATTAGAACACTCTTCATTTTAACCTTGCGTGATATAATTTCTGGATAACTCTCTGGTATGATACTGAATGAGATGAATTCCTACAGTCCAAGATGGAATCAATCCAACCCAGTCGTTTTGTTTATATCTATGATGTCACTGTGGTTGTTCACTATATTTATAGATGGGGTCGTAAGAGAAGTAAATGCGAGGGTCTTGGCAAGAGGCGTGGAGTTAAAAGATAAAGAATCACACATAAAGTGGAAGTTGTCACAGTTGCTTTTTGCTGATGACACTGTGCTCTTGAGAGATTCTGAAGAGAAGTTGCAGAGATTGGTGGATGAATTTGGGAGGGCATGTAAAAGAAGAAAATTAAAAGGGAATACAGGAAAGAGTAAGGTTATGAAGATAAAAATATTAGGTGATGAAAGATCGGATATCACATTGGAGGGAGAGAGTATGGAGGAGGTGAATGTATTTAGATATTTGGGAGTGGACGTGTCAGCGGATGGATCTATGAAAGATGAGGTGAATCATAGAATTGATGAGGGGAAAAGGGTGAGTGGTGCACTTAGGAGTCTGTGGAGACAAAGAACTTTGTCCTTGGAGGCAAAGAGGGGAATGTATGAGAGCATAGTTTTACCAACGCTCTTATATGGGTGTGAAGGATGGGTGATGAATGTTGCAGCGAGAAGAAGGCTGGAGGCAGTGGAGATGTTATGTCTGAGGGCAATGTGTGGTGTGAATATAATGCAGAGAATTCGTAATTTGGAAGTTAGGAGGATGTGCGGGATTGCCAAAACTGTTGTCCAGAGGGCTGAGGAAGGGTTGTTGAGGTGGTTCGGACATGTAGAGAGGATAGAGCGAAACAGAATTACTTCAAGAGTGTATCAATCTGTAGTGGAAGGAAGACGGGGTAGGGGTCGGCCTAGGAAAGGTTGGAGGGAGGGGGTAAAGGAGGTTTTTTGTGCGAGGGGCTTAGATTTCCAGCAAGCATGCGTGAGCGTGTTTGATAGGAGTGAATGGAGACAAATGGTTTTTAATACTTGACGTGCTGTTGGAGTGTGAGCAAAGTAACATTTATGAAGGGGTTCAGGGAAACCGGCAGGCCGGACTTGAGTCCTGGAGATGGGAAGTACAGTGCCTGCACTCTGAAGGAGGGGTGTTAATGTTGCAGTTTAAAAACTGTAGTGTAAAGCACCCTTCTGGCAAGACAGTGATGGAGTGAATGATGGTGAAAGTTTTTCTTTTTCGGGCCACCCTGCCTTGGTGGGAATCAGTCAGTGCGTTAATAAAAATGAAAAAAATAACTGTCAAAAAACGCCAGAAAATTTGCTGGACAGGATTTTCCATCCCTAAATCACTGCCAGTTTTCTGTAAAGAAATTTCTTTTCTCCAAATGGTCCAGTACACTTTTCCTTCATTTTTGAACGCAATGGCCATCTCCCACGGAGGCAAGATGACCAAAGTAGAGGAAACACATTCATTATTATTTATTCAATCGGTGTCTAGCCAGAAGTGCGCCTATATCACAGTGCAGACAGCTCTCCTAACTGCAATTTCCTCAGCCTCCCTGTAGAGTGCAGGTTCTAGGGATGTATCGAATATCCGCATCCGCATCCGCGGAACATTCGCACAATTTCTTACAGCTGCATCCTCATCCACATTTTACTGTAAACAGATATCCGCATATGACTCACGAAATCGTAATGACACGATTGCAAACAAACCATACCACGGGTGGGGTTTGAACCCGCGGTCAGAGAGTCTCAAAACTCCAGACCGTCGCGTTAGCCACTAGACCAGCTAGCTTAATAAGATTCGTCCAACTAGGTATATTTCTACACCATAGGAAGGTTAGCACAGGCACCACTGTGACCACAAATGCAAGTTTTTTTACAGACGAATCTCCCGCTAGCATGGTCGTGACGAACTTTAGCTCAAGTCCCCTCAAAGCCGTTAACATGACTCACGAAATAGTAATGACACGGTTGCAAACAAATCTTACTACGGGTGGGGTTTGAACCCGTGAGTCATGTTGACGGCTTTGAGGGGACTTGAGCTAGAGTTCGTCACGGCCATGCTAGCTGGAGATTTGTCTGTAAAAACTTGCATTTGTGGTCACAGTGGTGCCTGTGCTAACCTTCCTATGGTGTAGAAATATACCTAGTTGGACGAATCTTATTAAGCTAGCTGGTCCAGTGGCTAACGCGACGGTCTGGAGTTTTGAGACTCTCTGACCGCGGGTTCAAATCCCACCCGTGGTATGATCCGCATATGCATCCGCATCCGAATCCGCAGAATAAGTAAGACATCCTCACACATATCCGCATCGGCGGATATCTAAATTTTCACTTTCGATACATCTCTAGCACTGTACTTCCCATCTCCAAGACTCAAGTATGAGTAACTAGTTTCCCTAAATCCCATCATAAATGTTACCTGTATCACATTCTGACAGCACATCAGGTCATAAAAAAACATTCGCCTCCAATTTCTCTAATCAAATGTTTTATGTCAAGTCGTCGAATACCACATTCCTCTAATCTTCCCTCAAACTGTGAAATTAAACTGGCTAGTGAATCAGAGACAAACCCAAAAGGTTATTTAAAGTGTAATGGACATAAACCATGGGAAAAATAGGATCATTAAGAACTAGTTTTGGACAGTTTACTGATAATGAGCAGGTAACGGGCTATCTTTTTAATAGTTATTTCTTATCAGTCTTAAAACAAGAAGATATAAATTACATCCCAGCAATTAATAAAAATTCAAGTTCTGAAGAAAATAAATTAAGTAACGAGAGACAGGATTGTCAAACAGGTAAACAGACTAAAGCAAAACAATTTCCGGCCCCGACGAACTGTTTTCAAGGATGCTTAATGAACATAATTAATTAGATGAAGTCTCAACATGGTTTCACTGGAGGGTGTTCCTGCCTGCCAAATTTGCTGACCTTTCATAATAAAGTATTTGAGACAGTGGACCACGATAAAGAATGTTGTTTATTTAGAGTTCAAGGCTTTTGATAGAGAACCTCACAAAAGAGGCAGCTCAGTTTATAAGAGGTTGGTTGCTAGCGCACTCAGTTCACACACTGAAGTCCGTGGTTTGATCCCCGGTATGGGTGGAAACATTAGGGCGTGTTTACTTAAGACACCTGCTGTCCCTGTTCACTTAGCAGTAAATAGGTACCTGGGTGTTAGTCGACTGGTGTTTACCTGGAGTTTACCTGGAGAGGGTTTCGGGGGTCAACGCCCCCGCGGCCCGGTCTGAGACCAGGCCTCATAGTGGATCAGCGTCTGATCAACCAGGCTGTTACTGCTGACCGCACGCAAGCTGACGTACGAACCACAGCCCGGTTGATCAGGTACTGACTATAGGTGCTTGTCCAGTGCCTTCTTGAAGAGAGTTAAGGGTCTATTGATAAGCCCGCTTATGTATGCTGGGAGGCAACTGAACAGTCTTGGGCCCCGGACACTTACTGTGTTGTCTCTCAGTGTACTCGTGGCGCCCCTGCTTATCATTGGGGGACGTTGCATCTCCTGCCGAGTCTTTAACTTTCAACTTTCTAGCTTTACACATCTTTCCAAACTTGTCCACTAACCTTTGTAGGTAATACAGCATAATATGATGTATATTTTTGCTATTAAATTCCTGAAATATAGATAACCAATTTATAATCTAATCTCTTTATAGAAGATGTAGTAGCATTTGTTTTCTTTCTTGGCAGGAGCAAATTCATTAATTAGTATTAAAAGAAGTTTCCATAAGTGGAGTAATTTTCAATATACATGGCAGCTCCAGTGTACAGCAGATCATACTGGACCTTGGTAGTGATAAACTGAGGTCTACACCTCAACAGTTTAACAACTGTTCTGTAGACATCCACACACTGTTCAATCTGCAGACGTTCCACCAACAAGGTCATAGCAGCCAGTAGCCCACATGCTCTCACACCATCACCACAACACACAAGAGGAGGACCAATCTGAGCACCACTGGTATTTTTTAGTAGCAATTCAGCTGTTTTAGGCAAGACATCAGGTTGGGGTGGCACATCTTGACTATAAGACCATGAAAGGACCTGATACACTTGTACATTATGAGTTAAGTTCTTTGAATTTATAATTTTTACATTGTTCTGGGTGAGTTTCCATAAGGTTGAGCTGCTTCTACGTGGATGGTGAAGTCTCCTATAGTCCACATGTCTTCTACGTATGATATTACATCAGGGAATTCCTCCTTGCTATGCTCTTCAAAATGATTTAAGAGTACTATAACAGAGCAACCCTTCACCACCACTAGTCTCCAGAATTTGGAGAATGTTGAAAAAATAAGATGTTCTGTAACTAATAGTATCTCTTTGTTGATGAGGCCTGCAATCTTAATAGCATTAATATATTGGGTCTCTTGCTCTCCATGCTCCATCTGTAGGTATAACCGCTGGGAGTCTGCAGGTAATACTGAACTGTTACGATTCATTGCTTGAAAGCTTGGATTTGACGAACTTTTGTAAGTGAGTGGGGATGGGAAAACTTTTGCTTTACTGATCTAAGCCATGCTGTCTTTTAGATAACTCTTTAAGACTCTGAATTCTCACCAAAGAGAACCTCTTCCAAAGAGAACCTCTTCCAAAGAGAACCTCTGCCTGTTTTGTACAGGTTTAAAACAGGCAGATAAGTGACGGTGATAATGACGGTCTAATAGCTAGGAATGATAACCTTAATTTACTCTATATGTAATGCATACATAGGGCAATGTGAGACATTAGAACCATTCTTATTATCTAAAACACCACCAGACATATGTATACACTGTACATATGTCTGAAGAGAAGAAGAGAAGAACATATGTCTGAAGAGAAGAACAGTTAATATACCTTATGTAAATAATGGATGTGTGTTCTATTATGGTAATGGTGACAGATTTCATTTTGTGTGTAACAAATGTATTTTGGCACAGTTACCCTTTAACAATGATGACATTGATTTAACTAATTTTAATACAAATGACCCATTGCCACATATTGATGATTATAATTGTTTTATGAAAACAGGCCTTCACTTTATTCATGTCAACGCAAGGTCACTTTTTCCAAAATTGGCAGAGATTAGGATTCTAGTTAACAGAACTAGGGCGACAGTTATATCCATCTCTGAATCCTGGTTGGATGATACAGTGACTGACGACGAGGTCAAAATAGGTTACAATATAAAATGCTTAAATAAGAATAGAAAAGGTGGTGGGGTATGTACCTACATAAGAAATGACTTAGCTTACAACCCAAGACCTGATTTGAATGACAATAAACTAGAGATTGTGTGGCTTGAAGTGCTGCTTCCCATGACCAAACCCATCTTAGTTGGAACTAGTTACCGCCCTCCTACCCAGGACCAGTTCTTAGAGGACTTTTCCAGAGTCTTGTCTGGAACTGATGACAATTGCGAGGCAGTAGTTCTGGGAGACTTCAATATCTGTTTTCTACAGCAAAATAACGGGCTATGCAAAAGGTATAAGCAAATTCTAGGATTAAATAGTTACACTCAACTAATTAATATTCCAACCCGGATCACACAGTTCTCAGCCACCCTAATTGACCACATACTTTGTAACCGCTCTGAGAACATTAGTCAGTCAGGCGCCATTATCACAGGTCTTAGTGATCATTTCATCATTTACTGTACCAGGAAAATCATTAGAAAAAGGATAGGCCTACACAGGACAATAAAAATGAGGTCAACTAGAAACTACAGTACAGAAACACTGGTAAATAGGCTGTGACTGGACAGAGATAACAAGTTGCACGGACGTAAACGATGCCTGGGAAAAATTCAATACAATGTTCACTACTATCCTTGATAATATTGCACCAGTTAAAGAGGTTAGGATTAAACGAAGAACTGAACCCTGGATGACTACTGAGATATTAGATAATATGAAATTCAGAGACCAGCTGCTAAAAAGATTTAAAGCAAACAGACAGGATATTGCAGCACTAAATGAATTCCGAAGGTGAGGAACAGAGTACAGAGACTTATAAAAGGAGCAAAGGCAAAGCACTAATGCTCAAAAATTGAAGAGTATAAGCATAACCCCAGAAAGCTCTGGCAACAACTAAAACAGTTGGGGTATAGCCATAAGCCAGTAGATAGGTCTAACATAGTACTCACTATCGATAATGAGGTATGCCACGAAACATCTAAGGTGGCAAATTGCTTTAATTCCTACTACACATCTGTTGCATCAACACTAGTAAGTAAACTACCAGCTGCATCAAATACCTTTAACACAGACTCTGATAAGTTTCAAACATACTATACCAATAAAGGGGTAACCCCAAACAGTTGTCAACTAGTAAGTGTATCTCATGACTTCGTGGAAAAAGAACTAAGCAGGTTAAACCCAGATAACATCCCGTCTAAGTTCCTAAAAGATGGTGCCTCTGAATTGCCAATCCCTATTGCTCACATAATAAATCTATCAATCACCACTAATATTGTACCGGAGGGGTTCAAGGAGGCCAGAGTTACTCCTATCTTCAAGAAAAATAGTAGGTCTGATGTCAGCAACTATAGGGCTGTTAGTTTACTTAGTATAATATCCAAAAATATTTTAATTCCTGCTACACATCTGTCGCATCAACACTAGTAAGTAAACTACCAGCTGTATCGAATACCTTTAACACAGACTCGGATAAGTTTCAAGCATACTACATCAATAAAGGGGTAACCCCAAACAGTTGTCAACTATGAAGTGAATCTCATGATTTTATTCAAAAGAAATAAGCAGGTTAAACCCAACTAAGAGCACAGGCCCGGATAACATCCCATCTAAGTTCCTAAAAGATGGTGCTTCTGAATTGTCAATCCCTATTGCTCACATAATAAATCTATCAATCACCACTAATATTGTACCGGAGGGGTTCAAGGAGGCCAGCGTTACTCCTATCTTCAAGAAAAATAGCAGGTCTGATGTAAGCAACTATAGGCCTGTTAGTATACTCAGTATAATATCTAAAATTCTAGAGAGGGCGGTGTACTGTCAAGTAGTTAAGTACCTTAATGACAACAACACTCTCCATAGCTACTAATTAGGCTTTAGGAGATCTTACTCAACTGACACCTCCCTAATTAATCTGGTGGATTACATGAGGACTGAAATGATAATAGGGAACCTCATAGGAATGGCAACCTTAGACCTGCAAAAGGTCTTTGATACTGTCAACCACATTATATTATGTAAGAAACTCCAGGCTATCGGTATAGGTTCCATAGACTGGTTTAAGTCCTATCTTAGCAACAGGAAACAAATTGTCAAAATGAACAAAACAGAATCAGAACCCCTGCCGATAGCATGTGGAGTTCCCTATCAGTGTCAAGTACAAACTCCTACTGTATGCAGATGACAGAACTCTGATAGTGTCAGGTAAAGACCCACAAGATATAGCTAATGTAATAACACGCACAGTGTGTACCTACTGAGGCTCGCAGGACCCTATGTCTAGCCCTTATACAATGCCATATGGATTACGCTTGTTCTTCATGGTACTCTGCCTTGACAAAAAAAAAACTGAAAGATAGACTGCAAATCACCCAGAACAAAATCGTAAGATTCATCCTGGGGCTGGGACCAAGAGAACATGTAGGCCAGGATGAATTACAGCAGTTGGATATGCTGAATGTTGAAGACAGAGTAAAACAACTGAAGCTAAATCATGTTTATAAAATTGCTCACAAACAGTGTCCAGAATATCTTGCTGCCAATTTTGTCAAGGTTGGGAACCAAAGCAATCATAGTACTAGGGGGAGAGAGCACAACTTTGTAGTACCCACAGTCATTGGCCAGGCGTCAAACACCTTTTATTGTACAGCAATAAAGGAATGGAACAGACTACCCGCACATGTCAAAGCCAGTCATAGCATGAACCAGTTCAAGAAGAGTGCCAAAAGGTGTCTGATGAATGTAGCTACAGAAAGGGAGGGGAATGATTTTCTATTTTTTAGCTAACATTACCTGGAGTTTACCTGGAGAGAGTAAATTTTGTAAAATTAGTGTAAATTTTACCTTATTCATAGTAATGACCCTCGTATTGTAGATAGTCTTAATGACCCTCGTGTAGTAGATAGTCTTTTTAGTATGATAATAAGATGTTATCCTCATTGTAGAATAATAAGAAAATATTATAACCTTTATATTATAATAATAAGGTAAAAGGACCCCAATGGAAATAAGTCACTCTGTCTGACTTTTTTGGGTTATCCTAGGTTCTCTACACATATGCTGCTATGTATGATAATTCTATGTAACTGTATTTGTGTATACCTGAATAAACTTACTTACTTACTTACTTACTTAACACTGGAAATGGAATCCTGCAGGAAGTAGTTAGTAGAGAACAAAGTATCGTTACACCTCGGGAAAACAGAAGCCATACTCTTTGGCACGAAACTTGAACTGAGAAGGGTAAATAATGTCCGCTGTAATGGGGAACCCATCATTTCAGTTTCCTTACTGAAATATCTGGGAATCCCCTTTGACCCATGCATATCAATAGAATTGATAGGGAGTAGCGCGGTTAAAGAAAGCGAATGCCAGACTGAAGTTCCTCTACAGACAAGCACAGTGTCTACCTACTGAGGCTCACAGGACCCTATGTCTAGCCATTATACAGTGTCATATGGACTACGCTTGCTCTTCATGGTACTCTGATTTGACAAAAAAAATGAAAAAAGACTGCAGATCACTCAGAACAAAATGGTAAGATTCATCCTGGACCTGGGTCCTGGACTTGGGTCCTGGACTTGGGACCAAGAGAACATGTAGGCCAGAATGAATTACAACAACTGGATATGCTGAATGTTGAAGACAGAGTAAAACAACTGAAGTTAAATCAAGTTTATAAAATTATTCACAGTGTCCAGAATATCTTGCTGCCAATTTTGTCAAGGTTGGAAACTGAAACAATCATAGTACTAGGGGGAGAGAACACAACTTTGTAGTAGCCACAGTCAGTGGTCAGGCTTCAAACACCTTTTATTGTACAGCAATAAAGGAATGGAACAGTCTGCCCGCACATGTCAAAGCCAGTCATAGCATGAACCAGTTCAAGAAGACTGCCAGAAGGTACCTAATGAATGTAGCCACAGAAAAGGAGGAGAATGATTTTATATATTTTTTAGCTAACACACATGTAAATAAAAACAACTCATTTTACCTTATTCCTAATATATCTCCTTTATAGTATAATAATAAGATATTATCTCCATTATAATATAATAATAAGGTATTAAAAAAACCCCAATGGAAATAAGTCACTTTGATATTTTTTGGGTTATCCCAGGTTCTCTACACATATGTTGCTATGTATGATAATCTATGTAACTGTATTTATGTATAACTGTATAAATTTACTTACTATCCAGTCAATGACTTTATAAAGCTCTACCCAGTTATTAAAAAAATAAGCTTGAAAGCTGGCTCTGCGCTTGTGATTTCTTCCATTCATGTTTATTCATTTTTTCCATGTTTTATTCATCATATGTGAGTAGGATGAGTTTAGGTCCTTTATGTTCTTGCAGTGATCTCATGAGGGACTTTACTCATCAATAATTTTGTTCAGTTAGAATGTTGAGTTAATTCCGTGATGCCTCACGCTCTTGTAAGAAAATGTTAGATATACTGATTTAGAACCAGACCCTCCAGGATTTTCTAAGTGTATTTTATATTCTTTTTTTCCATACGCTTCAATGAGTTTAATTTGAGAGCTTTAGGCTCGCCCGGATGTTCAAATATTTGACTGAACGTGGGTGGCTGGTGTTCTCCGCGTATTTTCCCGCTCAGTAAATTTGCCAGCTTGAAGCAGTAATGGTAATAATAAACCAATATTTCTGTACTAAGTCGTCCTTCTCAGTCATTCAGTCAGACAGTCCACCAGTCTTCAGTTTTATATGAATGACGGCCTCCTTCAAGTGGGTCGCGGCCCACTGTTTGAGAAACATTTATTCAATAATGTCCGAACGTCTTAGAAAGGATAGATGCAGTAGGTATCTTTTCAAATTAAAAATTGTAACACACGATAGTCAATGACAAAAAAAGAGACACGCTAAGTCTGAAGATGAAATCAGTACTGCATACTTCCATCTAACAGTGAAGTCCTTTGCAATTTTCTAATTCGTAAGGTTCTTGTTATCTAGTTTATCATTTGTAAAAGTACCTTCTTTAAACCTTTCATTCGAATACTTTGTAGAGGCGGAAAAGAATCCTGAAGTTAGTACAGGAGTTACAAGACGATCAGATGGCAGACCAAGGAGCCACTCAGAGCATCAAGGTTGTAGTGTAACGAGGTTTGAGTACACAGGAGATGCTGTGATGTCTCCCGTGTCCTCACTAGACATTGTGACGTCTCTCATTTCCTTGTCAGGAACTACGAAGTCTCCCGTGTCCTCGCCAGATCCCGGGAGGAGTCCTGTGTCCTCATTAATGTTGGAAGCCTTGCTGCTGAGCTCTTGATCCATGGAATTGAATACATCCTTCCTTTTCTAGAATGAAACCTGATTACCTACCATTCGTCCAGGAGCTGTATGACCATTATGAGCTTATGTCTTCACCTCATATATATCTCTATAGTATAATGCAGATAAATGGTTCAGAAAACCTGCAAGTTAATGAATAAGATACTTGTGTAACACTTGGGTATCTTTATTGTCCACAGTAAAGATACCCAAGTGTTTGCACAATTATCTCATTCATCTTCTTAGTATAAGCTGGAAGATCTTATTTTCCCAGCAGAGATTGAAGAGTCATGTTTTCTCGGTAGATGACGTGTGATTTAAGTAATCAGCAGGGACCGGGATGTCACCAGTGTACTCAGAAGTAGCTGAGAGGTCTGTGCACTCAAAGAGGCATGAAAGATACCTGTTTACTCAGCAAGGGCTGTGAACTATGTACTAAAAAAATAAATGTCTTTTATGGACTCCGCTGAGGTCAGAAGGTTTCTTGTGTTATCCAAATCCTGGATATCTGTCTTTTTACCATTGGCTACGAGAGTTCCAAAGTGCTCAGCAAGTGCTAGGAGGTCTCTTGTATTTTTTTAGCAGAAGCTGGGATATCTGTGTATACTCAGAAGAGACTAAGAGATTTGTATGCATTCTCGCAAAAGTTAGGTCTTCCGTGTGCTCAGCAGAATCTTGGAGGTCTCCCGTGTCCTCATCAGAAGCTGGGACGTCTTCTGTCCTCATAAGAAACTGAGGTATCTGTGAATATTCAGTAGAGCTATAGCAGGAATGGCCATCCTATGACGAATGCGCCAAAACTGGCACATTGCATGATTAAAAGTGGTGATTTGCATCCCAGTGATAATAAAGAAAAAGAAAGCCTACTCATATATAAAATATTAGCCAATAACTGATTTGTGCAAAAAATTTATGAAAGAAATTCTAGTAACTTACAACTAGAATTGAATTTTACTGAGAATAAATCTAAAACTTAGCAAACACTCCTAGTGATTTTATTATTTTGTTCACATCTTTTAGCAAATGTCATCATCTTTCACATTAACTTGTTTTCAGCTAAAAATATTCAGTGAGAAAGAGTAGGAAAAAAGTTGCAGTGAACAACCACACGGTATTGATGAGTTGTTATATATTCACTACACACAGTGTTCTGCTCTTATAAGGGACATTGTACAAAAAGGGACTTTTGTACAGTAGAATTTGAAAACTGGGAGGTAATCTCTACTCAGGAAAAGATTATAGGTCTCCAGTGTCCTCAGCAGATGCCGGGAGATTTTTTGTAATCTCAAGAGGACCTCATGTGTACTCAATAGAAGCTTAGAGGTCTGTGTACTCTGTAGAGGCTTGGATGTATCTTTTGTACTCAGATGAGGCTTAGAGAACCCTTGTGTATTCGCAGAATTAGATATATTTTGTGCTTTCAACAACAATTTAGAAGTCTCTTGTGCATTCACTGAAGGTTTTGACTTTACCGAGTATGCAGCACGGGCGGAAATAAACTTTTTACAATAGATATGATGACTTAAAGAGAACCTGGTTTGCATCTCGTAGTATATACGACGTGAACTTTCTATCACAGGTCGTAAATATCCATTAATGTGAAGTATGTCAATATTCTGTAACCTATCCATTTTGAGGGTATATGTTGTATGACATACATATATGTTGTATGACATACATACATGTTGTATGACATACATACATGTTGTATGACATGCATACATGTTGTATGACATACATACATGCTGTATGACATGCATATATGTTGTATGACATACATACATGTTGTATGACATACATACATGTTGTATGACATACATACATGTTGTATGACATACATACATGTTGTATGGCATACATACATGTTGTATGGCATACATACATGTTGTATGACATACATACATGTTGTATGGCATACATACATGTTGTATGGCATACATACATGTTGTATGACATATATACATGTTGTATGGCATACATACATGTTGTATGACATGCATACATGTTGTATGACATACATACATGTTGTATGACATACATACGTACATACACCCTGTTTTTGATAAGCAGTTTATTAACTATATTTCCCTAGAAAATATTGCACTTAAAAAAATCATATGTGTTGCTATAAAAACCATACTTGTTGCATTATCAGAATTATTTAACAGAATTTTTCTGTTATATAATACTAATACTAAATACATGCACGGGTGATGTACGCAAAAATACTGTAGCCAGAAGACTAAATTTCATTCAATTTGCATGCACTCTTTTTGTAAATATTATTTATTATTGTATTGAAAGTAATCATAGCCATGGCATAAGGTGGTGTGTCAGTAATTTACTCCAGCAAGTTATTTTGAACATAAGAACATAAGAAAGAAGGAGCACTGCAACAGGCCTACTGGCCTATGCGAGGCAGGTCCAATTCTCCCAACGGCTTAAGCTCACTGACCTTGTGGAAAATACTGTATATATTTTCCAGAAATACAGTAGTTATATGTAAATAGATGGCCATATTGTATTTAATAAAATTTGTTATAAAAAATGGGAAGCTGCGCCTGCGCAGAGGGGACTCGCCATTTTTGTTTGAATTGGACACTAACATTAGTGAATACTGGGAAGAATTTTCGTGCTCTAGAGGTAGAATTGGGCTGACACCTCTCAAATAGGAGGCGAAATTGTTGGATGTGCATTCCTGCATAACTTGAGATATCAGGCGACTGGACAAGACAGCTCCAGGAACCTCAGATAAGTCTGTTATGTTTAACTCTGGCCAGTGTTATTTCATGTATAGACAGTGAGGTTTTCTGAGTATGGTACACATTAATCTCCAGTCAAATTGGTGAGTGATATTAAGATATTTTCCTTCTGTTATGTAAATTGTATATATATAATCGTTTATTAATTTTAATATACAGTCCATAAAATTTATATATTTACCAGAATTCCTGGTGATACATATTTCATTTGTAATTAATAGGTCAAGAGCAACTTGTGGATATGACAGTGGTAGGTATCAAAGGGGGACATTTTTGCGACCTAGGTGTCCCAAATTCTTACTTGTCTATGTAACTGATAAATAATAATTATCTTTGTTATCATTTACTGTTATGTACATAATGAGTTACATTCAGATAAATGTAATTTTCCACAGACCTAGTGAGGTCAGACACGTCACTTGAGGGAGGAGCACAGCATCCGACCTAGTAGCACAAGCTAGTTAGGTCTAACTCACACCCACCCACACCCACTCATGTATTTATCCAACCTATTTTTAAAACTACACAACGTCTTAGCTTCTATGACGGTTTTTACATGACTTTGTCAAATAAGCATAATTAAAAACACCATATTATATCATATAAACTGTTGCATTTTCTTTGCACGTATTTTTGTATTTATTCACATTAATAGTATACATTAATAGTATTGCACAGCTTCAGTTAGTGAGGTTAATGTTCACCCAACCCCAAGTAACAATGAAATAAGAATTAACAATGAATGATGTGCCTGTTGATGCTCCACACAAACCCGTCTCTCTTCCAGGCTCTGGAGGTGAGAATTACAGTGTCTGCACTCTGAACAAGGGGTGCCAATGCTGCAATTTTATAATTGAAGTGTAAGAGCTCCTCTGGAAAGACAGTGATGGATTGAATGATGGTGAAAGTGTTTCTTTTACGGGTCACCCAACCTTGGTGGGAAACGGGCGAAGTGTTAAAAAAAATAATTTACTAGTAGTTCTAGCTAGCTAAATAAGCTTCTGTGACAGAACCACAGATAATGTTATACAGAGCATGAAAGAATTATTAATAATTTATTTCTACTGCCATAACACTTAAAATATTGATCACCGTTTCAAAGAAGTTTTAGGTTAAATCTTGACGTTGAATTTTACTTATTTTGAATTGATATTCTTCTGAATTACAATCCATTTCTAATATATAATAAAGGTCTTAAAAACTAGTTGGGAGACTAGTGCAAGTTGAGATTATTATACAGAATCACGTCCTAATGCCTCAAGGTTCTCAAACTCGAAGTGAACACTGCAAGAGGCCTATTTTGTGGATATTTTTGCTGAGGTCAGCAGTTAGTTGAGCATGAATGCAAAGTCATGACCAGAAACTGTTTGATGTCACAGAGACGTGACAGCATTCAACGATAAGATGAAGTAATGGAAAAGAACTCTGGAAGAGTTATCTGGAAGAGCAGCTCCGTTCATCGATGTCCATTACATCGATGTAGAAAACTTCGACAAACTAATAGTCGAAATACACCACAGTATACTGAAAAAGTGATGTCATTCAGTCGATGTATAACAAGTTCACTGTCGACTAGGAAGTCCTGCTGGAAGAAATGTCAAGCATAAATAATTTGAAAGAGCAGTTCATCGATATTTCAAATGACTCGGCATTTAACTAAGATTTCAGAAACCGAAAGCAATCGTCGGGTGTTGTCTGAGGTGAGGCCTTAGGGTGCTCCTGCCCCTTGAAAAAACTTATTTGTGTGAGGCAAGATTTTCGACACTTACTGTCTGAAAAATAAAATACTATTCTATTAAGCATCCTTGTATCAAAATGTACAAATTGCTAAGGACTGGTGGGAGAGGATTTCCCATTGCTATACCAAACTTTTAAATGTAAAACTCACCATAAAATACAAACTTTGCATCAACAAAGTCAGTGATTATTGGTAGAGGCAATGGAAAATCGTAATTACAGAAGTCTTCAGACAGAGCATAAGAACATAATGAGTGAGATAAGTAAATTCGCCGATGACACATAAATAGGCCAAATAACCGATTCTGAGGACAACGATGAACTTCAGCAAAACATAGACAAATTAAAGTCATGGTCTGAAAAGTGGCAAATGCAGTTCGGTGTGGAGTCATGTTAAGCAGAGATCTTAAGCCAAGACAACAGTGCTAAAGCGCGCGTAATAAGGCAAACAGATTGCTTGACTTTATATTAACAACTATAAGTAACAGTAGTAAGGCCTCACTTAGATTATGCAGCTTAGTTTAGGTCGCCGTACTAGAGAACGGATACAGATTCACATGAGAGCCTTCAGAGAAGAATGACAAAATTAATCCACTGTATAAGGAATCTTCCATATGACAGACTGAGAACCATGAACCTTCAATCTCTTGAGAGACGTAGAATAAGAGGAGTTATGCGGAAAAAACCATTATGTACACTTCATAAGGTTTAGATTTGGTAACATTTTTCCAGTAATTACTGAACGAGACCTCGAGTTCATCTCATAACAATACTTATTAAATTACTTTTTAATAAAGATAATGTGACTTTACTGGTATCTTAACGTTAAACACATTTGCGAGTTCACGACTTTTATCATTGTATACAGCCAGCAACGACTCGTTTTCTTGGCCTTGTAGGAGGTTTTGTCAGGCAACGAGATCTCTTTCCTTAGAATTTTCTTTCAACGTAGAGATTGGGACATTCGGGAAAATATATATGTATTCTCAGAAAAGTATGGCAGTCAAATATTATATAGGAGCATTTCAGAGAGGCGGGCTGGCCCGGCTCTACTGACCGGGCCGAGGTTTTTATTGAGATGGACCAAAGTTATTTTTATATTGTGATGGGCAAGATTTTTTGTGACATGCCAAGGTTTTTATTATGTCCTGCTAAAGTTTTTATTGTGACAGAAAAGGTTTTAATGTGACAGGACGAGAGTTACCTGGCAACGACCAGTGAAGAGGCGGGACCAGAAGCTGTGACTCGACCTCTGCAACCACGTCTAGGTGAGTACACACATATGAGAAACGAGAAATTAAAACACTGAAAGACAGAAGGTAAATTGAGAATAAAGGGCCGAAAGGGAATAAAGGACTGAAAGAGTTGAAAACAGAAATTGAATAATAGTTACTGGAGTAACTAATTAGTATGAGCTGCTTACTCAAGATGTTCCTGACAATGTTTATGAAGCTGCAGAAGAGTGAATAAGCTTTAAAAATGTTTATAAAGCTGCAGAAGAGTGAATAAACTTTAAAAATGTTTATAAAGCTGCAGAAGAGTGAATAAACTTTAAAAATGTTTATAAAGCTGCAGAAGAGTGAATAAGCTTTAAAAATGTTTATAAAGCTGCAGAAGAGTGAATAAACTTTAAAAATGTTTATAAAGCTGCAGAAGAGTGAATAAGCTTTAAAAATGTTTATAAAGCTGCAGAAGAGTGAATAAACTTTAAAAATGTTTATAAAGCTGCAGAAGAGTGAATAAACTTTAAAAATGTTTATAAAGCTGCAGAAGAGTGAATAAGCTTTAAAAATTTTTATAAAGCTGCAGAAGAGTGAATAAACTTTAAAAATGTTTATAAAGCTGCAGAAGAGTGAATAAGCTTTAAAAATATTTATAAAGCTGCAGAAGAGTGAATAAACTTTGAAAAGTATAAAGGTAAAACTATAGACAATGTTGCCAGACTCGCTACAGACAAGAGTGACTAACAACTGGTATCACTGACGAAGGTAATTTCTGCTAGAATAAATATTAATCTAGAAATTAAAGAAGACTGTGCTAATAATTCCAAGTTATCGAGGTAAACTGTAGAAAAAAAAAATATTGATTATGGCTGGGAATAAAAAAAAATAAAAAAAATGAAGTGAAAGAAACAAGAAAAACAGACAGATGAGATGCGCAAGAATCTTAAGTTTCCAAGAACATACTGAGGGATTTAGGCGCAGTGGAGCTTGTGAGAGATAAACACTGGCGACTACAAGCAAGTGTTTACACAAATATGAATATGAAAATGTACAAGAATGGTATACAATACTGACAAGACGAGAACTAACACAGCAGTATCTGGGAATCTTTATTGTAGACGATTCGCTATCCTGTGGCTTTATCAATACAGATTGTATTTCCTAGAATTTGTATTGATAAAGTCACTGGAAGGCGGCACGTCTGCAATAAAGAGACCCAGATGTTGCACATGTGTCTCAGTTTTCATCAATATCATAACGGTATACAATACAAATAGGTTGATAAGTAAGACATATAGGCGACAGTTCCAGACTATGGAGCAGCAACTCTTCTCCAGGCTGAGGGACTGACAACCTCAAATCTACGTCTTCAAGGGTGATGGACTGATTACATCGTCTTCACATCCCTACTGCTCCTACCTACTTTCTGTACTCGACTGAAGAATACACAATATACAAATATGAGAGGAAGTTAGGGACATAAAGAATTTGGAAAATAATAAGAATACAGAAATTAGACATGGCCGTTCACTGGAGAATATGATTAAATTAACTGATTTTATAAACATTACAAAAATCTTGAAATAAGATAGAAGTGAGGAAGAAAATATAAAATTGTTTATGTATTCTCAGCCGAGCACAGGAGAGATGTAACCAGAGTAGAACAAGAGGAAGAGGGGAAAAGTGCACAGATAGTGAACACCCAGATAGAAAGTGGTCACCAAGATAGTGAGCATCCAGACAGAAAGTGGGCACCAAGATAGAAAGTGGTCACCAAGATAGAAAGTGGTCACCAAGATAGAAAGTGGTCACCAAGATAGAAAGTGGGCACCAAGATAGAAAGTGGTCACCAAGATAGAAAGTGGTCACCAAGATAGAAAGTGGTCACCCAGATAGAAAGTGGTCACCAAGATAGTGAGCATCCAGATAGAAAGTGGGCACCAAGATAGAAAGTGGTCACCAAGATAGAAAGTGGGCACCAAGATAGAAAGTGGTCACCAAGATAGAAAGTGGGCACCAAGATAGAAAGTGGTCACCCAGAAAGAAAGTGGTCACCCAGATAGAAAGTGGGCACCCAGATAGAAAGTGAGCACCCAGATAGAAAGTGGGCACCAAGATAGAAAGTGAGCACCCAGATAGAAAGTGGGCACCAAGATAGAAAGTGAGCATCCAGATAGAAAGTGGTCACCAAGATAGAAAGTGGGCACCCAGATAGAAAGTGGTCACCCAGATAGAAAGTGGGCACCAAGATAGAAAGTGAGCACCCAGATAGAAAGTGGTCACCCAGATAGAAAGTGGGCACCAAGATAGAAAGTGGGCACCCAGATAGAAAGTGGGCACCAAGATAGAAAGTGAGCACCCAGATAGAAAGTGGTCACCCAGATAGAAAGTGAGCATCCAGATAGAAAGTGGGCACCCATGTAGAAAGTGGCACCCAGATAGAAAGTGAGCGCCTAGATAGAAAGTGGGCACCCAGATAGAAAGTGGGCACCAAGATAGAAAGTGAGCACCCAGATAGAAAGTGAGCACCCACATAGAAAGTGAGCACCCAGATAGAAAGTGGGCACCAAGATAGAAAGTGGGCACCAAGATAGAAAGTGAGCACCCAGATAGAAAGTGGGCACCCAGATAGAAAGTGAGCATCCAGATAGAAAGTGGGCACCCAGATAGAAAGTGGCACCCAGATAGAAAGTGAGCGCCTAGATAGAAAGTGGGCACCCAGATAGAAAGTGGGCACCAAGATAGAAAGTGAGCACACAGATAGAAAGTGAGCACGAAGATAGAAAGTGAGCACCCAGATAGAATGTGGGCACCAAGATAGAAAGTAAGCACCCAGATAGAAAATGGGCACCAAGATAGAAAGTGAGCACAAAGATAGAAAGTGAGCACCAAGATAGAAAGTGGGCACCAAGATAGAAAGTGACCACCCAGATAGAAAGTGAGCACCCACATAGAAAGTGAGCACCCAGATAGAAAGTGGGCACCAAGATAGAAAGTGGGCACCAAGATAGAAAGTGAGCACCCAGATAGAAAGTGGGCACCCAGATAGAAAGTGAGCATCCAGATAGAAAGTGGGCACCCAGATAGAAAGTGGCACCCAGATAGAAAGTGAGCGCCTAGATAGAAAGTGGGCACCCAGATAGAAAGTGGGCACCAAGATAGAAAGTGAGCACCCAGATAGAAAGTGAGCACGAAGATAGAAAGTGAGCACCCAGATAGAATGTGGGCACCAGGATAGAAAGTGAGCACCCAGATAGAAAGTGGGCACCAAGATAGAAAGTGAGCACCCAGATAGAAAGTGAGCACCAAGATAGAAAGTGGGCACCCAGACAGAAAGTGGGCACCCAGATAGAAAGTGAGCACCTAAATAGAAAGTGAGCACCTAGATAGAAAGTGAGCACCAAGATAGAAAGTGAGCACCCAGATAGAAAGTGAGCACCTAAATAGAAAGTGAGCACCTAGAGAGAAAGTGGCACCCTGAGAGAAAGTGGGCACCTAGATAGAAAGTGGGCACCCAAATAGAAAGTGAGCACCTAGATAGAAAGTGGCACCCAGATAGAAAGTGGGCACCCAGATAGAAAGTGGCACCCAGACAGAAAGTGGGCACCCAGATAGAAAGTGGGCAGTCAGATAGAAAGTGGGCACCCAGATAGAAAGTGGCACCCAAATAGAAAGTGAGCGCCTAGATAGAAAGTGGGCACCCAGATAGAAAGTGGGCACCAAGATAGAAAGTGAGCACCCAGATAAAAAGTGAGCACCCACATAGAAAGTGAGCACCCAGATAGAAAGTAGGCACCAAGATAGAAAGTGGGCACCAAGATAGAAAGTGAGCACCCAGATAGAAAGTGGGCACCCAGATAGAAAGTGACCATCCAGATAGAAAGTGGGCACCCAGATAGAAAGTGGCACCCAGATAGAAAGTGAGCGCCTAGATAGAAAGTGGGCACCCAGATAGAAAGTGGGCACCAAGATAGAAAGTGAGCACCCAGATAGAAAGTGAGCACGAAGATAGAAAGTGAGCACCCAGATAGAATGTGGGCACCAAGATAGAAAGTGAGCACCCAGATAGAAAGTGGGCACCAAGATAGAAAGTGAGCACCCAGATAGAAAGTGAGCACCAAGATAGAAAGTGGGCACCCAGACAGAAAGTGGGCACCCAGATAGAAAGTGAGCACCTAAATGGAAAGTGAGCACCTAGATAGAAAGTGAGCACCAAGATAGAAAGTGAACACCCAGATAGAAAGTGAGCACCTAATAGAAAGTGAGCACCTAGAGAGAAAGTGGCACCCTGAGAGAAAGTGGGCACCTAGACAGAAAGTGGGCACCCAAATAGAAAGTGAGCACCTAGATAGAAAGTGGCATCCAGATAGAAAGTGGGCACCCAGATAGAAAGTGGCACCCAGACAGAAAGTGGGCACCCAGATAGAAAGTGGGCAGTCAGAGAGAAAGTGGGCACCCAAATAGAAAGTGGGCACCCAGATAGAAAGTGGGCACCCAGATAGAAAGTGGGCACCCAGATAGAAAGTGGGCACCATGATAGAAAGTGGGCACCCAGATAGAAAGTGGGCAATAAAACAGAAAGTGGGCAATCAAATAGAAAGTAGACACCCAGATAGAAAGTGGGCACCCAGATAGAAAGTGGGCACCCAGAGAGAAAGTGGCACCCAGATAGAAAGTGGGCACCCAGTTAGAAAGTGGGCACCCAGATAGAAAGTGGGCACCCAGATAGAAAGTGGGCACCCAGAGAGAAAGTGGCACCCAGATAGAAAGTGGGCACCAAGATAGAAAGTGGCACCCAGATAGAAAGTGGGCACCAAGATAGAAAGTGAGCACCCAGTTAGAAAGTGGGCACCCAGATAGAAAGTGGGCACCCAGATAGAAAGTGGGTACCCAGATAGAAAGAGGCACCCAGACAGAAAGTGGGCACCCAGATAGAAAGTGGGCACTCAGATAGAAAGTCGGCACCGAAATAGAAAGTGGGCACCCAGATAGAAAGTGGACGCCCAGATAGAAAGTGAGCACCTAGATAGAAAGTGGCACCCAGATAGAAAGTGGGCACCCAGATAGAAAGTGGGCACCCAGATAGAAAGTGGCACCCAGATTGAAAGTGGGCATCCATATTGAAAGGGGGCACTCAGATAGAAAGTGAACACCCAAATAGAAAGTAGGCACGAGATACAAAGTAGGCATCAGATAGAAAGTGGGCACCCAGATAGAAAGTGGGCACCCAGATAGAAAGTGGCACCCACATAGAAAGTGGGAACTCAGATATAAAGTGGGCACCCAGATAGAAAGTGGGCACCCAGATAGAAAGTGGCACCCACATAGAAAGTGGGCACTCAGTTAGAAAGTGGGCACCCAGATAGAAAGTGGGCACCCAGATAGAAAGTGGCACCCACATAGAAAGTGGGCACCCACATAGAAAGTGGGCACTCAGATAGAAAGTGGGTACCCAGATAGAAAGTGGCACCCAGATAGAAAGTGGGTACTCAGATAGAAAGTGGCACCCAGATAGAAAGTGGGTACTCAGATAGAAAGTGGCACCCAGATAGAAAGTTGTTACTCAGATAGAAAGTGGCACCCAGATAGAAAGTGGTTACTCAGATAGAAAGTGGGCACCGAGAAGAGACAAAGAGGTTTGAGAAAGAAGTTTTTCACTGTATATCCGGTAAACAAATAAAACCAGCACTAAAGAAACATACAGGAAGTCAAGAGAGTTCAACAGGCACATATTTACAAATGTTCTCCCTCTCTCACATTTATGAGGATTTAATTCCTAAACATATATGGTTTTATCTCAAAATTATAAAAACTAGGACATTATAAAAGAGAAGAAACTGGTTATAGTCTATCAGAAACTAAACTTGAAAAGTATGCTAAATGAGGCTGTATTTATCTAACCTACTCACTGTACAGAAGGAATAGAATATCAAAGAAAGGAGGAGGAGGAGGATTGGCACTATTGGTATAAGCATCAGTGCAAGATATGGAAACTAATACAAATCACAAAAATGTTGAAATTTTGACCAGCAGTTTACAAATTAGAGAGATACTTATAGTAGTCTTTGTATACAAGGCATCGTTTAATAAAGAGTTTTACAAGGTTACTGAGGATTATGTAATATACTAAGGGATCTTGATATGAAAAGTAGCCCTTAATAGAAAACAATTATAGTAACTGGTAACTGGGAGAGTGTGGCTTTAGTTGCGACAAGCGAAGAGGCGGGACCAGGAGCTGTGAATCGACTCCTGCAGCCACTACTAGTACAAATAGGTGAATACACACACACACACGCACAAACAAATCCACACCACAAACACACTCACATATTGCATCATGAGGATTACACGCGCTGGCTCGCCAAAGCAAAGTAAATCTAGTATTTGAGGCCAAGAAAAGGATCTTTAATAGAATAGAAGGTGAGGACTGGATGTGATGCTGGGACCACAGCGCAAAATTACTTTGTTATAAGTATGGAAAATGAAGCCAGGGGATTGTAACATATATAAAATATCATTTTATCGAATGCATAAAACAAAATAATTTCGGAGGCAACGAAGAGAGATAAGAGAAAGCGATGTGAGTAATGAAAGAAGAACAATGATGAGGCATGAGACAGCAAAGACCATGGAAGGTAAGATTGCTAGACAGTTCTAACAGGCTAGATTATAGACCGTTATACAGTCCTAGTTACTAGCAGTTCTAACAGTCCTAGATTACTAGACGCAGTTTTAACAGTCCTAGATTACTAACCATTCTAAAGGCTATACTGACGTTTGAAAGCTAGATTACTAGCCATTATAACACAGATTACAGTAGACAGTTAACAGGCTAGATTAGTAGACCAGTTCTAAAGCCTAGAGTCTAGACCAGTTCTAACTGTCCTAGATACAGACCAGTTCTAACAGTCCTATTACTAGACATTAACAGTCCTAGGTGAATACTAACCATCAACAGTCCTAGATACACACAGTTCTAACAGTCCAGATTACTAACACAGTCTAACATCCTAGATATAGCCACTCTACTCTAGATTACTAACAGTTCTAACAGTCTAGATACTGCCAGCTAACAGTCTAAAATTACTAGACCGTTTTACAGTCCAGATTAAAGACCAGTTTAACATACTAGAATAGTCAGTTTACAGTCTAGATTATAGACGTCTAAGTCCTAGTACTGCGTTCAACGTCCATAGATTTAACCCAGTTCTAAGTCCTAGATTACTAGACGTTACTGGGTCTAATACTAGACCAGTTCTCAGCGATTACTAGACGTTCTAACAGTCTATATACTAGACATCTAACATCTAGTTCTGACCATTCGTAACTCAGATACTAACCACTCAACATCTAGATTATCAGACCAGTTTAAAAGTCAGATAATAGAACCAGTCACAGTCCTAGATTAAGACCAGTAACAGTCTAGATTATGGGACAGTTCTAACATCAGATTATGACAGTTCTAACAGCTAGAACAGGTTAAACACCTAGTTACTAGACCAGTTCTAACAGTCCTAGATTACTAGACCAGTTCTAACAGTCCTAGATTACTAGACCAGTTCTAACAGTCCTAGATTACTAGACCAGTTCTAACAGTCCTAGATTACTAGACCAGTTCTAACAGTCCTAGATTACTAGACCAGTTCTAACAGTCCTAGATTACTAGACCAGTTCTAACAGTCCTAGATTACTAGACCAGTTCTAACAGTCCTAGATTACTAGACCAGCTCTAACAGTCCTAGATTACTAGACCGGCTCTAATAGTAGTAGAATACTAGACCAACTGTAAGTTCTAGATAACTAGACCAGCTGTCAGTTCTAGATGACTAGACCAACTGTCAGTCGTAGATGACTAGACCAACTGTCAGTCATAGATGATTAGACCAGCTTTCAGTCCTAGATTACCAAACCAGCTGTCTGTCCTAAAGTACCCGACCAGGTGGTTTCAAGTTGGAAAAATTCAGATTCAGGAAGGATATAGGAAAGCACTCGTTTGGCAATAGAGTTGTGGATGAGTGGAACAAACTCCCGAGTACCGTCATAGAAGCTAAGACGTTGTGTAATTTTAAATATAGGTTAGATAAATACATGAGTGGGTGTGAGTTGGACCTGACTAGCTTGTGCTCCTTCCTGAAGTGGATGTGCCCTGGACTTGACTAGGTTGGGTCAGTGGCATAAGCCGGTAGGTGACCTGGACCTGCCTCGCATGGACCAGAATGCCTGCTGCTAAAGCGACGGTCTGGAGTTTTGAGACTCTGATCGCGGGTTCTAACCCCGCCCGTGGTATGGTGTGTTCCTTCTTTTGTATGTTCTTATGTGTAATACTTGTGTAGTATTATATAACTGATAGTAGATTATAGTCATGACCCCTGTCATGCTCCCTGGCTATGCTGATGTCATAGGCTCCCCCGGCCAGCTAGTTAGCAAACAGGCAACTGCCTCACTTCCTACAAGGTCTAGAGACGAGCGGATGCGACAAGGCTGGGTTTCCCAAGTATTAATAAAAATTATAGTATCTTTATTTCTACATGTACAAGGTATACAGTCCTAGCTGACATCAGTGACATACTACTATATAGAAAGCCGCTTGTTATGCAGAGTATTTCGGGCAAATTAGGTCAATTTTGTCCCAGGGTGCGACCCACACCAGTCGACTAACACCCAGGTACCCATTTTATACTGATGGGTGAACAGGGACAGCAGGTGTCGTATGGAAACACGTCCTAATGTTATCCAGCCATACCGGTGATTCGAACTCCGGACCTCAGTGTGCAAGTTGAGTGCGCTAACGATCGAGCTACGGGACAACACCATCGTGTTTTCCTCCCTGCTATCACCCACCTGACGAACAACACAATAAATGGTGGCAGTTTTGGGCGCGTAATTTTGGAAATTACAGTCGATGTAGAGAGATATTTTTTACCAAGACCGGTGGACATTGCGTGACCAGCGTGTAGGTCTAAGCTCAGCAAGCCAGCAGTCTACAGCAGCAACACATCTCTGCAGTGCTTCCTGGTGTGTATGAATGTGTCTGTGGCTTGTGTATGAACTTCTCAGGCATGGATCCGCGTTCCATGCAAATTTTGCCAACCCAGGTAAAAATAATCTTTACAAGAGAGTCCTAAGTCATCTGCCCTGCCTCAGTCTGCCCTGCCTCAGTTTGCCCTGCCTCAGTCTGCCCTGCCTCAGTCTGCCCTGCCTCAGTACGCCTGAGTTAGCGTTCGCAAGCATACCAACAGTCTTAGTGTACCAAGTGTCAAGCGATTAGGCCAGCAAAACAAAGCCAGCTGAGAGAGAAGTAAGCCAAGCCAAAATTCTTAGTATTCTAACCAACTCCAGGCTATCAGTGTATTGTTCTGCTATGCACTACTAGTAAACTGCTGGTTAAAGTCAAAATTACCATCCTTGTGGCTTATTCTGGGTTATTAAGTCAATCAGCTTTGTGAGAAGGTTGACTGGCCTGCCAGCCAGTCAACCTCGTGGATACCTTCTCCTGCCTCCCACACTCACAACCCACCCTACCTTCCCACACCCAGGCAGACACTACCCACGTATCATACTTTTGCCTCTCTTAATCATATCTCCAACACACCAGGTCAAGAGAACCGATCTGAGCACCATCAATAAAATTCCTAGAATTGTAGGTCTATTAGAAACACGCAAAAATCGTCTAGATTCAGCGACTCTGAGGCTGTCAATGCCTTCACCAGATGTCCAGTGTCACCGCTAGATCTTCCTATGTTTCTGTGCCTACATTCAGTCAACATTCCTACGTCATTTATAAAGACATTTGCGTGTGTTAAGAAAATTTTAATAGCCACTAGTGAAATTTTTAGTTGAAGGCTAGTGAACTGTGTCAGAGGCTATTACTGCTTGTGTAAATCTATTGGGTATTAATTCTCCCCTTGTGTGTCCCATGTAACTCTCTATACTGACAATATTCTCAGCGTTGTCTTATAATTTCCCTGTGTTATTCTGTACCTTATAATTTTTTTTTCTCCTCTGCAAACCCAAGTAACTTTTATAGTTAAGTACAATTATTATTATTATTATTGTTATTATTATTATTATTATTATTATTATTATTATTATTATTATTATTATTATTATTATTATTATTATTATTATTATTATTATTATTATCACTGATATTACAATTTTTATTATTATTATTATTATTATATTATTATTATATTATTATTTAAATTATTATTATTATCACTGATATTACAATTATTATATTATTATTATTATTATATTATTATTAATTATTATTATTTTATTATTATTATTATTTATATTATTTCCTGTGTGTAATTCTTTATTTTTCCTTTGTTTACATTTGTGTTAATTATTTTCATGTGTGCTTACATAAATTCCTTTTTCTCATTGCATTTCCCTGGTTCCTCAAGTGTGCTAAATTCCCATTACTATCCTATATGTTCTACTATTTTTCTGTGTCAAGCATTTTATATGTTGCAGTGTTCACATATTTCTAATTTTTTACAGACAATGCAAAACAATAGCTTGTGTGAAGGATTTTTTATACAAGCAAGATTCTCTTATATGCAAGATTATTTATGATTAAGACATATGCAACAGTTTGGTATCTTTATTGTGAAAAGTTTCGCCTACACAGTAGGCTTCACACAGACTGGTTATAAATGACCATAATTTTTAAAGGGGTGGACCGGTAAGCCAGCGGAAGGCCTCGGTCAGGAAACATTTGTCCTGTTTCCTGACGAACCTTACCTAACCTAACCTAGTAGGCTTCAAACACAGAGGGAACAGTTGTAATGAAATAAGATAATATAATCTTGGTACAGAGGACATTTTCCATTCTTAATTGCGTATTTACTAGTTATGAGTGAGAAGGGTAGGATTCCAGAGGAACCTGCCTTCTACTTCCTCTAGTGAATCCCGTCCCCTACGACGTCTTCCAGATGTTCCACCTCACCTTCGACAGTGTTTAAGACTCAATTCTCATGCTTCAGCTTCACATCATTCCAGACAATGAAGCTGAACTCTTCTCAAGGGACTGATACCCTCAAATACTTTTTCACCAAGGTTTATGAGCTAATTACATAATCTTTATTTCATTACTACTGCTGCCTCTGTACTTGACTGAAGAAGTCGACTGTGTGGGTTAAACTTCTCGTCAACACAGTACCCAACTGTTGCACTTGTGTCTTAATCTTCAACTTGTCAGTATTTTATACAATTTTCACCAAGATTATGTATTAGTGTTGGTAGAATTACTGACAATATGTAAAGTAAAAGGACACAAGTGCAACTAATGTGACTTTGTATTGTGGCAACGTTTCGCTCTCCAGGAGCTTTGTCAAGCCATTACAAACAGTACATGGACACAGTGAGTATATATAAGCGTATATATACCCTCTGTGTTTATGTACTGTTTTTAACGGCCTGACAAAGCTCCTGGAGAGCGAAACGTTGCCACAGTAAAATGTCACATTAGTTACACTTGTGTCCTTTTACTTTTTAAGTTTATTTATCAATGTAGTGAGTGACTCTTGTTGTGTGTGTCTTGTAATACTCTCAATTATCTTTTGTTGTGTCTGTTATTTTATTCTCATTATAAAACAAATTCACTCTTGCAAGAATTTTAAGTTTAGTTATTACCATTGCTCTATTTTGAGTTTAGTTATTACCATTGCTCTATTTTGAGTTTAGTTATTACCATTGCTCTATTTTGAGTTTAGTTATTACCATTGCTCTATTTTGAGTTTAGTTATTACCATTGCTCTATTTTGAGTTTAGTTATTACCATTGCTCTATTTTGAGTTTAGTTATTACATTGCTCTATTTTGAGTTTAGTTATTTACCATTGCTCTATTTTGAGTTTAGTTATTTCCCCTTGCTCTATTTTGAGTTTTGTTTTTTACCATTGCTCTATTTTGAGTTTAGTTATTACCATTGCTCTATTTTGAGTTTAGTTATTACCATTGCTCTATTTTGAGTTTAGTTATTACCATTGCTCTATTTTGAGTTTATTATTACCATTGCTCTATTTTGAGTTTAGTTATTACCATTGCTCTATTTTGAGTTTAGTTATTACCATTGCCTATTTTGAGTTTAGTTATTACCATTGCTCTATTTTGAGTTTAGTTATTACCATTGCTCTATTTTTGAGTTTTTGTTATTACCATTGCTCTATTTTGAGTTTAGTTATTACCATTGCTCTATTTTGAGTTTAGTTATTACCATTGCTCTATTTTGAGTTTAGTTATTACCATTGCTCTATTTTGAGTTTAGTTATTATCATTGCTCTATTTTGAGTTTAGTTATTACCATTGCTCTATTTTGAGTTTAGCTATTACCATTGCTCTATTTTGAGTTTAGTTATTACCATTGCTCTATTTTGAGTTTAGTTATTATCATTGCTCTATTTTGAGTTTAGTTATTACCATTGCTCTATTTTGAGTTTAGTTATTATCATTGCTCTATTTTGAGTTTAGTTATTACCCTTGCTCTATTTGAGTTTAGTTATTTACCATTGCTCTATTTTGAGTTTAGTTATTACCATTGCTCTATTTTGAGTTTAGTTATTACCATTGCTCTATTTTGAGTTTAGTTATTATCATTGCTCTATTTTGAGTTTAGTTATTACCATTGCTCTATTTTGTGTTTAGCTATTACCATTGCTCTATTTTGAGTTTAGTTATTCCATTGCTCTATTTTGAGTTTAGTTTTTTATCATTGCTCTATTTTGAGTTTAGTTATTACCATTGCTCTATTTTGAGTTTAGTTATTATCATTGCTCTATTTTGAGTTTAGTTATTACCATTGCTCTATTTTGAGTTTAGTTATTACCATTGCTCTATTTTGAGTAAATTGTTTACTCTGTGATTAAGAGTTAACTTATTCTTACATATATTTCCTTACTCTTTTCTTAAATTGTTTGTGTGTGCAATTTTTATTGATACATTGACTTAATTCTATATATTTTTCAGTGTGCATTTTATTTTTATTCTGCGGTGATTATCCCAATTTTTCCTTTGCTCTTCTGTCCTCCATTATCCGGTATTTAATATTTTCCTTGTGTTTTGCTAGCAGTTTCCTGCAAACTGATATTATACTTGTAAAAAATATTAAAATTCCAGTTTAATCATTATTAGTGTCCCTTTTATTCCTCTTATTTTATTTTTCTCTATTTTTCCTGTGACTTATTATTCAATATTTAAATATTTTATGATTTGTGTTTAATTTTAGAAAATTTATTTTTTAATCATATTTGCGTTTTATGTTATTTACTGAATTACTGATATATTTTTTTTTCACAATTTTTGCAATGATCAACAATTTCATTCATTACTAAGATATTTCTTACTAAAACTAACTCAAGTTCCAATAATAATTTTTTTATTTAGTATTTATACCCATTTAATTATTTTAATTAAACAAATTTCAGTGAGCTTCTTTCCATTAAGTGTGTTTTATATATTTTATATAATTTTTTTAGTAAAATCTCTTCTGACATATATTATTTCTGACATATATTATTATGTCACCTACCTGTAGTTAATGCTGACGATGCGCTAGTGAGTAACGTCAGTCAAGATAATAATGAATCAACTCAGAATCTTAGTGGTTCTTTGCCGACTGACAGACAAAAACCATCCCACTGACTATACACTTATTCTCATGAACCTCTAGATGTTGTGTCCACCTTTTAATGGTAACCCAGACAATCTCGACGCTTGGTTCACCGTCATTCTCAATACAGCAAACAATGGCGCATATGGCGATGTATCAGAAGCAGCTATAATCAGACTTGTGAAAGAGTCTTGCCAGATCAGCCTCGCCTGGACAAGTCAGTCAGATAATTACCAACTATGATTCTAATAATTTTATTACTTGGTCAGAATATGGAACCATGCTCCGTTCTTAGTTTTTCCCAGTCACAGCATCTTATTCTTAAGTCATTCTTAGTGAATGATGAAGTATTAGGTAATTTTGCTGCTCTTCTCTCTATGCTGTTATTTCCATTTGATAAATCAGTGAAAACGTCATCGTTCTTAACTGAAGGCAGTAAACACGCCACTCTACATTTTAGGAAACTAATAACCTTTGGCGCCACTGACAGATACCTTCTTCTTCCTTGTACTCCTCCGACTTTATATATGGATCTTCTAGCAGCCCAGGTGAATGCATGTATCATTTCCGCATCGGGAACTTTTGTTTATATCAACCCTACAATAAGCAGTCTTGTGCAAGACAGGTATACAATACCGACAAGATTAAAGTTAAGACACTTGTGCAACATCTGGTTATCTTTATTGTAGACGTTTCGCCATCCAGTGGCTTTATCAATTCAGATTCTTGGACATATTTAGAAAACAGAAAAACTATATACAAAAGATGAGGTAATCAGTCCCTCAGCCTTGGAAGTGGTGTTTGCAACACCGTGGTTGTAGAGATTCTGAAGCACAGGTAAGGAGACTGGCGCTTATATAGGCGTCAGTGAAGAGGGACGTGTAACAGACGAGGGCCTATATAAGCGCCAGTCTCCTTACCTGTGTTCAGAATCTCTACAACCATGGTGTTGTAAACACCACTTCCAAGGCTGAGGGACTGATTACCTCATCTTTTGTATATAGTTTTTCTGTTTTCTAATTATGTCCAAGAATCTGAATTGATAAAGCCACTGGATGGCGAAACGTCTACAATAAAGATAACCAGATGTTGCACAAGTGTCTTAACTTTCATTAAGCAGTCTTGCAATTCCTGCACACAACGTTGTTTGCGTAACGGCACAAGGCCCTGTAAACACCCAGTCACGTCAGTCGTCCAGAGCTGGTGTAACGAGTAATCGCTCTGCTCCTAGTGCTAGATGTACAGTCAGTAACCATAGCAAGAGAAAACAAACCATACCACGGGCGGGGATAGAACCCGCGATCAGAGAGTCTCAAAACTCCAGACCGTCGTGTTAGCCACTGGACCAGCTAGCCACAATAAGATTCGTCCAACTAGGTATATTTCTACACCATAGGAAGGTTAGCATAGGCACCACTGTGACCACAAATGCAAGTTTTTACAGACGAATCTCCAGCTAGCGTGGCCGTCTGTAAAAACTTGCATTTGTGGTCACAGTGGTGCCTATGCTAACCTTCCTATGGTGTAGAAATATACCTAGTTGGACGAATCTTATTGTGGCTAGCTGGTCCAGTGGCTAACACGACGGTCTGGAGTTTTGAGACTCTCTGATCGCGGGTTCTATCCCCGCCCGTGGTATGGTTTGTTTTCAATCGTGTCATCACGATTTCGTAAGTCATAGCACGAGACCTTGTTATAACTGCGGAAACCGAGGTTACATTGCTGTAAATTGAACAGGCACTCAAATGTAAAGCGTCGTGCCCAAAGTAGCCCTCCAAGGTAGCCCTCAAACCGACCTACCATACTGTACTTTTCATAGTATTCATGGACATGATACATCTGAGTGCATCACTCTTCAAGCGAGCAGACATTATAGATCCTTCCATGGTGGTCCCAACTGTAGATATATTATAATCATGGGGTAGCGCTAAACCCGTAGGATTATATAGCGCATGTGGAAGGGGGGGATGGAAGGTATTCAGGCTCAAATCAGGGAACCGGAGAACAGATTCAAATTCCACAGATCAATAGACCCTCACCAGCGTCAAGGAACCTCCCCTGAGGGGATCTGTAGATATAGAAGAGGTCGTAGAGGACGTTATTCTCAGATCAACCGGAATCCGTCTCAGGTTTGGAGAAATCCGAGCGCTCAAGTTCAAACATCCAGTGGTGATAATAAGTGATAGTGAGTATTCCATCACCATTCAAAATTCCTTTGACACCTTATGCAGTCTACAGAAAGAATTCCTCGTTGATGACATTGCTTCACATGTTTTTGATGAAGACATTTTTGGGGATGCTATTGAAAATACGTTCTCCGATGCAACAGTTGGTCCACTAGTAGAAGCTTCTGTGCTCAATGCACCCATTTGTGTGTTCATGGACTCTGGTACGCAAGTTAATATAATCAGATCCAGCCTTTTGAAGGATAAGCAATTACATCGTGTCCTAGTAGAACCATCTCATGTAACCACCCTTAGTGGAGTGGGTGGCTCTTGTAATGCCTGTCTACGATCAGACTTCTTTCTCCTTCTCCTCCAAGTAGAGCCTTCTGTTGTTTCTTCATGTTAGATTAAGACACATTGCATCTATGGGTATCTTTATTGTAGACGTTCGCCATCCAGTAGGCATTTATCAATACAATTCTAGGAATTAACTTGAAGACAGTAGAACTATGTAAGAGAGTTATGTCTGAATATTATTGATAAAGCCACTGGATGGCGAAACGTCTACAATAAAGATACCCTAGTGTGATGTTTTAATCTCATCTTTTCGTTTATATAACCATTCGTCTTTCTCATTGTAGACCAGATTAATTTCCCATGGTGATCTTTTACTGGGATTTGCATCTATGCGAGACTTACATATCGTGCGTGATCCTTATCAAGGCATGTCTAAACTTATGACATGATCACACCATTCTGAGGCTACCAGCTTGGATCCGTAATCTGTCATACTGCTACGGAGTAAGAACGTACAAGTCTGTAGACTTGTGAGTTCTTTAGATATATAACCAATCGGTCAGCCACTAGTTATCCTGTCATTCCAGTCTGGAATTCAATCCCTGCAACCTTGTGCATGCAAGATAGTCTGCGGTCACCTCAGTTGTCAGAGGAACCTTAGACAACCTTGGGTACTGAGACTATCCTTGCTATAGCTACTCGTCCTACATGAGTTCCTCCATCAGGAGACGAGTAAATGGTGTAAACTATAATTTTTAAGGGGCGTTTGACCGGCCCAAGCAGTCAGAATGGCCTCGGCACATGACTAAAAGCTCAACAGCAGGGTACCCATATCTGACTAGACACAGCGTTAGGAAACACTGTCCTGTTTCCCTGAACGAACGTTACTGGGAAAGAGTGTGTTTGTTATAATATAAACAAGGTGTCTAGACAAGTGATATCTCACGTTACTGATATTTAGAACTATACATTCCGTAAGTGAAAAAAAACCTATGGGAAGCAACCACTTAGGGTACACTTTGATAGCGCGTTAGACACTTGTGCAACATTTGGTTATCTTGATTGTGGAAGAAACGTTTCGCCAGCCAGTAGCTTCATCAGTCTGATATAGAGAAGGGTGAAAGATGAGAAGGAGCTTTACGTAATCAGTCCGGAGGCGTGTTCAGTCTATCAGTCTCGATAAAAATATAGCATATGCACAGAGAAGTGACTTATACAGAACACGTTTCGCCAGCCAGTGGCTTCATCAGTTCACAATAAAGATACCGAAATGTTGCACAGGTGTCTCATTCATCAACTTATCGATTTTCATTATGCAATATCAGTTAAACAGTAACATCTTGGAATATTCATACAAGAAATTAAACTCTTTTACGCTTTTGTAACTCAACTTGCTTCAACAAGTTGATTTTGTCCACTGGTGGTGCTTCCTATAACTGCTTTACCTCACCTGTCTGCAGTATATAAGACCCTTCTCCGCACATTATGCTGTACTGTTATCAAGATTGATAGACTAAACTCATCTTTAGGCTGAGGGATTGATTATCTCAAATTCCTCATTTTCCACTCTTCTTCTCTGTACTGGACTGAAGAAATCGCTAGCTGGCGATACGTTTCCAAATAAAAACACCCGAATGATACACAAATGTCGCAACAGCTAGAAACGGCAGTGAATACCACAAAGCAAAGAATCAAGGAGACCTGTAACGACCCTAACCGCGGACTTTTAACAGATCCTTCACAAAATATATAAAACTCCAATATTATTGAAAGCAAGTTCAACAATTCCAATTTCCCGACTCTGATAGTGCACAAATAAAGGTCTAGAGTTGAACTCAGGACAAGAGATATAGTGCCTCCACGACACAACCTGTGAAAACGTTAAATATCAGTAAGTCTAAATTATGCTCTGTAAACAGAGTTGCACAGAGTTATAAGATGTATGTCCCGGCTCAACAGCCGAGTCATACTCTACCAAAAACGAGCTGACAGAACAGAGAGATTGGATGTTGCCTTCACAAGCAGCAGCCAGAGAAAGATGGAGAATCAAGCCTGCAGATCCAACGTCAGGTGACTTGTACCAGGTAGCGCCTGACACAAACAACATAACAAGCGGGCAGGTGGTTTGCAAGTGCTGGCAGCAAATCAAAACTTTCCAACAGTGAGCAAAATGAACCTCGTAACTGTTATATCCTTCCTACATACATAACCTAATATAATAAGTCAAATAATAAAATAAAGCCTGAAATTGTCATTTTAAGTCATAATGAAAACATCAGCAATATAAAATTATATGAATAGACAATATATACAATATAGTTACTGCGTCCCTTCTCTGAGGTCACAATACCATGCTCAAGACCACCAAAACCACTCTCACCACCTCTGTCAACATTATTCGCTGCCTGGATGAGGTAGAGTGTGGTTGTCCTTTGCACCCCTCTACTGTTTACCCAGACAAGCTACTCAGAAAACAATATGGTGCTAGGTGTGTGCCGGAGAGTGAATACTTTGGGCATTGAGCTCATTAGTGGGGCCACATCAGTCGAGGTGTTATTGCCCAAAATTATATGAGAGACATACAGCATCAGAGACGAAGATTTGTATGGAGTGGCACTAAATGGTGTTTATGGAATATTCATGAAAGTGCTAACAGCTCAAGTGTACTAGGCGTTTATGAATGTTACCAATATGTCAGCATTAACGTAACACCGGCAGTGAGGGTCAGGTTGACGGATGTATCAAGACATTATTCGTGGGTCAAGCTTAGCAACGTGCCTTTTGAGGCTGATGAAGCAGATATCAGAATGTTATCGAAAGATATGGGACTGTACATCTAGCCCAACCTGGAAAATGGGTAAAAGGAGCTTATGCAGGATTTCCTGAGGGTACTTTCAATCTCAAGATGATGGTGAGACATCCAATACCCTCATATGTATATCTCGAGGAGTTTAAAACCCAGGTAATGGTGGCGTATGCTGGGCAGAGGCATACGTGCCGACTGTGTGGCGAGCATGACCATATGGCGGCAGATTGTGGCAAGCGGAATATGGCACCTGGGCCGGCAAGGGGCGGAGCACCTGCACATGAGAAAACGATGCCTGAGGAAAAATGGAGGCAAGGAGGAGGGCATGGTCGCATGAGGAGTGAAGAGGTGGTGGCTCCTCCTGTGGAATCGGAAGGGGACGTGGTGATTCATGAATCACCCAGCCCATTGACAGTACAGTTGTCGAGTGAGGAGGTGCAAGTGGGCGCAGAAGTGAAAGCTATCGAGGAGGAGTTGGCGACAGTGATACAGGCTATGCTACAGTCTACGGAGGTGGAGAGTCGCAGTGAACAGGACCCTGGGATCGGGGCAGAAGGAGGTGTGTGTGGGAGGAGGGAGGACCAGGTGGCACCTGTGATGGACAGTGCGAGTGCCATGGAAGGACATGGAGGCGAATTAAGAGTGGTAGAGGCGGAAGTCCATTGTGAGGAGTCCCAGGACACAGATATGGAGACTGAAGGAGCAATGAGGAAAAGGTTTGCGGCATCAGATTCTGACAATGTTCTGAAACCGGCGCAAAGGCCAGGGAAAAAGGAATGGGGTTATGGTACTCAGAGTGACTCTAAGAGACGGCAACAACAGAAGGGGGGGGGGATGGTTGGGAAGGAGGGTGGAGTACGTGGCAAAGGTAATGCCCAGGGGAATGGTCAGAAAGGGAAGAGTCTTGAAATGAGGCGAGAGGGAAACCTTAAACCGGCCTCAGGTGTGTAACAATAAATATTAATGGTCTGTGTGATGGTGTAAAACGTGAGTGCTTCTGGATGTTTTTGAATAGATACAAGGTTGACGTGGTTTTTGTGCAGGAACACAATTTTAAACTTGGTCGTGAAATAGTGGTGCCTGGGTACCAGGCTCATGTGTTGCAGTCTGAGTGTTGAAAAGGAGGGGTGGGTGTGTTGATCAGGGAGGCGAGCCCGTTTGTATTGCACAGGAAAGAGGGGGGAGGGGGGAGAGTATTATGTGTGGAAGGATGGTGGATGGGAGAGAGAGTGGCGTTTGTGTGTGGGTATGCCCCAGCTGAAAGTGACGTGAAAGTAAAGACAGATTTTGTGCGGGAGGAACTTGTGTACTTCGTACGCACATTACCGTCTGTGGCGATTGTGGGGGGGGGATTGGAATTGTGTAGTTAAGAGGGCAGACGTGGAACCCAGAGGAGCGGGATGTTTTTCCTCAGTCTTAGTAGGCCTGTTTAGAGATCTTTAGTTATGTGATGCTTTTGGGGGAGGTCTGTGGGAGGTGGAACATACTTTTGTAAGGCGGGGATACGCGGCTTGTTTGGACAGGATATATTTATCTCAGAGGGTTTTGGTAGAGTCTTTTAAAACTATTGAGATGGTGTCTTCCGATCATAGGGCGGTAATAGTGGAGGTGGGGTGGGATGCTTTGACTCGTAGGCAGGGAAGTTATTGGAAACTGAATACGATGGTTTTGGGGGATAGGGAGGGAGTGGAAGGTTTTGCAGTATTTTGGTAACAGCTCTGTGCAGAGGGAAAGACTGAGGACGATGTGGTAGGATGGTGGGATAGTGTGGCTAAGGTAAGAATATGTCAATTTCATGTGAGGGAGGGCAAATACATTAATCAATTGTGGTATGGTTTGTCAAATTATTTAGAATCTAGATTACGGGATTGTTACATGGGGAGGGGGGCGGTGGCGGGGGTGTACCATGTGGAGGAAATACAAATGTTGAAGGACAGGATAAAGGATTTGCAAGGAGAGCGTTTTGCAGTGGTACGGGTACAAGCGGGGCTGGGCGAAGTACTCTGGGGCGAAAAGCCATCGGGATTGCAAGTCATTTCTTCGGTGGGAGGTTTTCGAGTGGGTCAGGTATTACAGGAAACAATGGGGATGAGTGCATATGCAGATAGATGGTTTGAGGAGTACGGGAAAATTAGTGTCATGGATGGCGAGGTTCTTGGGCAAGTATGTATGTGCTGTGCAAACTGGGGAGGAGTGATCTGGAGGCACTGGGTGGGGTCATTGAGGAGGAGGAAATATGGAGAGCCCTTATGGACATGAGGAAGAGAAAGGCGCCCGGGATAGATGGTTTACCAAGCGAATTTTATGTACAACACTGGGGTCTGCTAAGGGGTTTCCTAGAAAGGTTAATGAATGCCATGAAAGACGTAGGTAAGATGGTAGAATAGCAGGCAATGGCGGTTGTGGTGTTAGTCCCCAAGGGTAAAAAGCAGAGTGCCCTTCAGGATTACCGAGCCATTTCGTTGCTTTGTGCTGATTATAAGCTGTTCACGAAAATTCTTGGGAATCGGCTTAAATGTGTTGTGGGGAGGGTGGTGTTTGAGTCTCAGTTTGAGTTGCCGGGTAGGTCAATGGTTGAGGGCCACGGGATCATAAAGGGGTTCCTGGAGGACATGGAAGGGAGGAGAGGGGCGTTGTTGGCATTGGCTTGCCAAGGGGCTTATGACAGGGTGGAAAGAGGGGCTTTGCAGGATATTCTCCTCAGACGGGTTTGGCGAAGAAATAGTGGGGTGGGTGGATACGTTGTACTCAGGAGTGAAGGTAAGGGTGCAAATTAATGGGTATGTGGGGGAGTGAGTCAGCATGGAGTGGGGTCTTCGGCAGGGTTGTCCAGTATCAAAACTTTTGTTTGCATGCATTCAGGATCCTTTTTATAGGATGGTGGTGGATCGCCTAAGGAATGGGGGGGGGGGACATGGTGTGCAGAAGCCTTGGCCTGGATTGGTGGGCTGTGTTGACGATACAACTATTCTGGTGTGTGAGGAGACACGGTTAGGAGTTTTAGGGGAAGTTGTACACATGTTTGGGAGAGCTACTGGGATGAAGGTAAATCTGGAGAAGTCAATGATAATGGGGCTGGGAGAGTGAGCAGGGAGATTAGAATGGGGAAGTGATGTCGTGCAGCATCAGACTGGGAGTCTGAAAATCTGTGGTGTCATATATGAGGCTGACCTGAGTGCTGCAAGGGTCAATAATTCCAATAGGATGGCGGAACAGATGCAGCGACATTTGGGAATGCTGCGACCTCACCATTTAACCCTTAGGCAACGTGCAATTGTCATCAATGTATTACTATATAGTAAAGTCTGGTTTGTATCGGCAGTGTTGCCGTTAACAGGAATGGCGATCACGAGTATTCTTAGAATGGTGTTCAAATTCTTGTGGGGTTCAGGGTGCAACTGGTTGCGTAGGGAGGTAGTGACATTGCAGGAATGTAAGGGAGGGTTGGATTTGTTGGACTTGAGAAAGGGCATGAAATGTGTGTTCATTAAGAGGGAAGTGATGCGTGCAGGTGGATGGAGGGGGAGGGGGCAGCTAGATAAGGTACATGATCACCTATGGAAATGGTATGGAGGGGCGGAAATAAAGAAATGTGAAAGTTAGTGCTAGTGTTTTAGCCGGGAACGGGAAAGTAAAGGTGGAACTTTGTGAAAAATTGTTGGGGACATGTAGGTTGCCGGTTGAAGGGATCTAACCCCATGTATCATGGGATTTTAGGCAAAGATTTGTAAATTAGGATACGACTGGCCCGAGAGGTTATGTATCTTTTTCTACTTGTATATTGCAAAGGGAGCGATGCTCCGAGAAGGGGGTTTTCGAGGGTGGGGGGTGTAGCAGTGCATGGGGAAATAGATGCGTATCAGTTGTTATTTTTGTGAAGGGTTTGGAGTGCATCGGGAATGGATGAGTAAGGTTGGGGAGGGTGGTGGGTCAAGGTGTTTTCAGTTTGGCGTTGAGTCCTTGATATGAGTGGGGTGGATGAGGGTGGGGCAAGGGTTTAGATATATAATCGTTGACTACATATATGTTTGGGTATGAGGGAAATGAGGTGCGAATGCGAGAAGGATTTTGGCGGCGACGTTTTACGAATTTGTGTCGCATGAGACATATTATATGGAAAAGGTGGGGTTTTTGAGGTTTTACCTAGGTTAATAAGGATAAACGGGTTTAAGGCGTTTTTAAGGGTTTTTAATGGGGGGGTATGTGGTAAAAAGGGGACCCGATTTTCAGGGGTTATTCATGGGTACCTTGGTTGGTGCAGTGAGGCTGGAAAATGGTCGCTGGGGAGTTAAGTGTTGGAATGGATTTGATGTGTTAAGATTTTTTATTTAGGGTTCCCTTTTTGTTTTTAATGAAGTAATATTAAATTATAATATATCATTAACTGAACTTTAAAAATTTTTTTTGGTAGGAATTAAGTACCTTGTATTTTCTTAAAGTGAATTAATGTATTTCCTTTAGTATTTTTCCTTAACATTAGGTTTTAAAGGTAACTTCGTCTCAATTTTTTTTTGGTTAATTTATTTGTTATCATGTTAATAAAGATAGTTAATAATATTATGTTATATTTATTTATTTAATATATTGGTCGTGTAAAGGGCCAAGGAAATGTTTACCCTGTTTGGGTTGTAATTTTATGTGTTTGTGTTTAGATGTTAAAGGGAAATTTGTATGTGTTGTTATTTAAAAAAAGGGGTTTTGATTCATTATGTCCAGTTGGATTGTTTTAAAATTTTAATTCTTTTTTACTGTATTTTATCTGTGGTGTATTTTAATTTTAAGGGGGTGAATTGTTATGTGTTGTTATAAAAGTTGAAACATGGTGAAATTTAATATTTTTTAAATTTTGTGGGATATGGGGGTTGTTATCCTTTAATTATGGGTATTTATGGCTTAAATGTTTATTTGTTTGTCTGTAATTTTGGTTGTGATAAAGTTCCTGTCACAAAAATAAAAATTTACTTTAAGTTTTGATGAGGTATTTAAAATTTGGTTTATTGGTATGTTTTTTAAGGAACATATTGGGGGGGAGAGTTCACTGTCGAACTGGCAAAAAACGTTAAATTTGATATATTTGGTTTTATTTTAATTTCCAAACTATATTTATTTCTTACTATTTAAAAATTAAAAAATTGTAAACCAAAAAAGAACCCCAAATTTAAACACCCTTATTTCCCAAAAAAAATAAAAAAAAAAAAAAAAACCCCAACAAAACCCACCCCCCCACACCAACACCCACCAACACAACACCCCCAACACCAACCCCACCCAAACCCCACCACCACACCACCACACCCCAACACCAACCCCACACCCACCACACCCCCACCAACACCACCAACACCCACACCAACACCACCCCACCACCCACCCCAACCCCCCCACCACCACCAACACCCCCCACCCCCCAACACCCCCCCCCACCCCCCCCCACCAACCCAAACCCAACACCACCAACCACCCACACCACCCACCACACCCCCCACCCCAACCCCCCAAACCCACCCCACCCCACCACACAACACCACCAACCCCCCCAAACACCCCAACACCACCAACCCCCCCACACCCCCCAACACCACCCAACACCACCAACACCACACCCCCAAACCCCCAACCCAACACCACCCAACACCCCAACACCCCCACCACCCCAACACCACCCCCCCACCACCACACACCCCCCAACACCCCAAACACCACCACCACCAACCCCACCAACACCACCACACCAAACCCCCCCCCAACACCCCAACACCACCAACACCCCCAACCACCAACACCCCCCCACACCACCAACCACCAACACCACACCACCAAAAACACCAACACCCCCAAACCCACCACCAACCCCCAAACCCACCCCCCCACCCCAACCCCACCAACCCCCAACCAAACCACCAACACCACACCACCAAACACCACCCACCAACAAAAACCACCAACAACCACCCCCAAACACCCAACACCACCAACCCAACCCCCCCACCCACCCACACCCCCCCCCCCACCAACACCACCAACACCAACACCACCAACACCACCAACACCACCACACCACCCCCAACCCCCACCAAAACAAAACCACCCAACACCACCACCCACCAACACCACCAACCCCCCAACACCAACACCCCCAAAACACCCCAACCCCAACCCCACCAACCCCCACCAAACACCACCAACACCACCACCCCACCCAACACCAACCAACCCACCAACACCACCAACACCACCAAAACACCCCCCCAAACCCCCAACACCACACACCAACCAAACACCACCAACACCACCAACACCACCAACACCCAACACCACCAACACACCAACACCAACACCACCAACACCACCAAACACCCCCAAACACCAACCCCCACCAAACCCACCAACCCAAACCAACACCACCAACCACCACCCAACACCACCAACCACAACACCACCACACCAAACCAACACCACCAACACACCAACACCACCACACCCAAACACCCCCAACACCACACACACCAACACCACCAACCACCAACACCAACACAACACCACCAACACCACCAACACCAACACACCAAACACCACCAACACCAACACCACCAACACCACCAACACCACCACCACCAACACCAAACACCACCAACACCACCAACACCACCAACACCAACACCACCAACACCACCAACACCAACACCCCCAACACCATCAACCCCACCAACACCACCAACACCACCAACACCCCCAAACACCACCAACACCACCAACACAACACCCACACCAACACCACCAACACCCCAAAACCCCAAAAACCCACCAACACCAAAAACCCACCACCACCACCAAAAAACCCAACACCACCAACACCAACACCACCAACACCCCCAAACACCACAACACCAACACCACCAACACCACCAACACCCCCAAACACACCAACAACCACCAACCCCAACACCACCAACACCAAACCACGAACAACACCACACCAACACCACCAACACCAACACCACGAACAACACCAACACCAAACCCCCAACACCAAAAACCACGACAACACAACACCAACACCACCAACACCACAACACCACCAACACCACCAACCCCACCAACACCACCAACCCACCAACACCACCAACCCAACACACCAACACCAACCCACCAACACCACCAACACCCCCAAACACCAACACCACCAACACCACCAACACCAACACCACCAACACCCCCAACACCACCAACACCACCAACACCACCAACCCCACCAACACCACCAACACCACCAACACCAAACACCACCAACCCCAAACACCACGAACAACACCAACACCAACACCACCAACACCAACACCACGAACAAACCAACACCAACACCACGAACAACACCAACCCAACACCACCAACACCACCAACACCCCCAAACACCACCAACACCACCAACACCAACCACGAACAAACCAACACAACACACCAACCAACAACACGAACAACACCAACACCAACACCACGAACAACACAAACACCAACGCCACCAACACCACCAACACCACCAACACCACCAACACCACCAACACCACCAACACCAACACCACTATGCGAGGTGTTTGTGCTCTTGAAGTGAATGCGACAAATGAATATACGACGACTTTCACTAGGTTTTCAATGCAGGCTTTCTGGGTGAGTTCTCACCACTCTGGTAGGTCCCCAACCTCTATGGTGAGTCCTATTACTCTACTGTGCCCCCACTACTTTTGTGAGTTCCCCACAACACAGGTGAGTCCCCCACCCCACAGGTTGGGCGTGCATCACACAGGTGGGTTCCAAAACTCTGAAAACTGTGGTCACACACAGATTGTGTAAGTTTTTTATGTGAGGTCAGAGTTTGGGAAACTTCACCATCTTGTGTCTGTGTATCAGACAAGGATTGGAAGATTTTATTACACTCTTTGGGTTATTGAAAAATGATCGTAACTACTCGGATGTGTTAAGGATGTTTTGTGTGTGTGTGTGTGTGTGTGTGTGTGGTGTGTGTGTGTGTGTGGTGTGTGGTGTGTGTGTGTGTGTGTGTGTGTGTTTTGGGGTGTGTTTTGTGCGTGTGTGTGTTCGTGTTTGCGTGGGGTGGTGTGTGTGTGTGGTGTGTGTGTGTGTTTTGTTGTGTGTGTATGCGTGTGTGGGGGGTGTGTGTGTGTGTGTGTGTGTGTGTGTGTGTGTGCGTGTTTTGGGGTGTGTGTGTTGTGGTGTTGTGTGTGTGTGGGGGTGTGTGTGTGTGATGCGTGTGTGTGTGTGTGTGTGTGTGTGTGTGTGTGTGTGTGTGTGTGTGTGTGTGTGTTGTTTTGTGTACTCACCTAGTTCTACTCACCTAGTTGAGGTTGCAGGGGTCGAGTCCAAGCTCCTGACCCCCTCTTCACTGGTGCAGTTATCTGGTTACTGTGTGCTTTGGCGATGTACTCGTATTATACTCACTCTTAGGTCTTTCTCGTTGAGTATAGGCTAGTGAGGCTTTTAGCCTCCTAGCCTATACTCTGTCTGCGGTCTTCTTTGCCCTTCTTCGATCTTAATGACTTTGTCTGGTTGCATTGATTAATTTTCCTCATTAACTTCACATCACCCGCAAGCAGGGACACTTCTGAGTCTATCCCATCCGTCATGTCGTTCACATATACCAAGAATAGCAAATGGTCCAGGACTGACCCCTGTGGGACCCCGCTCGTCACCGGCGCCCACTGTGATACCTCCCTCACGGACCATGACTCGTTGTTGCCTCCCGTTAGATATTCTCTGATCCATCGCAGTGCCCTTCCCGTTTTATGTGCCTGTTCCTCTAGCTTCTGTACTAATCTCTTGTGAGGAACAATCAACCCAACACTCCCTCTCATTTCTTACTTCAGTTACCTTGTCATAGTAGGTCTGTGACACGGGATTTGCCTTCCATGAATCCGTGCTGGCTGTCGTTTTTTTAAAACTTGTCCCGCTCCAGGTGCTCCCACCACTCTCCCCCTGATAATCTACTCCCTCACTTTGCATTTCTATACACGTCAGTGGACACTGATCTATAATTTAGTGCTTCATTTCTGTCTCCTTTCCTAAAGATGGGGGCTACATTTGCCTTCTTCCATACTTCAGGGTGTTGGTGCGTACTCACCTAATTGTACTCACCTAATTGTGGTTGCAGGGGTCGAGCTCAGCTCCTGGCCCCCCCTCTTCATCGACCGCTTTCTAGGTCCTCTCTCCCCTGTTCCCTGAGCTTTATCATTTCCTCGTCTTAAAAAATATGTATAGTTTCCTGCCTCCACTACATCGCTTGCCAGACTATTCCACTTCCTAACTACTCTATGACTGGAAGAAATACTTCCTAACATCCCTTTGATTCAACTGAGTCTTCAGCTTCCAATTGTGACCCCTTTTCTGGTCCATCTCTGGAAATCCTGTCTCTGTCCACCTTGTCTAATTTCACGCAGTAATTTTGTATGTCGTTATCATGGGCTCCCCTGACCTCCTGTCCTCCGTGTTGTCAACCGATTTCCCTTAACCTTTCTTCATAGACATTCCCCTGAGGTCTGGAACTAGCCTTTTTTGCAAACCTCTGCACTTTCTCTAATTTCTTGACGTGTTTGACCAGGTGTGGGTTCCAAACTGGTGATGCGTACTCCAGTATGGGTCTGACGTACAGTGTATAAAGTCTTGAACGATTCCTTACTGAGGTACCGGAACGCTATTCTCAGGTTTGCCAAGCGCCCATATGCCACAGCAGTTATTGGTTATCAATGTGTGCTTCTGGCGATGTACTCGGTATTTTACTCACTCCTAGGCTTTCTCCTTGAGTGAGGGTTTGCAGCTTTTGGCCTCCTAGGGCTATACTCTGTCTGCGGTCTTCTTTGCTCTCCTCCGATCTTTATGACTGATTTGGCGGGGTTTAAAAATTTTAGGAGCCCGTTTTATGACAACACATCAGCCTGTTTCCCGGTCTCTTTGTAGACCTCTCTGGTCCACGTCTGATTTAATTTCCTCATTAACTTCACGTCATCTGCAAACAGGGACAATTCTGAGTCTATCCCTTCCGTCATGTCGTTCACACATAACAAGAATAGCACTGGTTGCATGACTGACCCCCGTGGGACAGCGCTCGTCACTGGCGCCACTGGATACCTCATTACGGACCATGTGTGTGTGTAGGTGTGTATATGTATGTGAGTGTGCGTCTGTGTGTGCGTCTGTGTGTGTGTGTGTGTGTTTTGTGTGTGTTTTGTGTGTGTGTGTGTGTTGTGTGTGTGTGTGTGTGTATACTCACCTAATTGTGGTTGGAGGTGGTCGAGCCGCAGTTCCTGGCCCCGCCTCTTCTCTAGTCGCTAATTGGTCACTCTCTGCTCCATGAGCTTTATCATACCGCTTCTTAAAGCTATGTATTGATTCTGCCTCCACTATATTAATTTAAAAGCTGTTCCACTTCCTGACAGTTCTATAACTAAATAATTACTTCCTAACATCCCTGTGACTCATGTGTACTCACCTAATTGTAGTTGCAGGGGTCGAGACTCAGCTCCTGGCCCCGTGTGTGTGCGTGTACTCACCTAGTTGTACTCACCTAGTTGAGGTTGCAGGGGTCGAGTCCAAGCTCCTGGCCCCGCCTCTTCACTGGTCACTACTAGGTCACTCTCCCTGAACCATGAGCTTTATCGTACCTCTGCTTAAAGCTATGTATGGATCCAGCCTCCACTACATCGCTTCCCAAACTTTCCACTTCCTGACTACTCTGTGACTGAAGAAATACTTCCTAACATCCCTTTGATTCATCTGTGTCGTCAGCTTCCAACTGTGTCCCCGTGTTGCTGTGTCCAGTCTTTGGAACATCCTGTCTTTGTCCACCTTGTCAATTCCTCTCAGTATTTTGTAAGTCGTTATCATGTCCCCCCTATCTCTCCTGTCCTCCAGTGTCGTCAGGTTGATTTCCCTTAACCTCTCCTCATAGGACATACCTCTTAACTCTGGGACTAGTCTTGTTGCAAACCTTTGCACTTTCTCTAGTTTCTTTACATGCTTGGCTGGTCCTCCAGCTTTTGCACTAATCTCTTGTGTGGTACTGTGTCAAAAGCCTTCTTGCAGTCCAAGAAAATGCAATCCATCCACCCCCTCTCTCTCTTGTCTTACTGCTGTCACCATGTCATAGAACTCCAGTAGGTTTGTGACACAGGATTTCCCGTCCCTGAAACCATGTTGGCTGCTGTTGATGAGATCATTCCTTTCTAGGTGTTCCACCACTCTTCTCCTGATAATCTTCTCCATGATTTTGCATACTATACATGTCAGTGACACTGGTCTGTAGTTTAATGCTTCATGTCTGTCTCCTTTTTTAAAGATTGGGACTACATTTGCTGTCTTCCATGCCTCAGGCAATCTCCCTGTTTCGATAGATGTATTGAATATTGTTGTTAGGGGTACACATAGCGCCTCTGCTCCCTCTCTCAATACCCATGGGGAGATGTTATCTGGCCCCATTGCCTTTGAGGTATCTAGCTCACTCAGAAGCCTCTTCACTTCTTCCTCGGTTGTGTGCACTGTGTCCAGCACTTGGTGGTGTGCCCCACCTCTCCGTCTTTCTGGAGTCCCTTCTCTCTCCTCTGTGAACACTTCTTTGAATCTCTTGTTGAGTTCTTCACATACTTCACGGTCATTTCTTGTTGTCTCTCCTCCTTCCTCCCTTAGCCTGATTACCTGGTCCTTGACTGTTGTTTTCCTCCTGATGTGGCTGTACAACAGTTTCGGGTCAGATTTGGCTTTCGCTGCTATGTCATTTCATATTGTCTTTGGGCCTCCCTTCTTATCTGTGCATATTCGTTTCTGGCTCTACGACTGTTCTCCTTATTCTCCTGGTCCTTTGCCTTCTATATTTCTTCCATTCCCTAGCACACTTGGTTTTGCCTCCCTGCACCTTTGGGTAAACCATGGGCTCATCCTGGCTTTTTCATTAATCCTGTTACCCTTGGGTACAAACCTCTCCTCAGCCTCCTTGCATATTGTTGCTACATATTCCATCATCCTCATTCCCGTGTAGTCCCCTTTCTTGTAGTTTGGCTTCATTCGTCCTGGCGTTCCTGCTTTCCCCTGCACATGTAGCTCTACGGTGTATTCGAAGCTTAAATCCACATGATCGTTAGCCCCAAGGGGTCTTTCATATGTGATGTCCTCAATATCTGCACTACTCAAGGTGAATACTAGGTCCAGTCTTGCTGGTTCATCCTCTCCTCTCTCTCTTGTAGTGTCCCTTACGTGTTGATACATGAAGTTTTCCAGTACCACCTCCATCATCTTAGCCCTCCATGTGTCTTGGCCCCCACGTGGCTCCAAGTTCTCACAATCGATCTCCTTGTGGTTAAAGTCACCCATGATCAGGAGCTTTGCCCTGCATGCATGAGATTTTCTGGCCACTGCAGCCAGTGTGTCAACCATCGCTCTATGGCTCTTGTCATACTCTTACCTTGGCCTCCTGCTGTTCTGTGGTGGGTTATATATCACTGCAGTTACCACCTTCGGACGTCCAGAGTGAAGTGTTCCCACTTCACTCTGGACGTCTACTCCGCTGTCTACTCTCTCGAGCTCATCAAAATTCCATCCGTTTTTGATCAACAGTGCCACTCCTCCACCCCCCCTGTTACCTGTGTCTTTCCTCAGGATGTGGTATCTCATTGAGAAGATGGCATCTGTTATCATACCTTTTAGCTTGGTTTCTGTGAGAGCTATGATGTCCGGTGATGCTTCTTTGACTCTTTCGTGCCACTCCTCCCACTTATTTGTTATTCCATCAGCGTTTGTGTACCATACCTTCAGTTTCCTTTCCAACACTGTGGTTTCGGGGGCCTGTGAGGGTGGGAGACCTGGAAGCATACTGTGGGATTCTATAGCTGGGTTTTGGGTGGAAGCTGTGAGTGTGGATTGTAGTTTGTGTTGGGATGGTGTTCTGAGGATAGTTCTGTGTGTGCTTGCCCTTGCTGCTCTGTTCTGCTCTGATTGACCTCTGCTGGTTCCATCCTTGTCTGCTTTCCTAGCTCCTTTCGCTATTTTGTCCTCTCCCTCAGCTGCTGTTGTTCTGTTTGTGTTCTGTCTCTGTCTAGGAACACCCTCTTGTACTTTTCCGAGTATTTCAACCGTGGCTTCTCTTGGAGGATCCTGTTCTGCACTGTTTCTGTCCTGAGAATCTGCTTGATCGGTCATTTTCTTCCCTTCAAGTACCCTCCTTTTCTTTGAAAATTTGCAAATTCCGTCCATGTCTTCTCACCTATTTCCGTGATGAGTTCTCAATCTTCTTTCTTTCTGCCTGCCGTCTTTCAGTATGTGTTCTTTCCTCTCTCTCCTGAACCCCGTGGATAAACACTGATTTTGCCCTTTTGTCCTCCCATTGCCTCTCCCTCTGTGTCTCTGGTTCCTGTCTGTACATAGTCATTTTCTCCCTTGCTTTTTTTCCAGTGGCTCTTGGTAGCATTGTTGCCTCTGCATTTGACCTATCACCCTCTCCACCTGCACCAAGCTGCTCTCCCCTTTCACTCCTTGGCTCTTCTTGGCAGGTTGATATGGCCTTATCATAATTCATATCTCCTTTCCTATTCGGCCTCTTAGCTTCATATGCTGTGTCTTCTCTGGTCAATGCCCCTGTAACTTGCTTCAGCCTTTTTACCTCATCTTCTAGGACCCTTATCCTGGTTACTGCAGTTTCGACTTGTGCCTCCCAATTCTTCTCCTTCTCCAACCTCTTTTCGATTTCACAGAAAGCTCTGTCTCAATTTTTTCAGAAAAATAATGAGAGGGAGAGAGATGTTAGAGGGGGAGAGACGTTAGAGGGGGGAGGTGGTGGAGGGAAGAGATGTTAGGGGGAAGAGATAGGAGAGGGGAGAGATGGGAGAGGGGAGAGAGAGAGAGATAGGCAAAGAGAGAGAAGGTAGAGAGAGATAGGTAGGGAGATAGATAGGTAGTGAGGGAGATAGGTAGAGAGAGAGATAGGTAAAGAGAGAGATAGGTAGAGAGAGAGATAGGTAGAGAGAGGTAGTGAGAGAGAGAGATATGTAGAGAGGGAGAGAGATAGGTAGAGAGATAGGTATTGAGAGAGAAAGATAGAGAGAGAAAGAGAGGGGGGCATACTGGAATGTTAGAGGGAGGGATTTCAGGTCAGTTAACAGGAAGGTGTGAAATCCTGTGTATGCGTGTGTGTGTGCGTGTGTACTACAGCTTTTACAAGTGCCTGATCACTTGTTCCTGTGTGTGTGTGTGTGTGTGTGTGCCCCCACTTCTAAGTATTCATACTGCTAATAAATACCAGTAGTAATACCAGTAATTCTAAAACTACTGATAGTATTTCTAACACTTATCAGTTCTCCTTATAGAACACAGAAAGTTACTAGGCTGTAAAATTTAACCTGTCTCAGCTTCTAGGAGTGTCTGGCGTTACCCCTTGCTAGACTGCTCTCCTCCTCAAACTCTCGTCACCCCTATCTTCACCTTAACTATGCTATTTCTACTCTAATTCTGGTAATAGCTTGCAGGAGTGAGTGACCAGTATCTAACAGTGATGCAAGACTAGAAACCACAATAGGTGAGCAATACTTGCACTGGCAGCGGTGCGTGACAAGTTGCCAGATGCTGATGACATAGTCGTCGTACATAGGCCTTCTATCACTATTTTGAAATTCCTTCACCCGTGATGTGTGTGTGTGTGTGTGTGTGTGTGTGGTGTGTGTGTGTGTGTGTGTGTGTGTGGTGTGTGTGTGTGTGTGTGTGTGTGTGTGTGTATTCGTGTGTGTGTACTCATCTATTTGTGGTTGTAGCAGTCGATTCATAGCTCCTGGCCCTGCCCCTTCACTGGTCGCTACTGTGTGCTCTCTCTCCCTGCTCCATGAGCTTTATCAAACACTCGTTTAAAAGCTATGTATGGTTCCTGCCTCCACTACGCCACCACTTGCCAGACTATTCCATTTTCTGACAGCTGTATGACTAAAGAAATAATTCCTAACATCTTTTTGACACATCTGAGTCTTCAACTTCCAGTTGGAACATCCTGTCTCTGTCAAACATTATCAATTCCTTGCGGTATTTTGTATGTCGTTATCAAGTCTCCCCTAACCCTCCTGTCCTCCAGTGTCGCCAGGCCGTTTTCCCTTACCGTTTCTTCATTTGATCTTAGCACTGGAACTAATCTTGTTGCAAACCTTTACACTTTCTCCAATTTCTTGACATGCTTGACCAGGTGTGGGTTCCAAACTGGTGCTGCGTACTCCAATATGGGCCTGACGTACACGGTGTACAGAGACTTGAATGATTCCTTACTGAGGTATCGGAACACTATTCTCAGGTTTGCCAGGCGCCCATATGCTGCAGAAGTTATCTGGTTGATCTGCGCCTCAGGAGATGTGCTCGGTATTATACTCACACCAAAATCCTTTTCCTTGAGTGAGGTTTGCAGTTTTTGGCCACCTAGTTTATACTCTGTCTACAGTCTTCTTTGCCCTTCCCCGATCTTCATGACTTTGCATTTGGCGGGGTTAAATTCCAGGAGCCAATTGCTGGATCAGGCTTGCAGCCTGTCCAGGTCAATTTGTAGTCCTGCCTGATTCTTATTTGATTTAATTCTCCTCATTAACTTCACATCAACTGCAAACAGGGACACTTTTGAGTCTATCAATTCCGTCAAGTCATTCACATATACTAGAAATAGCACTGATCCAAGGACTGACCCCTATGGAACCCCGTTCGTCACAGGCGCACACACTGACACCCCGTCATGTACCATGACTCGTTGTTGTCTCCCTGTCAGGTATTCTCTGATCCATTGCAGTGTCCTTCCTGTTATGTGTGCCAGATCCTCTAGCTCTTGCACTAATCTCTTATGAGGAACTATGTCGAAGGCCTTCTTGCTGTCCAAGAAAATGCAATCTACCTACCCCTCTCTCTCGTGTCTTCCGTTGCCTTGTCATAAAACCCTAATAGGTTTGTGACACCGGATTTTCCTTCCCTGAACCCGTGCTGATTGTCATTTATAAGCTTGTTTCGTTCTAGGTGCTCCACTACTCTCCTTCTAATAATCTTCTTTATAACTTTGCATATTATACACGTCATTGACACTGGTCTGTAGTTTAGTGCCTCATGTCTGTCTCCTTTCTTAAAAATTGGGACTACATTTGCCGTCTTCCATACCTCAGATAGTTAACCAGTTTCAATGGATGTGTTGAAAATTTCTATTAGTGGCACACACAGCATCTCTGCTCCCTCTCTAAGGACCCAGGGAGAGATGTTATCCGATCCCACCGCCTTTGAGGCATCAAGTTCACTTAGCAGCTTGTTCTCCTCCTCCTCGGTTGTGTGTATTTCATCCAGCACTTGTTGATATATCTCTTGTTGGTGTACTTCCCTATTCTTACTTCCTGAAGTCCTTTCTGTCTCCACTTTAAATACTTCCTTCAATCTCATGTTGAGCTCGTCACAAACTTTTTAGTTGTTTCATGTTAGCTCCCCACCTTCTTTCCTCATCCTGATTACCTGGTCCTTGACTGTTTGTTGTCTTCCTCCTGATTTGGCTATACAACAGCTTCGGATCAGACTTAACTTTCGATGCTATGTCGTTTTCATACTGTTGTTGGGCCTTCCTCCTTATCTGTGGATACTTGTTTCTTGCTCTTAATTACTTTCTATAGTTTCCTAGGTCCTTTGTCTTCTGAACTTTTTCCATTCTCTAGCTTAGTTTCTGCCTCCCTACACCTTTGGGTGAACCAAGGACTCGTTCTGGTCTTCCAATTAATTCTGTTGCCCTTGGGAACAAACCTCTTCTCTGCCTCCTTACATTTTGTTGTCATGTCCATCATCTCGTTTACTGATTTTCCTACCAATTCTCTATCCCACTGAACCTTATGCAGGAAGTTCCCCATGCTTTTGAAGTTTGGCTTTTCCCATCCTACTACTGTTTCTCTTTCCACTTGTAACTTTATCATGTATTCTAAGCTCAGGACCACGTGATCACTTGCTCCGAGGGGCCTTTCATATGTGATGTCCTCGATGTCCGAACTTCTCAGAGTGAATACGAGGTACAGTCTTGCTGGTTCATCCATCTCTCTCTCTCTGGTAGTGTCCTTAACATGTTGATGCATGAGGTTTTCCAGTACCACATCCATCATCTTGGCTCTCCATGTTTCGGGACCCCAATGTAGCTCCAGGTTTTTGCAGTGTATAAAGGTAGAAAGTTGAAAGTGAACATAGAAAAGAGTAAGGTGATGAGGGTATCAAATGATTTAGATAAAGAAAAATTGGATATCAAATTGGGGAGGAGTATGGAAGAAGTGAATGTTTTCAGATACTTGGGAGTTGACGTGTCAGCGGTTGGATTTATGAAGGATGAGGTTAATCATAGAATTGATGATGGAAAACGGGTGAGTGGTGCATTGAGATATATGTGGAGACAAAAAATGTTATCTATGGAGGCAAAGAAGGGAATTTATGAAAGTATAGTAGTACCAACACTCTTATATGGGTGTGAAGCTTGGGTTGTAAATGTTACAGCAAGGAGGCGGTTGGAGGCAGTGGAGATGTCCTGTCTAAGAGCAATGTGTGGTGTGAATATTATGCAGAAAATTCGGAGTGTGGAAATTAGGAGAAGGTGTGGAGTTAAAGGTTACAACGACATTAAAAAAACACAAAGAAATTAATTACTGAAGACTGGCTTTATTATCTCACAAACAAATTCACCTGGAAAGAAATTTATTTGTGACTTGTTAATGTCCACTGTATGGGCGATAATTTGTCAATAAAGGCCGACATTATTCTTAATTTGTGTCTATTTTACCATCGTGTCGGTATTTTAAACCATTTATCTCCCTGAAGACAGGAGATGAGGCGCTTCTTGCTTTAAACCCAAAAGGATCCTACCTTCACCTCCTGTTATGAGGTCACCAGTAATGACTTCACCCGGGGGCGGAAGACCTGTTTTCACTTCCTCATTTCCTTGTTTCTCTCGCTGTTTCATTTGAAGAATTCAAAAGAAAGATCAATTCACTATTCCTACATTAATTTTATAAGCAAAAACCAATTATCTGGTATCTATTTAGACAATTAGGTTCAAATATTATTTAATATGAAGATTCATATATATAGGGAACTGGACGAAGATGAAGCCAGCTAAAGGTAAGAGACCTTATTAGGTCCACTGAAACATAAGTCATGTAAAGACTGGAGAAACATAGACAGAAGGCAGTGAAAGACGAGATAATCAGTCCCTCCGTCCAAGCGCAGGATGATATTACCGTAATCTTGAAGATTTGAAGCACAGTCATATATCAGGCACAGGTAGATTCTCCAGGATATCCTGACCCAGTCTTCTCCATTTGGTGACCTGCAGAGCGCAGGCAGGAAGATTGGTGCTTATATACTGAAGTCAGGTGAGGTGCAGCAGACAATGCCATTAGTACAGTGGCATTGTCACTGTCACTGTAATAGTGGGCCTCGCTTCTTCTGTCGCCAAGATCTTCTCAGCCTATACTGACCGTATATAAGTCTCCATTCTGTTTCGCCAGCTTCACATTGTTCCAGACTTGGAGCAAAACTCTTCTCAATGCGGAGGGACTGACCACCTCAAAACTACTTCTTCGACGCCGATGGACTGATTACACCCGCTTTACATGCCTACTGTTTCTTCTGCCTCCTCTGCATTAGACTGTGTAGGCGAAACGTTTTGGAATAAAGATACCTGGGTTATGTGATATGGAAGACACCTCTCTCACATGATTCAGGTACAGAGGAATATAGATTATGGAGTATCGGAGATATTTCTCTTGGATTACTGAAGTACAGGTAACTGATACTTCTCTTGGATTACTGAAGTACAGGTAACTGATACTTCTCTTGGATTACTGAAGTACAGGTAACTGATACTTCTCTTGGATTACTGAAGTACAAGTAACTGATACTTCTCTTGGATTACTGAAGTACAGGTAACTGATACAACTCTTGGATTACTGAAGTACAGGTAACTGATACTTCTCTTGGATTACTGAAGTACAAGTAACTGATACTTCTCTTGGATTACTGAAGTACAGGTAACTGATACTTCTCTTGGATTACTGAGGTACAAGTAACTGATACTTCTCTTGGATTACTGAAGTACAGGTAACTGATACTTCTCTTGGATTACTGAAGTACAAGTGACTGATACTTCTCTTGGATTACTGAAGTACAAGTGACTGATACTTCTCTTGGATTACTGAAGTACAAGTGACTGATACTTCTCTTGGATTACTGAAGTACAGGTAACTGATACAACTCTTGGATTACTGAAGTACAAGTAACTGATACTATCTCTTGATTACTGAAGTACAAGTAACTGATACTTCTCTTGGATTACTGAAGTACAGGTAACTGATACTTCTCTTGGATTACTGAAGTACAAGTAACTGATACTTCTCTTGGATTACTGAAGTAACAGGTAACTGATACTTCTCTTGGATTACTGAAGTACAGGTAACTGATACTTCTCTTGGATTACTGAAGTACAAGTAACTGATACTTCTCTTGGATTACTGAAGTACAGGTAACTGATACTTCTCTTGGATTACTGAAGTACAGGTAACTGATACTTCTCTTGGATTACTGAAGTACAAGTAACTGATACTTCTCTTGGATTACTGAAGTACAAGTAACTGATACTTCTCTTGGATTACTGAAGTACAAGTAACTGACACTTCTCTTGGATTACTGAAGTACAAGTGACTGACACTTCTCTTGGATTACTGAAGTACAAGTGACTGACACTTCTCTTGGATTACTGAAGTACAAGTGACTGACACTTCTCTTGGATTACTGACGTACATAAGACTGAGATTATAGGATGCAGTGATAGCTATCTAGAGTCATCATTAAGTTAGAAGAGACTGGGGCGCTGCCATGCAAGGAATCTTCTCATATCGTACATCGACCAAATTAAATTATTTTCTCTGCATCTGCAAAAATGAGTCGATATCTTACGATTTTTTTGTCTATGACACTAAACATTACTAGTTAAAGATAGGTCTAGATAAATTGGATGATTAAAACTATATCACTCAAAATTTAGAAAGGTTAGGCCAATTGTGTACGAAAGGTATATAATACCGACAAGATGAGAGTAAGACACATGTGCAACATCTGGGTATCTTTATTGTAGACGTTTCGCCATCCAGTGGCTTTATCAATACAAATTCCAGGACATAACTTGAAGACAGTAGAACTATGTACAGAAGATGAGGTAATCAGTCCCTCAACCTAGGAGTAGGTGCGAACAGCACCATAGTCGTGGAGATTCTGAAGCAGAAGAAAGAATCCTGGCGCTTATATAGTAACGTCAGGTGAAGCAGACGAGGGCAAATTCACTGGTGGGCGGGATTCCCCAGTGGAAGTAGGTCCTTCCCAAAGAGATGGGTTAGTTGTAGTAGTAGTCGTAGTTGTGAAGGTATGTACATGTCCTCAGAATTAAGATTCCATGATGTTGCAGTGTCTGACAAGTTGTGTACGAAAGGTATATAATACCACTGATGGCGAAACGTCTACAATAAAGATACCCAGATGTTGCACATGTGTCTTACTCTCACTTGTCGTATTATATACCTTTCGTACACACTTGTCAGACACTGCAACATCATGGAATCTTAATTCTGAGGACATGTACATACCTTCACAACTACGACTACTACTACAACAACCCCTTCTTTTGGGGAAGGCCCTTCTTCCACTGGGGAACCCCGCCCCCCAGTGAATTTGCCCTCGTCTTTCACCTGACGTTTTATAAAGCGCCAGGATTCTTTCTTCTGCTTAAAGAATCTCCACGACTATGTGCTGTTCGCCCCTACCCCAGGTTGAGGGATGATTACCCCCATCTTCTGTACATATTCTACTGTCTTCAAGTTATGCCTGGAATTTGTTTTGAAAAAAAGCCATGGATGGCAAAAACTTTCAACAAAAAAAGATACCCAGATTTTGCACATTGTTTACTCCACTCATTGGGGCCAAGTTCTTAAGGGGACTGTAGCATGGGAGAAAAATTTAAAAAATTGGGCTTATGTTAATGAAAAAAAAACATAAAAATATGTTGATCAACAAAAAAAAAAAAACACGACATAACATTTTTTTCCCGGGAATATGTTGTAAACAAACCACTAAAAGGAGGCCACAACATATTTGCCACCCGTTGACTGCTAATTAAGAGTGAAAAAAATTGTTTTTTTTTAAAACTTGTATATGAAAAAAAATTTAATTCTCTTGATTTCCCACAAACCCCGCTGCAGTATTTTCAAAAAAATGCAAATTATTTTGAGCATCTCTAAATTTTCTTATATTTTTTAGAAACAAAAACCCGTATAAAAATTTAAAATTCCAAATAAGACCCCCCAGAAGGGGCTTTAAGAACCATCACCTCTGTTGGGCACTTTTTTAACAAAGAATTTTTTTATTAATTAATTAAGAATCAAAAGGTAAAAATTTAATTTTCTAAAAACGCCCAGTTTTTTAATAGAGTCATAAATGTATAAAAAGAATTTTTTTGGGAACTTTTAAAAGAGCCGGGTCAGAGTAAATTTTACAACAAAACGTCATTTTGTGGATCATTTTTCGGTGTGTGAATGAAGGGGTTTCCCGTTCCGCCTCTGTTTCCCCAAAATTTAAATGGAAGTGGGGTTTTTTACTGTTGGGGGCGAGGTAGTGATGGAGGTGTTATTTCAGGGGGTAAATTTTCCCTTGTGGGCGAGGTAGGGGATGGGGGTGTATATGCAGGGGGTTGATTTTTATTTGGGGGGCGGGGGAGGGGATGGGGGGTTTATATTTGCGTGATGACGTTATTTTTGTAGTGTTCTTGATACAAGGAAAAAACCCAAGATTTTTAAATTTGTGTAAGGTTTTTGATAAAAGGGATAAACGGGGACTATTATTTGGGTGTAGTGTTCTTGATAAAAGGGAAAAACAAGACTATTACTTGTGTAAGTTCTTGAACAAGGTAAAAAAAGACTTTTTATTGGGTAGTGTTTTTTTGATACAAGGAAAAAAAAGGGACTATTACTTGGAAAAGGTTCTTGATACAAGGTTTAAACATAAAAATTACTTGTGAAAGTGTTCTTGTACAAGGAAAAACCCAAAACTTTTACTTTTAATAAATTTTTGGTAAATTTAAACCGACAATATGTAAAGAAAAAGGGACCAATGCAACTAATGTGACATTTATTGTGGCAACGTTCGCTCTCCAGGAGTTTTAAATCAAGCTCCTGGAGAGCAAAAACGTTACCACAAAAATGTCACATTAGTTGCACTTGTGCCCTTTTTACTTTACAGAACAAATTACTTTTTGTAGTGTTTTTTGATACAAGGTAAAAAAGACTTTTTCTTGTGAAAGTGTTTTTTGATACAAGGATAAACAATACTATTATTGTGTAGTTTTTCTTGGGATAAAGGGATAAACAAAATATTACTTGGTGTTTTTCTTGTTACAAGGAAAACAAAACTATTATTGTGAAGTGTTTTTTGATACAAGGTTTAAACAAAATATTATTTTGTGAAGTGTTCTTGTTTCAAGGAAAACAGAACTATTACTTGTTTTTAGGGGTTTTTTGGAACAAGGTTTAAACAGAACTAAAATTTGTGAATTGTTTTTTAAATCCCAAGGAAAAACGGGAAAGGGGGTTTTAAACACAAGTCTTCAGGCAGAAGAGTAACAAGGTAACTTAAAATTTTTTGTCTTAATTATATTTCATATTAATGTTCAGAGTTGTACAAACATCCCACTAAAATTTGCCCAAAAACAAATTGCCCACACACAAAACACAAACACACACACACACCAACACAAAACACACACACACAAAAACACACCCCAAAACCACCCCAAAACCACATACATACACAATACATACCACATAAAATACACATACATACATCCCTACACACATACATACACCATACATCCCACACACACAAAACCTTTCACTTTAACACACACACACACATACACACATACACACATACACACACACCACACATACACACATCACAAAACACCCCAAAACACACACACACACAAAACCAGAACAACTACTGGGGAAAAAATAAATGAAATTCCAGTCGTTTTCCCGTAAATTCCCCCAAAATTTTGTTTAATGTGAAAAATCGACTCAGCCTGGAATCAAATTATTTTCGACTCCAGACAAAGGGGGATTTGATAACCCCAAACAAAACTTTGATCTTCACCATTTTTCCCTTTGTGTGAACGTGAAGCCACATGTCAAATTTTTTCAACTTGTCGGTTCTGAAACCATTTATGCGGGCACAAGCTTGCCCAAAGGAACTTAAGGACATTTTTTAATTTGGGTGAGGGTGACCTTTGTTTATACTTTTTCCCTTTCGTTTTTCTTTTTTAGTATTTTTCACTTTTATTTTTTGGGGATTTTTTTTCTTTTCAATTTATTTGCTATAGCCCTTTTCACATTTTAAAATAAACAAAAAGGCGTTTTTACCCCAATTTAAAAACATTGTAAAATGTGCTTTCTAAATGTCTGGTGACTCACTATTTCCAATTGCGCCCTGTTCATTCTTGTTCCACTTGTCCTAAAAAATTTCTCGTTGTATCTTTTTTGTTCCCCCCCAAAAAATTTTTCCTAAGTTGTAATCAAACCCTTTTCCTTCACCGCTGGTGTGTCTCTCCCCCTTTCCCTTTTCCATTTCTTAAATTTTTTTTACATATTTTTTTTTTTCAGCGCCGTGGGGAGTAAAAATGGCAAGTCATGTATTGTAACTTGGGGCAGATATATCAGACATAAATTTGTAAAGGTTTTAGATAAGACAAAAATTTGGGTAAATTGGGGGACGTGTCAAAAATATCAGACATTTTACCTTTTGGAAAACGTCCAGTAAATAATGGAATCTATTTTTGTTTACTAGCTCCCGTTTTAGTGTTATTCATTTAATAATCCTCTTAATTGTATGGTATAATTTGACATGTATTTTGTTTGAAAATGAAAATTTTTAAAACTTTTGAAAGTAATTTTTAAAAGTGCAAAAGGGTTTTAAATTTTTTTTACTGGGTTTTTTTTTTCAACCCAAAAACAAATAAACCAGTTTATGAAAAACCAGTTTAATATATTTTTTTTATATTTTTATTTAAAACATAGAAAAAAATACAATAAAGTAAAGAGGGATAAAAATTTAAAAAACCCTACTAGGGTATTACAAAAAAACCCCTAGTACACAATCCCAAAACAGAAAATAAAAACCATAGATAATGGCCATATTTAACAACCATATACATAACCCCCAACAAATCCAAAAAACCCTTTCCTTTTTCAATAAACATTATTGCATTTCAGACACGCTGGGCACTTCCCCCCCCCCCCTTAAAATTTGTAACAGTCCCCCTTCTAAAGAAACAAAAAAACTTTTTTAATTTTTTCCTAATTTAAGGGTTTTTACACGACCCCATCCAAAAAATTAAAAAAGGGGTTTTACCCAAAGTTGGTAGTGCATGAAAAAACAAGGGGGCACGAAAAAATTAAAATTTACATTTAAAAATGATATAAAATTAAAATTCCCATACACAAACCCCGTAAAAAATAAAAGTAATATACACCACCAATTAATATCAAATAATTTAAAAATTAAAAACCCGAATTACAAACCCTTTTAAAACCTTTTCATACGTGAAGTTTACGTCAAAAAAAGCAAGATAAAACAAACCCCTTTCTAAAATTAGCGTACAATTTCTAGGCTAAATTTAAAAAATTTTTAAAAAATCCAAGACTAGAAAAATTTAATAAGTATTATCCAAAAAAGGGGGCATTATTATTTAAAATAACTTAACCCAACACCAAAAAATCCTTATAACACCTAACACGCCAAAACAAACTTACCAAAAGTAAAATAATTCCACAAAACAAAAACTTTCGCTGTGCTTCTAGCCCCGTGCCCAACTAGTATTATTACAAATATAGATACAAAAAATATTAATTTTTGGGGAAAATAATCCTTAAACCAGGGAAAACGTTACAAAAAAATTTTAAAAAATAACCCCGGCTTCAAGGGAAAAAATAGTGAAAAAGGGAAAATTTTCCCCTCAAAAAAAGTTAAAAAACCAAATTTCAAGACCAGTACAAACGGAACATAATACGCTAAACCCAAAAAAAAATATACATGTTTTAAAATTTTTTAGGTTAAAATATTAATAAAGGGTTTTATATTTAAACTGTTTTACACCTTCCCCCCAAGGGGAAATAAGGAAAAAATAATCTTTCACAACCTCTCATTTAGTTTTCACACGATTCCTCCATCACACCCCCAAAAACAACCCCCACTGCACACCCAAGGAGGTGAGCCCCTTGAATACCCTGAACCCCCCCCCCCCTTTTTTTTAAAACCCAAACCCACTCACCCCCGGGAGTTTAAAACCCCCTTTTAACGGGCCCAAAAAATTCCCCCATTGTTGTCCCTATAACCCTCAGAAAAAAACTCCCTTTCCCAAACCCCTTTCCCAAAAAAGGGGGTCTATTGCGACAAAAATTCATAAAACGTCGCCCCCCCAAAATCCTTCCCCGCACAACCCCCCCCTCCTTCCCCCTCTTTCCCCACAAAACAATATGTAGTCCCGATTATTATCTAAATCCCTTACCACCCCCTTCCTCCACACCACTCATACAAACCAACGCTCGAAATACCGAAACCTTGACCCCCCAACCCTAGCCACTACCCAAACTCATCCATACCCGATGCACCCAAACCTTCACAAAAATGACAACAGTACGCAGTCTCTTCCCCACTGCATCTGACAAACCCCGCACCCTCGATAACCCCCTATCTGGGAGCATCCCCCCTGATGGAAAAATCCCATGCAGAAACGAACATAACCTCAAGCGTTCTGGGTCATCCAAAATTTTACAAATCTTCGCCATTTTAAAAACCCATGCATACAGGGGTAGATCCCTCAACCGGGGCCCCACTACATCCCCAACAATTACCAATTTCCCTTTTTAAACTTTTCCCGGTTTCCTGGCTAACACTAAGGCACTAACACTTCCCACATTTCTTCATTTCCCCCCTCCAAAACCAATTTCCTCAGGTGAGCAGACCTATCTAGCTGCCATCCCCCCCCTCCCCCTGGCCCCCCCCCATCCCCCTCCCCCCCCGTCCACCCCCTCACTCCATTTCCCCTTTTAAAAAAAAACCATTTCACACGCTTTCCAAGCCAACAAACCCAACCCTCCCTTACATCCCGGGCAATTCACTACCTCCCTTCGAAACCATTCACCCCGAACCCCAAAAAAATTTTTGAACACCATTCAAAGAATACTCGTGATCCCCCTTCCTGTTAACGGCATCACGCCGAAACAAACCAGACTTTACTATATAAAACCCACATTGATGAAAAATTTGCACGTTGCCTAAGAAAAATGGGAGGTCTCAGCATTCCCAAACATCGCTGTCCCCTTTTCCACCATCCTTTTCAATTTTTAACCCCTTGAGCACTCGGTCAGTTTCATCATACACAACAGATTTTCAGACCCCCGGTCCGCAGCTGCAAACATCACATCCCTTCAAACCCTCCCTGCCCACTACCCAGCCCCATTACATTATTTTTTTTCCAATTTACCTTCATCCATACTCCCCAAAATGTGTACAACTTCCCCCAAAAGCCCTAACTGTGTCTCCCACTCACCAAAATAGTTAAAATCATCAACAACCCCCACCAAAAAAGGGCCCAAGGGTTTTGCTCACCACCCCCCCCCGTCCTTAGACGACCTCCACCTCCTATAAAAGGGATCCTGAACACTAAAACAATAGTTGGATAATGGACATCCCTGCCGAAGACCCCGCCCAGTTGACTCCCCCCCCCCACCCCCATTGATTTGCATCCTTCCCTTTCGCGTTTGAGTACACTACCACCCCCCCACTTTTTTTTTTCGCCAAACCCCTGTCATAGGAAATATCCCTCAAAGCCTTTTCTTTCCCCCTGTCTAACCCCTTGCCAATCCAACGCCACCAACGCCCCTCTTTCCCTTTCCATGCCCCAAGGAAACCCCCTTTAGGGTCCCGTGGCCCTCGCCCTTTGACCTACCGGGAAACCAAAAAACTGATACCAAACACGACCCCCCCACAAACATTTAAGCCATTCCCAAATTTCGAAAAAACTTATAATCAGCACAAAAAAATAAAGGGCTCGGTAATCCCAATGGTACCTGCGTTTACCCTTCGGGACCAACACCACCCGCCTTTTGCCTTCCCCTTCTCCCAATTTACCTCCTCTTTCATGGCATTCATTAACCCTACTGGGAAACCCAAGCAGAACCCAGTGCTGTACTAAAATTCCTTGGTAAACCATCGCCCCCGGGGTGCCTTTCCCCCCTTTCCCCATGTCCATAAGGGTTCTCCAATTTCCTCCTCCTCAATGACCCCACCCGTCCCCTCCTATCACCCTCCCCAGTTTGCAGGGCACATACTCACATCCGCCCAAGAACCCGCCATCCCCCCCACTACTTTTCCAGTTTTTCCAAACCACTATCTGCATACACCATCCCCGTGGTTTCACGTAATACCTAAACCTCCAAAAAACCCCCCCCGAAGAAATACTTCAACCCGGGGTTTTGATCTTCGCTGTCGAACCTTCTGTCCTGGCAGCACACAAGCCAATGGCTTGTCGCCCCAGAGCACTTCGTCTAACCCTGCCGTACCCGATCACGAAAAATTTTTTCTTGAAAGCCCCCTTATCCTGTCCTCAACATGTGTAATCTTCCACTGGGTACACCCCGGACCCCCCCCCCCCCCTCGTAACAACCCAAACCTAGATTCTAAAAAATTTACAAGCCATACCAAAATTGATTAATGCATATGCCCTCCCTCACAAAAAATTGACGTATTTTTACCTTAGCCACACACCAACCACCAAAACCAATTCTCCTCATCCTTCTGTCTGCACGGGCTGTTCCCAAAATACTGAAAAACCCTTTCCACCCCTCCCTACCCCCAAAACCATCGTATTCAGCTTCCAATAACTTCCCTCCTACGACCAAAGCATCCCACCCCCACCTCCCTATACCGCCCCATGACGGAAGACACCCTCTCAAAAGTTTTAAAAAAACTCTACCAAAAACCCCCTGAGATAAAATAAACCTGTCCCCAAAAGAGCCGCATACCCAGTTTTATAAAAAGTTCCACCTCCAACAGACCCCCCCAAAGCATCACAAACTGAAGATCTCTAAGCGGCCCTCAAGACTGAGGGAAAAATATCCCGCTCCTCTGGGTTCCAAAGTCTGCCCCATAAATACACAAAAATTCCCCCCCCCCACAACGCCACAACGGAACTGCATAGGTAACACGAGCCCCCCAAAAAAAATCCATCTTTTTTTTCTTTTACGCACTTTCAGCTGGGCATACACCACACAAACGCCACTCTTCTCCACCCCATCCTTTTCCCCCGTAAATACCTCCCCCCTCCCCCCTCCCCCCCCTTCCGTGCAATACAAACGGCTCACCTCCCTGATCAACACACCCACCCCCTTTTTAAACGCTCAGACGGTAACACATAACCGATACCCAGGCACCACTAATTCACGACCAAATTTAAAAATTTTGCTCCCGCACAAAAGCTATGTCAACCTTGACCATTCAAAAACACCTGATCACGTTTAAAACCATCACACAGCCCTTAAAATTTTTTGCTACACACCTAATCCGGTTTAAGGTTTCCCTCCCCACCCATGTCAAACTCTTCCCCTTTTAACCATTCCCCTGGCTTTTTCTTTTCCACATACTCCACCCCCTTCCCAACCATCCCCCCCCCCCCCCCTTTGGGCCCTCTCGAGAGTCACTCTGGGGACCATAACCCCAGTCTTTTTCCCCCGGCCCTTTTCGCCGGCGTCAGAAAAATCGTCCGAATCTACGCTCTGCCCTTTTCCTTGTACTCCCCAGTTTCCTAACTGAGTTCGGGAGCTAGCACAAAGGGCTTCCACTTTTACCACCCTTAATCCGCCCCATGTCCTTCCAGGGGACTTCGCACTGTCCATCACGGGCCCCTGATCCTCTTCCCCCCCCCCCACACACCTGCCCTGAACCCAGGTTCCCCTCTCTGGACTCTCCACCTCCGTAATTAACAAGCCTGTATCACCGCTCCAACTCCTCCTCAATGCTTGCACTGCTCAACCCACCTGCACCTCCCACTTGCAACTGTACTGGATGGGCCAGGTGATTCAAGGATCACCACTTCTCCTTTCCCATTCCACAGGAAACAAACAAAAGGAGGAACACTGCAGGAGGCCTTTGGCCCATACTAGGCAGGTCCTTTTTCAATTTAAAACCCACTAACAAAACATTTGCGCAACCCAATTTTCAATCACCCAAGAAATAAGCTCTGATGTGAAAGTCCCACTCAAATCCAACCCCTCCCACTCATGTACTTTTCCACCTAAATTGAAAATACCCAAAGTCCCACCCCAAAAAACCCAACTAGGTAGACTGTTTTCCCCCATCAACTACCCTATTTCCAAACCAATACTTTCCAATTCCTTTCTAAAACTAAAAATTATCTAAATTTTTAAACCATTACGCGGGTTCTCTCTTGGGGAGACACCTCAAAACTTTTTAATACCCCTTTATTAATACCACTTTACTTAACACTTCGATCGCTCCCCTCATTCTTCTCCAAAAAGTGAATTAACTTTTGAGTCTTCAATCTTTCTTTAAAGGAAAATTTCTAAAGCAGTATTTAATTTTGTCACCTACCTGAATTTTTTTAACGAAAAATTTTTTCCTTTTGTAAAATGGGACCAAACTGAGCGCATTACTAGGGGGCCTTACTAATGAGTAAAACTGCGAACCTCTGGGCTTCTGTTTTCTTTTCACTTTTTATATAAATCCCAAATCTATTTTCCTTATTACGTAGCTTTGGCATTCTGTCTTGTTTTAAGGTTTTTCTCCACCATAACCCTAAAGTCCTTTTTGCAATCTGTATGGGGCGTTCTACACATTAACTATAATGCAGGGTTTTGGACACTCCCAAGCTTTAAACCTGCATTTTCTACTTGAAAGCATCTGCCACTTTTCTGACCAAGAATAAGTTTTTTTAAACCCTGCTAAGTTTCCATACCTACGTTTGAACAATTTCCTACCTATCTTTTTTTCATCAGCGAATTTGCTCATATCACTAGTAATTCCCTCATCAAGATCATTGATATATATTATAAACAACAACGGGCCCAAGACTGATCCCTGTGGAACGCCACTTGTTACAGATCCCCACTCGGATTTAACCCCATTTATGGAAAACTCTCTGCTTCCGTCAGTGAGCCATGACTCGATCCACGAGAGCACTTTTTCCCCAATGCCTTGAGCTGCCACTTTTTTTAAACAGTCCTATGGTGTGGAACTCTATCAAAAGCCTTACTAAATTCTAAGTAAATAATATCAAATTCTTTATCGGGTCAACAGCCTCAAAAGCTTTACTGAAAAAAGTTAATAAATTAGTTAGACAAGACCGGCCTCTTGTGAATCCATCTGAGTATCTTAATCAAGCTATGCTTATCGAGATGGCTTCTTATAATCTCAGCTATAATTGACTCTAGTAATTTGCCTACAATTGAGGTCAGGCTTATTGGGCGGTAATTTGACGGTAACGACTTGTCCCCTGTTTTAAAAATAGGAATTACATTAGCCATCTTCCACATATCAGACACTACACCTGTTGAAGAGATAAATTTAAAAAATATTAGTTAAGGGTTCACAGAGTTCCTTTTGCATTCCTTAAGAACCCTTGAAAAAACCTCATCAGGACCCGGTGACTTTTTTTGCTTCAGTCTGTCTATCTGCTTCACAACCATTTCACTAGTGACTGTGATGTTACATAATTTATCTTCTAGCCCACTAAAAAATTAATTACTGGAATATTGTTAGTGTCTTCCTGTGTAAAAACTGAGAGAAAATAATTATTAAAAATCGAGCACATTTCATTCTCTTTGTCATTTAAAGGTGCCCATAGTTATTTTTAAGGGGACCTAAACTTATCTCTAACTTTGTTCTATAGACCTGGAAAAAACTTTTTGGGTTAGTTTTAGAATCCCTAGCAACTTTAAATTTCATAGTCCCTTTTAGCTTTTCTTATCCCCTTTTTAATGTCCCTCCTAATGTCAATATACTGATTCATAAGATGACCCTCACCTCTTTTGATACGCCTATAAATTCCTTTATTATGCCCTAGTAGATTTTGAGCCTATTATTCATCCATTTTGGGTCATTTCTAATTTTTATCAAAATTTTTTTATAAGGGATAAACGTTCTTTGAGCAGCATGTATTGTGTTCAGAAAACTGTCATATTGATAGCTCTCTTCGTTACCCCAGTCAACAGATGATATGTGTTCTCTAAGCCCATCGTAATTTGCTAAGCGAAAATCTGCCACCACCTCTTCACTCCACAAGCGACCACGCGTTTCCTCCTTCTTGTTCCCGTTCTTCATTAGGCATCGGTTTCTCATGCGCAGGTGCTCCGCCCCTTGCCGGCCCAAGAGCCATATCCGGCTTGCCACAGTCTGCCGCCATATGGTCATATTCGCCACACAGTCGGCACGTACGTCTCTGCCCTGCATACGCTACCATTACCTGGGTTCTAAACTCCTCGAAATATACATACGAGGGTATAGGATACCTTAGAGTCATCTTGAGATTGAAAGAACCCTCAGGAAATCCTGTGTAAGCTCCTTTTACCCATTTGCCAGGTTGGGCCAGATATACAGTTTCATAACGTTCGAAAACATTTCGAATATCTACTTAATCAGCCTCAAAAGGCACGTTGCGGAGCTTAACCCACGAATAATGTCGTGATACATCCGTCAACTTGACCCTCACTGCCGTGTTACGTTAATGCTGACATCTTGGTAACGATCCACCAACGCCTCGTATACTTGAGCAGTTAGCATTTTCACGAATATTCTATAAGCATCGTTCAGTGCCACTCCATACAAATCCTCGTCTCTGATGCCGTACATCTCTCTTATAATTTTGGGCAATAACACATCGACTGACGGGGCTTTAAAGCCCCACTAATGATTTCAATGCCCACAGAATTCACTCCCTGCGCACAACCTGGCGCCATATTGTTCCTGATAACTCGTCGGAAAACATGAGGGGGCAAAGCACGACCGCACTCTACCCCATCCGGGAGCGAATATGTTTTAACTAAACTCCGGTGATGTGGAACAGTGTCGTTCACGGACCCAGCAACACCTGGCAGTGTCGGGGAGGGGCCCCCAGCAACACCTTGGGGTGCGGCGGGGGCTCCAGCAACCCGGGATGTCCCCGGGCGGGGGCCTCCAGCAACACCTGGCATGTCCGGGCGGGGACTCCACAACACCCCGGGAGTGTCGTCGGGGGCCCCCAGCAACACCTGCAGTGTCCGGCGGGGACTCAGCAAAACCTGGCAGGCGGTCGGGGCCCCCACAACACCTGGCAGTGTCGGGCGGGGGCTCCAGCAAAACCTGGGAGGTCGGTCGGGGCCTCCACAACACCTGGGAGGCGGTCGGGGCTCCACAACACCTGGCAGTGTCGGTCGGGGCCCCCACAACCCTGGGAGGTCGTGGGGGGCCTCCCGCAACACCTGGCAGTGTCGGTCGGGGCCCCACAACACCTGGGAGTGTCTGTCGGGGGCCCCCCCCCGGGGGGTCCAGCAAAACCGGGCAGTGTCGGGCGGGGCCTCCACAACACCTGGGAGGTCGGTCGGGGGCCTCCCAACACCGGGTGTCGGGCGGGCCCCCCACAACACCCGGCATGTCGGTCGGGGCCTCCAGCAACACCTGGGAGTGTCGGGCGGGGCCTCCAGCAACACCTGGCAGTGGGCGGGGGCCTCCCGCAACACCGGCAGTTCGGTCGGGGGCCCCCCCCCAACACCTGCAGTGTCCGGGTTCCCCCCCGGGGGGGCCTCCCTCCCCAAAACCCCGGCAGGCGGTCGGGGCCTCCCGAAACACCCGGGGTGTCGGTCGGGCCCCCCGCAACAAACCCGGCAGTGTCGGTCGGGGGCCCCCGCAACACCTGGCAGTGCCCCGGCGGGCCTCCCCCAACACCTGGGAGTGCGGTCGGGGCCTCCCGCAACACCGGCAGTGTCGGGCGGGGCCCCCGCAACACCGGCAGTGCGGTCGGGCCTCCCCAACACCGGCAGTGCGGGCGGGGGCCCCTCCCGCAACAAAACCGGCAGTGTCGGGCGGGGGCCCCCGCAACACCTCATGTCGGTCGGGGCCCTCCCGCAACACCTGGGGATTCGGCGGGGGCCCCCGCAAAACCTGGGAGTTCGGTCGGGGGGTCCCGCAACACCTGGGATGTCGGTCGGGGCCTCCCGCAACCCTGGGAGTGTCGGCCGGGGGCCTCCCGCAACACCTGGGATGTCGGCCCGGGGCCCCCCGCAAAACCGGCAGTTTTGGGCCGGGGCCCCCCCGCAACACCTGGCAGTGTCGGCCGGGGCCTCCCGCAACACCTGGCAGGTCGGCCGGGCCTCCCGCAACACCTGGCAGTGTCGGCCGGGGCCTCCCGCAACACCTGGCAGTGTCGGCCGGGGCCTCCCGCAACACCTGGCAGTGTCGGCCGGGGCCTCCCGCAACACCTGGCAGTGTCGGCCGGGGCCTCCCGCAACACCTGGCAGTGTCGGCCGGGGCCTCCAGCAACACCTGGCAGCGTCGGCCGGGGCCTCCAGCAACACCTGGCAGCGTCGCCGGGCCTCCAGCAACACCTGGCAGCGTCGGCCGGGGCCTCCAGCAACACCTGGCAGCGTCGGCGGGGCCTCCAGCAACACCTGCAGCGTCGGCCGGGGCCTCCAGCAACACCTGGCAGCGTCGGCCGGGGCCTCCAGCAACACCTGCAGCGTCGGCCGGGGCCTCCAGCAACACCTGGCAGCGTCGGCCGGGGCCTCCAGCAACACCTGGCAGCGTCGGCCGGGGCCTCCAGCAACACCTGGCAGCGTCGGCCGGGGCCTCCAGCAACACCTGGCAGCGTCGGCCGGGGCCTCCAGCAACACCTGGCAGCGTCGGCCGGGGCCTCCAGCAACACCTGGCAGCGTCGGCCGGGCCTCCAGCAACACCTGGCAGCGTCGGCCGGGGCCTCCAGCAACACCTGGCAGCGTCGGCCGGGGCCTCCAGCAACACCTGGCAGCGTCGGCCGGGGCCTCCAGCAACACCTGGCAGCGTCGGCCGGGGCCTCCAGCAACACCTGGCAGCGTCGGCCGGGGCCTCCAGCAACACCTGGCAGCGTCGGCCGGGCCTCCAGCAACACCTGGCAGCGTCGGCCGGGGCCTCCAGCAACACCTGCAGCGTCGGCCGGGGCCTCCAGCAACACCTGGCAGCGTCGGCCGGGGCCTCCAGCAACACCTGGCAGCGTCGGCCGGGGCCTCCAGCAACACCTGGCAGCGTCGGCCGGGGCCTCCAGCAACACCTGGCAGCGTCGGCCGGGGCCTCCAGCAACACCTGGCAGCGTCGGCCGGGGCCTCCAGCAACACCTGGCAGCGTCGGCCGGGGCCTCCAGCAACACCTGGCAGCGTCGGCCGGGGCCTCCAGCAACACCTGGCAGCGTCGGCCGGGGCCTCCAGCAACACCTGGCAGCGTCGGCCGGGGCCTCCAGCAACACCTGGCAGCGTCGGCCGGGGCCTCCAGCAACACCTGGCAGCGTCGGCCGGGGCCTCCAGCAACACCTGGCAGCGTCGGCCGGGGCTCCAGCAACACCTGGCAGCGTCGGTCGGGGCCTCCAGCAACACCTGGCAGCGTCGGTCGGGGCCTCCAGCAACACCTGGCAGCGTCGGTCGGGGCCTCCAGCAACACCTGGCAGCGTCGGTCGGGGCCTCCAGCAAGACCTGGCAGCGTCGGTCGGGGCCTCCAGCAAGACCTGGCAGCGTCGGTCGGGGCCTCCAGCAAGACCTGGCAGCGTCGGTCGGGGCCTCCAGCAAGACCTGGCAGTGTCGGTCGGGGCCTCCAGCAAGACCTGGCAGTGTCGGTCGGGGCCTCCAGCAAGACCTGGCAGTGTCGGTCGGGGCCTCCAGCAAGACCTGGCAGTGTCGGTCGGGGCCTCCAGCAAGACCTGGCAGTGTCGGTCGGGGCCTCCAGCAAGACCTGGCAGTGTCGGTCGGGGCCTCCAGCAACACCTGACAGTGCCAGTCACAGCCTCCACAACACCTGACAGTGCCAGTCACAGCCTCCAGCAACACCTGACAGTGCCAGTCACAGCCTCCAGCAACACCTGACAGTGCCAGTCACAGCCTCCAGCAACACCTGACAGTGCCAGTCACAGCCTCCAGCAACACCTGACAGTGCCAGTCACAGCCTCCAGCAACACACTGACAGTGCCAGTCACAGCCTCCAGCAACACCTGACAGTGCCAGTCACAGCCTCCAGCAACACCTGACAGTGCCAGTCACAGCCTCCAGCAACACCTGGCAGTGCCAGTCAGAGCCTCCAGCAACACCTGGCAGTGTCAGTCACAGCCTCCAGCAACACCTGACAGTGTCAGTCACAGCCTCCACCAACACCTGGCAGTGTCAGTCACAGCCTCCAGCAACACCTGGCAGTGTCAGTCACAGCCTCCAGCAACACCTGACAGTGTCAGTCAGAGTCTCCAGCAACACCTGGCAGTGTCAGTCACAGCCTCCAGCAACACCTGACAGTGTCAGTCACAGCCTCCAGCAACACCTGACAGTGTCATCACAGCCTCCAGCAACACCTGACAGTGTCAGTCACAGCCTCCAGCAACACCTGACAGTGTCAGTCACAGCCTCCAGCAACACCTGACAGTGTCAGTCACAGCCTCCAGCAACACCTGACAGTGTCAGTCACAGCATCCAGCAACACCTAACAGTGACTCTGGTGGCTGCGTCATGGTAAGATCGTCAAACATAAATAACAAAAAGGCACAATACCGTGACTGGAACGATACACAAATAACCCGCACATAAAAGAGAGAAGCTTACGACGACGTTTCGGTCCGACTTGGACCATTGACAAAGTCACACTTTGTCAATGGTCCAAGTCGGACCGAAACGTCGTCGTAAGCTTCTCTCTTTTATGTGCGGGTTATTTGTGAAGATCGTCAAACATACGGTGCGACTCACGTCTCTAGTCAAGGTATAGACTTGCCTTAACTATTATCAAATTATTGTTCCATGAAGATTCATTTATTGGTTGATAATGGAACGAAATGTTCACTGTTGATAAATATATTTTATTTTACAGGTAAGTGCACATTGACAGATCATCGTGGGACAGTTTACACACCAGTTGTTAGTGCACATTGACAGATCATCGTGGGACAGTTCACACACCAGTTGTTAGTGCACATTGACAGATCATCGTGGGACAGTTCACACACCAGTTGTTAGTGCACATTGACAGATCATCGTGGGACAGTTTACACACCAGTTGTCAGGTATGTTTATTTTCAGATATTTTTATGAACACTAATTAACGAAAACAGTGTTACTAGTGTCAGTAATATGAACACTGTATTGGTCAATCTATCGTTAGCGTAACTCTTGATAAGTTATACTGGGAGGCTTGTGGAACATGCAGCTGCTCCAGCTTGTGGGTCATGCAGCTGCTCCAGCTTGTGGGTCATGCAGCTGCTCCAGCTTGTGGGTCATGCAGCTGCTCCAGCTTGTGGGTCATGCAGCTGCTCCAGCATTGTGGTCATGCAGCTGCTCCAGCTTGTGGTCATGCAGTTGCTCCAGCTTGTGAAACAAGCAGCTGCTCCAGCTTGTGGGTCATGCAGCTGCTCCAGCTTGTGGGTCATGCAGCTGCTCCAGCTTGTGGGTCATGCAGTTGCTCCAGCTTGTGAAACATGCAGCTGCTCCAGCTTGTGGGTCATGCAGCTGCTCCAGCTTGTAGGTCATACAGCTGCTCCAGCTTGTGGAACATGCAGCTGCTACAGCTTGTGGGTCATGCAGCTGCTCCAGCTTGTGGGTCATGCAGCTGCTCCAGCTTGTAGGTCATACAGCTGCTCCAGCTTGTGGAACATGCAGCTGCTCCAGCTTGTGGGTCATGCAGCTGCTCCAGCTTGTGGGTCATGCAGCTTCTCCAGCATGTGGGTCATGCAGCTGCTCCAGCTTGTGGAACATGCAGCTGCTCCAGCTTGTGGGTCATGCAGCTGCTCCAGCTTGTGGAACATGCAGCTGCTCCAGCTTGTGGGTCATGCAGCTGCTCCAGCTTGTGGAACATGCAGCTGCTCCAGCTTGTGGGTCATGCAGCTGCTCCAGCATGTGAAACATGCAGCTGCTCCAGCTTGTGGGTCATGCAGCTGCTCCAGCTTGTGGAACATGCAGCTGCTCCAGCTTGTGGGTCATGCAGCTGCTCCAGCTTGTGGAATATGCAGCTGCTCCAGCTTGTGGAATATGCAGCTGCTCCAGCTTGTGGAATATGCAGCTGCTCCAGCTTGTGGGTCATGCAGCTGCTCCAGCTTGTGGAATATGCAGCTGCTCCAGCTTGTGGAATATGCAGCTGCTCCAGCTTGTGGGTCATGCAGCTGCTCCACCTTGTGGGTCATGCAGCTGCTCCAGCTTGTGGAATATGCAGCTGCTCCAGCTTGTGGAATATGCAGCTGCTCCAGCTTGTGGAATATGCAGCTGCTCCAGCTTGTGGGTCATGCAGCTGCTCCAGCTTGTGGGTCATGCAGCTGCTCCAGCTTGTGGGTCATGCAGCTGCTCCAGCTTGTGGGTCATGCAGCTGCTACAGCTTGTGGGTCATGCAGCTGCTACAGCTTTTGGAACATGCAGCTGCTACAGCTTGTGGAACATGCAGCTGCTCCAGCTTGTGGGTCATGCAGCTGCTCCAGCTTGTGGAATATGCAGCTGCTCCAGCTTGTGGAATATGCAGCTGCTCCAGCTTGTGGAATATGCAGCTGCTCCAGCTTGTGGGTCATGCAGCTGCTCCAGCTTGTGGGTCATGCAGCTGCTCCAGCTTGTGGGTCATGCAGCTGCTCCAGCTTGTGGGTCATGCAGCTGCTACAGCTTGTGGAACATGCAGCTGCTACAGCTTGTGGAACATGCAGCTGCTCCAGCTTGTGGGTCATGCAGTTGCTACAGCTTGTGGGTCATGCAGCTGCTCCAGCTTGTGGAACATGCAGCTGCTCCAGCTTGTGGACCATGCAGCTGCTCCAGCTTGTGGAACATGCAGCTGCTCCAGCTTGTGGAACATGCAGCTGCTCCAGCTTGTGGAAAAACATGCAGCTGCTCCAGCTTGTGGAACATGCAGCTGCTCCAGCTTGTGGAACATGCAGCTGCTCCAGCTTGTGGAACATGCAGCTGCTCCAGCTTGTGGAACATGCAGCTGCTCCAGCTTGTGGAACATGCAGCTGCTCCAGCTTGTGGAACATGCAGCTGCTACAGCTTGTGGGTCATGCAGCTGCTACAGCTTGTGGGTCATGCAGCTGCTACAGCTTGTGGGTCATGTAGCTGCTACAGCTTGTGGAACTTGCAGCTGCTACAGCTTGTGGGTCATGCAGCTGCTACAGCTTGTGGGTCATGCAGCTGCTACAGCTTGTGGGTCATGCAGCTGCTACAGCTTGTGGGTCATGCAGCTGCTACAGCTTGTGGAACTTGCAGCTGCTACAGCTTGTGGGTCATGCAGCTGCTACAGCTTGTGGGTCATGCAGCTGCTACAGCTCAGGTGATCCTTGCAGCATTGTTTGGTAGGACATTAGGTTACCAGCACATGTGGTTGAGGTGAACAAGACCTAGGTAAGTCAGGCAGAGTCGGGACGGTCAATAAGGTGTCAAGTGTCATTCTCAGTTCCTTAAGTAAGGTTAGACAGAAGTATTGACGGGAGAACGTAGGGAAATGCAGTGACCCGTCAACTATTCCAAACCAACTTAGTATTTTGTAATTAAACTCGTAATGACATATCTATAGTGTTCAACATCATCTCACATCCACGTAAAAATAGTGGGTGGTAAAATACTGGGTGGCAAAAATAGTGGGTGGTAAAATAGTGGGTGGTAAAATACTGGGTGGTAAAAATAGTGGGTGTTAAAAAGATGGTATAATTCTTGACCAATTTAGATGTGAAAATAACCAACGGAAATTGTTTAACCGAGAATAACTTTTTTTAATTTAGAAAGTGTACCAGAGACCTTCAGCGATATAGTGTACCAGAGACCTTCAGCGATATACAGTGTACCTGAGACCTTCAGCGATATAGTGTACCAGAGACCTTCAGCGATATAGTGTACCAGAGACCTTCAGCGATATACAGTGTACCTGAGACCTTCAGCGATATAGTGTACCAGAGACCTTCAGCGATATAGTGTACCAGAGACCTTCAGCGATATAGTGTACCAGAGACCTTCAGCGATATAGTGTACCAGGGACCTTCAGCGATATAGTGTACCAGAGACCTTCAGCGATATAGTGTACCAGAGACCTTCAGCGATATAGTGTACCAGAGACCTTCAGCGATATAGTGTACCAGAGACCTTCAGCGATATAGTGTACCAGGGACCTTCAGCGATATAGTGTACCAGAGACCATCAGCGATATAGTGTATCAGAGACCTTCAGCGATATAGTGTACCAGAGACCTTCAGCGATATAGTGTACCAGAGACCTTCAGCGATATAGTGTACCAGAGACCTTCAGTGATGTAGTGTACCAGAGACCATCAGCGATATAGTGTACCAGAGACCTTCAGCGATATAGTGTACCAGAGAGCTTCAGCGATATAGTGTACCAGAGACCTTCAGCGATATAGTGTACCAGAGACCTTCAGCGATATAGTGTACCAGAGACCTTCAGCGATATAGTGTACCAGAGACCTTCAGCGATATAGTGTACCAGAGACCTTCAGCGATATACAGTGTACCAGAGAGCTACAGCGATATACAGTGCACCAGAGAGCTACAGCGATATTCAGTGTTCCAGAGAGCTACAGCGATATACAGTGTACCAGAGAGCTACAGCTATATACAGTGTACCAGAGAGCTACAGCGATATACAGTGTACCAGAGAGCTACAGCGATATACAGTGTACCAGAGAGCTACAGCGATATACAGTGTACCAGAGAGCTACAGCGATATAGTGTATCAGAGAGCTACAGCGATATACAGTGTACCAGAGAGCTACAGCGATATACAGTGTACCAGAGAGCTACAGCGATATACAGTGTACCAGAGAGCTACAGCGATATACAGTGTACCAGAGAGCTACAGCGATATACAGTGTATCAGAGCTACAGCGATATACAGTGTACCAGAGAGCTACAGCGATATAGTGTATCAGAGAGCTACAGCGATATACAGTGTACCAGAGCTACAGCGATATAGTGTACCAGAGAGCTACAGCGATATACAGTGTACCAGAGAGCTACAGCGATATAGTGTACCAGAGACCTTCAGCGATATAGTGTACCAGAGACCTTCAGCGATATAGTGTACCAGAGACCTTCAGCGATATAGTGTACCAGAGACCTTCAGCGATATATTGTACCAGAGACCTTCAGCGATATATTGTACCAGAGACCTTCAGCGATATATTGTACCAGAGACCTTCAGCGATATATTGTACCAGAGACCTTCAGCGATATATTGTACCAGAGACTTTCAGCGATATATTGTACCAGAGACCTTCAGCGATATATTGCACCAGAGACCTTCAGCGATATATTGTACCAGAGACCTTCAGCGATATAGTGTACCAGAGACCTTCAGCGATATATTGTACCAGAGACCTTCAGCGATATATTGTACCAGAGACCTTCAGCGATATATTGTACCAGAGACCTTCAGCGATATAGTGTACCAGAGACCTTCAGCGATAAATTGTACCAGAGACCTTCATGCGATATATTGTACCAGAGACCTTCAGCGATATATTGTACCAGAGACCTTCAGCGACATATTGTACCAGAGACCTTCAACGATATACAGTATATCAGAGACCTTCAGCGATATACAGTGTACCAGAGACCTTCAGCGATATACAGTGTACCAGAGACCTTCAGCGATATAGTGTACCAGAGAGCTTCAGCGATATAGTGTACCAGAGAGCTTCAGCGATATATTGTACCAGATTCCTTCAGCGATATATTGTACCAGAGACCTTCAGCGATATATTGTACCAGAGACCTTCAGCGATATATTGTACCAGAGACCTTCAGCGATATATTGTACCAGAGACCTTCAGCGATATAGTGTACCAGAGACCTTCAGCGATATATTGTACCAGAGACCTTCAGCGATATATTGTACCAGAGACCTTCAGCGATATAGTGTACCAGAGACCTTCAGCGATATAGTGTACCAGAGACCTTCAGCGACATATTGTACCAGAGACCTTCAGCGACATATTGTACCAGAGACCTTCAACGATATACAGTATACCAGAGACCTTCAGCGATATACAGTGTACCAGAGACCTTCAGCGATATACAGTGTACCAGAGACCTTCAGCGATATAGTGTACCAGAGAGCTTCAGCGATATAGTGTACCAGAGACCTTCAGCGATATAGTGTACCAGAGACCTTCAGCGATATACAGTGTACCAGAGACCTTCAGCGATATAGTGTACCAGAGACCTTCAGCGATCTAGTGTACCAGAGACCTTCAGCGATATACAGTGTACCTGAGACCTTCAGCGATATAGTGTACCAGAGACCTTCAGCGATATAGTGTACCAGAGAGCTTCAGCGATATAGTGTACCAGAGACCTTCAGCGATATAGTGTACCAGAGACCTTCAGCGATATAGTGTACCAGAGCTCAGCGATATAGTGTACCAGAGACCTTCAGCGATATAGTGTACCAGAGACCTTCAGCGATATAGTGTACCAGAGACCTTCAGCGATATAGTGTACCAGAGACCTTCAGCGATATACAGTGTACCAGAGAGCTACAGCGATATACAGTGCACCAGAGAGCTACAGCGATATTCAGTGTACCAGAGAGCTACAGCGATATCCAGTGTACCAGAGACCTTCAGCGATATACAGTATACCAGAGAGCTACAGCGATATACAGTGTACCAGAGATCTACAGCGATATACCGTGTACCAGAGAGCTACAGCGATATAGTGCACCAGAGAGCTACAGCGATATAGTGTACCAGAGACCTTCAGCGATATATTGTACCAGAGAGCTACAGCGATATAGTGTACCAGAGACCTTCAGCGATATAGTGTACCAGAGACCTTCAGCGATATAGTGTACCAGAGACCTTCAGCGATATATTGTACCAGAGACCTTCAGCGATATATTGTACCAGAGACCTTCAGCGACATATTGTACCAGAGCTACAGCGATATAGTGTACCAGAGAGCTACTGCGATATACAGTGTACCAGAGAGCTACAGCGATATACAGTGTACCAGAGAGCTACAGCGATATAGTGCACCAGAGAGCTACAGCGATAGTGTACCAGAGACCTTCAGCGATATATTGTACCAGAGAGCTACTGCGATATAGTGTACCAGAGACCTTCAGCGATATAGTGTACCAGAGACCTTCAGCGATATAGTGTACCAGAGACCTTCAGCGATATATTGTACCAGAGACCTTCAGCGATATATTGTACCAGAGACCTTCAGCGATATATTGTACCAGAGACCTTCAGCGATATATTGTACCAGAGACCTTCAGCGATATAGTGTACCAGAGACCTTCAGCGATATAGTGTACCAGAGACCTTCAGCGATATATTGTACCAGAGACCTTCAGCGACATATTGTACCAGAGACCTTCAACGAAATACAGTATACCAGAGACCTTCAGCGATATACAGTGTACCAGAGACCTTCAGCGATATACAGTGTACCAGAGACCTTCAGCGATATAGTGTACCAGAGACCTTCAGCGATATAGTGTACCAGAGACCTTCAGCGATATAGTGTACCAAAGACCTTCAGCGATATAGTGTGCCAAAGACCTTCAGCGATATAGTGTACCAGAGACCTTCAGCGATATAGTGTGCCAAAGACCTTCAGCGATATAGTGTGCCAAAGACCTTCAGCGATATAGTGTGCCAAAGACCTTCAGCGATATAGTGTACCAGAGACCTACAGCGATATAGTGTACCAGAGACCTTCAGCGATATATTGTACCAGAGACCATCAGCGATATAGTGTACCAGAGACCTTCAGCGATATAGTGTACCAGAGACCTTCAGCGATATAGTGTACCAGAGACCTTCAGCGATATAGTGTACCAGAGACCTTCAGCGATATAGTGTACCAGAGACCTTCAGCGATATAGTGTACCAGAGACCTTCAGCGATATAGTGTGCCAGAGACCTTCAGCGATATAGTGTACCAGAGACCTTCAGCGATATACAGTGTACCAGAGACCTTCAGCGATATTCAGTGTACCAGAGACCTACAGCGATATTCAGTGTACCAGAGAGCTACAGCGATATAGTGTACCAGAGAGCTACAGCGATATACAGTGTACCAGAGACCTTCAGCGATATACAGTGTACCAGAGAGCTACAGCGATATTCAGTGTACCAGAGCTACAGCGATATTCAGTGTACCAGAGCTACAGCGATATTCAGTGTACCAGAGAGCTACAGCGATATTCAGTGTACCAGAGAGCTACAGCGATATTCAGTGTACCAGAGACCTTCAGCGATATACAGTGTACCAGAGAGCTACAGCGATATACAGTGTACCAGAGAGCTACAGCGATATACAGTGTACCAGAGAGCTACAGCGATATACAGTGTACCAGAGAAGCTACAGCGATATACAGTGTACCAAGAGAGCACAGCGATATACAGTGTACCAGAGAGCTACAGCGATATACAGTGTACCAGAGAGCTACAGCGATATACAGTGTACCAGAGAGCTACAGCGATATACAGTGTACCAGAGAGCTACAGCGATATACAGTGTACCAGAGAGCTACAGCGGTATACAGTGTACCAGAGAGCTACAGCGATATAGTGTATCAGAGAGCTACATCGATATTCAGTGTACCAGAGCTACAGCGATATAGTGTACCAGAGACCTTCAGCGATATACAGTGTACCAGAGAGCTACAGCGATATACAGTGTACCAGAGAGCTACAGCGATATACAGTGTACCAGAGAGCTTCAACGATATACAATGTACCAGAGAGCTTCAACGATATACAATGTACCAGAGAGCTTCAGCGATATACAATGTACCAGAGAGCTTCAGCGATATACAATGTACCAGAGAGCTTCAGCGATATACAATGTACCAGAGAGCTTCAACGATATACAATGTACCAGATAGCTTCAACGATATACAATGTACCAGAGAGCTTCAACGATATACAATGTACCAGAGAGCTTCAACGATATACAATGTACCAGAGAGCTTCAACGATATACAATGTACCAGAGAGCTTCAACGATATACAATGTACCAGAGAGCTTCAACGATATACAATGTACCAGAGAGCTTCAACGATATACAATGTACCAGAGAGCTTCAGCGATATACAATGTACCAGAGAGCTTCAGCGATATACAATGTACCAGAGAGCTTCAGCGATATAGTGTACCAGAGAGCTTCAACGATATACAATGTACCAGAGAGCTTCAGCGATATACAATGTACCAGAGAGCTTCAGCGATATAGTGTACCAGAGAGCTTCAACGATATACAATGTACCAGAGAGCTTCAGAGAGACCATCCTTCTTATCAACTTCCTGAAACTCAATTAAACACACGTGCAGCACTTGCGTATCTTTGAGGAAACATTTAGCCACATTGTGGCTTTATCAGTCCTATAGAAAGAAGAACGGTAAAGAATAGAAGGTTGAGGTAACCAGTTCCTCTGCTTTGAGTCGATGTAATCAGTCCATCAATCTTGTAAAGAACAGCATATGTACGAAGTGGCTTATATACTGTAGGCAGGTGAGGTGCAGCAGTCGCAGGTGGTGTCACACTTGACAAATCCAAATGGAGAAGTAGGTCATAAATAAAGGTTAGATAAATGAAGAAATCTCTGTATTAAGATCCCAAGATGTTGCTGTGTCTGACAGGAATGTACAAAGGAGAATGGTGAAGAACAGGAGGAGTTTGAGGTAATTGACTCAAGGCTGAGGGACTGATTACTTCAAACTCCTTTTGTTTTTCACCATTCTCCTTTGTATGGACTGATGAAGCCCGTGTGTGGCGAAATATGTCTTCAATAAAGATTCCCAAGTGTTGCACATGTGTCTAATTTATCTACTTGTCGATTCTCTGAACCATTTATCCACATTCAAGAAACTATCCTGGACTTAATTGTTTATCGCTAGTGACATTGTTTATCGCTAGTGACATTGTTTATCGCTAGTGACATTGTTTATCGCTAGTGACATTGTTTATTGCTAGTGACATTGTTTACCGCTAGTGACATTGTTTACCACTAGTGATATTGTTTATCGCTAGTGACATTGTTTATCGCTAGTGACATTGTTTATCGCTAGTGACATTGTTTATCGCTAGTGACATTGTTTATCGCTAGTGACATTGTTTATCGCTAGTGACATTATCGCTAGTGACATTGTTTATCGCTAGTGACATTGGATCAGACTGTACCTCATATAATTCAAGCTAAATATTTGGTAAGTACTTGGTGTTAGTATTAGTGTTTCGTGTGCTCTAGTAGTCCTGTGTTTGCTAATTTTACTTAGGTATTGTATTTATTCTTTATTGCCAGAAGTCTCAAGATAAGATTTCGTTCGGATTTTTAATCCCGGAGGGTTAGCCATCCAGGATAACCCAAGAAAGTCAGTGCGTCATCGAGGACTCTCTAACTTATTTCCATTGGAGTCCTCAATCTTGTCCCCCAGGATGCGACCCACACCAGTCGACCAACACCCAGGTACCTATTTGCTGCTAGGTGAACAGGACAACAGGTGTAAGGAAACGTGTCGAAATGTTTTCATCCTTCCGGGAATCGAACCCGGGCCCTCCATGTGTGAAGCGGGAGCTTTAGCCACCAGGCTAAAGCACTCTTTAAATCTCAAAATTTCTTTCAATGTCATCAAATCTCTGTTCAAACTCAGCAGACATCATTTTCAATGTTCACTGGAAGGCTTGTAAGTCTACTGCGATGTCATCTGTCTTCAGTTCACGACAAGAAAAATAACGTGCTAAATCATTCTTGAATACGCTTATTAGCTGTAGCTTCTTGTAAATTTTCTATTTCCAGCCTTGTAAGCTGAGGTTCAGCATGTTTAAGGGAGTTGCCATGTCTGACAGTTCTGCTAGGCTGTTAATGAAATCTTTATGTCGATGCTGATTTTGATATAATTGTGTTGCTTAGTAACTCATTCTGGCTCATCGGACATCTTTCTGAAGCTCAAAGAAATACCTAATTTCTCTGGTAGTCAGAAGAATCGTTCCTGCATGGTATAGTAGTATTCTTTGTTTCTAAATTCTGCATTCAGTTCAAGGAATGATGTGATTTTTCACTGTCACTGTCCTTAGTTGCTGCCTCTAAACTCACTACTAACATAGCATCACTCATCTGTAAAGTCCCCTGATAACAGGTTCTTTCCATTTGGTGAGAGATTGCAGTCTTCGCTGTCGTGGACGAACTGGGAGACTTTACCTCCCACAGGATGGTTACGACATGTAGATACCAAACATTTTGAACACTTTTTACCATTTTGAACACTGCTATTTGTGTATGTTGTGATCGGTGACCCGTAAATTCCTTGTTTCCTCTTTGCTGGAAATTAAACAGACCGGTAGTCACCGTTATCCAGGTGGCAATACGTTTCTTTGGTGAGCTGACAGAGGTCAGGGGAGGCGTTCAGTGCTGGTCCTGCTGAATCAATCGACTAATCTAACGTCACTCTTCCCTGTCTACCAGGGCCAAGCGAGCATCAGTGAGTGGGCACTATTTTGGTACTGTAGCTGATATTGAGCCAATTGTTGGTACTAGTGTATACCTCTGTTTGCCCTGCAATTGTTTGTTTTAGTCAGCGGTTAAAACCATTCCTTTTTGGTTTCGATGGTGGGAGGGAAAATTGGGAACAAGGTAATTACTTATTACCATACACCCAATGAAAGCAGGGATGCCATAAGTACATTACGAGAACTCATAAGGGGAATCACTAACAGACCCTTGGCTGTCTTCAAGAAGAAAATGAACAGATACCCAAAGTCAGTGCCCGATGAGTCAGGCTGTGGTTCATACATTGGATTGCGTGGGGCCAGCAGTAACAGACTGGTTGATCAGGCTCTGATCCACTTGGACACCTGGTTGAGGACTGAGCCGCGGAGGTGTTGACCCACGAAACGAACTCCAGGTAGACATCACGTAGACGACTACACACTTTTGACAACCTCTGAGCTCTTTCCCCGGATTCTTCTACTCTGAACCTCGTATGGTTTTCGGTTACCCGCCCTTTGTTGCCTGACCCCAGCACCTGTGTCCACCCGTACCCTTTTGATATTTCTGACTTTCGTTCTACTTCGACCTTCCTCTCTGCTTCTTCCAGGAAACGGCATCGATTTCCGGATCCTTCGTTCGTCACAGGACAGAATGGCTGGGTACCATCGCCCAGACGACCTCGGAACATCAGACTATCCTGACTGGAATTGTTCCATCTTCTCGTTCACATCATATCAATCAAGTTACCCGAAATCTTTCCTCTTCACAAAAAAGCAACGCAACAACGTTTACCGACTACCTTATAGATCATGGTATTAGCAAAGCTCTCATAATGCATACTAGCCAAACCGTATCTTTCCATGCCCTCCGGAGTGCGATGTATGTTTTCACTCAATGATGCTGACAATCTCTCCCATGTCATCTTTATTGACAACACCTCTGACATTCCTCCCTCAGTTCAAGCTGCAGTACTGTCCTCATCAACCTCCCCCCAACCCCACACACACACACACACACTAGTCCAATAAGAATTTATTCAGTGTTGCTCAGAGATTCAAGAACAACTTAAAAAACACGTAAGTTAGCCCGTCTTCTAATAACATGCTCATTTCCCTACTATAATCTACCTTGTACATAATTACTGTCGCATTTACTTTGTCTCTGTCGTAAGGTGAGGTCCAGGATCTTTCCTTAATTCACGGTATAACTTAACAATTGTCCTCAAACATTTAAGTTATACCATGAATTAAGGAAAGATCCTGGACTTCACCTTACGAAACAAGCAAATGCGATAGTAATTATGAACAAGGTAGATTATAGTGGAAGAATGAGCATATTATTAGAAGACAGGGGTACTTACGTGCCCCTTAAACTCCAGAATCTCCCCATCACCAAAGTAGAACCTCTCGTTAGCCACGCTCAAGGTCGATGCTATGCAAGTAATAATGCCAAACTGATTTTTCGTTTGCCCAGACCTTCCGGCTCGGTGGCCTGGCGGCTAAAGCTCCCGCTTCACACACGGAGGGCCCGGGCTCGATTCCCGGCGGGTGGAAACATTTCGACGCGTTTTCTTACACCTGTTGTCCTATTCACCTAGTGTTAGTCGACTGGTGTGGGTCGCATCCTGGGGGACAAGACTGAAGACCACAATGGAAATAAGTTAGACAGTCCTCGATGAAGTACTGACTTTCTTGCGTTATCCTGGGTGGCTAACCCTCCGGGGTTAAAAATCCAAAGAAAATTTTATCTTGCCCTAGTTTTCATAGCAGGTCAACGCTTATAAATACGGGAACTACGCCCAACATTTCAGTGCAGATATTGCTGGCAAATTTGTCACCCGGCCAAATACTGCAGATCGCATGCTGAATGCTAAGTTAGCTTTACAGCTGATCATAAAAATCAAGTCATGCGGCCAACAAACCCTCTCCCCTGTTAATTCCAGCCGTTGCCCGGTTTTCTTAAGAGAGCGAAATCCGTGGTGGCTTAACCTCGCCTCCAAGGAAGGCTTCCACGATTCTCCTCTTCCAGAGCTGCTAGGCGCCCACAGGTCGTTGTTGTACTCTTTCCAGTGTCCATCACTTTTGAAGTCCTCACCTGCAATTCCCCAAATGTTTCTCCACCTTTAACTCTTCGTTCCATTGTGCCTTACCGCTTAACTTCTCCATTTGTAGAAACCCATCCACTTCTACAAACCGCCACTTTACTTTGTTTCCACTCAGATTCTTACCAAGAGACCACTACCTTCCCTCCATCTCTTCCCATCTTGGCAGCTGCCAATATCACTCCATCTCTCTCTTCCACTTCTTGCATCACACTACTTGTGCTTCCTCGTCTGCAGAAAATATTGATGTAATATCGGTTTGTAGTGAAGAGACAAAACCCACCGTAGATGCTGACCACACCACTTTCATTTTCTTCCTCTGAGACCCCCTACACCAATTCCTATCCGTCATTTTCATCTACATTTACACGCAAATTCCTAATTACTACTATACTGCTGCCACGAGCCATTGACTTGACTCTAGCCCATAGAAACGAACTGCTTTCTCCTGCCACTATATTACTAATCTTTAAAATGGCAATACTAATGTAGAATATCAAAGAATGAGGAGGAAATTCGAGATATCTCTGAATGTTACTCTCCCGTTTTTCCTGGTAAGTTTAATGGCTATGTTTTATGGCAATCACTCGATCTATTACCCGAAGAGACATATAACATAAGTGCACTTTGTGACCAATGATTTTTCGTCATTCATAATTCATTCAGCACTTTCTTATAATGCAGCCTGTGTCTAGCCAAATGATACATGGCGTACTCTTTGTATCTCCCTCCTTCACACTCTTTATGTATCCCTAACATACAATGTCGGAAGTCTTCCTTACTTTTATTCTGTGGAGAGGTCTCACTGTGACTGTCGTGGAGATCAGTTAGAGCCTTTTCTCACTTCTCTTCCTTTCAACGTCTGAACACAAGCACTCCTATACATTTAGATCTTTGCATTTGTATTCTCTCCTGTGCAGATCTCTCCATGCTCTTGAGTAGCGCTAGACTTTGCTCATTGGTAAATGATCTTCACGATAGTGTTCATTTCCCTCTTGTCTTTGCTTCCCATTATTAAACCTGAACTCCTTGTCGGTCTTGTTGGCAGTCTCATTGTACAGATTGGGTGCTTTATTCCCGCTGTACTTCTTTTCCTAATGCACTTCCTGATATACCACTATTCTCTCCCTAGTATAAATTGCAATAGCCCAAATCTCGGGTAAACATTAGAAAAAATATGTACCCTGTAAGTCTCCTGCTGTGCTTGTGCTTTGAGGCAGAAGTATGCCGAATGGGTTATACAGATGGCAAAACGCGTTTACTGGCAAGCTTAAGTGCCCATAAACCATACCACGGTGGGGTTAGAACCCGCGTTCAGAGTCACAAAACTCCAGACCGTTGTGTTAGGCACTGGATCAGCTAGCTACAATGAGGTCCATTCAACTAGGTATATTTCTGCACCATGGTTTGTTTGCAATCATGTCATTACGATTTCGTGAGTTACGTGTCCACTATCAGTACTACTACTACCTGTGTGTATGCAGTCTGGAAAAAGAGTACTGAAGTTGGCTGACAAGTACTCTCCTGACCCCTGCTTCTTTTCATTCAGTTACTGTTGATAGCCTTGCACACACTGTTGAGGTTGTCACGGCACTTGGGCTTCAACCTGCTCGTGTATCTCAAGGGCTACGTCTCTCCCCCCTCCTTTCTTCCATCCAAACCTGAGAGGATGGGGGTCGGCTCCACTAGACATTATCTCTCACTTCATGAACCAGCCGACATCTGGGTCTAACGACATCCATATCCATGTGCTTCGTCAATTACAACACACTACTGCACTCGACGTTCTCTTACACCTTTTAAATCATATTAGGTCCCAAGGGATTCTCCCTTTTCAATGGAAAACTACCGTTTTCTACCTTTTCTTATGCCAGGTACTTTAGGCTGTCGTGCCGAATAGGCAAAATTAGTCAATTAGCAAGAACTCGTTTAAAATTAAGTCCTTTCTAAAATTTTCTCTTATACGTTTAAATATATATATTTTTCATGACTCAAGAAATCGTAATGACACGATTGTATATATATTTTTCATTTATGTTAATGTAAAAAAATAATAATTTTATATCAAATGAATCTTAGAAAGCTTACCTAACCTTATAACAATTTAATTTAGCATAATCCAACTAAATATATTTTAGATAAGTTTTCAATAATTTAACAATAAACAAGCAAAATGAAATATATTTTTTTTCGTTAGGCTCAGAATGATTTTTCGAAATTATTGCACACACAAATTTTAGCTTGTCTTATTCGGCAAGAAGAACGTTTCTATTTATGCCAAAATCGCAAGTTTTACCTATGCGGCACGACAGGGCTACGTCTCTCACTACTGACCCATCAGTCGTGTGCAATATGTTAGCTGTGGGAGCACCTGGTTAACCACTGTTTAGTATGGTACCTAGAAATACAATGTTATTTTACCCATCATCAATTTATTTTTCGTAAAGGCCAGTCTTCTTCGACCTCTTAATCCGCTTAGACATGCACACGTTTGCAGTGTTTTTTTTTTCTTTTGCTGTTAATTACTCTGTTAGTCTCTTTAGATCGTGAGAAAGCTTATGACACTACCTAGCTTTACATCCTAACACAAGACCATTTTATGGACTTTGGAGGCAATTTGCCACTTTTCCTTAGATATTTCTCTTCAGAGAAGCACTTCTGTGTCTTGATAAATAATAGCTTTTACCCTGACTTTGTCCAGGTTGAAAGCGTACCTTCAGGCTGTATTCTAAGTAAAATCCTTTTACTACTCTCCGTTAATCACCTTGCCTCTGTTCATCCTTCCAGTGTTTGGTATATATTTTGTGACGGCACTATCAACTTATAGCATTCTCTCTCCAGTATGCTATTGATCGCGCATCCAACACTGCAGAATCCCGTAGGTTTAAATTTTCTGAGGTTGAAACACTTCAGATACCCAGTTACAGATCAAGCACAAGGGGTACGTATGTGTTCAACGCACCTCCAGAGAATCTTCCGAGTCGTTTTGGCATTCGGAATGCGGCCTAAGTGTCAGGAATGGTTCAGCTGGAGTTGAAAGAGTCACTGTGCCCTTGTCATTGGGCTGCCCTCACCATAGGGCTGTAAACAGCACACAACTTGACACGAAGACGACTCACCGTACCCTTGTCATAGGGCTACCCCTGCCATAAGGCTGTAAACGGCACACCACTTTAACATGAATGCTCACCGTGGGAATGGTGAAGGCGACTGCATGACCAACTTCTCCTCCCAAGAGCTCCAGAGCCGAGAGAGTTACTCTATAGAGAGGGCAAGTTGAGATGACGTGAGCATGTCAGTGCAACTGCGACCATGGACCCGTGCTACAACCCTGCTTGCAGCTTACATGCTGCACCACTGACGGGTCATCTTATGACTAAGATTCGTGCCAAGCCATGGACTGGCGAACATCAGACAACTTCAGATATCTTCCACGAGACGTCTATTATCCCATACTGTTTTATATATTTTATCGTAGAATGTTCTTGAGGCCTCCCATAACCTTTCTAACATCTGCTGTGTATGATAAGAAAATACGCTGGACCTCATCTTCACTAACAACGACGATCTGATACATAATATAACCGTATCAAAGACAATACACTCAAATCACAACATAATAGAGGTATAGACATGTATGCACAGGGCTCCTGACCAGCAAAATGATATCAGTCATGAGGATGTCTTCATAAAATTCAACTTCAGTAACAAAAACATACAATGGGAACAAGTCAACCATGTCCTAAATGAAACAAGCTGGGAACATATCCTGAACAACACAGATCCGAACCTTTGCCTAGAAAAAATAAGCTCTGTGGGTCTTGAGATCTGCTCAAGGCACATTCCATTAAGAAAAAGAAAGAGAAGATGTAAATTAGAGAGAGAGACGCTCCCAATACAGACGAAGGCGAACAGTCAGAGCTGCTGAGAGGGGCCAATATATCTGAAATACGAAGGGAGGCACTGGTCAATGAAACTGCAAATATTGAACTTAAGCTGAAGGAATCCTACAGGAGACAAGAATTGCAGTAAGAACAAAAAGCCATAAAGGAAACTGAAAAAAAAATGCTTCTTCTCGTATGCCAAATCTAAGGAAAAAACAACATCCAGTATTGGGCCCTGCTTAGGCGAGATGGGACATACACAGATGACAGCCAAGACATGAGTGAGATACTAAAGTCCCAATACGACTCGGTGTTCAGTGAGCCGCTACCCAGACTAAGGGTCGACAATCTAAATTATTTTTTTGTGAATGAGACCCAAAATTTAGTCATTTCAAAAATCTCAGATATTATCCTAACACCACAAGACTTTGAAAAGGCAATAAATGACATGCCCATCAACTCTGCCCCAGTCCCAGACTCGTGTAACTCCGTGTTCATTAAGAACTGCAAGAAGCCCTTGTCTCGTGCCTTCAGCATTCTATGGAGAAGGAGCTTGGACACAGGGGTCATCCCACACTCATTAAGAACAACAAACATAGCCCCACTCTACAAAGATGGCAGTAAAGCAATGGCAAAGAACTACAGACTGATAATACTAGCATCCCATATAAAAATCTTTGAAAGGGTTCTAAGAAGCAAGATCGCCATCCACCTAGATATCCATCAATTACACAACCCAGGGCAACACGGGTTTAGAGCAGGTCGTTCTTGCTTGTCCCAGCTACTGGACCACTATGACAAGGTCCTGGATGCTGTAAAGGATAAACAAAATACAAGTGTAGTATACATAGACTTTGTAAAAGCTTTCGACAAGTGTGACCATGGTGTAACAGAGCACAAAATGCGTGATAAAGGAATAACAGGAAAAGTTGGTAGATAGATCTATAACTTTCTGACAAACAGAACACAAAGAGTAATAAAAAGCTCTGTGCCACATAGAGATGTAAGCCATAGCTCCGTGTCTTCCTTTGCGGATGTCACACGAATTGCCATGACAGTATCCTCCGTCGAAGACACCACAAGACTCCAAGCGGACATCAACCAAATCTTCAAATGGGCCATTCAAAATAATATGAAGTTCAAGGAAGAGAAATTTCAACTACTCATATATGGAAAACTTGACAAATTCTATACGACAAATTCTAACCATACAATAGAGCGAAAAAGAAATTTGAAGGACCTGGGAGTGATAATGTCAGACGATCTCGCTTTTAAAGACTAGGGACGCCAAGCCCATGATGATTCTCTTCAAATCGCTTGTGATCTCTAGGCTGGAATACTGTTCTACACTAACTGCTCCCTTCAAGGCAGGCAAAATTGCTGACCTGGAGAGTGTATAAAGAAATTTCACAGCACACATAAGTACGACAAGGCTCTTAAATTGCTGGGAACGGTTGAAGTCCATTGATTTGTATTCCCTGGAACGCAGGCGAGAGAGATACATGATAATATTCACCTGGAAAATCCTAGAGTGATTAGTACCAAACTTGCACAAGAAAATCACTCGCTATGAAAGCAAAAGACTCGGCAGGTGATGCAACATTCCCCCAATGAAAAGCAGGGGCGCCACAAGTACATTGAGAGACAACACTGACTGTTCATCTGCCTCCCAGCATACATAAGGGGATTACCCTGGTTGTCTTCAAGAAGGCACTGGACAGGCACCTAAAGTCAGTACCTGACCAGATGGGCAGTGCTTCATATGTCAGTTTGCGTGCGGTTAGCAATAACTGCCTGGTTGACCAGACCCTGATCTACCACGAGGCCTTGTCTCAGACCGAGCCGCGGGGTCGTTGATCCCTGACACTCTCTCCAGGTATACTCTAGGTATATACAGTTATTTTTATCTCAGCCTACAAAAATGACAGAAGTGGGCACTCACTTGTGCCACACAGCTTACCCATGCAATGAGCGTCTGTCACCGATAGACCTGTGTACAGCGAGGAAGGAAATCTCGTAACGTCGGGTCTTTTACATAACAAGCCTAACTCAAGAGACTTATCCATTACTAGGCTTGTACAGTGAAGAACACTATCACATTACTTAAAAAGATGATTTATCTTGTTCAGTAATCCGGGTGTTTATAGCGATTCAGACACGTATCTCATGGTGTTTCTAATGGACCCCTCATATCAAGATGGTCAACGCTTCTTACCATTACCACTGAATGCGCATTTATGTATATGTTAGTAAGTACCGGCCTTCGTGAAAGGTCCATTGACAAAACTTCTGGACACCCGGAGATACGTCTACACCCGGGAACACACGCTGCCCTGTGTAGAGGTAAGTAATCCAGATTATCCAAGGAAGGGGCAGCAGGTTCTAGGGTTGTATTCAGCTAATGACCTGACTGGATAATTAACCAGTCATACACATACCCTTCTATTGTGGTCTTGTATAAGGCACAAAACCACCGGCTGGGTGGAGATAGAAGTAGCTGGATGAGTGTTGTTTGTGTTCATCAGTTCTAATATCATCATGGTTTGTTCCAAGAATAAATCCCTAAAGAACAGGGGATCCTGTCAAGTTCCTATTTGTATTGACAGTAGTCTTCTTGATGTCCACTCTTTTGGTAGTAATTGTACCTGGTATCTCACAGGCAATTATCAATGGTGAGTCTCTTCAGGTGACAGCAAGAGCACTAACTACTTGCCTGTGTCTAACTGCTGATTCAGCAGCTGATTTATGTTCTGGCTGGTGAATCTGATGATTACGTACCTGCTGGACATTTTCCTGGGGTTATGTTGGTGGGAGGTGAGACGGCTGTGGGTGGCTACCTCTTTCTCTTCCACCCCCCTCGTTCAGGTCCCATAAATTTAATTATTAATTTTACTTGTGTGAATTTCAGGCCTTGTGAATAGTGTGAAAATCGGCTGAGTATCCTGTGTCACTTGATTTAGGCCTTTTTCAGGTTATCTAATGCAATTTGAAGCGAATCGAAAGATTTTAGGATCTCAAAAAGTCATTTACTTTGATGAATTACAGTAGCTGCAACCTTGCAACACAGTCCAGTCTAATCCTTTCTGTTGTGGATCCAGGATGGTTTTTGGTACATATGTCACAGGTTCATGGATATCTTTCAAGCTCCTGAGATTACAAACATAGATACAACAGTAATTGAAAATCGTGGACCCCCTACCCTCTCTCTCTCTCTCTCTCATTGCCTCTCATTTTCTCCCTTTCATTCTCTCTCGCTCTACTTCTCATTTTCCGTCTCCATCCATCCATTAATAATGATATGAGTTGTTACAAAGGATAATAAGTGTTGCTTCAGAGGAGGTTGAGACAGATCATCTTCCTGTTGACTTCCTCACTGTTATGATATCATCAGTCAGTAATATTAATATATAATGAAAATACCGTTACCACAAGTTGTGAACATTGTTAGAGCAACCAGAGAGTAATCTAGGTTATTCAACCACCACCTCAAGACCACCACCACCCCCACGACTACGACCACCACCGCCACGACTACCACCACCGCCACGACTACCACCACCACCGCCACGACTACCACCACCACCACCGCCACCACTATCATACTTCCATTCAATGCTAAAGGTAATTGATTTGTGATCGCTTGTGCCGAGTTCCTCTGTAATTTCTAAATTATTAACAAGGGTTTCCTTGTTTGCCTAAATCAAGTCAAGCAGGCTATTTCCTCTTGTAGGCTCTGTCACAAACTGTTTCAAAAAACAATCCTGATATTCTTCTAAGAAGTCGTTTGATTCTAAATTCCCAGTCAAGAAATTCCACTCAATATGACTAAAGTTAAAGTCTCCTAGAATTACCACGTTATCGTGCCTTTTGGCCTTAACAATTTCCTCCCATAGTAGTCTCCCTTGGTCCCTATCTAAGTTTGGAGGACGGTATAACACACCTAAAACAAATTTTTTATGCCCCTCTGAAAATTCTATCCAAATAGGCTCTGTATGTGCTACTTCAGACTTAATACCCGTTTTTATGCAACAGTTCAAGCGATCTCGGACATACAATGCCACCCCAGCCCCCTTCCCGATACTTCTATCTACTTGGAACAATTTAAAATCCTGAATGTGACATTCTGCAGGCATGTCCCGACTTTTTTAATTAAACCACGTCTCAATTATGACAAATACATCAATGTTACCTTCACTAGCAACTAATCTCAAGTCGTCCATCCTATTCCTAGCACTATGGCTATTAGCATAATATACATTGAAAGACCCTCCTTTCTTTTTACCTTTCCTGCTCATTTCTGTTTTTCTACTAACCCTATTACTGTCCTTATCACCCAGTGTGTCTGGCTTTTCAATATCTACCTCGTTCTGCTTATTACTAGTTCCCCTAGAACTCATATTACTACACTGGGACTTCACTGTTTTCCCGCCAAAACCCATACCACTAACTTTTCCTAGTTTAAAGTCCTAACAGCTCCCTCCACTGCAGTTGCTAGTGCTCCCACCCCAGACCTAGATAAGTGTACCCCATCCCTGGTATACATGTCATTTCTGCCATAGAAGAGGTCCCAGTTGCCATTGAATGTTACCGAATTTTCCTTACAGTATTTGTCCAGCCAGCAATTGACACCAATTGCCCTGGACAACCATTCATTTCCAACTCCTCTCCTTGGCAAAATACCACATATGACAGGGTTCCACCCTTCTTCCTAATTATTTCTATTGCTGACCTATACCTGCTAATCAGGTCTTCACTCCTACGTCTGTCAACATCGTTGCCTCCCGCACTGAGGCAGATGATAGGATTGCTCCCATTACCTTTCATGATGTCATCCAGATGGCTAACAATATCTCCCATCCCAGCCCCAGGAAAACATACCCTCTGCCTCCTCTTCCTGTCCCTAAGACAAGAGGCCCTATCCATAAACTTAACCTGACTGTCTTCAACTAAAACAATGTTCTTACCTTCACTTGTGGAATTCTTCGTGACCTTCTCGATGGTCTTCGTTGGGGTGTCTGGGGATGTTTCACTCAGGTCAGCCAATGCTTCCTTGGTGCTCGTTGTGACATTCCCAGTAGACAACCCACATTCATCAGGTAGCACCGAAAATAGGTTGGAAGTTTCCACAGTAGTCTTCTCGTTCTTCGTCGTTTCCGCCTCTCCAACAGTCCTCTTGATCCTCAGCTTGGTTCCATGTTGTGCAGCCACTGACCAGGTTCCTCTCTTAACCTGAGGACTCACAACAGGATTACTACGAATCCTCTTGTTCTCCTCCGTTAATCACCGTATCTTCAGCTTAGCAACCCTAAGCTCCTCTTTTAACTGCTGGTAGAGTTGCTCAAGAGAGGGCATCCTGGTTCAAATTCACAGAAAGCACATGAACAAGTCTTCACAGAGCTAAGTACACGTCAAGACAGCCACCCAACAGGTTTGTGGGGTCTCCATTGTTTAGCAACTTTACCTCTGGAATATCGTGTAGGAGCATTGCTATGTGTCTGCCAGCAGCATTGGTTGCTGAGTGAGAGTCCAGCATTGGGTGATGTGCATTGAGATCTCCACCCACAATACTACACTCAGTGTGTGCTGGCGCGAGGAGCTCTGCAATGTCGAGGGTGTGTCTTGGGTTCTTGTAGATGTTATAGATGGTAATGGCAGCTCCATGTATGTGTGCAAGGATGGCCTGTACCTCGACATCCTCCCCACAGTCCACAGGGTTGGCTATAACCTCGTGAGGTATTGTATTGGATACGAATACAGCTGTGCCTGTGCAGTGAACGCCCGCTTCCATGTGCCGAAAATACCCTGCAAAACCGCGTAGCCGTGGGTACATAGCCGGGACAGTCAGGGTTTCTTGTAGCAAGACGATGTCAACCCGATCCCGAATTACTGCCTCCAGCAAGAGGTGCTGTTTGCCCCTCAGGCCCTGAATGTTCCATTGTAGGACCTTGAGGGTGTGATTCAGTACCGAAGTTATTCGATCGCTTTTGCTTCCTGAGCTGGGAACTGAGCCCTGCCCACTCTGAGAACCTGTAAATTCATGTCGTCTACTGTCTCCTCCTCGGTCAGTAAGCACACTGTCAGGGGCATACTGATCATCTGCCGGAATACGCTCTGTTGTTCCGTGGAGTTGATTGTGTTGCAAATAATATCCGTGAATGCCTTGATGAGTGCTACGAGATCCTCCCTGGTGAGGGCCTGCGTTGGCATTGGGCTCGAAACAGTGGATATTACCTGGGCTGTTGTGGTCTGTAGGGACTGCTGAGGGTTGGATTTCTTTATTGTATGCACCGTGGTCTGTTGCTGTATACCAGGTTGGGTAGCCGGCATCTGCTGGTAAGGTGCCAGTTGAGCCTGCAAAGCGGCTGTGCCAAGTAAGGAGTGCCTGCGTTTTCGTGCTATGGCCGGTGGGGGCTCGCTTAGTGCCGCCTGCTGATCGCGTTGACCAGGTGTACCCTGTTGACGTCTCCTGTTTCTCTCGTTTCTGTTTCTTCGTTGAGGTAGGGGTGCAGGAGGCTCCTGACCATGGCGCCTGGTTGAGGCTTCGAGGGTTGGGAATTCCTGTGCATTGAGTTGGGTTACCTGATGAGATGTCTGCGGTATGGCAGAGTTCTCTGCACCCATCGTCTGCTGAGAGTGATGATCTGTCGTAGCCTGCTGCCGAGTTTTTGGCGTCTTCCAGACTCCTTGAATTCTGGCGAGCCTCTCGGGACATCGAGGATTCCAGACATGGTGTTTCTGCCTGCAGTTCGGGCATTGTGGAGTGGGTGGCGATGCATTTTCCAGCTTGGTGATGCATTCCTCGGTAGGGTGGCGCTGGCTGCAGACACCGCAGGTTACTCTGTTTGGACAGAGTGCGCCCAGGTGTCCGTAACGCTGGCACTTGAAACAGTGAACTTGTTCTGCGGTAATATGACTGATACCGTGCTCTTTCCTTAAGTGAATGTGACCTGGACCTGACTAGGTTGGGTCAGTAACTTAAGCCGGTAGGTGATTTGGACCTACCTCACATGGTTCAGTATGCCTGCTGCAGTGAGCCTTCTTTCTTATGTTCAAGAAGTACAAAGAGTCCAAAAGTTATTTTACAGTTCTATACATCACTAGTGAAGCCTCACTTGGATTACGTTGCTCAGTTTTGGTCTCCTTACTACAGGATATCAATTCATTGTGTCATGTAGGGGGGGTAATGATTTGGGGAATATGGGGGTAAGCGGAGGGAGTCAGTAGGTAGGGGACAGGCAGGCGAGGTGGTAGGAGAGATGATTAGCGGAAGTAGGTAGGTAATGTGAGGTCACTGGTGACTACACCTTCACCTCTCATTACTCTACCCACCATCCTACTCTCACCTTCTCACTGCTTTAACTAAACATAATAAAATATAAGAAATAGGAATAGCAAATAACAGGGACAGTGAATATTACTATTCTACTCAAACACAGTTTATTATCAAGTCCTTGTACAATAATATATTTGGGAACAGGAGAACATTATTGTGGTTTAGATAAATGGGATGGTATATATAAGCAGTGAGACAGGGAACACAATCAACTAAGCCACAGGTCCCAAGACCTACACAGCACGAGTACTGCGCCAAGCCAGTACTCTGCCCAGTGCCTCCAACAGTCTCCTCCAGAGACTTCAGCAGCCTTCTCCCGAGCCCTGCACCCCAGCAGCAGCTCCGCTCGAAGTCTCTGCTCAGGAGCTCTGCACCCCAGCAGCAGCTCCTCTCGAATCTCCTGATCATGTTCTTCCTTGGGCTTTTATGGTGGTCCAAGCACCCTCCACAATGAGGTGTGCACACGTGGTGTTGATCTGACGCCTAAGTCTGACGCCGTCCAGAACAAAAGACCTCAGTCTTAAGCCGGAAAGGCGTGTGTCTGACAGACATTTGCCAAGGCAAGGTGACCATACAATTGGTTAAATTAGGTCTCCCCAGAGACCTCACAAGCCCAGCTGAACTACATCACAATTGGAGAACATACAGAGATGACTAAAATGATAAGCAATCTCCCATATGAAGATAGACTTAGAGCCCTGAATCCTCACTCTCTTGAGAGACTTAGACTGAGAGGAGATAATTCATCAGGGATAATTCATCAAGGCCCGGGGACTATTTGCTACAGTTTATCTACTTGTTTGATAACCATTTCCCTCGTGACAGTAATATTACTTAATTTGTTTTCTTCAAGAACTGAATAACTGCCAGTATCTGGGATATCATTTATGTCTACCCGTGTAAAGACCTTTACACGGGTAGACAAGAAATGACCATTTCCTGTTCATTATCAGTCAGCCGTCCATTCCAAATTCTCAGCGGACCCACTTTTTCCCTGACTTTTGTCCTCAAGAAACTCAGGACTACAAATTCGGTATGCTCTAAGGAAAAGTCCGATGATGATGCCTCGTTTGGTCTTAGTATCTCGACATGAACAGAAATGTGTGAGATCAATGGAAGATACTATGACCAGAAGAGGCATCATCATCAGATTTTTCGTAAAAGCGTACCGAATTTGTAGTCCTGAATTTCTTGAGGACAAAAGTCAGGGGAAAAAGTAGGACCGCCGAGAATTGGGGATGGACGGCTGACTGAAAATGTGTTCTCTATATAATGATTATTTCTTGTCAGTTTACACAGGTAGACGTAAATGATATCCCAGAAATTGACGATTATTCAGTTCCTGAAGAAACCAGATTAAGTAATATTACTGTCACGCGGGAAATGGTTATCAAACAGGTAGATAATTTGAAGCAAAATAATCCCCAGGCCCTGATGAGTTATTTTCAAGAGTGCTTAAGGAATGCAAGTTGGAAATTAGTATTAACGAGCGTGTTTAATGCGTCCATCCAAACTGGTGTTGTTCCAGAGATGTGGAAGATGACTAATGTAATTCTTATGTTCAATCAAATTACCTCTCTCCCCCCAATAAGCCTGACATCTATAGTAGGCAAATTATTAGAAACAATTATATGTAGATGAATGGTTCATAGAATCGACAAGTTGATAAATTAGACACATGTGCAACATTTGGGTATCTTTAATGAGGAAACGTTTCGCTAAACAGTGGCTTCATCAGTCCATACAAAGGAGAATGGTGAAGAACAGATGGAGTTTCAAGTAATCAGTCCCTCAGCCTTGAGTCGATGTGATCAGTCCATCAATTTATAAAAGAATATAGCATATGTGCGAAGAAGTGGCTTATATAGTGTAGGCAGGAGAGGTGCAGCAGTCGTAGGTGGTGTCACACTTCACGAATGTGGCAGTAGGTCATGCCCAAGGGTTAGGCAAGTTGAAGACTTCCCTGTATTAAGATTCCAAGATGTTGCTGTGTTAGACAGAAATATAGATGAACCATTCATGTACATAACAAATTTCAGCATGGATTCACGACCTCTTCATGGGGGGCTCCTTGGCGCGGTGACGAGGCTCTTGTTCTGAGGAATTAGAACTTTTGGTCTCCTTCTTGAGACCGAAACTAATTACCCCCAATCCCCACTTCCCTATTCCATCCTCCTCATCTCCGTTTTCCCTTTCCTCCCCCCTCCCATCCCTCCCTCTTTTGCAGCCAGTGTGTAGCCTCTTGGGTCCTCCCCTCTGGCATAACGGTTTCTAGGTAGGGGGAAGTGTGCCGCGGATTTTATCCCACTCCGTGGGGTCCTTCGGGAGTAGTGTAGTTGCCATGGAATTTGGACCATCTGGAAGTGCCCTGCTTCCTTCCCGGATTTCCAGGAGGTAGGGCAGGGTGTCCTGCAGGTGATGGGTGTATCTCCAGAGGTGATAGCTGGTGGGAGGTGACAGCCGAGTGAGGTATACTTTGTGGTGTCCGACCGTCTTCTCTTTTGTCCCCCGAGGTGGGCCTAGTAGATGTGAGGTTCCTATCTGGATAGCTGGTTTACTAGTGTGAAGGGTAGGGTATGGCGTGGGTTGCACGCAGCATCTGCACTGCTGGCGGTTTCGAGGTTCTCTTGGATGAAGGGAGAAACTTATGGCCCTTCCATGCCTTCTAGTAACTGTCCCTCCACTGTCCTTCTTTTTTTCCTTTCCTTCTTTGGTGACACCTCATCACCTGCTCCAGGTACTGAGGCTCTGCCCGTTTCTTCTAGTGCCTCTGCCTCTTGCATGCTTTAACTATGTATCCTGCTTCCCCGAATATGGTACGATGGTTTTCAGAACGCCCACCTGCCTCAGGTTGGGCCGCTTGCGGTCTTATGCCTAAACGCTCCAGACCATTTGCTGACAACGTTCTTTGATTTCTGCTCATTCCACCCAGAAACATCTACATGACACTCACTTCCTTTACACACCATGTTTACAAGTACACAGTGGACTAAACTCTTTTCCCTACAACAGACAACTCCAACTGATTATCTTTCAGACCATAATATTGGTAAAGCTCTTTTACAACATGTTGGCCAAAATATATTCATTCACGCTCTTTGGAGTGGTGCACCATCATTACAGTTCAGAATGCGGAAGAAGTTCATGATCTTTCCCATCTTACTTCTATTGATAACTTTCCTGTCACACTGCTCTCAGTTCTTGCAGTGGTACGGTGGTTTTACCGTGTACCATTGTACAGTGTGATTTTCTGTCTTGCAGTGACGATATTTTGGAGAAATTAACCCTTCAGGACCTTCTGATTCTCGAAGTGGATACATATGCCCTTTCTACTCTCTGGCAGAGGTGCTTTCTCAGTGACATCGCCCGCTTAACCTTTGACTGCCGTGAACTCTCATCCTCTGTTTATATCACAGGCCATCTCCTAGCTCTCTGTAAAGTGGTCCCTACACCCCAACAGTGTCGAAATTGCTGGTGCTTCGGACATCCCGCTAAATACTGCAGGTCTGTGGCAGAGTGCCTGGTCTGCGGTGCCATGGATCATGCCGATACATCTTGCAGTCTTCCCCACACTTGTCTTAATTGCAATGAAACTCCTTTTTTCCGCCGATGTCAGGTCTATCTTAATGAACGAGAAATCTGTTGTCATAAGGAGAATGAAGGCCTTATGCCATGGCTGTCTCTTTGGCTCTGCCTTCAGGGGAATCTTCTTCGTGTTCCTTATTCACGAGTAGCTAGGAGACCTCCAACCTTGATGGTCACCCCTGACTACCAGCTCCTCCTGTGTCATGTCTTCTGGGGTCACCCCCGTCTCTAATTGTTTTGCTGTTTTACCCTCTTAAACACCCACCTCCTTACTTCTTCCTACTTCTACCTCTTCAACTCGCCCGCTAGTTTCTCAGTCTGCGAGGCCTGCACACCTGCAACTTCTTCGCACCTATCACCTGCAAAGTTGAACCTGTCTCATAAGAACATAACAAAAGAAAGGAGGAACACTGCAGGAGGCCTGCTGGCCCATACTAGGCAGGTCCTTTACAATTCATCCCACTAACAAAACATTTGCCCAACCCAATTTTCAATGCCACCCAAGAAATAAGCTCTGTTGTGAAAGTCCCACTCAAATCCAACCCCTCCCACTCATGTACTTATCCAACCTAAATTTGAAACTACCCAAAGTCCCAGCCTCAATAACCCAACTAGTTAGACTGTTCCACTCATCAACTACCCTATTTCCAAACCAATACTTTCCTATGTCCTTTCTAAATCTAAACTTATCTAATTTAAATCCATTACTGCGGGTTCTCTCTTGGAGAGACATCCTCAAGACCTTATTAATATCCCCTTTATTAATACCTATCCTCCACTTATACACTTCGATCAGGTCTCCCCTCATTCTTCGTCTAACAAGTGAATGTAACTTAAGAGTCTTCAATCTTTCTTCATAAGGAAGATTTCTAATGCTATGTATTAATTTAGTCATCCTACGCTGAATGTTTTCTAACGAATTTATGTCCATTTTGTAATACGGAGACCAGAGCTGAGCTGCATAATCTTACTAATGATGTATAAAGCTGCAGTATGACCTCTGGACTTCTGTTGCTTACACTTCTTGATATAAATCCCAGTAATCTATTTGCCTTATTACGTACGCTTAGGCATTGCTGTCTTGGTTTAAGGTTGCTGCTCACCATAACCCCCAAGTCCTTTTCGCAATCTGTGTGGCTAAGTTCTACATCATTTAACTTATAAGTACTAGGGTTATGGGCACTCCCAAGCTTCAGAACCTTGCATTTATCTACATTGAACTGCATCTGCCACTTTTCTCACCAAGAATAGAGTTTGTTTAAATCCTCCTGAAGTTCCATAACATCTACGTTTGAATCAATTATCCTGCCTATCTTTGTGTCATCGGCGAATTTGCTCATATCACTAGTAATTCCCTCATCAAGATCATTGATATATATTATAAACAACAACGGGCCCAAGACTGATCCCTGTGGAACGCCACTTGTTACAGATCCCCACTCGGATTTAACCCCATTTATGGACACTCTCTGCTTCCTGTCAGTGAGCCATGACTCGATCCACGAGAGCACTTTTTCCCCAATGCCATGAGCTGCCACTTTCTTTAACAGTCTATGGTGCGGAACTCTATCAAAAGCCTTACTAAAATCTAAGTAAATAATATCAAATTCTTTATTGTGGTCAACAGCCTCAAAAGCTTTACTGAAGAAAGTTAATAAATTAGTTAGACAAGACCGGCCTCTTGTGAATCCATGCTGAGTATCATTAATCAAGCTATGCTTATCGAGATGGCTTCTTATAATCTCAGCTATAATTGACTCTAGTAATTTGCCTACAAATGAGGACAGGCTTATTGGGCGGTAATTTGACGGTAACGACTTGTCCCCTGTTTTAAAAATAGGAGTTACATTAGCCATCTTCCACTACACCTGTTTGAAGAGATAAATTAAAAATATTAGTTAATGGTTCACAGAGTTCCATTTTGCATTCCTTAAGAACCCTTGAAAAAACCTCATCAGGACCCGGCGACTTATTTTGCTTCAGTCTGTCTATCTGCTTCACAACCATCTCACTAGTGACTGTGATGTTACATAATTTATCTTCTTCTAGCCCACTGTAAAAATTAATTACTGGAATATTGTTAGTGTCTTCCTGTGTAAAAACTGAGAGAAAATAATTATTTAAAATTAAGCACATTTCATTCTCTTTGTCAGTAAGGTGCCCATAGTTATTTTTAAGGGGACCTATCTTATCTCTAACTTTTGTTCTATAGACCTGGAAAAAACTTTTTGGGTTAGTTTTAGAATCCCTAGCAACTTTAATTTCATAGTCCCTTTTAGCTTTTCTTATCCCCTTTTTAATGTCCCTCTTAATGTCAATATACTGATTCATAAGATGACCCTCACCTCTTTTGATACGCCTATAAATTCCTTTCTTATGCCCTAGTAGATATTTGAGCCTATTATTCATCCATTTTGGGTCATTTCTATTTGATCTAATTTCTTTATATGGGATAAACGCTCTTTGAGCAGCATGTATAGTGTTCAGAAAACTGTCATATTGATAGCTCTCTTCGTTACCCCAGTCAACAGATGATAAGTGTTCTCTAAGCCCATCGTAATCTGCTAAGCGAAAATCTGGGACTGTTACTGAGTTATCGCTACTATCGTACTTCCATTCAATGCTAAATGTAATTGATTTGTGGTCGCTAGCACCCAGTTCCTCTGAAATTTCTAAATTATTAACAAGGGATTCATTGTTTGCCATAACTAAGTCAAGCAGGTTATTTCCCCTTGTAGGTTCTGTCACAAACTGCTTCAAAAAACAATCCTGAAATACTTCTAAGAAGTCGTATGATTCTAAATTCCCAGTCAAGAAATTCAAATCAACATGTCTAAAGTTAAAGTCTCCTAGAATTACTACATTATCGTGCCTTGTGGCCTCAACAATTTCCTCCCATAGTAGTTTCCCTTGGTCCCTATCTAAGTTTGGGGGACGGTATATCACTCCTAAAATCAGTTTTTCATGCCCCTCTGAAAATTCTATCCAAACAGACTCTGTATGTGTTACTTCAGACTTAATACCCGTTTTTATGCAACAGTTCAAGCGATCTCGGACATACAATGCCACCCCACCCCCCCTCCCAATACTTCTATCTTCTTGGAACAATTTAAAACCCTGAATATGACATTCCGCAGGCATGTCCCGACTTTTTTTAATTAAACCACGTCTCAGTTAAGGCAAATACATCAATGTTACCTACACTAGCAACTAATCTCAACTCGTCCATCTTATTCCTAGCACTACGGCAATTAGCATAATAAACATTGAAAGACTCTCCTTTCTCTTTACCCTTCCTGCTCATTTCTATTTTTCTACTAAACCTATTACTGTCCTTATCACCCAAGGTCCCTGACTTTTCAATATCTATCTCGTTCTTATTATTACTAGTTCCCCTAGAACTTGTAATATTACTACACTGGGACTTCACTGTTTTCCTGCCAAAACCCATACCACTAACTATTCCTAGTTTAAAGTCCTAACTGCTCCCTCCACTGCAGTTGCCAGTGCTCCCACCCCACACCTAGATAAGTGAACCCCATCCCTAGCATACATGTCATTTCTGCCATAGAAGAGGTCCCAGTTGTCAATGAATGTTACCGCATTTTCCTTACAGTATTTGTCCAGCCAGCAATTGACACCAATTGCCCTGGACAACCATTCATTTCCAACTCCCCTCCTTGGCAATTTACCACATATGAGAGGGTTCCCACCCTTACTTCTAATTATTTCTATTGCTGACCTATACCTGCTAATCAGGTCCTCACTCCTACGTCTGCCAACATCGTTGCCTCCAGCACTGAGACAGATAATAGGATTGCTCCCATTACCTCTCATGATGTCATCCAGACAGCTAACAATATCCTCCATCCTAGCCCCAGGAAAGCAAACTCTCTGTCTCCTACTCCTGTCCTTCAAGCAGAACGCCCTATCTATATACCTAACTTGGCTATCCCCAACAACAACAATATTCGTACCTTCCTTAATGTCTTTCGTCGTGACGTTCCCAGTATTCGACTCACATTCGTCGGGTAGCACTGAGAATGTATTGGATGTTTCCACAACAGTTTCCACGGCAGTCTCTTTCTTCTTCATCGTTTCTACCTTTCCATTCGTCTTCTTGATCGTCAACTTCTTTCCCTGCTGTCCAGCCACTGACCAGTTTCCCTTCTTGACCTGAGGACTCAAAACAGGAGGACTACTCCGAATCTTTGTTTTCCTCGGTCAGTCGCCGAATTTCCATATTCGCCAACCTCAATTCTTCCTTAAGCTGTTGGTAAAGTTGCTCGATGGAGGGCATCTTGCTTGAATTCTAGAGAGCGCGCAAACAGGTCTTCACAGAGCCAAGTACACGTCAACACTCCTAAGCCCAAGTCTCTTCGCATTCCTACAGTGCTTACAATTCCCCAACAGTTCTCCTTTCCGGCTTCAGTGCCTAGTTCTCACCCCCTTTCTAACTCTCACACGAAGGTGGAGGTTCACCCCCTCCTCGTGTGTTGTTCTCTTCTCCTGCTCCAAACCAGACTTCTCCTCCAGTCCCCTTTCCAGCTTTCCTCTCCTGTTCTACCACAGGACTCTTCTGTCCCCGCCGGCACATCTCTCCAGGCTCATACTTCCTTCCCCTCTAAGACCTCTTTGGTTCCCTGCATAGTCTCCCCTATCTTTACTTGCCCTACCTCCCCTGCCTATGAAGTCATTGTATTGGCATCTTTCTTGTCCAATGAAACACTTTATGCTATCTCCAACTATATTGCAGAGACGAAACCCTCGATGAACATCAGTGCGTCTCCATATGCCCCTTACTATTTTATACAACTCGCAGCAATCTTTTCCTTCACAGCATTCCGATTCCTACTTGCTTACACGCTTTCTGTTGCCTCCGTACATTGATCTCACTGACCCTACTATCCAGAAGATTTTATCAGTTCTCGTTGTTAGCATACCTGTCTTTTTGAATAATGATTTATTTACAATGGAATATTCGTGACCTCAGGGATAATTTGAGAGAGCTCCAGCCGTTGCTCTCCCAGTTTTCTCCAGCATGTGTCGGGTTACAAGAGCCTAAAGTTCGTTCAGCAATTGTCTGTCCTGTTTCGGGCTATGTGCCGTTTCATTCTTCTGATCCCTTTCCTGATGAAACTTTTAATGAGAGTGCACTTCTTGTGCACGTTGGTATGCCGTTCCAACAGGTCTTTGTTTGTTCTCAGCTGCAATGTACTGCAGCCTGTATTTATTTGCACAAGTGGAATACAGTTTGCTCTCTATATCTCTCCCCTTTCTGTGCATTCTGTATCTCGGATGTTGCATTCTTGATCTCTTCTCTGCTGCCCCCCGTCTTATTAGGTGATATTAACGCCATCATCATCTTTGGGGAAGGTCCCACTGTGATTCTCGTGGTAATCAGTTGGAGACTCTTCTCACTTCTCATCCTCTTCAAGTTTTAAATACAGGTGCTCCCACTTATTTTGACTCTCGCACTCACTCTCTCTTTTGCGTCAATCTTTCTATCTGTTCTTTTGATTACGCTTAGCCTGTTCTCTCGGATTTACACGACAGTGATCACTTTCCTATTCTTACTTTTACTACGTATTCCCGACCGCCTTGTAGCCCCATTGGCAAACTGAACGAGTGAATTGGAATTTATATTCTCATCTTACCTCTTTGTGAGGACCCTTCTTCTTCCTCTGTTGATAAGCTGGTGCATCAAATTTCGACCTTAGTTTTGACTGCAGCTTCACGTTCTATTCCTCAAACCTCTGGCAGGCATTCTCAGACCTGCGTGCCTTGGTGGTCTCCTGCGTGTGCCTGTGTAGTGCATTTGAAACGTGCTATGTGGAGCCGTTATCGATATAATTAGAACTCAGTTCGTCTTTTGGATTTTAAGCGGGCAAGGGCAATAACTAGCTGCATTATATGCGAGCTAAACGCACTTGTTGGCAAGACTACGTGTCTACCATTACCTTGTCTTTCCCTATGTGTGCAGTTTGGAAGAAGGTATGGAAATTGTGTGGCAAGTACACTCCGGACCCAGCTCCTGTTTTGTGGGTTGCTGGTGGAACCTCTTGAAGTTGCCACGGATATCGGGAAGAATCTTGTTCGTGCCTCCCAAGGGCTTCACCTTCGTCCCTCATTTCTTGCCTCTAAGTCTACCAAGGACCAATTGCCCCTTGGATTTCTCCTCTAATGGAATGGAGCCCTGTAACGTACCTTCCACTCTCCTAGAGCTAGAGCCCACGCTTTCCGCTTGCCAGCCATCGGCAGCTGGGCCTGATGATATTCATATCAGTATGCTACAACATCTGCATTCTACAGCACTTTCATGTCTTTTCAATCTTATTTGGGCGCGAGGGATTATCCCTCAACAATGAAAATCTGCCATTGTACTACCGTTTCACAAACCAGGCACCGTCGTCCCATTACTCTGACCAGTGTAGTTGCAAGGTGGTGGAAAGATTGGTGAATAGACGTTTGATATGGTATTTGGAGACTCGCAATAGTCTTTCTCCTCGCCAATATGGCTTTTGCAATGGTCGCTCTACTATGGACCCCTTGCTCCACGAAGATACGTATGTGCGAAATGCCTTTGCTGACAAACACTCCGTCCTAGAGGTCTTTTTTTGATCTTGAGAAGGCATATGATACCACATGGTATCATATGCCATGTGGTATATGAGGTATAACATTTTAGACCAAGCCATCTCCTTAGGCCTCCTCGGTAATATACTAACTTTCCCTACTGCTTTCTTATCTTACACCAGTCAGTCCATCTATCATCATTCTATCATGCAGGAGGAGCCACATGTCTATGGTGCATCCAACAAAATAAGCAGACTCTTGGATGTCACTACCGCCCGGCTCCGGCTGGGTTACAAGTATCTTTGGCAGGTTAAATCACCACCACCAGATGTAGACCAAACGAAATGTAAACTTTGCCAGATGGACTATTGTCACACCTTGCGTCGTTATGTACTGGAGTGCGATAAAATTAATGAATTTAGAAACAACTCACTCAGAAGTGTTCAAGAAATGGCAAAGTATTTTATCCACAGTGGTACATTACAGACCATTCTGGAGAAATACCCTGACTTTGCTAGCTGTAAATAAAGCATTACCATGTGTTTGTGTGTGTTTGTGTGTGTTTGTGTGTGTTTGTGTGTGTTTGTGTGTGTTTGTGTGTGTTTGTGTGTGTTTGTGTGTGTGTGTGTTTGTGTGTGTGCACTCACCTAGTTGAGATTGCAAGGGTCGAGTCCAAGTCCCTGTGTTTGTGTGTGTGTATGTGTGTATGAGTATGTGTGTATGTGTGTGTTTGTGTGTTTGTGTGTTTGTGTTTGTGTGTTTGTGTTTGTGTGTGTTTGTGTGTGTGTTTGTGTGTGTGTGTGTGTGTGTGTGTGTGTGTATGATTCAACAATCAATATTTGCACCAATAACTCATTACAGTTGTGACCATGTGTGGAAGTGTGAATTGCTCATTACTCTATAATTTGTTCATGATTGTACCCATGTATAAACGTAAGTAACCATTCTTACAGTATTCATTACCTTTGTACCTAGTTCAGCTATCAAAACTTTGGGGGCCCAGTCCCTGGACCCATTACGTACCTCTGTAATCTGTAAATACATTTGTAACTTGTCATGATTGTGACTAGACCTACCTGGAGTTCATTACCTTTGTAAATTGTGAGTTCATTACCTTTGTAAATTGTGAGTTCATTACCTTTGTAAATTGTGAGTTCATTACCTTTGTAAATTGTGAGTTCATTACCTTTGTAAATTGTGAGTTCATTACCTTTGTAAATTGTGAGTTCATTACCTTTGTAAATTGTGAGTTCATTACCTTTGTAAATTGTGAGTTCATTACCTTTGTAAATTGTGAGTTCATTACCTTTGTAAATTGTGAGTTCATTACGTCTGTAACTTGCTCAACTATCAAAACTTTGGAGTCCAGTCCCTGGACCAATTATGTACCTTTGTAATCTTTTGACTACCGCCCACAGGATGGGTATGGGGTGCATAATAAATATATTAACTAAACTTTCTTATCTGACAGACATTTTCGTGTACGTTTTGGCGCCTCACTTTCCTCAGACTTTGTTCAGGCCAAGGGTGTCCCACAAGGTTGTTCTTAGCACTACCTTTCTTCTCTCGGCTGTAAATGACTTACCTTCCATTCTTCCATCGTACATTTTGTCGTCAGTTAATGTGGATGACTTCGCTATAGCTTACGCAGGCGCTGACTGTCGCCTGGTAGCGGCCTTCCTTCAGGATACGATTGACCAAGTTTCCCACTGGGCCACTTCTCATGGATTTAAATTTTCTAGTACGGAAACCCATTTCATTACCTTCACTGGACGTTCTCTTGTCCCAGATACTCCATTATATTTACACAGCTTGCGTATTCCAGAATGTGATACGGTAAAGTTTCTTGGCCTTCTCTTCGATCGCCGGTTGACACGGAAAATATCACATCAGCTTGCCATAGTCGGCTAAATCTCCTTAAAATTCTTGAGCATCGTTCATAGGGAGCAGATCGTCGGACTCTCCGTTTGCATTCTACCCTAGTCTTGTCAACGCTGGATTATGGTGACCAAATCTATTCTGGTGCTTCTCCTACAACTCTTTCGAAGTTAGATCCTATTCATCATTAGGGTCTACGTTTATGCCTTGGTGCCTTTCGTTCATCCCCTGTTGAAAGCCTTTATGCTGAGGCGAATGTGCCTTAGCTGATCGTCGGATGCTCATTCCCTTCGTTACTTTGTCCGTTTTCATGACCTTCGTGTTCCATCTACGTATAGGTTAGTCTCAGACGTTAGAAGCCCATTATTTGTTTAACGCCCTTGCTTACTGCCACCGTTTTCTCTTCGACTTCACTCACCCCAGTCTTCTCTCTAGTTGCCTCCCATGTATGTTCATTTAGTGTCTTCCTTTACCTACCCCCTTGGGAGGTTCCGACGGTTCGTGTCTGTTCTCCCCTACTGCCGTGAGCCAAACCTCTCCTACCTATGACTGCTTCTCGCTCTCTTTTTCTTGATCACCTGCAGTCGCATGCTCATGCCGTCACAATTTATACAGATGGTTCTAAATCTTCTGACGGTGTTGGGTTCGCGCCGGTGTTCCCTGACGTATTACATGTATGTCTCCCTCGACATTTGTGATCATTTCATATTCTCTCAGTGCTTTACTAGCCATTAAACAATTTGATTCCCCTCATCCATTAGTCCTTCGTATTCAAATATGGTTGCGCCGTGTGGCTAGCAAAAACAAGGACGTCATTTTCTGTTGGATCCCTGGACACGTTGATGTGCAGGGTAATGAATAAGCGGATGCTCCTGCACTGTCAGCGGTGCATGATCTTCCGGTTTCCTGTAGAGGTATTCCGTTCAGAGATTATTTTCCGGTCATCTCGGCCTGTCTTCGGGGCCGTTGGCAACAATGGTGGTCGGACATGCACCATAACAAATTGCACTCTGTTAAACCGCTTTTAGGTTTGTGGCCATCTTCTTACCACCGTTGCCTACTCGAGAGAATTCGTTCTCCGCACTCGCCATACTCGCCTTACACTATGGGTATCTCATGGAACGTCACCCTGTTCCTCTCTGTGAGGTTTGCAAGGTCCTTATTTCGGGTCTTCACTTCCTTGTAGATTGCCCAGTTTACCAGCGAGCTCGCAGGATTTACCTCCAACAACGCTGCCGCCCTACCACTCTTATCTTCCCTTCTTGCAGACGGCCCTGCCTTTGACCAACAATCACTTTTTGACTTTTTGTCAGTAACTGATTTACTGTACGGACTTTGACATACAGCCCTTCGCGTCCCTTCCAGCCATTTTCTCTCCTCATCTCTGATCCCCTCTCCACCTAGCTGTTTATAACCCCAGCACTAATTTCTGCCCCGCAGAGCTGTATGACCCTTGTCGGTTTAGCGCTTTCTCTGATTATAATAATTTTAATCTCCAATAGAGTTTGAGATGGGGGAGCGGGCTCAGTATGGGAAGTAAACAGGCATACTGTACATACGTATATCCTTCTCGGGACAGGAGAGATGAGAAAGAGAAGGGAGAGGGTAGAAGGCCACAGATACACAATGCAAAGCTCGTCCCCAGACAGTTACTGAACCCTTTTGACCCCCAGCCAGTTATCGACCCCTTCGATAGTCCCGTGGACTCTTAAGGGTTGATATTGACCACTTTGGTAGACTGATAAAAACATTGGATTTTCAGTACATTTGACTTTAGAATTCATACTCATACAAATATGAATGTTTTTTTTTATATTGTGTAGAAAATCATTAGGGATATATTGCATATATCACTGACATAAATCCAGTGGTGTACCTAAGGTATGGCAGGTATGGCACGTGCCCTGGGTACCACTTGAAGGAGGGCGCCACTGAGCAGTTTCTATTAAAGTTAGACAAGCAATCCTCGGGTAGTGGACAAAAAGTGTCTTCAGATTATCAAGAGCGAGAAGCACTAGGATGGCTAGATTGTTAAACCACTTATATAGATTATTTTGTTTATATTTTATTTAAAGACATTACAGTTTAACATAAAATAAAAAAATTAAAATGAGTACAGTATGATGGTCAATCCTACAGAACATACACTGAGAAAATTATAACACATTGTAACTGACACAAAGGTTACACATATACACTTGCAAATGTTACCATATAACAGACGTAACATTAAGAAAAGAGAAAAAAGGGTTATCCGAACCCAAACTTCATTAGAAACCTCAGCAAGAACATAACTTACAGGTGACCACATTAACAGGGCCAAATATAAATGAAATTATATAAGCATCCATTGAAACTAAACCTTCTAGGTTTATCTAGTTAATATAATATGACTGTAACAAAGGTTCACAACCTTCACATTATTAAGAGGAATGACCTACATCATAATCTCATTAAAACAAGTACATGATCTTCCACAACTAACAACCTATACAAGAAAATTGACTAAAAACATACATACGCGCCTCACTACAATCCCTCTTTAGTCGTTGAAAAATAATGAAAATCTTAAGCCTCCACTTATACTTAAAGTGACACTGCGCATTGACGTGGTCTACCTTAGGCACATGTAGCACCTCGAAGGTTCTGGGTTGTACGTCCTAACCTAGTATTTTCCTTGGCAACCGAGATCTAGTTGAGCTGGTAGAGGTCATCTATATTGGATCAAGACTTGACTCGTAGGTACGTTGCCCTGCTTCTTGGCTCGGAGCAGTTCAACTTTCAGGATCGAGAGGCATGCCTAGTGGATACTGCATTAGTATGCTTTTTGTTATCCACTCTATGGATATTAGTTTCTTAGAACAAGTGGTAATTCGAAGTCGTTCACCTTCTGTAGTACCTCATAGGACTCTGTTTTGAGGAGTGAGAATAAACTCTCCTTTCAGATTTAGGGACACTGATATTTTTAGGCCATACTCCAAATTTCCTCTCGAGGTTGAATTAAAACAGAACACGGGGTGCCATTGTGTCCTATGTTTATCAATCTGAATTTGTTGCCTTCATATAGTTTGGCTTTCCCGATCTGAGTCAAAGAAACATTGCGTCTCCTCTGGGACTTCGGGGCTTCAGCTACCTGCCAACCTTCTCCATCCAGTATATCTTGGGATGGGATGAGCGTATGTTGATCCATCCCTGTCCCACAGGCTCGGTTGGTTTCGCTGGCTTAGCTGTCCCACGAGTCCACTGAACGGTCTCGCAGCTTCTTTGCCAGAATTACGCCCACATTCGCAAATCTGATTCCTTGGTTGATTCCTTGGAACATGATCGCCTCTTCCTTTTGGAAGAAGTTATGTGCTTCCGTGTGCCTGTCTTGTGACTATGTAAAAATTTACAAGATTGTTGCTTGTTTGATTCGTCAGGAACTGCATCTGATCAAGGGTCTTAATCCTTAATTAATCTTAATCCTTAATCCTTGGCCCTGTGTTGGATGGGGAAATTTGCAAATAAACGCATGGACTCTATTTTATCCATCATGCATATATTCATGAAGGTCATCACAATAGTTCTGAATGTATCTTTGTTTTCCTCTGAGTCTATCAGGTTGCATATGATATCTGTGAAGCATGTGATAGTAGACATCATTTGTTGGCTCTGTGCTACGCTCTCTTAGGCTAAAGTGCTCTTCATTCCTGATTGTTGTGGTGCTAGGGTTGAGGCTTTGGCTGCAGTATGTTCTTGCAGTTTTGGACCCGTCGACTGCCGTTGTTGGGTTGGAGAAGCTGGCTAAGCAAGGGCGTTGACCCCATCACTGATGTTTCCGCGGCTTCCTTCGTCACTGTGTCCGGGGAAGTGGTCCTGAATTCCATGTTACTGTAGCATCCTCTGGACGAGGCTACCGCTCGTCATCCAAGTGTTGTCTCAGTGAACACAGGGTAAATGATCGTGAGATAGGGCTAACCTTTATAATAGCAAAATATGGGGATGACACAAAATTTGGAATATGGAGCATCCGAAGCAGATTGAATATTAAAGAGTGATCTGTGGTCAGAGGTACGTGAGCTTTAATGTTGACACCTGCAAAGTGTTGCATTTTGAGTATAATAACCTCAAACATAATTACAAAAATGTTTGACAACGAACTGGATGAAAAGAAGAAAAGGCTCTTGGAGTCATCATAAGCAAGAAACTTAAGGTACTAAGCCATTCAGTAAAGGTCTGAAGCCATTCAGTAAAAGCTGTTTTCAAATTTTCACTTAGGAAACAGTGATTTTCTAAATAGTATTGGCAAATGGCTTTTAAATTGTCCACTAACAATCTGATCATTCCTCTAAATAAGATACACTGGAACTGAGATCTTGAAGCCAGACTGGAAAAGGAATATAAAATATAGAATATAGTATAGAATTATAAACCAGGAAGAGTATATAAATTCCGACAACTGCTCTAGATATTCCCTTTTGGGGAATTAAATTTAAAAATTGCGTATTAGTGCATATATTTTTGTATTACTGCATATGTATGTGTGCAAGTACCGTGTTCTGTAGAAAAAAAAAGTTAACTCTGCTGTAGGTAGTAAATCCAGAGTAGAAGACTTGATGATATCCTCATCACTTCTGAAGTCTCCTGTCAAGAAGATAGATTTCACTACCTGTGATGGAATGTGGCAGGAAAACATAAGCAGCACCTTCCCCCCCCCCCTGCTATGTGATTACCAAATAGATTAGGATAGTAACACACTTCTAAAGTACCCACCATCTTTGTTTAATAAAAAATAATGTGTTCTGTGAACAGAACGGCAAGCAGCCTGAGACATGTTAAGGGTACGTCATTCCCCTGTTTTCTAATATGTTATTTTTGCAGAGATCTGAGCATTGCTCTGACCTCTACAACACAATTGTCCTCAAAGACTTGTTAAGTTATACCATGAATTAAGGAAAGATTCTGGACTTCACCTTACGAAAGAGACGAAGCAAATGCGACAATAATTATAGACGAGGCAGATTATAGGGGAAAATAAACATGATATTTGGAGACAGGGGAAACTCAGGCGCCTTTCAAGCAGCAGAAACACAACTGTCTGTAATTAATCAGTCAAAGGTTTCAAACAAGAAAAATGAGTGTTGACCTTAAAATGCCACAGAAACAATGAGAGAAGGGATTTCATTAATCTTTCCTGATAATTTCCAATTTAAATAATTTTGTGTAGTGTGCATTGGTAGATAGGAAATTTATGGAAGAAAACAGAAAAATGGGAATTGGAAAAAGGTTCATTATAAGTGTGATGTTTGTGGTATCAGTGGAGGGCTGACGGAGGGCCAGTAAAGGGCTGATGGAGGGTTGATGGAGGGCCAGTGGCGAGTCACTGGAGGACCACATCCATGGTTGGGAAAGTAAACACATTTCAGCAGAAGATACAACTGAAGAAGCCAATATAAACTGTGAGGGAACGTTGGTCATGCAAGGCGCACACTTCCCTCCTCCCTTCCAACCCTCCAGTTCTCTCCCCCAACTCGCTTACTTCCCCACGCTCCTCTCTCCCACTCCTCGACCTGACTCCTACCCACCTAACAACAATTCCTCCCTCCCTCCCTCCCTCTCTCCCTTTCTCCACCCTGACTACCTTGTCTTTATTTTTGAGATTAGCCGGATGATTCTAAGCTCCCAGGGATTAATATTTTTAACCCAGAGGAAAATATGATGAGGACTCTTAAGAGAGGCTAATTATATTCCAGACAATAGGTGAGGCTGCTGAAGACGAAGAAAGAGTAAAGGGGTGAGGAGGGAAGGAAACTAGGAACTGAAGATGGGTGGACGGGAGATAAGAGAGGAAAGGGGTCCAAAAAAGAAAAATAGTAGAGTTAGAATAGGGATATGTAGGTTAGAAGAGATACAGGGACGTAAGATGGGCAGGATGTGTACTGAAGAATAAATGGGATGAGCACTGTCGTCCAAAATTACCTAATATTATATATATATGATCTTAGCTGTGTGTGTTATGACTGGGAAATTAATTAAAGACTCGTAATGTAACTTATGTCGGCCCATCTTGAAGTACACAGAATCAATATGGAACAAACACATGATAAAGCATGTTAAGAAAACAGAGAGAATATAGAGGTATACAGTGAGACTGGTCTCAGAGTGAAGGGATATGACCGATGAAGAGAGGCTAAAGGAACTGAACTTGATGACATTAGAGGAAAGATAAAAAGGGTAGATATACTAGTAGCATACAAAATACTTGGGAGAATTAATAGGGTAGACAGTGAAAAACCGAGAGGTACATGAGGGCATAATTGGAAGATAAATCCTCAGATGAGACATAGATGTCAGGAAGTACTTCTTCAGCTTCAGGGAGATCAGAAGTGGAAGAACCTTGACAAAGATGTGATGGAGGCAGGTACCATACATAGTTTAAAGAGCTACGACAGGGCCCACGTGACTTGGCTAAAAGCATCTTGCAAATGGTAAGTTGAGATGCAGGGTCATATATATGTAAGTACATATATATGGTAATAATGCAGTAGCCTGCATAACAAAGTGTAGGTATAAAACAAGTCAAACTGTTGTGTCCTGTCCTTCCAATTCCTCTGACAACATTGACATTATTATCCAGTATTATAAATTGAATAATCAACTGAATAATCTTGGTGAGGTACACTGCTGTGTGGGATCTAGGCGATGACATCACTCTGTGGACAACAGTTTTCTGGAGGAAGTCTTTGCTATTAACAAGTGACAGTGTGTAATGTACTTAGGGTCATATATATGTACTTACATAAATTGTATATAAAATAAAGTGTTTGCATAGTATAAAAAAGTGGTCCAAAATTGTATAAATAATGTCAACACTTAAGTGGACACACATTCGATACGGTCAGTTGGACATATGAGGCGACCAACTGGGAGTAACATTTAGTGACTAAGAAGTTGGAAGATATCATGGAGTCAGAATGAAGTTAAATACCCTGAACTATTTTGTTATAATTCCCTTACCATAGGCTGTTTTTTTGGGTTTATATTTATGCTCACATGGGCCTTGGAAGGTTCCTGGCATTTTTTTACTAGTTAATTAAAAATAGGCCATTTGAAAATTTAGCATATCCGTGACAGCAGGTTTCCATACCTCCCCCCGATCCCCCACAATACCGGCTTCCACACCTGCAGTGTGGAAGCCGGTAGTGTGTGGGGGATGGGGGAGGTATGGAAACCTGCTGTCACGGATATGCTAAATTTTCAAATGGCCTATTTTTAATTAACCAGTAAAAGCCTACTAGTATGTTTTTTTTGTGAAAATTGTTAAAGGCAGGCTTTGTGTGGTATATAATAATAACAATAATAATAATAATAATAATAATATCCATTTACAACAAGTACATGTACAAGGTATACAGGTCTAGCTGACATCAATGGCATACTACTATATAGAAAGCCAATTGCTGTGCTGAGCATTTCTGGCAAATTAGGTCAGTTTTTTGTCCCAGGATGTGACCCACACCAGTCGACTAACTCCCAAGTGCCCATTTTACGCTGATGGGTGAACAGGGAAGGCAGGTGTCTCATGGAAACACGTCAATAATGCTTTCCAGCCGTGAAATATATGTATATTTTTCTAAAAGCGAATTTATCTGTCCTTCCTGAAGATCAAGCCGAGAGTATTGACCACTTGTTCAGTTCTTTCTTGAAGTTACAAGTGTATGGCCCTAGGATGTTTATTTTTAATTAATTTTGTACCTACAGCTAGGCAAGTGTTCTTTCCCTTACACAGGTCCTCTGCAACTTCGTAACACTTCGTCAGGTTATCCATGATAATTATATCCTGGAACAGAGAGTAATAAGACATCATTGTAAGTCACTTTAATCATTCTCCTCTAGCCTGTAGTAAACTATTCTAGAACATAACGAACTAACAAAACACAAGCTCATTCAGAATGTACTTATCCACTGGAATAATACTTAATGTTAAATCGCAAATGTGACCCAAAAAATACATTGCTATGTATTGCTTAGATTCCACACACCTACCATCATTTAATTAAAGTAAATAATAGAATATTGGCAAGTTCTCTTTTTTCTGTATTTCGCAATAAAAAAAAAAACAAAGTCTTGGTGAAAGAAATTGTCTTCTCAGAAATACTTCCTCACGGGGCAATTCTTGGAATATTTTATCAACATAGCTTTCAATAAATAACAAAAAGGCACAATACCGTGACTGGAACGATACAGTGGCTGGCTGGATGGCGAAATGTCTACGGTGGGGATGCCCGGGTGTTGTGCATGTGTCATTTCATCCTGTCGGTATTATATACAATTCTTGTACTACTACTACTATTACTACTACTACCTCCACCTCTTCCTGCCTATATATAGCCGTCCTGCTCCACCTCTGTTAGTGTGACTTTGTCAATGGTCCAAGTCGGACCGAAACGTCGTCGTAAGCTTCTCTCTTTTATGTGCGGGTTATTTGTGTATAGATTTCAATAATCCAAGATTTTCACGCTTGGGTAACACACTCTTTGCTCTCAAAGTGTCAGTATTAACGAGGCTCCAGAATTACACCATTGACTACAACACGATTCTCAACACATTTCTAGATAATTGACATGAGAATAACTTCTTCAAGCATAAAGTACCATCGAATTTAATGAAGTCAAGATGATGTAACAATGATTGAAGAGCTTAACCAGTTTGATTTTGGCAAATATTATGAAGAAATTGCAGCCAGCATTCCCAGAAGCACGTCACAAACATATAAACATCTGCTTCGGGGTCCTTTTCCAAGTCAAAAAAAAAAATCCCCCCAAAAAACTTACTGTTATTCATGTTAAGACAAACATTAAAACAACTAAACAAATTATGGCACTTGCATTATTACTTAAAGAAGGAAATTCACTAGAATGAAGGTAAGCAAATAAGTTTTTCCATTTTTGGAAACATAGATAATAAATCTGAGTTCACCTTCCTCTAAAAGAGAGAGTAAAAGAATGTTCAAACATTGGAGGAACACCAACTGTCCTCATACGAATAGATTAATTTAAAAAAAATGGGTATATATTGGTATTTCTAAACTTCAGTTTGAGAATTTTTATGTTTCCCGGAAAGTTGCCTTTAAAAAATTACCTGTTTTCTTTTGCCTTTTTTTTTATAATTTTCTGTTTCATTTTGCACACAACCTGAGACCGCCTCATCCTGAAATGGTTCAGATAACTTTCAAAATTCTCAGTGGCGAAGCTTCAAACATTCATAAAAGATTCCCGAAAATATGACGGTGAAGGGAGAAGGAAATTCAAATGTATAGATGTATATCTGATTTTTTTTTTGAGTAAAATAGTGGAACAAATTTTATCCCCGTTAAATCATGTTAAATAATTTGCAACACTTAGATATCTTTATTCTGAAACGTTGTGCCCACACACTAGGCTTTTATTTTGTCGAATACAAAGAAGGCAATGGAATCAGTGATGTAGAGACGATGCCTCTTCAAGGGGGGCAACTCCTTGACGTGGCAGAGAAACTCTTGGTCTAAGGAATTAGACTCTTTGGTCTCCTTCCTCAGACAGAACCTAATTACCCCCCAATCATCCCTTCCCTATCCCATCCTCCCCTTTTTTCCCTTTCCTCCCAAATCCCAACCCTCCCTTTTCCCCATCCCATTTGTAACTTCTTGGGTCCTCCCCTCTGGCATAACGGTTTCTAGGTAGGGGGAAGTGTGCTGGGGTTCATCCCACTCCGTGAAGTTCCTCGGGTGTGGTGTAGTTTGCCATGGAATCTGGATTGTCTGGATGCACCCTGCTCCCTTCCCGGATTTTCGAGAGGTGGGTGGGGTGTCCTGCAGGTGACGGGTGTATCTCTAGAGGTTGCCTGCTGGTTCTGGGAGGTGGCAGCCGAAGGAGGCATGCTTTGTGGTGGGTGTCCGACTGCCCTCTCTTTTGTCCGCCTAGGTGGCTCGGTACATGTGAGGTTGCTGTCCCAGAGTGCTGGATTATTGGCGTGAAGGGTAGGGAATGGCACGGGTTCCACGCTGCATCTGCACTGCTTGCAGTCTCGAGGTCCTCTTGGATGAGAGAGGGAACTTACAGCCCTTTCATGCCTTCTAATGACTGTCCCTTCATTGTCCCTCTTTCTTTTTCTTTCCTTCCTTCTTTTTTTCTTTAAAATAATAATAAGAAAGAAGTACCATTATCATGGAGTCTCTATTCCATGATAACCCTCCTCCTCCCAGGACGGTTTTTGTTACCACATCCTGTTTTGACCCGGCTTCATTATTGGAGCATTCTCCAGACTTTTTCCATACCCCTATACCCTCTGCTGGTGACGTTGTCACCTGCTCCAGGTGCTGAGGCTCCACTCGTTTCTTCTAGTGCTCTGCCTCTTGTACGCCTCTAACTATGCTTCTGGCTTCCCTGAATACAGTGCAACGGTTTTCGGATCGCCCACCTACCTCAAGTCGAGCCTCCCATGGAACTATGCCTAAACGTGCCAGACCATTTTCTGACCACAGTTCTTCGATGTCTGCTCATTCTGCCCAGAAACGACCTGTACAACACCCATTTCCTTTATGCACCATGTTTACAAGTACAACTGACATCTCAAAATGATTATCTTTCAGACCATAGTATTGGTAAAGCTCTTTAATGACACATTGGTGCACGCATCGTTACAGTTCAGAATGCAGAAAGAGCTCATGATCTTTTCCATCTTACTTCCATTGTTAACATTTCAGTCATAGTTCATAAGCACACTCCTCTCAATTCTTGCAGTGGTACGGTCTTTTGACTACGTGCCATTGTAGTGGGTAATTTTCTGGTTTGTGGTGATATTTTGGAGCAATTAGCCCTTAAGGATCTTCCAAGTATCAAAGTGGGTACATATGTCTTGCCCGCAAGCGGGTGGAGGCGATCTCCCAGTAACATCGCCAGCTTAACCTTTGACTGCCATGAACTCCTGTCCTCTGTTTATATCGCAGGCCATCGCCTAGAGGTCCATAAGGTGGTCCCTACTCCCCAATAGTGTTGAAATTGCTGGCACTTCAGACACCCCACTAAATGCTGCAGATCTGTAGTGGAGTACCTTGTCTGCGGTGCCATGGATCATGTCAATACATTTTGCAGTCTTCCCCCCATTTGTTTCAATTGCAATGAACCTCATACTTCTTTTTCCTGCTGGTGTCAAGTCTATCTTAATGAATGAGAAATCCATTGTCTTAAGGAGAGCAAAGGCCTTTCACTATGAATGTCTCTCGGCTCTGCCTTCAGGGAAATCATCCTTTTGTCCCTCATTCTCGGCGGTCTCCCTGCCTACCAGCTCCTTCTGTGTCGTGTCTTCCGAGGTCACCCCCGTCTCTAATTTTTTTGCAGTTTTACCCTCTGAACCCCCCACCTCCTTACCTATTCCTGCCTTTACTTATTTTCACCAGCTAGTTTCTCAGTAAGTAAGGCCTTGCACCCCTCCATCTTCGTGCCTATCACCTGCAAAGTTGAACCTGTCTCATAAGCCAAAGTCTCTTTGCATTCCTCTGGTGCTTACAATTTCCCAACAGTTTTCCTTTTCGGCCTCGGTACCAAGTTGTCACCCCCATACTAACCATCACACGAAGGTGGAGGTTCACCCCCCTTCGTGTGGTCTCCTCTTCTCCTGTTCCCCCTCAGACTTCTTCCCCAGTTACCTTCCAGCCTCCTACTTCTCCTGTTCTATTGCAGGACTCTTCTGTCCTCGCTGGTGCATCTCTCCAGGTTTATACTCCCTCCCCTCTCAGACCTCTTTGGTTCCCTCCATAGTCTCCCCGATCTCTACATGCTTTACCTCACCTGTCTCTGAAGTCATGGTACTGACATCTTCCTTATCCGCTGAGACACTTGTGGCTATCATCAACTATATTTTGGAGACGAAACCCTCGAAGGACACCAGCGTGCCTCCTTATGCCCCTTCTTATTTTTCACGACCCTTACAGCAATCTTTTCCTTCGCAGCATTCTGATTCCTCCTTGTTTACATGCTTTCTGTTTCCTCCACATACTGACTTCACTGACCCTAATAGCCCATAGATTTTATCGCCTCTTATTGTTGACATACCTGTATTTGTGAATAACGACTTATTTACAATGGAATATTCATGGCCTCGGGTAATCTGGGAGAGCTCTTGGTGTTGCTCTCTCATTTTTCCCCAGTATGTGTCGGGTTACAAGAGCCCAAAATTCGTTCAGCTGTTATTCGATCTGTTTCGAGCTATGTGCTGCTGCATTGGTATACCATACCAACAGGTCTTTGTTCGTTCCCTGCTGCATTATACTGCAGCCAGTATTTATTTGCACAGATGGTATACAGTTTGCTCTCTATATCTCCCCCCTTCCCGCACATTCTGTATCTCGGATATTGTATTCTTGATATCTTCTCTGCCGCCACCTATCTTGTTGCGAGGTGGTTTTAACGCTCACCAGTGATCAGTTTGAGATTCTTCTCACTTCTCATTCTCTTCATGTTTTAAATACGGGTGCTCCCACCCATTCTAACTCTCACACTCAGTCTTTCTCTTTCATTGATCTTTCTATATGCTCCTCATCAATAGCACTTGATTACGCTTGGTTTGTTCTCCCAGATTTGCAAGACAGTGATCACTTTCCTATTCTTCTTACTTCTACTACGTATTCCCGACTGCTAGGAAGCCCCCATTGGCAATTTGGACGAGCAAATTCGGATTTATACTCTCATTTTAACGCTAATTGATGAGCTGGTCCACCAGTTTTCGACCTTAGTTTTGACTGCAGCATCACATTCTAATCCTCAGACCTTAGGCAGCCATTTTCAGATGTGTGTCTTGGTGGACAAAAGATGGGACGAATGAGAGACAAAAGTGCAACAATTCCTCTCACCATGGCAGCCACGTGAGCATTGAGAAGTCATTGTGGAGTGTGGCTGCAGGCCATGACATCATGCTAACGGCTGCTACCCGGCATAATGAATTGAGGAAAAAGACACCCCTGTATGATAGGCCTTTGATTTTCGTCACAGCATTATGCCGGGGCGCTCACCTGGCATAATGCCGTGACTAGCACTGTATTCCACAATGGGATATGGTCATGAAAACCTCACATTTCCACTTTGAAGAAAGCTTTCCATGGTTGGCTGAATCTTCTTAAAATTCTTGCTCATCATTCATGGAGAGCAGATCAGAGACTCTGCTCCGTTTGCATTCCAAGTCTATCCTGCTGGTTCTCCTACCGCTCTTTCTAAGTTAGATCCTCTTCACTATCAGGGTCGACGTTTATGTCATGGTGCCTTTCGTTCATCCCCTGTTGAAAGCCTCTGTACTGAAGCGAATGTTCCTTCCTTAGCTGATCATTATGATATTCATTGTCTTCGTTACTTTGTCCACTCTCATGACCCTCGTTTTCCTTCTAGGTATAGGTTGGTCTCAGACATTAGTAGAAACCCATTATTTGTTTGGTGTCCCTGCTTACTCCGACTGTTTTCTCGTCTTCACTCACTCCAGTCTTCTCTCCAGTTGCCTCCCTCGTATGTTCATTTAGCGTCTGCCTTTTCCCTTTCCCCTTGGAAGGTTCCTACAGATCATGTCTGTTCTCCTCTACTACAGTGCACCAAAGCTCTCCTACCTATGACTGCTTCTTGCTCTTTTTCTTGAATACTTCCCGTCGCATGCTCATCGCTTTATAGATGGTTATAAATCTGCAGACGGTGTTGGGTTTGCGGCAGTGTTCCCTGACGATTTTGTCCAGGGTCATTTGTTAGACTCCGCTAGTATTTTTGCCGCCGAGTTGTATGCCATCCTCATAGCACTTCTCCGTATTATATATATGTCTCCTTCGACGTCTGTGATCATTTCAGATTCCCCCCAGCCATTCAATAATTTGACTCACGAAATCGTAATGACATGATTGCAAACAAACCATACCACGGGCGGGGATAGAACCCGCGATCAGAGAGTCTCAAAACTCCAGAATGTTGCATTAGCCACGGTCTGGCCCAGTGGCTAATGCGACGGTCTGGTCAGGCTTATTGGGCGGTAATTTGACGGTAACGACTTGTCCCCTGTTTTAAAAATAGGAATTACATTAGCCATCTTTCACATATCAGACACTACACCTGTTTGAAGAGATAAATTAAAAATATTAGTTAATGGTTCACAGAGTTCCATTTTGCATTCCTTAAGAACCCTTGAAAAAACCTCATCAGGACCCGGTGACTTATTTTGCTTCAGTCGGTCTATCTGCTTCACAACTATTTCACTAGTGACTGTGATGTTACATAATTTATCTTCTTCTAGCCCACTATAAAAATTAATTACTGGAATATTGTTAGTGTCTTCCTGTCTAAAAACCGAGAGAAAATAATTATTTAAAATCGAGCACATTTCTTTCTCTTTGTCAGTAAGATGCCCATAGTTATTTTTAAGGGGACCTATCTTATCTCTAACTTTTGTTCTATATACCTGGAAAAAACTTTTTGGGTTAGTTTTAGAATCCATAGCAACTTTAATTTCATAGTCCCTTTTAGCTTTTCTTATCCCCTTTTTAATGTCCCTCTTAATGTCAATATACTGATTCATAAGATGACCCTCACCTCTTTTGATACGCCTATAAATTCCTTTCTTATGCCCTAGTAGATATTTCAGCCTATTATTCATCCATTTTGGGTCATTTCTATTTGATCTAATTTCTTTATACTGGATAAACGTTCTTGGAGCAGCATGTATAGTGTTCAGAAAACTGTCATATTGATAGCTCTATTCGTTACCCCAGCCGACAGATGATAAGTGTTCTCTAAGCCTATCGTAATCTGCTAAGCGAAAATCTGGGACTGTTACTGAATTATCCCTACTATCATGCTTCCATTCAATGCTAAATGTAATTGATTTGTGGTCGCTAGCACCCAGTTCCTCTGAAATTTCTAAATTATTAACAAGGGATTCATTGTTTGCCAGAACTAAGTCAAGCAGGTTATTTCCCCTTGTAGGTTCTGTCACAAACTGCTTCAGAAAACAATCCTGAACTACTTCTAAGAAGTCGTATGATTCTAAATTCCCAGTCAAGAAATTCAAATCAATATGACTAAAGTTAAAGTCTCCTAGAACTACTACATTATCGTGCCTTGTGGACCTAACAATTTCCTCCCATAGTAGTCTCCCCTGGTCCCTATCTAAGTTTGGGGGATGGTATATCACTCCTAAAATCAGTTTTTCATGCCCCTCTGAAAATTCTATCCAAACAGACTCTGTATGTGTTACTTCAGACTTAATACCCGTTTTTATGCAACAGTGCAAGCGATCTCGAACATACAATGCCACCCCACCCCCCTTCCGATACTTCTATCTACTTGGAACAATTTAAAACCCTGAATGTGACATTCCTCAGGCATGTCCCGACTTTTTGAATTAAGCCACGTCTCAGTTATGGCAAATACATCAATGTTACCTGCACTAGCAACTAGTCTCAACTCGTCCATCTTATTCCTAGCACTACGACTATTTGTGCAATATATATTTAAGGACCCTCCTTTCTCTCTACCCTTCCTGCTCCTTTCTGTTATTCCATTAAAGCTATTACTGTCCTTGTCAATTAGTGCCACTGGCTTTCCAATATCCACCTCATTTTGCCTATTATTGGTTCTCCTAGTATTCATATTACTACACTGTGACTTCACTGTTTTCCCGCCAAAACCCATACCACTAACTATTCCTAGTTTAAAGACCTAACAGCTCCCTCCACTGCGTTGGCCAGTGCTCCCACCCCACACCTAGATAAGTGAACCCCATCCCTGGCATACATGTCATTTCTGCCATAGAAGAGGTCCCAGTTGCCAATGAATGTTACCGCATTTTCCTTACAGTATTTATCCAGCCAGCAATTGACACCAATTGCTCTGGACAACCATTCTTTTCCAACTCCTCTCCTTGGCAAAATACCACGTATGACAGGGTTCCTACCCTTCCTCCTAATTATCTCTATTGCTGGCCTATACCTGCTAATCAGGTCCTCACTCCTACGTCTGCCAAAATCGTTGGCTCCAGCACTGAGACAGATAATAGGATTGCTCCCATTACCTCTCATGATGTCATCCAGATGGCTAACAATATCCATCATCCCAGCCCCAGGAAAACACACTCTCTGTCTCCTACTCCTATCCTTCAAGCAGAATGCCCTATCCATGTACCTAATCTGGCTATCCCCAACAACAACAATGTTTTTACCTTCCTTGCCGACGTCCGTCGTGATGTTCCCAGTAGTCGACTCACATTTGTTCAGCACTACACCTTCACTTGTGGAATTCGTCAAGACTTTCTCGATGGTTTTCGTTGGGGTTTCCAGGGATGTCTCACTCACTTCAGCCAATGCTTCCTTGGTGCTCGTTGTGACATTCCCAGTAGAACACCCACATTCGTCAGGTAGCACCGAAAATGGGTTGGAAGTTTCCACAGCAGTCTTCTGGGTCCTCGTTCTTTCTGCCTCTCCAACAGTCTTCTTGATCTTCAGCTTGGTTCCATGTTGCCTGGCCACTGACCAAGTTCCCCTCTTAACCTGGGGACTCACAATAGGAGGATTACTTCGAATCCTCTTGTTCTCCGTTAATCGCCGTATCTCCTGCTTAGCAACCCTAAGCTCTTCTTTCGTTTGCTCAAGAGAGGGCATCCTGGTTTAGATTCACAGAGAGCACACAAATAGGTCTTCACAGAGCTAAGTACACGTCACCACTAAGCTAAGTACACGTCACCACTGAGCTAAGTACACGTCACCACTGAGGTAAGTACACGTCACCACCCATCTTCCACTTATACACCTCGATCATGTCTCCCCTCATTCTTCGTCTAACAAGTGAATGTAATTTAAGAGTCTTCAATCTTTCTTCATAAAGAAGACTTCTAATGCTATGTATTAATTTAGTCATTCTACGCTGAATGTTTTCTAACGAATTTATGTCCATTCTGTAATATGGAGACCAGAACTGAGATGCATAATCTAGGTGAGGCCTTACTAATGATGTATAAAGCTGCAGTATGACCTCTGGACTTCTGTTGCTTACACTTCTTGATATAAATCCCAATAATCTATTTGCCTTATTACGTACGCTTAGGCATTGCTGTCTTGGTTTAAGGTTGCTGCTCACCATAACCCCCAAGTCCTTTTCACAATCTGTATGGCTAAGTTCTACATCATTTAACTAGGGTTATGGACACTCCCGAGCTTCAGAACCTTGCATTTATCTACATTGAGCTGCATCTGCCACTTTTCTGACCAAGAAAAGAGTTTGTCTAAATCCTTCTGAAGTTCCCTAACATCTACGTTTGAATCAATTATCCTACCTATCTTTGTGTCATCGGCGAATTTGCTCATGTCACTAGAAATACCCTCATCAAGGTCATTGATATATATTGTAAACAACAACGGGCCTAAAACTGATCCCTGTGGTACGCCACTTGTTACAGATCCCTACTCGGATTTAGCCCCATTTAAGCATACTCTCTGCTTCCTATTAGTGAGCCATGACTCGATCCACGACAGCACTTTTCCCCCAATGCCATTAGCTGCTACTTTTAAGTCTCTGGTGCGGTACTCTATCAAAAGCCTTACTAAAATCTAAGTAAACAATATCGAATTCTTTATCATGATCAACGGCCTCAAAAGCTTTACTGAAGAACGTCAACAAATTAGTTAGGCAGGAACGGCCCCTAGTGAATCCATGCTGAGTATCATTAATCAAGCTGTGCTTATCCAGATGGCATCTTATATTATCAGCTATAATTGACTCTAGTAACTTGCCCACAATTGAGGTCAGGCTTATTGGGCGGTAATTTGACGGCGACGACTTGTCCCCTGCTTTAAAAATAGGAATTACATTAGCCATCTTCCACATATCAGACACTACACCTGTTTCAAGAGAAATATTAAAAATATTAGTCAATAGTTCACAAAGTTCCATTTTACACTCCTTAAGAACCCTAGAAAAAAGTTCATCAGGGCCTAGGGATTTATTTTGCTTCAGTCTGTCTGATAACCATTTCGCTAGTGACTATGATATTTCATAATTTATCGTCTTCAGGCCAACTATAAAAATTAATTACTGGGATATTGTTAGTGTCCTGAGTGAAAACTGAGAGAAAATAATTATTAAGAATAGAGCACATTTCATTCTCCTTGTCAGTAAGATGCCCAGAGCTATCTTCAAGGGGACCTATCTTATCTCTAACTTTTGTTCTATATACCTGGGAAAAACTTTTCGGGTTAGTTTTCGATTCACTAGCAACTTTAATTTCATAGTCCCGTTTAGCTTTCCTTATCCCCTTTTTAATGCCCCTCTTAATGTCAGTATAATGATTCATAAGATGACACTCACCTTTTTTGATGCGCCTATAAATTCCTTTTTTCTGTCCTAAAAGATATTTGAGCCTATTTTTCATCCATTTGGGTAATTTCTATTAGATCTAATTTCTTTATACGGGATAAATGTTCTCTGGGCAGCATGTATAGTGTTTAGAAAACTCTCGTATTGATAGCTCTCTTCGTTACCCCAGTCAACAGATAAGTGTTCTCTAAGCCCAATGTAATCTGCTAAGCGAAAATCTGGGACTGTTACTGAGTTATCCCTTCCATTCAATGCTAAAGGTAATTGATTTGTGGTCACTTGTGCCAAGTTCCTCTTAAATTTCTAAATTATTAACAAGTGATTCCTTGTTTGCCAGAACCAAGTCAAGCAGGTTATTACCCCCTTGTAGGTTCTGTCACAAACTGCTTCAAAAAACAATCCTGTACTACTTCTAAAAAGTCATTAGATTCTAAATTCCCTCTCAAAAAATTCCAGTCAATCTGACTAAAGTTAAAGTCTCCTAGAATTACGACGTTGTCGTGCCTTGTGGCCTTAACAATTTCCTCCCACAGTAGTCTTCCCTTGTCTCTATCCAAGTTTGAGGGACGGTATATCACACCTAAAATAAATTTTTTATGCCCCTCTGAAAATTCTACCCAAACAGACTCAGTATGTGTTTCGGACTTCATACCAGTTTTTATGCAACAATTTAAATGATCTCGGACTGTTACAAAAAACGCGATTCTAAAAGCTTAGAGATCTCCAGTGAATACTAGAAAGGACTGCCCTTCTAGCATCCAGCCTGTTACTGGGTTTTCGTAACAAGTAGTCAGTATCCTTGTCCAATTATCCATTAAAATTCAGTATGGTTCAATAGCTTTTTAGGATTACAACTGGTAGGCTACTAACTAAAGAAATTAAAATTTAATAAATTTATTAAGCAGTAAGTTGTCTAGAGGTATATTATCAAATTAAATTAATTCACAGCAATCAAAATAAAATCAATCTCTCGAGTTCAATATTATTGTGCTGAAAGCACATATCACATTTATAATTCTTAAGTACCGTCAGGTACATTAACATTTAATAAGATATTACAAATATGTACAAGTGTGTGTATGCGTGTAAGTGCTCTTAAGTAGTTAGCTATGTCTCAAGACTCGAATAAGACTTAAACAAGTGACTGACAAAGTCCTCAAATAAACAAACTTCTTGACCGACTGGCAACCCGAACAGTCTGCTTGAACAACAAAGAATGCTAAGCCCAATAGCAATGCAATATCAAGCGACTGCGACACAGAATCAGGAACTGGGAAATATAACGACACTAAGTAGGGACCATCAGCAAATCCTCCACAAAAGTTACAAAACTCCCATAATACTGAATCTGCGTTCAGCATAGGAAAAACGCGACTGTGACAATACACAGAAACCAGTACAAAATTAGGTCAGAAGCTATAGCTAAGGACCTGAGATGTTCAGAGTGTCTAAGTGACACACAACCTCAGTACAACGTCGAAAATCACTAAGTCTTTACAATGTTTTGTGAACAAAGTTCTACAGAACTAACAAGAATAATGAGACAGACAATCTGTCCAACCAGCAAGCGAGTCTACAGCAGACTGACTACTTCACGAGAGGTGAGGACACCCCCCCCCTCGATCACGTGATAGCTACGTGGACAACTGCAGCTCAGAAGCCGGCAGTATAACGAGCGACAAGCGATAATTACAGTAGTTTGACAATCAAGACTAACTGAGCACATTTTATATACATCCTAACAACATAAGTCAAATAAGAATATAAAGCAATATATTTACGATTTAGCTATTATCGCAAATATAAGCAATATAAAATTAAATGAAAAGGTAATATACATTATATATACATAATAATCATTGTAACCCATTCAGGGGTTGCAACACGGACATAGAGTACCACCCCACCCCCCTTTCCGATATTTCTGTCTACTTGGAACAATTTAAAACCCTGAATGTGTGATTCAGCATGCATGTCCCTATTTTTCATATTAAACCACGTGTCAGTTATAGCGAAAACATCAATGTTACCCGCACTTGCAACTAATCTCAATTCGTCCATCTTATTTCTCGCACTATGACTGTTAGTATAATATATTTTCAGAAACACTCCCTTCTCTTTTTTCTTCCTGCTGATTACTGTTCCTCCACTATGCCTGTTATCACCTATTGCCATTGGCTTTCCTATGTTCACCAATAATTCTTCCTCATTCTTCCTGTTATATCTTGGGAATTGGTCATCCTGTGTTATTTAACTATTGTAAGAGCATGTGTTCATCACTTAATATTATAGCGTGAAAGTCCCCGTTTATAGCTAAAATAAAGACTTTCGGCGTTATATTATTATCTCTTAATATATGAAAAATACCATGGTATTATCACTATTTTGTTATTATCACTATTTTGTTATTATCACTATTTTGTTATTATCACTATTTTGTTATTATCACTATTTTGTTATTATCAATATTTTGTTATCACTATTTTGTTATTATCAATATTTTGTTATTATCACTATTTTGTTATTATCACTATTTTGTTATATCACTATTTTGTTATTATCACTATTTTGCTATTATTATCACTATTATTTTATTATTATTGTTAGGTAGGATTTCTTGTGTATATAGAGTTTAAGTCTGGGAACCATCCGGTGAATTGTTCAATTGTTTATGTCCGGCTGGCTGACGTTTGGGTCAGCTGATCCAACCTGATGACTCGTCAACAGACTGGCAAGTAGTCAGTCTGCTCCCTGCTCTAGCCCTGACAACTGATCGTACATTGGCTCTTACGGTGTACAGTTTGAATGATTTTGAGAATTGGACTCTAGAGCTGACTCAGTTTGTTCCTCATTGCTCTGAAAGATTCTTTTGATATTTATATTCTTGGTCAGTTCAGTAATCCATAGAGATACTTTACGGCCAGATGCAAAGGTCTTGTTAAATCTTGTACCTTTTTGTATTTTGAGTTTACAGTCTTGTTAAGACAAAGACGTAAATGTTAATGAAGACTTAATTACAGGAAGAATAATTAAACTTCCTTATTAATGTGACATTTCCATGATTTTGAACTAAATGTATATGGTAAATTTATTGTACAAAGTATTAAGTTACATTAACTACAAAGAGAAGATAAAGTATTGTATTTAAATACTTTAATAAATTTGAATATTATTCTATGGAGTTTCCCAGTTGAAATTATTTCCCCTAGACTCTAAAATACATTTAAATAACTCGGATCCAAAAATCTTGTTGCATAAGAAATAAATGGTAACAGGCCACATTCTGAAGTTCTTTAAAAAATTTCTTATTCGCAACACTTCCTATAACTAACTGGTTTCCTTAAAACTCACACTGTCGCTACACTCAGAATACCTTGATTTTCCACGAAAATCCATACCACTATTTCTAGTTTAAAGACCTAACAGCTCCCTCCACTGCGTTAGCCAGTGCTCCTACCCCAAATCTAGATAAGTGAACCCCATCCCTGGCATACATGTCATTTCTGCCATAGAAGAGGTCCCAGTTGTCTATGAATGTCACTGCATTTTCCTTAGTGTTTGTCCAGCCAGCAGTTGACATCAATTGCCCTGGACAACCATTCATTTCCAACTCCTCTCCTGGCAAAATGCCACAGATCACAGGGATCCCACCTTTCTTCCTAATTATCTCTATTGCTGTCCTATACCTGCTAATCAGGTCTTCAGTCCTACGTCTGCCAACATCGTTGCCTCCCCCAATGAGGCAGATAATTGGATTGCTCTCATTACCTTTCATGATGTCGTCTAGACGGCTAACAATATCCTTCATCCCAGCCCCAGGAAAACATACCCTTTGCCTCCTCTTCCTGTCCCTAAGACGAAATGCACTATCCATAAATTTCACTTGACTGTCCCCAACTAAACAATGTTCTTAACTTCACTGCTGGAGTTCGTAGAGACGTTTTCGATGATCTTCGTTGGTGTTTCAAGGGATGTCGACTCACTCTCCTCTGCCAATGATTCCTTGGTACTCATAGCGACGTTTCCAGTAGACAACACACATTCGTCTGGTAACACCGAAAATGGGTTGGAAGTTTCCACAGCAGTCTTCTGGATCTTCGTTGTTTCTGCCAGTCCAAGTCTTCTTGATTTTGAGCTTCGTTCCATGTTGGCCGGCCACTGACCAGGTTCCTCTCTTGACCTGAGGACTCACAACAGGAGGATTAGTTCGAATCCTCTTGTTTTCCTCCGTCAGTCGCCGTATTTCAAGCTTAGCAATCCTAAACTCTTCTTTTAGCTGCTGGTAGAGTTGCTCAAGAGATGACATCTTAGGCAGATTCACGGAGAACACACTGGACAGATCTTCACAGAGCTAAGTACAGGTCACCACTGAGCTAAGTACAGGTCACCACTGAGCTAAGTACAGTTCCTTCAAGGACGATGTCTTGATACTAGTGAAGAGCTCTTGATCCAGAGATTTGAATCTACCATCTATTTCATAGGATCAGACCTGTTTGCCTCCCGTTTCCACGTATATTATAATCACTATTGGTTCAGGTCATTATTTATATATATATATATATATATATATATATATATATATATATATATATATATATATATATATATATATATACAATAAGATCCCAGTAAACAGGTGATTTTAAAATATGCAAAATAACCACTGTGAAACAGTGAAATTCCAAGCGCTTTAGTGACTTTTCTGTCAGGTCATCAAAGAAAGTCAAATAAGCACTAGTCATCAAAGGAAGTCAAAGAAACACTAGTCATCAAAGGAAGTCAAAGAAATACTAGTTATCAAAGGAAGTCAAAGAAACACTAGTCATCAAAGGAAGTCAAAGAAATACTAGTTATCAAAGAAATTCAAATAAACACTCTACTGGTGTTTTACGATGTTCTTGAGCCATCCCTCCGGCCAATAGTGGTGTCTTACTAAGATCACGAGCCGTTGCTCCGGCCAGAAGTGGTGTTTTACGAGGATCACGAGCCGTTGCTCCGGCCAATAGTGGTGTCTTACTAAGATCACGAGCCGTTGCTCCGGCCAGAAGTGGTGTTTTACGAGGATCACGAGCCGTTGCTCCGGCCAGTAGTGGTTTTTACGAGGATCACGAGCCGTTGCTCCGGCCAGTAGTGGTGTTTTACGAGGATCACGAGCCGTTGCTCCGGCCAGTAGTGGTGTTTTACGAGGATCACGAGCCGTTGCTCCGGCCAGTAGTGGTGTTTTACGAGGATCACGAGCCGTTGCTCCGGCCAGTAGTGGTGTTTTACGAGGATCACGAGCCGTTGATCCGGCCAGTAGTGGTGTTTTACGAGGATCACGAGCCGTTGCTCCGGCCAGTAGTGGTGTTTTACGAGGATCACGAGCCGTTGCTCCGGCCAGTAGTGGTGTTTTACGAGGATCACGAGCCGTTGCTCCGGCCAGTAGTGGTGTTTTACGAGGATCACGAGCCGTTGCTCCGGCCAATAGTGGTGTCTTACTAAGATCACGAGCCGTTGCTCCGGCCAGAAGTGGTGTTTTACGAGGATCACGAGCCGTTGCTCCGGCCAGAAGTGGTGTTTTACGAGGATCACGAGCCGTTGCTCCGGCCAGTAGTGGTGTTTTACGAGGATCACGAGCCGTTGCTCCGGCCAGTAGTGGTGTTTTACGAGGATCACGAGCCGTTGCTCCGGCCAGTAGTGGTGTTTTACGAGGATCACGAGCCGTTGCTCCGGCCAGTAGTGGTGTTTTACGAGGATCACGAGCCGTTGCTCCGGCCAGTAGTGGTGTTTTACGAGGATCACGAGCCGTTGATCCGGCCAGTAGTGGTGTTTTACGAGGATCACGAGCCGTTGCTCCGGCCAGTAGTGGTGTTTTACGAGGATCACGAGTCGTTGCTCCGGCCAGTAGTGGTGTTTTACGAGGATCACGAGCCGTTGCTCCGGCCAGTAGTGGTGTTTTACGAGGATCACGAGCCGTTTGCTCCGGCCAGAAGTGGTGTTTTACGAGGATCACGAGCCGTTGATCCGGCCAGTAGTGGTGTTTTACGAGGATCACGAGCCGTGCTGCTCCGGCCAGTAGTGGTGTTTTACGAGGATCACGAGCCGTTGCTCCGGCCAGAAGTGGTGTTTTACGAGGATCACGAGCCGTTGCTCCGGCCAGTAGTGGTGTTTTACGAGGATCACGAGCCGTTGCTCCGGCCAGTAGTGGTGTTTTACGAGGATCACGAGCCGTTGCTCCGGCCAGAAGTGGTCTTTTACGAGGATCACGAGCCGTTGCTCCGGCCAAAAGTGGTGTTTTACGAGGATCACGAGCCGTTGCTCCGGCCAGTAGTGGTGTTTTACGAGGATCACGAGCCGTTGCTCCGGCCAGTAGTGGTGTTTTACGAGGATCACGAGCCGTTGCTCCGGCCAGTAGTGGTGTTTTACGAGGATCACGAGCCGTTGCTCCGGCCAGTAGAACTCTCCTTGCTGTTTTTCTAGGGTTCAATGCTATTGATCTGTTTTTTGGAAAAAAAAAATGTATTAAACCTCGGGACGATGATATATTTTTTAATTGACAACGATATAAAAAATTATGTTTGGACCAAACAACCTTAAAAACCACATCTAATCTAACTTAAACTAGCGGGATTTTTTTTTAGATAAATTTTGCTATAAAGAGCACATGTCACTTTAAATTTATTTAATAATACTTAAAATCAGTGATTTATATATGTATATATTTTTTGTAATCAGATAAATTTCCGCCGATTTAGAGCAAAAACAAATTTTCTTTTTGCCGAATAGGTCAATTTAGATTTAATATATTTTAATTTATATATATGTAATATAATTTCTTTAAGAATTACGTTAGATCAGGATAAGTTAGGTGAGATTTCTAATTAGGTTTGACCCAAAATTTTTTTTTTTTTTTTGGCAGCATTGTTCATTGAAAAAATATATCTATCAATCTGCAAAAGAAATATTTGGAAAAGACCAATTTTTAAAAGTGTTAAGCCTAATTGAAAATATAAATAGAATCAAATTAATGGAGAATGAATTCCCTCGGAAGCGCCATTATTGCCATGATTATCCCAGGGGAGGTCAGGGACCGGCCTCACACCCCATCCTCACTTTACAACCTTCATTAGGTATCCCCAGAAAGGGGATACTAACATAGGTTGTTGTATTTTTTATGATTTTTCTTTAATTTCGGGTGAAAACTTCAGAACGACTCTTGTGATAACTTCCAACTGTCAACTTCGTTGTAGCTTAGATCAAAGTTGCGATATTTAATGGTGTTCGTAGGTACAATTTGTCAGTTTTTTGGGTCGCTATTTATAAATTGGTTTAAAAACATAAGAAAGAAGGAACACTTCAATAGGCGTACTGACCCATGCGAAGCAGGTACATACCAGCCCCCTGGCCTAGAACAATGACCACCTAGTCAGGTCACTTCCACTTAAGGAAGGAGCACGGCACCAGACCTGGTAGCCCAAACTAGTCAGGTCCAACTCACACCCACCCACACCCATCTAACCTATTTTTAAAACTACACAACGTTTTAGCCTCAACTGTACTCGGGAGTTTGTTCCACTCATCCACAACTCTATTACCAAACCAGTGCTTTCCTATATCCATTGCTGCGAGTCCTGTCTTGGCTGGATATTTTCAGCACGCCATTTACATCCCCTTTAGTTACTCCTGTTTTCCATTTAAGAACATAAGAACATAAGAAAGGAGGAACACTGCAGCAGGCCTGTTGGCCCATACTAGGCAGGTCCTTTACAATTCATCCCACTAACAAACATTTGACCAACCCAACTTTCAATGCCACCCAAGAAACAAACTCCGATGTGCAAGTCCCCCTCAAATCCAACCCCTCCCACTCATGTACTTATCCAACCTAAATTTGAAACTACCCAAAGTCCTAGCCTCAATAACCCAACTAGGTAGACTGTTCCACTCATCAACTACCCTATTTCCAAACCAATACTTTCCTATGTCCTTTCTAAATCTAAACTTATCTAATTTAAATCCATTACTGCGGGTTCTCTCTTGGAGAGATATCCTCAAGACCTTATTAATATCCCCTTTATTAATACCTATCTTCCACTTATACACTTCGATCAGGTCTCCCCTCATTCTTCGTCTAACAAGTGAATGTAACTTAAGAGTCTTCAATCTTTCTTCATAAGGAAGATTTCTAACGCTATGTATTAATTTAGTCATCCTACGCTGAATGTTTTCTAACGAATTTATGTCCATTCTGTAATATGGAGACCAGAATTGAGCTGCATAATCTAGGTGAGGCCTTACTAATGATGTATAAAGCTGCAGTATGACCTCTGGACTTCTGTTGCTTACACTTCTTGATATAAATCCCAGTAATCTATTTGCTTTATTACGTACGCTTGGCATTGCTGCCCTTGGGTTTTAAGGTTGCTGCTTACCATAACCCCCAATTTCCTTTTTTCGCAATCTGCATGGCTAGTTCTATATTATTTAACTTATAAGTGCTAGGGTTATGGACACTCCCGAGTTTCAGAACCTTGCATTTATCTACATTGAACTGCATCTGCCACTTTTCTGACCAAAGAGTAGAGTTTGTCTAAATCCTCCTGAAGTTCCCTGACATCTACGTTTGAATCAATTACCCTACCTATCTTCGTGTCATCGGCGAATTTGCTCATATCACTAGTAATTCCTTCATCAAGATCATTGATATATTTTATAAACAAAAACGGGCCCAAGGACTGATCCCTGTGGAACGCCACTTGTTACTGATCCCCAATCGTATTTAACCCCATTTATGGACACACTCTGTTTCCCTGTCGGTGACCCATGATTCGATCCACGAGAGCACTCTTCCCCCAATGCATGAGCTGCTACTTTCTTCAACAGTCTTTGGGTGCGGAACTCTATCAAATCCCTTTACTAAAATCTAAGTAAATATATAAAATTTTTTATCGTGGTCAACAGCCTCAAAAGCTTTACTGAAGAAAGTTAATAAATTAGTTAGACAGACCGGCCTCTTGTGAATCCATGCTGAGTTCATTATCAAGCTATGCTTATCGAGTTTGGCTTCTTATAATTTGAGCTTAATTGACTCTAGTAATTTGCCTACAATTGAGGTCAGGCTTATTGGGCGGTAATTTGGACGGTAACGACTTGGTCCCCTGTTTAAAAATAGGAATTACATTAGCCATCTTCCACATATCAGACCTACACCTGTTTGAAGAGATAAATTAAAAATATTAGTTAATGGTTCACAGACTTCCATTTTGCATTCCTTTAGAACCCTTGAAAAAACCTCATCAGGACCCGGTGACTTATTTTGCTTCAGTCGGTCTATCTGCTTTACAACCATTTCACTAGTGGACTGTGATGTTACATAATTTATCTTCTTCTGGCCCACTATAAAAATTAATTACCGGAATATTATTAGTGTCTTCCTGTGTAAAAACCGAGAGAAATAATTATTTAAAATCGAGCACATTTCATTCTCTTTGTCAGTAAGATGCCCATAGTTATTTTTAAGGGGACCTATCTTATCTCTGACTTTTGTTCTATATACCTGGAAAAAAAACTTTTTGGGTTAGTTTTTAGGAATCCCCAGCAACTTTAATTTCATAGTCCCTTTTAGCTTTTCTTATCCCTTTTTAATGTCCCTCTTATGTCAATATACTGATTCATAAGATGACCCTCGCCTCTTTTGATACGCTATAAATTCCTTTCTTATGCCCTAGTAGATATTTTAGCCTATTATTCATCCATTTTGGGTCATTTCTATTTGTTCTAATTTCTTTATAAGGGATAAATGTTCTTTGAGCAGCATGTATTGTGTTCAGAAAACTGTCATATTGGTAGCTCTCTTCGTTACCCCAGTCAACAGATGATAAGTGTTCTCTAAGCCCATCGTAATCTGCTAAGCGAAAATCTGGGACTGTTACTGAGTTATCCCTACTATCATACTTCCATTCAATTCTAAATGTAATTGATTTGTGGTCGCTAGCACCCAGTTCCTCTGAAACTTCTAAATTATTAACAAGGGATTCATTGTTTGCCAGAACTAAGTCAAGCAGGTTATTACCCCTTGTAGGTTCTGTCACAAACTGCTTCAAAAAACAATCCTGAACTACTTCTAAGAAGTCGTATGATTCTAAATTCCCAGTCAAGAAATTCCAATCAATATGACTAAAGTTAAAGTCTCTTAGAATTACTACATTATCGTGCCTTGTGGCCCTAACAATTTCCTCCCATAGAAGTCTTCCCTGGTCCCTATCTAAATTTGGGGGACGGTATATCACACCTAAAGTTAATTTTTCATGCCCCTCTGAAAATTCTATCCAAACAGACTCTGTATGTGTTACTTCAGACTTAATACCCGTTTTAATGCAACAGTTCAAGCGATCTCGGACATACAATGCCACCCCACCCCCCTTCCCGATACTTCTATCTACTTGGAACAATTTGAAACCCTGAATGTGACATTCTGCAGGCATGTCCCGACTTTTTGAATTAAACCACGTCTCAGTAATGGCAAATACATCTATGTTACCTGCACTAGCAACTAGTCTCAACTCGTCCATCTTATTCCTAGCACTGCGACTATTTGTGTAATATATACTTAAGGACCCTCCTTTCTCTTTATCATTCCTGCTCCTTTCTGTTATTCCACTAAACCTATTACTGTCCTTGTCAATTAGTGCCACTGGCTTTCCGATATCCATCTCATTTTGCCTATTACTAGTTCTCCTAGTACTCATATTACTACCCTGAGACTCCACAGTTTTCCCGCAAAAACCCATACCACTAACTATTCCTAGTTTAAAGACCTAACAGCTCCCTCCACTGCGTTGGCCAGTGCTCCCACCCCACACCTAGATAAGTGAACCCCATCCCTGGAATACATGTCATTTCGGCCATAGAAGAGGTCCCAGTTGTCAATGAATGTTACTGCATTTTCCTTACAGTATTTGTCCAGCCAGCAATTGACACCAATTGCTCTGGACAACCATTCATTTCCAACTCCTCTCCTTGGCAAAATGCCACATATGACAGGTTTCCCACCCTTCCTCCTAATTATCTCTATTGCTGACCTATACCTGCTAATCAGGTCCTCACTCCTACGTCTGCCAACATCGTTGCCTCCAAGCACTGGGACAATAATGGTTTGCTCCCATTACCTCTCATTGTTGTCACCCCAACGGCAAACCCAATACCCTTTTAAACCCCTCCCCCGGGGAAACAAAAACTCCCCTGCCTCCTACCCCTTTCCCTTTTCAAGAAGAATGCCCTACCAAATTCCCTAATCTGGCTATCCCCCCAAAAACCCAATGTTTTTCCCTTCCTTTGCGCGCCGTCGGGATGCCCCGGGTAGTCGACCCCAAAATTCGCCAGGTAGCTTTACACCACTTGTAAAAATTCGTCAAAAACGTTCTCGAGGGTTTTTCTTTGGGGGTTTCTAGGGAGTCTCACTCACGTCCCCAAATGCTTTTTTTGGTGTTCGTTTGGAAAAAAAAAAATTTCCCAGTAGAACACTAAACATTCTTTGGGGTAGCACCCGAGAAAAGGGGTTTGGAAGTTTCCACGGTAGTCTTCGGGTTTTCTCGTTGTTTTTCCTGCCCTCCAACCGTTTTTTTGATTTTCAGTTTGGGTTTCCCATGTTCCCCGGGCCAAAGACCAACCCCCTCCCTCTTAACCGGGGGAAACCCCACAGCAGGGGGGTTTCCCACGATCCTCTTGTTTTTCCCCCTTTAATTTGGGCCGTATCTCCATCTTAGAAAACCAGCTCTCTTCAGTGCTGGAAGTTCCCCAAGAGGGGGCATCCTGGTTCAGATTCACAAGAAAACACAAACAGGTCTTCACAGACTAAGTAAAAACGTCCCCCACTAAAGGTAAAAACGCCCCACCGCTCAATCAAATCTCCCCTAATTCAAACGCCTTTCTAGAGGGGGCCCGATTCGGGGCCCTCACCCTATCTTCATGGGGGAAGTTTTTCTGTTACATGGGACCCAACTTTGTCATCCCCCTCTTTCTTTTCCAGTGCATTTATATCCTTCGTAATATTTTGAAAAAAATTGTGCAGCAAAATTCTTTTAAATAAAGCCCTAACCAAGGATATATAAGTTGAAAAAAAAACCTGGGGGACCCCTATTATTTTTATTCTAGATATAAAAACCAAAAGGGTTTTCTGTTTAGTTTTAAATTGCGAACACTTGTCCCAACTGTTTTTTTTGGTTTTCAAGTTTACTGCAAAACCAAAATTTCCAAAACCCTTTTTTCGAAAACATATTATTAAGATCAACACTATCATTTTTAAGTGGCAGGGGTTTTTTCGCCCAACATTTAAAAATTCGCTTTGGGTCTATAATAAACGGCTTCTTGTTAAATTAGACACATGTGAAACCCCTTGGGGTATCTTTTTTTGGGGAAACGTTTCCCGCCAACAGGGGGTTTCTTAAACCAAAAAAAAGGAAAAATTTTTGAAAAACAGGGGAATAAAGGAAAATCACCCCTTAAACCTTTGGGGTCGATGTGGTCAGTCCTTTCAATTCAAATTCAAGTTTGATGGACTGACCACTTTCGCCCTAAAGGTTTGGGGGACTTTTTTACTTCTTTTCCCTCCTTTTCCCAATTTTACCCTTTTTTGGACTTTTAAAAGCCACTGGGGGCAAAACCCTTTTCCCCCTCAAAAAGATACCCAAGAGGTGCTCATTTTTCCCTAATTTAACAACCTGTCGGTTTTTTTGGAACCATTCATCTACAATGAATTTGCATCTGCCACTTTTCGACCAATGCATCATTTTTTTTTCAAACACCCCCTGGATGCTCTAAGGGTTCTAAATAGAATAAAATTGGGAAACACCTTTTTGGGTCATCAGAAAATTTGCTGAACTTTAAAAAGGTATAAAATCCCGGGCAGTTTGTTAGGCAAGACCCCAAAAGAACTTTAGGTATTTTTATTTCGAAACGTTTCGCCCTCCACAGTACGCTTCTTAATCGAGAAACAGAAAAGTTGATAGAAGCAGAAGAAAACTTGAAGACATGAAATTCAGTCCATCCCCCTTTAAAGTTTGGGGGTGGTCAGCCCCTCAGTCGGGAAAAACCATTTTTCCCAAATTTTTAAACCAATGGATTTTGAAGGGGCAGGATGGGCCTAAAAAACCCCAAGGAGGTGAGACAGGAAAATTGTAGAACGCAGATGTTGGGAGGCCCGGGGTCCCTCCAAACCCAAACCCTAAAATTCAACTTCGACAAACCTCTTTAGTGAAAAGGGGCGGATTGAGAGGACCTGCCCTTCCCCAACATCTGGGGTTTTTACTAGTGACCAAACGTCTCACCTCCTGGCGCTATATAAGGCTCCATCCTGAACTTCATCGAAAATCGATTTCCGACCTTTTCATACTTTGTTGATGGCCCCTTATGCAATCAAATTCCCCTCCCCCATCCTCAACCCACAGGACAATTTTCACCTCATCAAAATCATCCTGGAAAAATAAAGGGCCTTAAAAAGTTCGGGGAAAACAAAATCGACTTTTGAAAAGGGACCCCCGCCATGCTGGCTCCGGGGAAATGGGGGCGGAAGATTTTCCCACCCAAAGGGGCGCAACAGACTATCCACATGTTGGGATTACGTCCCCAATCACCTACTACGACCAAACGGGTTTGGCTCCCAAAAGCCATAAAAACTTAGGGGGGAGGCTTAAGTGAAAACCCCCCATTTCAGAAAGTGGCCCAGCGGGCGACTCGGGGAGCCCCCCCCTCCATATGATAGAATTTTGGTCCAGAGCGCAGTGTCCCGGGCCATCCTTTCGGTTCTTTTGGGTTTTCCCACGCCAAGATGATGGTAGAAAGGCTGGGGAGAGGTGCCTTTACTGTCAGCACTTTTGCCCCAGGGGCCCCCAAACACATACTTCGGGAGTGCGAAGTTACGAAAACACTCCCCCAGGCAACTAGGAGTGTTTTTCCCCTCCCAAAGGGGAAACTAGAGTTGACGCGGCCAACTAGTGTACCAGGAGCCCAACAAAACCAAAACAAGCTTTTTACCTTTTGATAAGGGACAATCCCCCTCCTCGTATGTCCATAGTTGGGAGTAAAAATTACGGTGTTGTCGCTTATGAGTTGCACCTTTTTGAACTGACCAGAAAGTGCTTAACGCAAAATTTTCCCCACCCTTTGTAGAAACCTTTCTCCCCGGGACCCAAAAGGAGGGTCTTTCGCAAAAAATTGGACCCGTGCCGGGACTACGGTTTTGGCGAACATTATACTACATAACATACTTCAATTTCCCAAAATTTGCAATGAAGGGTTTAAAAAAAACCGAAAATTTTGAAGTTTGGAAAAACACTTATGCAGCATTGGGAATTTTTATTCGGAAACTTTTTTTCCCCCACACAGGGCTTCATCAAAAAAAAAAAACAAAAGGAAGGCTTAAGGAGAGGGGAGTGTGAGGTAACCCAGCCCCTTTAACCGGGGAGTCGATGTGTTCAGTCCAAAAATCTTGTAGAAGTACAGCTTTGGGCCTTTGACGGGGCTTTATACTGTAGTAAAGGGGGGGGTTGAAGGGGGCGGAGGGGGGGGTCATAGTGGCCCAAATCCATAGTCGAAGAATTTTCTTCGTCCAAAGGTTTTAAACAAGTGTTGAAAAAATTCTTTGTAACAAGATCCCCTGATGCTGCAGTAAATAAAACCCCGTTACGGCCCTATCCTTTTGGACAAAAATACAAAATGATGACTGAACACATCGACTTTCCCGGTTTAGGGACTGATTACCTCACACTCCTCCTCTCCTTTTCGCCTTCCTCTTTTTTATTGGGCAGATGGGAAACCAAATGGGTGGCGAAACGTTTCCTGAATAAAGTTCCCCCTATGCTGCATTTTTTGTCTCAATCTTCAACTTTTTGGTTTTTCAAACCATTTATCGCAAAATGTTTAACACTGCAGCAAACATGGGATCCCTTTATACAAAGAATTCTTCAACAATTTTTCAAACCTTTTGGACCAAAACCCCACTTCGCTTGGGATGGTAAACCCCTATGACCCCGCCTCCGCCGCTTAAACCCCACCTCACTACGTATAAAGTCCCCGTCTACGGCCCCAAGGGTGTACATTCTACAAGATTGATGGACTGAACACATCGACTCCAGTTGAGGGACTGATTACCTCATTCTCCTCCCCTTTTTTTTAAACCTTCCTCTTTGTATTGGACTGATGAAGCCACTGTGTGGCGAAACGTTTCCGAATAAAGATTCCCATAAAGCGCAAAAAAGGGCTCAATCTTTAACTCCAAAATTTTTTTCAAACTTTGGAAAAAGGCTCTTTCCAAATGGGGAAATGACCACCTCAAAACTTTAAAGGGGATGGGACTGTTACATCGTCTTCAAATCTCTTCTGCTTCTAAACAACTTTTCTGTACTCGAACATTAAAATGGTATAAAAAACCGACAGGGTTTTTTGGTAAGACACCCTATGCAACAGTTTTTTTATCTTTATTTCGAAACGTTTTTTCCTACACATAGCTTCTTCAGTCGAAATACAGAGAAAATTGAAAGAAGCAGACGATACTTTAAAACGATGTAATCAGTCCATCACCCTTAAAGTTTTTAGGTGGTCAAGCCCCCCAGTCTGGGGAAGAAACATTGGGTTCCCTAGAATGAAACAAAAATGGAGATGAAGTGACAGGAGGAGCCTTTTATAGCGCCGGAGGTGAAAACTAGGGGGCACTAGGAGGTAAGAACTCAGATGTTGGGAGGTCAGGGTTCCCCCTCCCAAAACCACCGTTTTCCATAGTAAAGGTTGTCCCAAGTTGACTGTAGGTCTGTTCCCAAAATACCCCCTTTTGTTTTCAGTGTCTGGGAAAAATTGAACATTAAAATGGTATAAAGGTTTTCCCCATGTGTCTTACCCAACAACCTCTCAGTTTTTTAACCATTTTAATGTTAATCTGTCAGACAAAGCAACACAAGGGGATCTTGGGACAGACCTACAATCAACTTCGACAACCTCTACTAGTGAGAACGGCTGGATTTGAGAGGGACCTGACCTCCCAATATCTGAGTTCTTACCTCTTCTAGTGACCTACGTCTCACCTCTTGGGGCTATATAAGGCTCCATCTTGTCACTTCATCTCCATATTGTTTCATTCTATGGAACAATGCTCTTCTCCAGACTGAGGGACTGACCACCTCAAAACTTTAAGGGTGATGGACTGATTACATCGTCTTCAAGTATCTTCTACTTCTATCAACTTTTCTGTACTCGACTGAAGAAGCGTACTGTGTAGGCGAAACGTTTCGAAATAAAGATACCTAACTGTTGCATATGTGTCTTACCTAACAGCAAATTTGCTAATGTCGCTATTTATTCCCTCATCTATATCGTTTATGTAATTTGTGAACAAGAGGCCCAACACTGACCCCTGTGAAACATCGCTTGTGATGTGCCCCCATTCTGATTTCTCCTCATTTATGCAAACTCTTTGCTGCCTATTTGTGAATCGCGCCTATACCCAGGAAAAAAATTTCTCCTCTTATTCAGTGTGTCCTAAGTTTCCTCAAAAGTCTCTTATGTGGAACTCTATCGAAAGCTTTACTGAAGTCCATATACACAATATCATATTCATTACCATGATCTACCTCCTCAAACACCTTAGTGAAAAAAAGTTAGTAAATTCGTAAGACAGGAACGCCCCTTCGTAAAACCGTGTTGAGATTCATTAATCAATTTATGCCTGCAAAGATGGCTAAGAGTTGCTTCTGCAATTATTGATTCCATAAATTTTCCCACTATGGAGGTAAGGCTTATTGGTCTATACTTCGAAGCCAAGGATCTGTCACCTACCTTGTAAATAGGTATTACATTTGCCATTTTCCACTTATCAGGCACTATGCCAGTTTGTAATGATATGTTGAAAAGATTAGCCAAAGGTTTGCTCAGTTCCTCTTTACATTCCTTTAACACCCTTGCAAACAGTTCATCAGGACCTTGGGATTCGTTAGGTTTTAGTTTCTCTATTTGCCTGAGGACCATGTCGCTAGTTACCGCAATATAGATATAGACTCATTAGAGAACATACAGAGAAGAATGCCTAAAATGATTTACTGTGTAAGCCTCCCGTATGAAGAGAGACTTAAAGCCTTAAATCTCCACTCTCTGGAGAGGCGTAGAATGAGGGGAGATATCATGAAGTGTATAAGTGGATGATGGGCATAAACAAGGGAGACATTAAGAAAGTACTGAGGGTGTCGAACCAGGTAAGAACCAGGAATAATGGATTTAAGTTGGATAAATTTACATTTATTAAGGACATAGGTAAGTACTGGTTTTCTAACAGAGTTGTAGATGCGTGGAACAGTCTTCCCAGTGGGGTGATAGAGGCTAGGACCTTGGGTAGCTTTAAGAAGAGACTGGATAAATATATGAGTGGGAGGGGCTGGGTTTGATTGGTGTCATGGGGTACGGGAGTTTTCTTGGCTAGCTTTAGGTAGATGTCGTTTTGATAAGGACCTGCCTCTTATGGGCCAGTAGGCCTTCTGCAGTGTTCCTACATTCTTATGTTCTTATGTTCTTAATCGTGCATAGTTTATTATCGTCCTGTTCTGTACAATTTATTATATCTGGAATTTCGCTAGTATCTTCCTGAGTAAAGACTAAGAGGAAGTAAGAATTGGTGACGTGTACTTAGTGGTGACGTGTACTTAGCTCAGTGGTGACGTGTACTTAGCTCAGTGGTGACGTGTACTTAGCTCAGTGGTGACGTGTACTTAGCAGTGGTGACGTGTACTTAGCTCAGAGGTGACGTGTACTTAGCTCAGTGGTGACGTGTACTTAGCACAGTGGTGACGTGTACATAGCTCAGTGGTGACGTGTACTTAGCTCAGTGGTGACGTGTACTTAGCTCTGTTTGTGTGCTCTCTGTGAATCTGAACCAGGATGCCCTCTCTTGAGCAACTTTACCAGCAGCTGAGAGAAGAGCTCAGAGTTGCTAAGATGGAGATACGGCGATTGACGGAGGAGAACAAGAGGATTCGTAGTAGTCCTCCTGTTGTGAGTCCCCAGGTTAGGAGGGGAGCTTGGTCAGTGGCCGGGCAACTTAGAACCAAGCTGAAGACTAAGAAAACGGTTGGAGAGGCAGAAACAACGAGAAACAAGAAGACTGCCGTGGAAACTTCCAACCCATTCTCGGTGCTACCTGACGAATGTGAGTTTTCTACTGGGAATGCCACAACGAGCACCGAAGAAGCATTGGCAGACGTGAGTAAGACATCCCTAGAAACCCCAACGAAGACCATCGAGAACGTCTTGACGAATTCTACAAGTGGTGTAATGCACCTGGCGAATGTGAGTCGACAAACTCGGAGCATCACGACGGACGACGTCAAGGAAGGTAAAAACATTGTTGTTGTTGGGGATAGCCAGATTAGGGACATGGATTTGGGCATTCTGCTTGAAGGATAGGAGTAGGAGGCAGAGAGTGTGTTTTCCTGGGGCTGGGATGAAGGGTATTGTTAGCCGTCTGGATGACATCATGAGAGGTAAAAGGGAGCAATCCTATTACTGTCCCCAGTGCTTGAGGCAACGATGTTGGCAGACGTAGGAAATGAGGGCCTGATTAGCAGGTATAGGTCAGCAACAGAGATAATTAGGAGGAAGGGTGGGAAACCTGTCATATGTGGCATTTGCCAAGGAGAGGAGTTGGAAATGAATGGTTGTCCAGAGCAATTGGGGTCAATTGCTGGCTGGACAAATACTGTAAGGAAAATGCGGTAACATTCATTGACAACTGGGACCTCTTCTATGGCAGAAATGGCATGTATGCTGGGATGGGGTTCACTTATCTAGGTGTGGGGTGGGAGCACTGGCCAACGCAGTGGAGGGAGCTGTTAGGTCTTTAACCTAGGAATAGTTAGTGGTATGGGTTTTTGCGGGATAACTGTGAAGTCTCAGGGTAGTAATATGAGTACTAGGAGAACTAGTAATAGGCAAAATGAGGTGGATATTGGAAAGCCAGTGGCACTAATTGACAAGGACAGTAATAGGTTTAGTGGAATAACAGAAAGGAGCAGGAAGGGTAAAGAGAGAGGAGGGTCTTTAAGTATTTATTACACAAATAGTCACAGTGCTAGGAATAAGATGGACGAGTTGAGACTAGTTGCTAGTGCAGGTAACATAGATGTATTTGCCATTACTGAGACGTGGTTTAATTCAAAAAGTCGGGACATGCCTGCAGAATGTCACATTCAGGGTTTTAAATTGTTCCAAGTAGACAGAAGTATCGGGAAGGGGGGTGGGGTGGCATTGTATATCCGAGATCGCTTGAACTGTTGCATAAAAACGGGTATTAAGTCTGAAGTAACACATACAGAGTCTGTTTGGATAGAATTTTCAGAGCATGAAAAATTAATTTTAGGTGTGATATACCGTCCCCCAAATTTAGATAGGGACCAGGGGAGACTACCATGGGAGGAAATTGTTAGGGCCACAAGGCACGATAATGTAGTAATTCTAAGAGACTTTAACTTTAGTCATATTGATTGGAATTTCTTGACTGGGAATTTAGAATCATACGACTTCTTAGAAGTAGTTCAGGATTGTTTTCTGAAGCAGTTTGTGACAGAACCTACATGGGGTAATAACCTGCTTGACTTAGTTCTGGCAAACAATGAATCCCTTGTTAATAATTTAGAAGTTTCAGAGGAACTGGGTGCTAGCGACCACAAATCAATTACATTTAGAATTGAATGGAAGTATGATAGTAGGGACAACTCAGTAACAGTCCCAGATTTTCGCTTAGCAGATTACGATGGGCTTAGAGAACACTTATCATTGTTGACTAGGGTAACGAAGAGAGCTATCAATACAAACAGCTTTCTGAACACAATACATGCTGCTCAAAGAACGTTTATCCCATATAAAGAAATTATGAGCAAATAGAAACGACCAAATGGGTAATAATAGGCTGAAATATCTACTAGGGCATAAGAAGGAATTTATAGGCGTATCAAAAAAGGCGAGGGTCATCTTATGAATCAGTATATTGACATTAAGAGGACATTAAAAAGGGGATAAGAAAAGCTAAAGGGACTATGAAATTAAAATTGCTAGGGATTCTAAAACTAACCAAAAAGTTTTTTCCAGGTATATAGAACAAAAATCAGAGATAAGACAGGTCCCCTTAAAAAATAACTATGGGCTCTTATGAAAAAAGAGAATGAAATGTGCTCGATTTTAAATAATTATTTTCTCTCGGTTTTTACACAGGAAGACACTAATAATATTCCGGTAATTAATTTTTTATAGTGGGCCAGAGAAGATAAATTATGTAACATCACAGTCACTGTGAAATGGTTGTGAAGCAGATAGACCGACTGAAGCAAAATAAGTCACCGGGTCTGATGAGGTTTTTTCAAGGGTTCTAAAGGAATGCAAAATGGAAGTCTGTGAACCATTAACTAATATTTTTAATTTATCTCTTCAAACAGGTGTAGTGCCCTGATATGTGGAAGATGGCTAATGTAATTCCTATTTTTAAAACAGGGGAAAAGTCGTTACCGTCAAATTACCGCCCAATAAGCCTGACCTCAATTGTAGGCAAATTACTAGAGTCAATTATAGCTCAAATTATAAGAAGCCATCTCGATAAGCATAGCTTGATTAATGATACTCAGCATGGATTCACAAGGGGCCCGGTCTTGTCTAACTAATTTATTAACTTTCTTCAGTAAAGCTTTTGAGGCTGTTGACCACGATAAAGAATTTGATATTATTTACTTAGATTTTAGTAAGGCTTTTGATAGAGTTCCGCACCAAAGACTGTTGAAGAAAGTAGCAGCTCATGGCATTGGAGGAAGGGTGCTCTCGTGGATCGAATCATGGCTCACAAACAGGAAGCAGAGAGTGTCCATAAATGGGGTTAAATCTGAGTGGGGATCAGTAACAAGTAGCGTTCCACAGGGATCAGTCTTGGGCCCGTTGTTGTTTATAATATATATCAATGATCTTGATGAAGGAATTACTAGTGATATGAGCAAATTCGCCGATGACACGAAAATAGGTAGGATAATTGATTCAAACGTAGATGTTAGGGAACTTCAGGAGGATTTAGACAAACTCTATTCTTGGTCAGAAAAGTGGCAGATGCAGTTCAATTTAGATAAATGCAAGGTTCTGAAGCTCGGGAGTGTCCATAACCCTAGCACTTGTAAGTTAAATAATGTAGAAGTTAGCCATACAGATTGCGAAAAGGACTTGGGGGGGTTATGGTAAGCAGCAACCTTAAACCAAGACAGCAATGCCTAAACGTACGTAATAAGGCAAATAGATTACTGGGATTTATATCAAGAAGTGTAAGCAACAGAAGTCCAGAGGTCATACTGCAGCTTTAAAACATCATTAGTCAGGCCTCACCTAGATTATGCAGCTCAATTCTGGTCTCCATATTACAGAATGGACATAAATTCGTTAGAAAAATTCAGCGTAGGATGACTAAATTAATACATAGCATTAGAAATCTTCCTTATGAAGAAAGATTGAAGACTCTTAAGTTACATTCACTTGTTAGACGAAGAATGAGGGGAGACCTGATCGAAGTGTATAAGTGGAAGATAGGTATTAATAAAGGGGATATTAACAAGGTCTTGAGGATATCTCTCCAAGAGAGAACCCGCAGTAATGGATTTAAATTAGATAAGTTTAGATTTAGAAAGGACATAGGAAAGTATTGGTTTGGAAATAGGGTAGTTGATGAGTGGAACAGTCTACCTAGTTGGGTTATTGAGGCTAGGACTTAGGGTAGTTTCAAATTTAGGTTGGATAAGTATATGAGTGGGAGGGGTTGGATTTGAGTGGGACTTGCACATCGGAGCTTGTTTCTTGGATGGCATTGAAAATTGGGTTGGGCAAATGTTTGTTAGTGGGATGAATTGTAAAGGACCTGCCTAGTATGGGCCAACAGGCCTGCTGCAGTGTTCCTCCTTTCTTATGTTCTTATGACAATTTCACACATATCCTTATCACTGTAAGTGATCTGACCTGAGTTACTCTTAAGTGGGATTATCTTGTCCCTAATCTTACTTCTGTATACCTGAAAGAACCCTTTTGGGTTAGTCTTCGAATCCCTTGCGACCTTAGCCTCATAATCCCTTTTTGCTTTTCTTATTTCTTTTTTTATTTCTTTAATTGAATATATTGATTTCTTAACTGCCCATCCCCTCTTTTGATACTCCTATATATGCCTCCCTTTTGACCAGTGAGATGTTTTAATCTATTGTTCATCCATTTATGATCATTTTTTTAGATCTAATTTCCCTACTCGGAACAAAAGTTGACTGACCAGCTAGAACTATGCTCTGAATAACGGAGTTCTGTGACTTGGTGACAGCAGTAAGACCAGAGAGAGAGGGGTGGGTGGATTGCATCTTCTTGGACTGCAAGAAGGCGTTTGACACAGTTCCACGCAAGAGATTAGTGCAAAAACTGGAGGACAAAGCAGGGATAACAGGGAACGCACTACAATGGATCAGGGAATACTTGTCAGGAAGACAGCAGCGAGTCATGGTACGTGGCGAGGTGTCAGAGTGGGCACCTGTGACCAGCGGGGTCCCACAGGGGTCAGTCCTACGACCAGTGCTGTTTCTGGTATTTGTGAAGGACATGACGGAAGGAATAGACTTCGAGGTGTCCCTGTTTGCAGATGACGTGAAGTTGATGAGAAGAATTCATTCGATCGAAGACCAGGCAGAACTACAAAGGGATCTGGACAGGCTGCAGACCTGGTCCAGCAATTGGCTCCTGAAGTTCAACCCCACCAAGTGCAAAGTCATGAAGATTAGGGAAGGGCAAAGAAGACCGCAAACGGAGTACAGTCTAAGGGGCCATAGACTACAAACCTCACTCAAGGAAAAATATCTTGGGGTGAGTATAACACCAGGCACATCTCCTGAAGCGCACATCAAACAAATAACTGCTGCAGCATATGGGCGCCTAGCAAACCTCAGAACAGCATTCCGACATCTTAATAAGGAATCATTCAGGACCCTGTACACCGTGTACGTTAGGCCCATATTGGAGTATGCGGCACCAGTTTGGAACCCACACCTAGCCAAGCATGTCAAGAAACTAGAGGAAGTGCAAAGGCTTGCAACAAGACTAGTCCCAGAGCTAAGAGGTATGTCCTACGAGGAGAGATTAAGAAAAATTGACCTGACGACACTGGAGGACAGGAGAGATAGGGGGACATGATAACGACATACAAAATACTGAGAGGAATTGACAAGGTGGACAAAGACAGGACGTTCCAGAGATGGGACACAGCAACAAGGGGACACAGTTGGAAGTTGAAGACACAGATGAATCACAGGGATGTTACGAAGTATTTCTTCAGCCACAGAGTAGTCAGGAAGTGGAATAGTTCGGGAAGCGATGTAGTGGAGGCAGCATACATACATAGCTTTAAGCAGAGGTATGATAAAACTTTCGGTTCAGGGAGAGTGACCTAGTAGTGGCCAGTGAAGAGGCGGGGCCAGGAGCTAGGAATCGACCCCTGCAATCTCAACTAGGTGAGTACAACTAGGTGAGTACACACACACACAAACACACACACACACACACACATACACACACACTATATATATATATATATATATATATATATATATATATATATATATATATTATATATATTATTATATATATATACACACATATATACCATGCTATACCATTCTCACCGCACTGGACCAATACCTTGGTGCCCAGCTTGCGCTAGACTTTGATCCAAGGCAGCCAGCTTTCAGGGAGAAGGCTTACAGCTTTTCATCTCATCCCCTGCATGCATCAGCCTTACTAGAGAGTTTAACAACGCAAGGAATTCGCAAGAGCAGGCGAAATATACACAAACACTGATTCCTTGCATTATTAAAATCTCTAGTAAGGCTGATGCATGCAGG
>NC_069444.1:33674700-33788748 GCF_026875155.1 Cherax quadricarinatus
ACGACATAAGCAAATTTGCTGATGACACCAAAATAGGCCGTCCAATTATTCTAATGAGGAACAAAAGCATCCAGTATGATTTGAAAAGACTGATGAATGGGGGGAAGTGGCGATGCAGTTTAATATTGACAAATGCAAAGTTTTAAATGTTTGGACAGGTAAATAACATGCCAATATAAAAAAAAAAATTTGATCTTAACACTACTAATTTTCGAAAAGGATTTAGGAGTTCTGGTTAGCAGTAATCTAAAACCAAGACAATAGTGCATTAGTGTTCACAATAAAGCTAACAGAATTCTTGGCTTCATATCTAGAAGTATAAATAACTAAAGTCCTCACCTTGTTCTTCAACTCTATATATCCTTGGTTAGGCCTCATTTAGACTATGCTGCTCAGTTCTGGTCACCGTATTACAGAATGGATATAATTGCTCTGGAAAACGTACAGAGGAGGATGACAAAGATGATCCCATGTATCAGAAATCTTCCCTATGAGGATATTACAACCCAGGAATCCAAATGGCCTCTTATCCTGGGTGTAAAGGGAGCAAAATAAACACAGCAGAAAAAGTTTAGACTTATATTATCCTTCACCAATTTAGGACAGCAATATGTACACTATGTACAGTGATAAGTATAGTGCACTCCACGGTAAGCAAGGCAGAAATAGAAGCCACAAGATAGCAGACCGTGCTTCAACCAGCTCTAGAATGGGAATGACAAGGGCAGACAGGAGAGTGGTATCCACATAACCTCTGCGATTGCCAAAACCATCTTCTTATTGGCTGGAACCTGGTCACTAGTTGAACGACGGGGCCCCATCAACTCTCAGCAACCTGGTTCGCTGGTTGGGGGAGATAGCCTGTAAATGAGGGTGTGTACATGCGCCGAATAAAGGTTATGTACTCTTTGCATGCCACACCCCCACCCCGAGAAGGCTCAGGATTAGGCTGCCACCTCCCAGTGGTAACCGTGCCGCCATGGCACAAAATAATGGGACCGCCTTTCCTCTCCACCATCCAACTCTTAGATAGAGCTCAGCTTTTCTCGTGACAAAAAGCCAAACCCTAAACTCAGAGTGAGACAGAAATCAGTCGGGCTAGCATAGATCCAAGATACAGGCGGAGGGTAGCCCGCATCCCCTCACTAAAAAAAAAAAACCCACACCAGGGGATAAAAAAAAAAGCGTGAAAAGGGGTTACCACAAATAATATAACATCCTAACCTAAATAAAAATATTAAACTCTAGATAAAGAGTCTTCCAACATATTTTCTTTGCCGGCAGTATATTTAATGGAAATATTATAGGGCTGCAGCCTTAGCGTCCAGCGCATGAGCCTTGTGTTGTGGTTCTTCATGGCTTGGAGATATACTAAAGGATTGTGATCACTGTAGACTGTGACCACCTGCGATGTCTGGCCCACATAAACATCGAAATACTCCAAAGCCAGTACCAGCGCGAGGGCTTCTTTTTCAATGGTAGAGTAAGCCCTCTGATGCGGTTGGAACTTGGCTGAAAAGAAGGCTACAGGCTCCAACTCCTTGTTCCCGATTTGTAATAGATTGATTTTTGCCAGCTCAAGTGCCAACGACGCTGATTCACCTTGAGACAACCCAGCTGCACTATACTGACCATAACAAAGCAACTGACACGCAAAATTTGTAAAGCGTTGGCAAAGCTAATGCAATGCCAGACAGCAAGCTGCACAATGTTCCTGCTACGAGCTTCACCCTAAGCTCAACCGTTTCTCTAAGTCCAGCTCCAGCTCTCGGACAGGCTACCCATATTACAACCCAGGAATCCAAATGGCCTGTTAACCTGGGTGTAAAGGTAGCAAAATAAACACAGCAGAAAAAGTTTAGACTTATATTATCCTTCACCAATTTAGAACAGCAATATGTACACTATGTACAGTGATAAGTATAGTGCACTCCACGGTAAGCAAGGCAGAAATAGAAGCTACAAGATAGCAGACCGTGCTTCAACCAGCTCTAGAATGGGAATGACAAGGGCAGACAGGAGAGTGGTATCCACATAACCTCTGCGATTGCCAAAACCATCTTCTTATTGGCTGGAACCTGGTTACTAGTTGAACGACGGGGGCCCCATCATCAACTCTCAGCAACCTGGTTCGCTGGTTGGGGGAGATAGCCTGTAAATGAGGGTGTGTACATGCGCCGAATAAAGGTTACGTACTATTTGCATGCCACAGAGGATAGACTGAAGGCTCTGAATCTGCACTCTCTCGAAAGGCGTAGAATTAAGGGGGATATGATCGAGGTGTATAAATGGAAAACAGGAATAAATAAAGGGGATGTAAATAGCGTGCTGAAAATGTCCAGCCAAGACAGGACTCGCAGCAATGGTTTCAAGTTGGAAAAATTCGGATTCAGAAAAGATATAGGAAAGCATTGGTTTGGTAATAGAGTTGTGGATGAGTGGAACAAACTCCCGAGAACAGTTATTCAGGCTAAAACGTTGTGTAGTTTTAAAAATAGGTTAGATAAATACATGAGTGGGTGTGGGTGGGTGTGAGTTGGACCTGACTAGCAGCCAGCTTTCAGGGAGAAGGCTTACAGCTTTTCATCTCATGCCCTGCATGCATCAGCCTTACTAGAGATTTTAACAATACAAGGAATTCGCGAGAGGAGGCGAAATATACACTGAAAGCTGGCTGCCTTGGATCAGAGTCTAGCGCAAGCTGTACTCCAAGGTATTGGTCCAGTGTGGTGAGTTTGGTATAGCACTGTGTACCTTGTTCCAAGGTTCGTAGGTTCGAGTCTCCTTCAGCCAAAGATCAGTGTTTGTATATATTATATATATATATATATATATATATATATATATTATATATATATATATATATATACATATATATATATATATTATATATATATATATATATATATATATATTCAGCAGTCGCGTTTCCATTGTGCCTGAATCAGTACGGGATATTTAAATACTGTACACTGATTAGCTGAAGAGTTAATACCTACGATAAGCTGAGTCAAGGTTTAAGGGAGTTCGTCGCTGCCCTCTGATGTCTTAGCTGACCAGTTCGTTTACTTTTATTAGCGACTATATGATGAACAATGTCTTTTGAACATTTCCCTGAGATATTATAGCAATTATTACACCTTTCATTCTACGTTCGTCAACTTATTTGTTCCCCCCACATACCCATAACTCTATCTCTATCATTTTAGAAAACTCAGCAACAAACCCCTCGACAGAGTTGACTAACGCTACCACTCCTTCCCCTTGTAGACATATCTTGTTTGCCATAAGTATGACAATTAATGTTACGTATTCATTGTCATACTTATCCAGATGGATTTTCCTACTTGAGAAGCAGAACTTCCTTCAACGCCTTGAATTCTGACTCTGACCCAACAGAAAGAAGCCGAGGTGCTCTATAACACTTCACACTAATTTCCCAAGACAGCTGAGGGCAAGTAGCTACCTAACGCGACCACTCACCTCAGTATCTCCCTCATATTTAACCAAGAAAAAACATTTCCTATAATAATTCAGTTTCGATGTATTTCATAAAATAAAACTGACAAGGATTGGTCTTTGTGTCATATCCACAGTAAAACTGGTGGTTTGTCTGTCACAAGCATCGTTATCTGAAAAGTCGTTATCAGTAACGGTCATGAACTGTTAGATATTATCAGTAACACACTTATTATCCCCAAAAATTTTGTTACTGGCACTGAAAGATCTAGATTAAGGCTTAGAAAGTCTCGTCTAAGAAAGCATATAATTTCTTCAGCTGGAACCCTAGTAAACAGTAGGAAGAGGCAGGAGAAGGTCGCAGGAGGAGGAGGCAGGAGGAGAAGGCAGGAGGAGAAGGCAGGAGGAGGAGGCAGGAGAAGGACGCAAGAGGAGGAGGCAGGAGGAGAAGGCAGGAGGAGAAGGCAGGAGGAGGAGGCAGGAGGAGAAGGCAGGAGGAAGGAAGGCAGGAGGAGGAGGCAGGAGGGAGGCAGAGGAGGAGGCAGGAGGAGAGGCAGGAGGAGGAGGCAGGAGGAGGAGGCAGGAGGAGGAGGCAGGAGAAGGAGGCAGGAGAAGGAGGCAGGAGAAGGAGGCAGGAGAAGGAGGCAGGAGAAGGAGGCAGGAGAAGGAGACAGAAGAAGGAGACAGAAGAAGGAGACAGAAGAAGGAGGCAGAGAAGGAGAAGAGGCAGGAGGAGGAGGAGGAGGAAGAAGAGAAGGAGGAAGAGGCAGAGGAGGAGGAGGCAGAGAGGAGAAGGAGGAGGCAGGAGGAGAAGGAGGCAGGAGGATGAGGCAGAAGAAGGAGGCAGGAGAAGGCAGGAGGCAGGAGGAGGCAGGCGAAGGCAGGAGGCAGGAGGAGGCAGGCGAAGGCAGGAGGCAGAGAGGAGGAGGAGGAGGAGGAGGAGGAGGAGGTAGGAGGAGGTAGGAGGAGGTAGGAGGAGGTAGGAGAAGGCAGGAGGCAGGAGGAGGCAGGAAACCAACTAACTCTGCACGCACAACATCATTATTTAGTGAGGCTGCGAGAAACTTAACGTGAAGCCAGGTAATTCAATTTGCCTATTTTCTTTCAGCCCAATAAATCGCAGACATTACAACTTTGTGAAAACAAACTGGAACTATTTTGGTGAGACAGTTGCAGAGTCGCTCATGAGAGAAAGTGAGTCGCTTTACTCACCTGTGAGGACACAAGATGAATCCAGGAGATGATTGACAACACTGGTGTTGCAACCCCTGAATGGGTTACAATGTATATGATGCATATTATGTATATAATGTGTATTACCTTTTCATATAATTTTAAATTGCTTTATATTATTTGACTTAGTTACTTTTGTTAGGTAGGATGTAACCTTCATATATTATTATGTGCTTATAGTTCAAGACTTGATTGTCTAACTACTGTAATTATCGCTCATTGCTCGTTACTCTGCCGGCTTCTCTGTTGCTGAGCAGCAACTGTCCACGGAGCTATCACGTGATCGAGGGGGGGGGGTGTTCTCACCTCGCCTGAAGTATTCAGTCTGGTCTAGACTCGCTTGGTGGTTGGACTTATTCCTGACAAATGCCTAAATCTCCCTTATTGGCCCTTGTTGGAAGATCGTCTCTGTCTCATTATTGTTGTAGGTTCTGAGGGACTCTAGACAACTTGATTAATAAATTTATTAAATTTTAATTTCTCTAGTTAGTAGCCTACCAGTTGTAATCCTGAAGCACTAATAATTCTTATTGAATTATAATGGATAATTGGACAAGGATACTGACTAATTGTTACGAAAACCCAGTAACAGGCTGGATGCTAGTAGGACAGTCCTTTCTAGTATTCACTGGAGATCTTCAAGCTTTTCAGAAATAGCGTTTTTTTGTAACAACTGGTTACTCACCTGTGTGGGGACCCAGAGGATGACTGACAACACTGGTTACTCACCTGTGGGAGACCGAGGATGAACCCAGGGGATGACTGACAACTCTGGATACTCACCTGTGGGAGACCGAGGATGAACCCAGGGGATGACTGACAACTCTGGTTACTCACCTGTGGGAGACCGAGGATGAACCCAGGGGATGACTGACAACTCTGGTTACTCACCTGTGGGAGACCGAGGATGAACCCAGAGGATGAGTGACAATGAATAATGAAGTGAGAAAACTGATGAATATTGAGGGAAGTACAAAGATTAGTGAATAATTGTGGAACTGAGTAAATTAATGAGTAAGGCGTGCTAAATAAAGGTAATTTATGGGGAAATAAGTAAATAGGTGATTAATGGGGGAACTAAGTGGAAAAATGGGACATTAAGAAATCTGATAAAACAAAGATGAGAACAATGAGAGACTATGTATGTACAACACTAACTGTTGTGGCAACAGTGCAACACAAACTTGTTGTGGCAACAGTGCAACACTAACTTGTCGTGGCAACAGTGCAACACTAACTTGTCGTGGCAACAGTGCAACATTAACTTGTCGTGGCAACAGTACAACACTAACTTGTCGTGGCAACAGTGCAACATTAACTTGTCGTGGCAACAGTACAACACTAACTTGCCGTGGCAACAGTGCAACACTAACTTGCCGTGGCAACAGTGCAACACTAACTTGTCGTGGCAACAGTGCAACACTAACTAGTTGTGGCAACAGTGCAACACTAACTTGTAGTGGCAACAGTGCAACACTAACTTGTAGTGGCAACAGTACAACATTAACTTGTCGTGGCAACAGTGCAACACTAACTTGTCGTGGCAACAGTGCAACACTAACTTGTCGTGGCAACAGTACAACACTAACTTGTCGTGGCAACAGTGCAACATTAACTTGTCGTGGCAACAGTACAACACTAACTTGCCGTGGCAACAGTGCAACACTAACTTGTCGTGGCAACAGTGCAACACTAACTTGTCGTAGCAACAGTACAACACTAACTTGCCGTGGCAACAGTACAACACTAACTTGCCGTGGCAACAGTACAACACAAACTTGTAGCAACAGTGCAACACTAACCTGCCGTGGCAACAGTACAACACTAACCTGCCGTGGCAACAGTACAACACTAACTTGTCGTGGCAACAGTACAACACTAACTTGCCGTGGCAACAGTGCAACACTAACTTGTCGTGGCAACAGTACAACACTAACTTGCAGTAGCAACAGTACAACACTAACTTGCCGTGGCAACAGTGCAACATTAACTTGCCGTGGCAACAGTGCAACATTAACTTGTCGTGGCAACAGTGCAACACTAACTTGCCGTGGCAACAGTGCAACACTAACTTGTCGTGGCAACAGTGCAACACTAACTTGTAGCAACAGTGCAACACTAACCTGCCGTGGCAACAGTACAACACTAACCTGCCGTGGCAACAGTACAACACTAATTTGCCGTGGCAACAGTGCAACACTAACTTGCAGTGGCAACAGTGCAACACTAACTTGTCGTGGCAACAGTACAAAACTAACTTGTAGCAACAGTGCAACACTAACCTGCCGTGGCAACAGTACAATAACCTGCCGTGGCAACAGTAAAACACTAACTTGTCGTGGCAACAGTACAACATTAACTTGCCGTGGCAACAGTGCAACACTAACTTGTCGTGGCAACAGTACAACACTAACTTGCAGTGGCAACAGTACAACACTAACTTGCCGTGGCAACAGTGCAACACTAACTTGCCGTGGCAACAGTGGAACATTAACTTGTCGTGGCAACAGTGCAACACTAACTTGCCGTGGAAACAGTGCAACACTAACTTGTCGTGGCAACAGTGCAACACTAACTTGTAGCAACAGTGCAACACTAACCTGCCGTGGCAACAGTACAACACTAATTTGCCGTGGCAACAGTACAACACTAATTTGCCGTGGCAACAGTACAACACTAATTTGCCGTGGCAACAGTACAACACTAACTTGTCGTGACAACAGTACAACACTAATTTGCCGTGGCAACAGTGCAACACTAACCTGCCGTGGCAACAGTACAACACGAACTTGACGTGGCAACAGTACAACACTAACTTGCCGTGGCAACAATACAACACTAACTTGCCGTGGCAACAGTACAAGAACCTGCCGTGGCAACAGTACAACACTAACTTGTCGTGACAACAGTACAACACTAATTTGCCGTGGCAACAGTGCAACACTAACCTGCCGTGGCAACAGTACAACACTAATTTGTCGTGGCAACAGTACAACACTAACTTGTCGTGGCAACAGTACAACACTAACTTGTCGAGGCAACAGTACAACACTAACTTGCCGTGGCAACAGTGCAACACTAACCTGCCGTGGCAACAGTACAATATTAACTTGCCGTGGCAACAGTACAACACTAACTTTTCGTGGAAACAGTACAACACTAACTTGTCGTGGCAACAGTACAACACTAACTTGTCGTGGCAACAGTACAACACTAACTTGTCGTGGCAACAGTACAACACTAACTTGTGGCAACAGTACAACACTAACTTGTCGTGGCAACAGTACAACACTAACTTGTTATGGTAACAGTACAACACTAACTTGCCGTGGCAACAGTGCAACACTAACTTGCCGTGGCAACAGTGCAACATTAACTTGTCGTGGCAACAGTGCAACACTAACTTGTAGCAACAGTGCAACACTAACCTGCCGTGGCAACAGTACAACACTATCCTGCCGTGGCAACAGTACAACACTAATTTGCCGTGGCAACATTACAACGCTAATTTGCCGTGGCAACAGTGCAACACTAACTTGCCGTGGCAACAGTACAACACTAACTTGCCGTGGCAACAGTACAACACTAACTTGCCGTGGCAACAGTACAACACAAACTTGCAGTGGCAACAGTACACTAATTTGTCGTGGCAACAGTACAACACTAACTTGTCGTGGCAACAGTACAACACTAACTTGCCGTGGCAAAAGTGCAACACTAACCTGCCGTGGCAACAGTACAACACTAACTTGCCGTGGCAACAGTACAACACTAACTTGTCGTGGCAACAGTACAACACTAACTTGCCGTGGCAACAGTGCAACACTAACCTGCCGTGGCAACAGTACAACACTAACTTGCCGTGGCAACAGTACAACACTAACTTGTCGTGGCAACAGTACAACACTAACTTGCCGTGGCAACAGTGCAACACTAACTTGTCGTGGCAACAGTACAACACTAACTTGCAGTGGCAACAGTACAACACTAACTTGCCGTGGCAACAGTGCAACACTAACTTGCCGTGGCAACAGTGCAACATTAACTTGTCGTGGCAACAGTGCAACACTAACTTGCCGTGGCAACAGTGCAACACTAGTCGTGGCAACAGTGCAACACTAACTTGTAGCAACAGTGCAACACTAACCTGCCGTGGCAACAGTACAACACGAACCTGCCGTGGCAACAGTACAACCCTAATTTGCCGTGGCAACAGTACAACACTAACTTGTCGTGACAACAGTACAACACTAACTTGCCGTGGCAACAGTGCAACATTAACTTGTCGTGGCAACAGTGCAACACTAACTTGCCGTGGCAACAGTGCAACACTAACTTGTAGCAACAGTGCAACACTAACCTGCCGTGGCAACAGTACAACACTAATTTGCCGTGGCAACATTACAACACTAATTTGCCGTGGCAACAGTGCAACACTAACTTGCCGTAGCAACAGTACAACACTAACTTGCCGTGGCAACAGTACAACACTAACTTGCCGTGGCAACAGTACAACACTAACTTGCCGTGGCAACAGTACAACACTAACTTGCCGTGGCAACAGTACAAGAACCTTCCGTGGCAACAGTACACTAATTTGTCGTGGCAACAGTACAACACTAACTTGTCGTGGCAACAGTACAACACTAGTTTGTCGTGGCAACAGTGCAACACTAACTTGCCGTGGCAAGAGTGCAACACTAACCTGCCGTGGCAACAGTACAACACTAACTTGCCGTGGCAACAGTGCAACACTAACTTGTCGTGGCAACAGTACAACACTAATTTGCAGTGGCAACAGTACAACACTAACTTGCCGTGGCAACAGTGCAACACTAACTTGCCGTGGCAACAGTGCAACACTAACTTGCCGTGGCAACAGTGCAACATTAACTTGTCGTGGCAACAGTGCAACACTAACTTGCCGTGGCAACAGTGCAACACTAACTTGTCGTGGCAACAGTGCAACACTATCTTGTAGCAACAGTGCAACACTAACCTGCCGTGGCAACAGTACAACACTAATTTGCCGTGGCAACAGTACAACACTAATTTGCCGTGGCAACAGTACAACACTAATTTGCCGTGGCAACAGTACAACACTAATTTGCCGTGGCAACAGTGCAACACTAACCAGCCGTGGCAACAGTACAACACTAACTTGCCGTGGTAAGTGCAACACTAACTTGCCGTGGCAACAGTGCAACACTAACTTGCCGTGGCAACAGTACAACACGAACTTGACGTGGCAACAGTACAACACTAACTTGCCGTGGCAAAAATACAACACTAACTTGCCGTGGCAACAGTACAAGAACCTGCCGTAGCAACAGTACACTAATTTGTCGTGGCAACAGTACAACACTAACTTGTCGTGGCAACAGTACAACACTAACTTGCCGTGGCAACAGTGCAACACTAACCTGCCGTGGCAACAGTACAATATTAACTTGCCGTGGCAACAGTAAAACACTAGTCGTGGCAACAGTACAACACAAACTTTTCGTGGAAACAGTACAACACTAACTTGTCGTGGCAACAGTACAACACTAACTTGTCGTGGCAACAGTACAACACTAACTTGTCGTGGCAACAGTACAACACTAACTTGTCGTGGGAACAGTACAACACTAACTTGTGGCAACAGTACAACACTAACTTGTCGTGGCAACAGTACAACACTAACTTGTTATGGCAGTGCAACACCAACCTGCCGTGGCAACAGTACAACACTAACTTGTAGCAACAGTGCAACACTAACCTGCCGTGGCAACAGTGCAACATTAACTTACCGTGGCAACAGTGCAACATTAATTTGTCGTGGCAACAGTGCAACACTAACTTGTAGCAACAGTGCAACACTAACCTGCCGTGGCAACAGTACAACACTAACTTGCCGTGGCAACAGTACAACACTAGCTTGCCGTGGCAACAGTACAGCACTAACCTGCCGTGGCAATAGTGCAACACTTGCCGTGGCAACAGTGCAACACTAACCTGCCGTGGCAACAGTACAACACTAGCTTGCCGTGGCAACAGTACAACACTAACTTGCCGTGGCAACAGTACAACACTAACTTGTCGTGGCAACAGTACAACACTAACTTGTCGTGGCAACAGTGCAACACTAACTTGCCGTGGCAACAGTGCAACACTAACCTGCCGTGACAACAGTACAACAGTAACTTGTCGTGGCAACAGTACAACACTAACCTGCCGTGGCAACAGTACAACACTAACTCGCCGTGGCAACAGTACAACACTAACTTGTCGTGGCAAAAGTACAACACTAACTCGCCGTGGCAACAGTGCAACACTAACCTGCCGTGGCAACAGTACAACACTAACTCGCCTTGGCAACAGTACAACACTAACTTGCCGTGGCAACAGTACAACACTAACTTGTCGTGGCAACAGTACAACACTAACTTGTCGTGGCAACAGTGCAACACTAACCTGGCGTGGCAACAGTACAACACTAACCTGCCGTGGCAACAGTGCAACACTAACTTGCCGTGGCAAGAGTGCAACACTAACCTGCCGTGTCAACAGTACAACACTAACTTGCCGTGGCAACAGTTCAACACTAACTTGCCGTGGCAACAGTACAACACTAACTTGCCGTGGCAAGAGTACAACACTAACTTGCCGTGGCAACAGTATGGCAATTCATCCTCACAAATTCTTGTGATATAGTACTGCCAGTCTTCAGTAGGTTTGTGGATGTACGACATTTTGGTTAAGGTTGGTTGGGTTTGACTGTCGTCCAGCAATATATAATTATTATATGCTTCAGCGTCAATAAATGCAATATGAGATGAAAGATATCACAAGTTTTGATGCGCCGGCAGAAAACAGGAGCCTGCAAGTAACTAGAAATTGGATGGATGGATATCTTTAATGGATGAGATTGTGTTCGGATTTTTAACCCCGGAGGGTTAGCCACCCAGGATAAGCCAAGAAAGTCAGTGCGTCATCGAGGACTGTCTTATTTCCATTGGGGTCCTTAATCTTGTCCTCCAGGATGCGACCCACACCAGTCGACTAACACCCAGGTACCCATTTGCTGCTAGGTGAACAGGACAACAGGTGTAAGGAAACGCGTCGAAATGTTTCCACCCGCCGGGAAACGAACCCGGGCCCTCTGTGTGTGTAGCGGGAGCTTCAGCCACCAGGCCATCGGGCCACCGATATGCTTCGCGATCTTGGTCCTTGGAGTGACGAAAAACCCAGGACCGAACAGTATCCAATTAAAATGTTTTGAATGTATTCCTTCCATCCATGTGACTGGTAGAGTAATACTCTCTTTTTTTCAAACTCTAAAATACACAGTCCGCAACTGACTGTTATAAAGAGGTTGGAAATGGTTGTTTTATCACGCATTACAGTTCACAGATTTCTACCCCAACTGAACCTCTAAAAAATTGTCGTCCAAAGTTAGTCTTTGTAAAGTTGACCAACACTAACGAAATCACATTAACGGGCGGTTCAGGTGTGGCAGCGGAGACCATATGATAGACGTTCTTCAGCTTGTAAGTGTACGTGTATCACAAACATTGAACATTAAAATGGTATAAAATACCGACAGGTTGTTAGGTAAGACACATATGCAACAGTTAGGTATCTTTATTTCGAAACGTTTCGCCTACACAGTAGGCTTCTTCAGTCGAGTACAATGCTCTTCTCCAGACTGAGGGATTGACCACCTCAAAACTTTAAGGGTGATGGACTGATTACATCGTCTTCAAGTATCTTCTGCTTCTATCAACTTTTCTGTACTCGACTGAAGAAGCCTACTGTGTAGGCGAAACGTTTCGAAATAAAGATACCTAACTGTTGCATATGTGTCTTACCACGAGAGAGGACCGACCAGACAAGCACCGGTAGCACGAGATATAACCTGTAAACATCTATATGTTATCACAGTCTCCTGGGTACCAGGTACGGTATACCTGGCAATTTTAATGTCCGATGCCAGATGTGTCGTGGCAATTTTATTAACTGCTTATATGTGGTAAAGTATAAATATATTTACGTTTATGTCCAGTAACGTAACTTAACCCTGTCTAAAATACAGCAAAAGATGTTTCCGGTTCATGCAGAATGTTCGAGGTTATGTACACATTAAAGTGTAAATCCCTGAACACAGGCTGCAAGCGTTTTGTGGAAAAAAGACACTTATGTACAGTTCAGGACATTTATTAAAGGAAACGTTTCGCCACGAGTGGCTTCTTCAGTCCTAATAGGACTAATTAGGACTGAAGAAGCCACTCGTGGCGAAACGTTTCCTTTAATAAATGTCCTGAACTGTACATAAGTTTCTTTTTTCCACATTTTGTCGGTATCACCATACCATTTCCTGCAAGCGTTTTATTTAGTGCTTTTGTTAAAGTATCCATAACAGGTGGAGGCTACCGTAATGACCCTCATGTAGTCGGTAGACTTTGAACCTAATAAACCAATTATCAAAACTCTGAAAGAAAATTATCTGGATAATATGTAAGAAAACGGAAATACACCCAAAACAGGCCAAGTGTTTTTCTACAAGCGCCTTTGATAGCTAGTAACTAACACACACAGGAACTATGACGCGACTCCTGCATCTACATATAGGTGGGTACGTAAACACGCACACAGAGTGCAGAGGCGGGGCCAGAAACTGTTTCTACCCATACAACCGCAAATAGGTGAGTATACACACACACACACACATATGGCCAGGGCCAGGAGCTGAGTCTCGACCCCTGCAACCACAATTAGGTGAGTACACACACACACACACACACACACACACACACACACACACACACACACACACACACACACACACACACATGAGAATAAGGAGAGCAGTCGAAGAACCAGAAATAAATATACATAGGAAAGGAGGGAGGCCCAACGACAATACGAAAATGACATTGCAGCGAAAGCCAACTCCATCCCGAAGCTGTTGTACAGTCACAAGGGAAACAACAGTCAAGGAGCAGGTAATCAGGCTGAGGAAGGAAGGAGGGGAGATCACAAGAAAAGACTGAGAAGTATGCGAGGAGCTCAGTATGAGATTCAAAGAAGTATTCACAGAGGAGATAGATGGGGCTCTAGAAAGACGGAGAGGTGGGGCACATCATCTAGTGCTAGACACAATACATACAACTGAGGAGGAGGCGAAGAGGCTGCTAAGCAAGCTATGTACCACAAAGGTGATTGTCCCGGACATCTCTCCATGGGTCCTGAGAGAGGGAGCAGAGGCACTCTTGTGTACTACTAATAATAATTTTCAAGACAGTTGAAAGAGGACGACTACCTGAGGTACAGAAGACGGCAAATGTAGTCCCAATTCTTAAAAAGGAGACAGACACGCACCATTAAACTACAGAACAGTGTCACTGACATGTATGCAAAGTCATGGAGATTACCAGGAGAAGAGTGGTGGAGCACCTAGAAAGGAATGAGCTTATTAACGATAACCAACACGGATTCAGGGACGGAAAATTCCGTGCCACAAACCTACTGGAGTTCTATGACAAGGTGACAGCAGTAAGACAAGAGAGAGAGAGAGAGAGAGGTGGATAGATTTCGTTTTCTTGGACTGTAAGAAGGCTTTTCACACAGTTCCACACAAGAGATTAGTGCAAAAGTTGGAGAACCAGGCAGATATAACAGAGAAGAAACTGCAATGAATCAGAGAATACCTGATTGAAAGACGTCAGCGAGCCATGGTACGTGACGAGGTGTCAGAGTGAGCGCCTATGATGAGCGGGATTCCACAGCAGTCAGTCCTAGGTCCGGTGCTCTTTCTGGTATATGTGAATGATACGATGGAAGGAATAGATTCAGAAGTGTCTCTGTTTGCAGACGATGTCAAGTTAATGAGGAGAATTCAATCGGAGGAGGACCAGGCAGGACTACAAAGAGATCTGGACAGGCTACAATCCTGGTCCAGCAAATGGCTCATGGAGTTTAACCCCACCAAGTGCGGAGTCATGAAGATTGGGGAAGGGCAAAGAAGACCGCAGACGGAGTACAGGCCAGGGGCCAAATACTGCAAATCTCACTCAAGGAAAAGGATCTTGGCATGAGTATATTACCGAGTATATCTCCTGAAGCACACATCAACCAAATAACTGCTGCAGCATATGGGTGCCTGGCAAACCTAAGAATACCGTTGTGCTACCTCAGCAAGGAATCGTTCAGGACTCCATACATCGTGTACGTTGGGCCCATTTTGGAATATACAGCAACATTCTGGAACTCACACCTCGTCAAGCACTTCAAGAAATTAGAGTGCAAAGCTTTGCAACAAGATTAGTCCCGGAGGTAAGGGGCATGTTCTACGAGGAGAGATTAAGGGAAATCGACATGACAACACTAAATGACAGTAGGGATAGAGGGGACATGATAACTACATATAAAATACTGAGAGGAATTGACAAGGTGGATAAGGACAGGATGTTTCAGAGATGGTACACAGCAACAAGGGATCACAATTGGAAATTGAGGACTCAGATAAGTCACAGAGATGTTATAAATTATTTCTCCAGTCATAGAGTTGTCAGGAAGTGGAATAGTCTGGAGAGTGATGTAGTGGAGGCAGGATCCATACATACCTTCATGAAGAAGTATGATAAAGCTCATGGAGCAGGGAGAGAGAGGATCTAGTAGCGACCAGTGAAGAGGCAGACCCAGGAGCTATGACTTGACCCCAGCAACTACAATTAGGTGAGTACACAAAACAGGCCAAGTGTCTTTCGACAAGTGCCTTTGAAAACTTATGTTCTTACGTTCACACACACACACACACACACACACACACACACACACACACACACACACACACACACACACACACACACACACACACACACACATCTTCCATCCACCTTCCTTCTCCCCAGTCCTTTCTCCCCCTATCTCCCTCTAGCCTCTCCCACACTCCCTTTCTCCTCCCTATACCCTCTTGTAACCCCTAAAACTCTCCATGATGCTGAAATCCTTTTTCCCCCTGCCCTACCTCCCTACCCCTTCCCCTACCTGCAACATCCATCCTCACAAACTTCGTTCTGTGGTACAATGGGGCCAAAAACAAGGCCGAGAGCTGGGAAGGATGATTGGGAAGCAGAGCTCAAAAAAAGGGAGGAAGACTGGGGAAGGAAGCTAGAAGAGCTTGGAAGGAGGATGGAGGAGATGGAAGCTTCAGAGAGAAGAAGGTAGGAGCAACATGCCATAGTAGCAGAAGTCAAGATACAGCACTTAGAAGAGGAACTGAGCAATCTGAAGCAGCCTAAAGAAAGAAATAACAGTACAGACATAACATAAGGAACTTCTACATCAGATACAGACAAGGGGACTGGAGGGAGCAAGGAAGCTATACTGTATGCAAAGGTCCGGTCATACCCACACGGGGCCAAGGCAATACCAAGGAGCACACTAGGAACAAATGAGAGGTCTGGAGACATTGAAGGAGCTAGGATATATGCAGGGACTCTACCAGACTCCTGCAGGGGCCAGGAACAGCTGAGCAGGAAAGACAGACATATGAGCAATGGGCCTCAGCTAGGGAAGGGATTGAAGGAACACTCCAAGGGAAGGAACTAAATCACTGCTGAGGATGCAATGGGAGACACAGTGGGAGGAAGAAAGGTAGAGATCAGTTTTTGTCTATGGGCTCCAGGAAGCCGATGAAGAGACCTACGAGGAAAGAAAACAGGAGATAAAAGCGATTGAACATATTATGAAGCCAATAGGCAAGGGCGGCATGACCCAGGTGGCAAATTTTCGGAGAATTGGGTGGTTTGCAAGGAGAAGGAAGCGGCCTCTCAAAGTAATTTTCAAGGCAGAATAAACTCAAACCATGATCCTGCAGTAGAAAGCACGGCTGAGAGACAAACTGGAATTCCAGCGTGTGTACCTCGACTGAGACAGAAAGCAAGAGGAAAGGAGGATACTGAAAGAGAGAGTGCAAAAATTAAAGGAGGATTGGGAGAAAGGGACAAAGAGAAGCAGAATAACCCAGACACAGGTGGAAGGGGAAACACACCCCCCAGAAACACCCACAGAAGGACTCCAACCATGACAACCCCAAGGCAACTGAACAATCTAAGCCAACAATCACACACTGATCCCTCTGTGCCCACCCCCACACCACAAACCCAACCCTACAGCAACCCCGTATGGGAACTCTGCCCCCACCACAACCCCCATAAGCCCCTGCCAGGGATCCTGCTCTCCCAATCCCAATATCCCAGGATCACAGTTTTGGAACAGAAGTTGAAGGTTTGGTAAACGAATGCAGATGGAATAACGAACAAATATGATGAGTGGCATAAAAGAATCAATGAAGTCCCCAGATATCATAGCAGTCACAGAAATGAAACTCACTGAGACAATAATAGATGCAATCTTCCCACCAGGATATCAGATCCTGAGGAAAGACAGAAGCAGTAGAGGGGGAGGAGGGGTTGCACTGCTAGTAAAACACCAATGGAAATTTGAGAAAATGGAAGGCATGGACGAGATTGGAAAAAGAGAATACATAGTAGGTACACTTTAGTATGTTGAGCACAAGGTAGTCATTGCAGTGATGTATAATTCACCACAGAGCTGCAGGAGGCCAAGAGAGGAATATGAAGAGAGTAACAGAGCAATGGTGGACACACTGGCTAAGGTGGCAAGAAGAGTTCACTCAAGCAGAGCAAAGTTAATGGTTATGGGTGATTTCAATCACAGGAAGATTGATTGGGAAAACTTGGAACCACACGGGGGTCCCAAAACATGGAGAGCCAAGATGATGAATGTGGTACTGGAGAACCTCATGCATTAACATGTTAAGGATACTACCAGAGAGAGAGAGGGGAGGATGAACCAGCAAGACTGGACCTTGTGTTCACCCTGAGTAGTTCACACATTGAGGACATCACATATGAGAGGCCTCTAGGAGCTAGTGACCACGTGGTTCTGTGCTTTGAATATATAGTAGAGTTACAAGTGGAAAGGGTAACAGGAGTTGAATGGGAAAAGTCAGACTATAAACGGGGGGACTACATAGGTTTGAGGAACTTCATGCAAGAGGTTCAGTGGGACAGAGAATTGGTAGGAAAGTCGGTAAATGAAAAGATGGAATGCGTAACAACAAAATGTAAGGAGGCAGAGCAAAGGTTTGCTCCCAATGGCAACAGAAATAATGGGAAGACCAGAACGAGCCCCTGGTTTACCCGACGGTGTAAGAAGGCAAAAACCAAGTGCAATAGAGAATGGAAAAAGTACAGAAGGAGAAGAACATGGGAAAATAAGGAGATTAGTCGAAGAGCCAGGAATGAGTATGAACAGGTAAGGAGGGAGGCCCAGCAATAGTATGCAAATAACATAGCATCGAAAGTCATGTCTGACCCGAAACTGCTGTACAGCCACATCAGAAGGAAGACAACAGTCAAAGACCAGATGATCAGGCTGAGGAAAGAAGGTGGGGAACTCACATGTAACGATCACGAGGTATGTGAGGAGCTCAACATGAGATTTAAGGAAGTATTTACAGTAGAGACAGGAATGGCTCCGAGAAGACAGCACAGAGGGAACACCAACAGAGAATATACCAACAGGTGCTGGATGACATACAAACAATAGAGGAGGTGCTGAAGCTGCTACGTGACCTCGATACCTCAAAGGTGAGGGGTTCGGACAACATCTCCCCGTGGGTCCTAAGAGAAGGAGTAGAGAAGCTGTACATGCCACTAACCACAATCTTCGATACATCCCTTGAAACTGGGCAACTACCTGAGGCATGGAAGATGGCAAATGTAGTCCCCATTTTTAAGAAAAGAGACAAATACGAGGCACTAAATTACAGACCAGTGTCTCTGACGTGTATAGTATGCAAAGTCATGGAGAAGAATATCAGAAGAGCGGTGGAGCACCTGGAATGAAACAAGATTATAAACAACCAGCATGGATTCATGGAAGGCAAATTCTGTGTCACAAACCTTCCAGAGTTTTATGACAAGGTAACAGAAGTAAGAAACGAGAGAGAGGGGTGGGTTGATTGCATTTTCCTGGACTGCAGGAAGGCCTTCAACACAGTTCCTCACAGGAGATTAGTGCAGAAGCTGGAGGATCAGGCGCGTATAACAGGAAGGGCACTGCAATGGATCAGAGAATACCTGACAGGGAGGCAACAACGAGTCATGGTACGTGATGAGGTATCACAGTGGGCGCCTGTGACGAGCGGGGTCCCACAGGGGTCAGTCCTAGGACCAGTGCTATTTTTGATATATGTGAATGACTTGGTGGAAGGGATAGACTCTGAAATGTCCCTGTTCGCAGATGATGTGAAGCTAATGAGAAGGATTAAATCGGATGAGGATCAGGCAGGATTACAAAGAGACCTGGACAGGCTGGACACGTAGTCCAGCAACTGGCTTCTCGAATTCAACCCTGCCCAATGGAAAGTCATGAAGATTGGGGAAGGGCAAAGAAGACTGCAGACAGAGTATAGGCTAGGTGGACAAAGGCTGCAAACCTCACTCAAGGAGAAAGATCTTGGGGTGACCATAACACCGAGAACGTCTCCGGAGGCACACAACCAGATAACTGCTGCAGCATATGGGCGCCTGGCAAACCTGAGATTAGTGTTCCAATACCTTAGTAAGGAATCGTTTAAGACACTGTACATTGCTTACGTCAGGCCCATACTAGAGTATGCAGCACCAGTTTGGAACCCACACCTCGTCAAGCTCGTCAAGAAATTAGAGAACAACAAAGGTTTGCAACAAGGCTAGTTCCGGAGCTCAGGGAAATGTCCTACGAAGAAAGGTTGAGGGAAATCGGACTGACGACACTGGAGGACAGGAAGGTCAGGGGAGACATGATAACAACATACGAAATAATGCATGGAATAGACAAGGTGGACAGACAGGATGTTCCAGAGAGGGGACACAGAAACAAGGGGTCACAATTGGAAGCTGAAGACTCAGACGAGTCACAGGGATGTTAGGAAGTACTTCAGTCACAGAGTCGTCAGGAAGTAGAATAGCCTAGCAAGTAATGTAATGAAGGCAGGAACCATACATAGCTTTAAGACAAGGTATGACAAAGCTATGGAAGCAGAGAGAGAGGACCTAGTAGCGATCAGTGAAGAGGCGGGGCCACGAGCCGAGTTTCGACCCCTGCAACCACAATTAGTTGAGTACACACACACCAAAAAAAAAAAAAAAACGGAGCACAGACTAAGGAGGAGCCGAAGGTTGCATCCCTCTCTCAAGAAGGACATTGAGGTACAAATCAACCAGGTAACTGCTGTAGCAAATGAGCGTCTGGCAAACCTAAGACTAGCTCTTGGACACGTAAGAAAAGAGTCATTCACGACACTGTACACTGTTCATCAGGCCATATTAGAGTATACAGTACCAGTATGTAACCCTCATCTCGTCAAGTTTGTCAACAAAATGGAGAAAGCGGAAAGGTTTGGAACGAAACTAGTCCCGGAGCATAGGGAGTACGTCCTATGAGGAGAGGTCAAGGGAACTCGGCATGATGACACTAGAGGACAGAAGAACTACTGAGAGGAACTGACAGGGTGAATACGGACAGATTGAGACATGGGAAATAGGAACACGTGAGCACAGCTGGAATTTAAAAACTTAGATAAGTTATAAAAACATTAGGAAGTATTTCTTCAGCTTTAGAGAAGTCGGAAAGTGGAACGACCTGGAAAATGAAGTGGTAGAGACAGGATCTATACATAGCTTTAAAAAAAGATGCACGATAAGGCTCTCAAAGCCAGGAGAGAATGAACCAAGTAGCGACCAGCGAAGCGGGAGAACCAGAAGCTGAGTCTCGACCCCTGCAACTACATATAGGTGAGTACATGCACGCACGTATTCAGCTCCTTAAAAGACTTTTACATCAATGCACACATCTTTCCAAATCAATTTAGGGCTTTTGTGGCAAAGAATAAAGTCTCACAACTTGTCTGTCGGAGGAAGGAAATCATAATGCTCTCCTCTCTAAACTTTCTCCTGCAGAATGGGTCGTCTTTCTCCGGGCGATGCTGATAACGAAGCACATGCCTTCAACAATCATATCTTGAATCTCAAGCACATATAAGCAAACCTTCAATACAGACCTGACTTGAGAACTGCTGCCTTGAAGCAGCTGATGCAGATTACGCGCTTTGGAAAAGGTACAAAAGGCCACCTTCCTGCTATGACATAGATTTCGTAGGGAAGTCTATTGAGGAATGACGGAAATCTCTCGCGGTGGTTCATATTATTGGTGGGAAGCAGATACATCAAGAGGAGTAAGATTTAAATCCATGTAGCTCCTGGCCACGAATGGATAAGCATTTATCTTCTAAACCGAGTACACAGTACTGCTGTAACCAGCAATCAAGAGTAATAATAATAATAATAATAATAATAATAATAATAATAATTTTAATTTCTACAAATTCATATACAGGGGAAACTGGCCTAGCTGACACCAGTGACACGCAGAGCATTTTGGGCAAATTAGGTCAATTTTGTCCCCAGGATGCGACCCACACCTGGTTCCTATTTTACTGATATGTGAACAAGGACAGCAGGTGCCTTAAGGAAACACGTTCTTATGTTTCCATCCGCATCAGGGATCGACCCCCGGACTTCAGTGTGTGAGCTAAGTGCACTAAAAATCGAGCTACCGGACACATACTAGAAGATCATTTCGTTGCCAACATTAATGAGTCAGTCTTCATTTTAAACTAAAAATATCTTTGTTAATGTTACAGGTGTTGACAATATGACAAGATAAGTCTGTCCCTGGACACAGAAATTGTTGATCCGCTTACAAGCTAGCACCGTCTGTCATTCTTCTTTACCAACACTATCTAGCAAAAAGTAATTGTTCTTCTGTTGAATTAGGTAAATATTACACCTATTTATCCCAGTTGTCACAGAAGAGAAAGTCAGCACCTACAAGCCAGTGTCACTGTTGTTAGTCTCTGATAAAATAGCTGAGAAAGTCTTGCAAAAACTGACAGTATTATTTTTTAGTCACTCGCTATTATCTGGCTATCAAAAATGATTTCAGAAAAGAACTCTCTACCACTGATCTTTTGATGCACTACTCTATATCAGTATTTTCTGGCTGAGTTCAGAGTCTCTTGTAGAGATGCAGTGGACATTTTTTATGCCTTGGGTGCCCGGGGCACGGCCTGGTGGCTAAAGCTCCCGCTTCACACATGGAGGGCCCGAGTTCGATTCCCGGAGGGGTGGAAACATTTCGACGTGTTTCTTTACACTTGTTGTCCTGTTCATCTAACAGCGAATAGGTACCTGGGTGTTAGTCGACTGATGTGGGTCGCATCCTGGGGGACAAGATTGAGGACCCCAATGGAAATAAATTAGACAGTCCTCGATGACGCACTGACTTGCGTTATCCTGGATGGCTATCCCTCCGGGGTTAAAAATCCGAAGAAAATCTTATCTTAACTTAATTGAGTATGACACCATAGTAGCCTGGTAAACTATAGCAACCAAAAATTTTTAAACCATTCTGCCCGTCCTGACCAAGTATCTCAGTGGTCGATGTCTTACTGTAGTTCATATCGTAATACAGTGTAGGAGTTATTTTTTTGCACATCAATTTTACCTCAATTCATTTCAAAGCTCAGCCCTATCTAAGGTATATTACCCAGCCCAGGATGCCAATCACACCAGCCGACTAATGCCCTGGTATATATTTACTGCTAGGTAAGCAAGGACAGCAAGTTTAGGGAAACATGCCAAACGTTTTCACCCGTGCTTAGGATCGAGCCATGGACCCTCATTATGCGGGTTCAATACGCAACCAATCAAACCATGGGACACCAGTGTACCACAAAAGGGTATTCTGGTTCCTCCTTAGATAATATCGTCGTAAACAACCTATTTCACCAAGTCTCTGATTTTCATGCCTACTCTGATTCTTCTTCTCCACGATTAACTTATAAAAAGATTTCCAGGGTGATGATATACATTAATCTTCAACTTCCAGTTAAACCTGCTTAGAACAAACAATGACAAAACTCAAATAATAATGATTTCCATACGATATGACATTACGATTACTGACGTGAGAATGGACGGGAAGACATCTGACTTCATCTTCACATACTATGAATGACGTTTGACGCAGCAGTTACTATGAGGAACCTTTGTATTATCTTTGTACAGAAGGCAGCTAAAAATCTTTTATAGTTAAATTACCTATCGTACTTGTTTCAAAGCGGTAGCTGCCACGTACATTATTAGGCAAAAGTGCACTCTCACCTAGAGCATTCGCCACTCGCTTAGATGGCTTGCCCAGATCCCATCTCCAGCATCTGGAGAAGGGATTAAAAAGTTTTAGCAGCCATCAGAACTTTCTCTTCGGTTACACCATTCACTATTCCTAAGTTCACTGAGATTTTACTGGTACTTTAAGCATCACTCATTCCTAACCTCATTATAGTTACTCAAATCTAAAACATACAGCATCATACATTAATCATCTCACTCTAATACACCACTCTTAAATAAATAATCGTATTCTTCAGTTCACTATACCTATACCTGTTTTAAAGGCATCGCTTATAGCTCATCTAACTTTATCTATGCCCGTCTTTAAGACATAACTAATTTCCTCAGGTCTAGAAATACCTCTCTTCAAGACAACTTAATTCTCAGCTCGCACACACCATTTCTCATATCACTCTAGCTATGCTAGTTACAGTGACATTACCCATTCTACAGCTCTCTCTGGTTACACAAATCTTAAAAATAACCATCACCACTCTTGTCACACAGAAAACGTAACTGAAGTTAGACAATGAATATAATTGAAAAAGCCTGACGAGCCCATGATGATCCTTTTCAAATCACTTGTTCTCTCTAGGCTGGAATACTGCTGTACATTAACATCTCCATACAAAGCAGGTGAAATCGCAGATCTAGAGAGTGTACAGAGATCCTTTACTGCACGTATAAGTTCTGTCAAGCACCTTAACTACTGGGAACGCTTGGAAGCACTTGACTTGTACTCGTTGGAACGCAGGAGGGAGAGATATATCATAATCTACACTTGGAAAATCTTGGAAGGAATGGTCCCAAATCTGCACACAGAAATCACTCCCTACGAAAGTAAAAGACTGGGCAGGCGATGCAAAATGCCGCCAAAAAAAAAGTAGGGGCGCCTTTGGACAAAAGAGAAAAACACCATAAGTGTCGGGCCCAAAAACGTTCAACAGCCCCCCCATCAAGCTTTGGGGGAATTTGCCAATAAACCCCGGGCTGCCTTCAAGGAGGGGGGGACAAAACCTAAAGTCAGTGCCGGATCAGCCGGGCTTGGTCGACCGGACGCGTGCGGCCAGCATAACCCTAGTTGCCCAGGCCCTATCCAGGGGAGGCTGGTCTGGCCCGGGGCCCCGCGGGGGCGTTGATCCCCGGAATAACCTCCGGGGAACCTCAGGTACTACCAAGTGAACGCCCCATGGGCAAGACCCCAAATTCACATTTTCCTGGCTTACGTACTCCCTTGTATCTTGCACCCAGCACCTTTGCACCACACCCCGCGCCTTTCACCACTCCCCACCCTGATTTTCCCCACTACATCCTGCAATTGCACCTTTCACCCAGTATCCTGCCCCCCTGCAGTTACACCGGGGTTCAGGATAAAGGGAAAATATCTCTCGCCTTGTCAATTCAGACAAAACTATTACCTTAACTCGGGAAAAAATGAAAAGGTAAAAAAAAAGACTTCCATTCTCTTGTGTCTATAACTTTCACTCAACCTTACCATCCCACTCTCATCAACTCCCATCCCACTCCATCAACTCTACCATCCCCTCTCCCAAATCTCCATCCCACTCTCACTCCTCTACCATCCACACTTCACTCAACTCACCATCCACACTTCACTAAACCTACCATCCACACTCTCACCAACTTACCATCCACACCTACTCAACTCTCCCATCCCCCCCTAAACTCTCCACCACACTCCCCCATTTTCACCTCCCCACACTCCACTCAACCCCCACCCACACTTCATCAACCTCCATCCACACTCTCCTCAACTCTACCATCCCCTCTCATAACTCTACCATCCACACTCTCCCCTCCCCTTTTTCCCAATCCACACTCTCACTCAACCTACCTCCCCCTTTCCCTCAACTTACCATCCACATCTCACTCAATCTACCATCCACACTCCACTCAACTCTACCACCCCACACTTTCACTAAACTTACCTTCCACCCCACTCAGCTTACCATCCACACTCTCACTCAACTCTACCACCACACTCTCACTCAACCACCATCCACACTCTCATCAACTCTCCTCCACACTTTCACTAAACTCTCCCACCCACACACCACTCAATTTAAACCATCCACATCTCCTCAATTTCAAAACCCATCCACACTCTCACCACTCTCCATCCACACTCTCACTCAACTCTACCACCCACTCTCACCAATCTACCATCCACTTTTTTTCACCAACTCAAAACCATCCACACTCTCACTCAACTTACCATCCACACTCTCCTCAACTCTACCATCCACACCTCACCAGCTTACCACCCATCCATCAACTCTACCACCACACCCCTCATCAACTTACCATCCCACCCCCACTCACTCTACCACCACACTTCACCAACTCTACCATCCACACTCTCACTCAACTCTACCATCCACACTCTCACTCAACTCTACCATCCACACTCTCACTCAACTCTACCATCCACACTCTCACTCAACTCTACCATCCCACCTCACTAAAACCTACCATCCCACTCTCACCAACTCTCCATCCACACTCACTAAACTTTTCCATCCACACTCTCAAAACCTACCATCCACACTCCCACTCAACCTACCACCCACACCTCACTCAACTCTACCATCCCACACTCTCCTCAACTCCCCACCACACTCTCATCAACTCTACCACCACACCTCCCCAAAACCCTCCATCCACCTTCACTCAACTCACCATCCACACTCTCACCCAACTCTACCACCCACACTCTCCCTCAACTCTACCATCCACACTCTCACTCAACTCTACCATCCACACTCTCACTCAACTCTACCATCCACACCTCACTCAACTCTACCATCCCACTTTCACTCAACTCAAAACCCATCCACACTCCACTCAACTCTACCACCACACTCCCCCAACCTACCATCACCTCTCACTCCCCCTTTCCCCACCCCCACTTTCACTCAACTTCCTCCACATTTCCCCCTCAACCACCATCCACACTCTACCAGCTCTACCACCAACTCTCACCAAACTACCACCCACACCTCCCTCAGCTCCCCACAAAACACTCACCATTTCCTCCATCCCACTCTCACTCAACTCTACCTTCCCACTCTCCTCAATTTAAATATCCACACTTTCCTAAACCTACCACCCCACACCCACTCAACTCTACCATCCCCCTCTCACCAATTTTAATCCACACTCACCAACTCTACCATCCAACTCTCATCGCTTCCCATCCACACTCCACTCAACTTTCCATCCACCTCTCACTCAATCTACCTCCACCTCTCACTAACTTCCCTTCCAACTTTCCCAATCTACCATCCAATTTCACTAACCTACCACCCACACTCTCCACTCAACCTACCATCCACACCTCACTAAACTCTCCCCCACACTCCACTCAACTCCCATCCACCTCTCACTCAATCTCCACCCCACACTTCACTAACTCCCCACCCACCTCTCACTCCCCCTTACCATCCACACTCTCACTCCTCTACCACCACACTCTCACTAAACCCCCTTACCATCCCACCCACTCAACCTCCATCCACCTCTCACTAAACTCTCCCTTCCCCCTCACCAACTCTACCACCCAACTTCGCTCAGTTTTCCCACAAAACCTCCTCGCTCTACCATCCACACCCACCAGCTTACCATCCACACCTCATAGCCTCCCTCCACACTCCACTAAAACTCTACCATCCACACTCTCCTCAACTCTCCCATCCCACTTCCTCAACTCTACCATCCACACTCTCACTAAACTTACCACCCACATCTCACTCAAACTCTACCTCCACACCCCCTCAACTTCCATCAACTCTCCAAACTCAAAACCACCACACTCCACTAAACTCTACCACCCCCACACTCTCATCAGCCTACCATCCCCTCTCACTGGGCTCTACCATCCCACTCTCACTAAAGCTCACCACCAACTCTCACTCACTCTACCATCCACCCTCACTCAGGTTACATCCAACCTCATCACTTTTTCCACCCACATCTCACTCAGCTCTACCATCCACCTCTCACTCAAACCTCCCCTCCACTCACTCCCACCCCCCACACTCAATCACCTCAACCACCCACACCTCACTCATTTACCTTCCAACCTCACTCACTCTACCATCCACATCTCACTCAGCCTACCACCACACTCCACTCAATTACCACCACACACTCATCGCTTTGCCAACCGCCCCTTTCATTTCACCCACTCACCTCACTCCACCCACTGTCCCCCTCACTTCAATCTTTAAACCCTCACTTCAGTGCTAAACCCTCACTCCACCCCCCCAAACTCCCACCCACCACACTCTTCTTTCCACCCACCAAAACCTTCACTCTACGACCAAACGTTCACCATAACTACCCCCACCCTCGCGTACCTGCAACACTGCCCACCACACCCTCACCAAAAAACACCCTTTACCTACCACACCCCCTTTACCAAAAAACACCCCCCTACCTACTACACCCTACCTACACAACCCCCTACCCACTACACCCTCACCTACACACCCCTACCTACCCACCCCCCACCTACAACACCCTACCACCACAAAACCCCCTACCTACCACGGGGCCCTCTAAACCACGCCCTCTACCCCACCACACCCTATGTTACCACATCCCCTACCCAAACCCCTCCTTACCAACCCAATCCTCTACCAAACCCCTCCTCTACCTACCACATCCTCTACCCCCCACATCCTCTTCCTTTTCCCCCATCCTCTACCTACCACATCCTTACCTCCACATCCTCACCACCAATCCTCTACCTACAACCCCCACCTACCACAACCCCCTACCAACCACCCTCTACCTACCACACCCTCTACCTCCACCACCCCCGCCTACCACACTCTACCCTACACCCCCTACCTATCCTTTCCTCTACCTACCACATTCTTACCTACCAGAAATCCTACCCCCCACACATCCAACTACTCAAACTCTACCTCACACACACACCTAGCACACCCTGTTCGCCACACACTCTACCACCAAACCCAACTTGCCACACCACCCCTCTTCCACCACACCCTTTTCCTATCACACCCTCTACCCCACAATTCTCCTATCACCCCCCTACCACCCCCACTCTACCTACCACACCCTCTATTTTCCCACATAAATGTTTTCCTACCACGCCCTCTACCTGTACAACACGTCCTACCACATCCTCTACTTGTCACCACAGTCTTCCCACCACAAACCCTTACCCACCACATCCTTCCCACCCCACCTCTACTTGCCCCACATACTTTTTTACCCCCCCTTTCCAAACCCCAACATTCTACCTCCACAACCCCCTATTTTTGCCACATACTGTTTCCCACCACACCCTCTACCTTACGCACCTTTGCTACCACATCCTCACTTTTCACACACACATCTTCCAACCAAAAACCCCCTACCTACCACACACTCTACCCACCAAGCCTTTACCTACCGTTTCAAAAGCTCCCACCCCCACAACCCCTTTTTTGCCTTACCTTTAAAACCAACACGCACCTACACACTTTCCTCCACCCCCTCATTTTTCCCCACACTCACCTACAGCACATACTACCCCCCCACACTCTACTTATTTCCATCACAAATATGCTATTACCACACCCCTTTTACCAAAAGCGCCCTTTTACCTGCCACCCCTTACCCCCCAAAAACTCAAACCCCCCCACTCTACCTCCCACACTACCTACACAAAAAACCCATACCCGCCACTCTCTACCTCCACACCCCTCTACCAAACCCACCTACCTACCCCATTTCTACCTACCAGACCTCTACCAACCCCACCCCACTACCACAAACTCTCCCCAAAACACTTCCCAGCACACCCTGTCCTGCCCACACCTACCAAAATTCCTCAAACTTGCACCAACTCTTCCACCACACCCCCCTACCTATCAACCCTCACCTACCACAATTTCACCTTTCACCCTACCCAGCACACACCACCTACCACACCCCCACCTACCCCACACTCTACCCCACCCACCCCCTATTTGCCCCACATACTTTTCCCTTTACCCCTCATCTACCACCCCTCTACCCCCTACCACACTACCTACCACACCCTCTATTTGCCCCCACATACTGTTCCTACCCACCCCTCCTCTACACCAAACCCACCCACCACATCCTCACTTGTACACACATTCTTCCTACCACACCCTCTCCACCACATCCTCTACCTACCCACCCTCTATTGCCACACATTGTTCCTACCACCCCTTCCCGCACACAATACCTACCACATCCTCTACTTGCCACACCATTTCCAAGACCCTCTACCCCACCACAACCCCCTGCTTGTCACACATACTGTTCCAAAACCCACCCTCTACCACCACACACTCTAAACCCACCCCAGCCTTCACCTACCTTTAAAACGCTCTACCTTCCCCCCCTTCACCGCCTTAATGACATCCCCACACGTACCCACAAAATTTTCCCACCCCCCTCTATTTGCCACACCTCTACCTAAAACACATACCCCTACCACACCTTTACCTCCGGGGCCTTCTACCACCACGTACCCCACCACACACTCTACCTACCCCACACACTTTCCCACCTTGCACTCTTGCATCACACACACTACCCACCACATACCTACCCAAACCCCATACCTACCACACACACTATCTACCACACACCACTACTTACTCACCCCTCCTACCCCCAAAACTCTTCCTACCACAACCCCACCAACGCTCTACCGCCACAATTGTGCATACCACACACTGTACCTACTATCCCTGTACCCCCACACCTTCTACCTACCACGCCTTCTACCTACCACACCTTCTACCCACCAAAACCTTTTACCTACCACACATTCTACCCCCCACACATTTTACCTACCCAACCCCTCTACCTACCAAACATCTCCCCCCAAACATCTACCTACCAAACACTCTACCACCCACATCTTTCCCACCAACACTCCACCTACCACATTTCCTACCACACACAAACCTACCACCACTACCTACCCCCTACCTACCACAAAACCTACCCCACACTACCCACCACACTACCTACCACTCCCTCTACCAACCACACCTCTACCTACCCACACCTAGCACACACTTTTAAACCACCACCCCACCACACACTACCTACCGCCACTCATCTTCCACACACTCTACCACTGCAAAATCTGAGGTTTTTTTCTCACTAGAAAAGAAACAAGAATTCTGGCTTGATGAGAGGGTGTTTTTGTTGACTTTAACGAGAAAAAAATAGTCCACAATTTTTGCAGCCAGCAAGCTTAAATCGGAAACTCTTTTATTCATAAAATTTTTGGTTGAGTGAGATCATCATAAGGAATCAGATCCCTTTTTTAGGTATATTTCGGTAAACAATCTTCCCTTAAGTATTTTAAAAGGGACAATTTATGGAAAAAAATACCTATAACCTCTCTTGTGCTGCCATGTTCAATATTTATGAAGTTAAGTTGTTTATCTGTTATAATTTTAGAAGACTTTTCCATAATTAATTAGCTTCCAGCCAGTGTTAGTGTATACACAAATCGGAAGTGTTAGTATGTCATATCACTGACTCTCTGCATGTAAGAATTTAAGGAGCTAAGATGTAAGATGTATTTAAAATATCAGAATAAAACTGATAGGTATAGACAGACGCAAAGTGCGCTCGTACAACCAGTTGAACAAAACAAAGAGAGCAGGCTACCTGTTAACCAGGTTACACAGCTGAACAAAAATAGAACAGGCTACCTATTAACCAGGTTACACAGCTGAGTAAGACCAGAGAGCAGTCTACCTATTAACCAGGTTACACAGCAGAACAAGACCAGAGAGCAGGCTATCTATTAACCAGGTTGCACAGCTGAACAAAACAAAGAGAGCAGGCTACCTATTAACTAGGTTACGGAGCTGAACAAGACCAGAGAGCAGGCTATCTATTAACCAAGCTACACAGCAGAACAAGACCAGAGAGCAGGCTATCTATTAATCAGGTTACACAGCAGAACAAGACCAGAGAGTAGGCTACCTTTTAACCAGGTTACAGAGCTGAATAAGACAAGAGAGCAGGCTATCTATTAACCAGGCTACACAGCAGAACAAGACCAGAGAGCAGGCTATCTATTAACCAGGCTACACAGCAGAACAAGACCAGAGAGCAGGCTATCTATTAACCAGGTTACACAGCTGAACAAGACCAGAGAGAAGGCTATCTATTAACCAGGCTACACAGCAGAACAAGACCATAGAGCAGGCTGTCTTTTAACCAGGTTACACAGCTGAACAAGACCAGAGAGCAGGCTACCTTTTAACCAGGTTACACAGCTGAACAAGAGGGCAGGCTGCCTATTAAATAGGTTATACAGCTAAACAATACAGGAGAGCAGAGTACCTATTAACTAGGTTGCATCGTAAACAATACAAGAGGGCAAGCTGCCTGTTAATTAGGTTACACAATTAAACAATGGAGGAAGTGAATGTATTCAGATATTTGTCTATGTTCACCCATCAGTAAAATGGGTACCTGGGTGTTAGTCGACTGGTGTGGGTCGCATCCTGGGACAAAACTGACCTAATTTTCCCGAAATGCTCAGCATAACATAGTATGTCATTGACGTCAGCTAGGACTGTATACCTTGTACATGTACTTGTAGTAAATTAAGATATTATTATATTATATTATTATTAATAAGACTCGACACTCTAAATGAGTTCTTTATGACTGAGACCCAAAATCTGGTCATCTCAAAAATCACTGATATTATCCTAACATTACAAGACTTTGAAAAGGCAATAAATGACATGCCCATATACTCTGTCCCAGGCCCAGACTCATGGAACTCTGTGTTCATCAAGAACTACAAGAAGCCTTGGTCACGTCCCTTCAGCATTCTATGGAGAGGGAGCATAGACACTGGGGTCATCCCAAACTCACTAAAAACAACAGACATAGCCCCACTCTACAAAGAAGGCAGTAAAGCAACTTCAAAGAACTACAGACCGATAGCACTAACAACCCATATCATAAAAATCTTTGAAAGAGTTCTAAGAAGCAAGATCGCCAACCACCTAGATACCCATCAGTTACACAACCCAGGGCAACACGGGTTAAGAGCAGGTCGCTCCTGCCTGTCTCAGCTACTGGACCACTGGATGCTTTAGAGGATAAACAAAATGCTGATGTAGTATACACAGACTTTGCAACAGCCTTCGACATGTGCGTCCACGGTGTAATAGAGCATAAAATGCGTGATAGAGGAATAACAGGAAAAGTTGATAGATGGATCTATAGAACACAAAGAGTAATAGTAAACAGAGTAAAGTCCGAGGCAGCTACGGTGAAAAGCTCTGTTCCACAAGGCACAGTACTCGCTCCCATCCTATCCCTCATCCTCCTATCTGATATAGACAGAGATGTAAACTATAGCTCCCTGTCTTCATTTGCAGATGACACCCGAATTGCCATAACAGTGACCTCCATCGAAGGCACCGCAACACTCCAAGCGGACATCAACCAAATCTTCAAATGCGCCACTCAGAACAACGTGAAGTTCAGTGAAGAGAAATTTCAGTTATTCAGATATGGAAAACTTGAGGAAATTATAACTGTATCAGGGGATGAAACAAATTCTAGCCACACAATAGAGCGAAAAAGTTATGTGAAGGACCTGGGAGTGATAATGTCAGAGGATCTCATCTACAAAGACCACAACAATGTATCTTCCGCATCTGCTAGAAAAAATGATAGGATGGATAATGAGAACCTTCAAAACTAGGGATGCCAAGCTCGTAATGATTCTATTCAAATCAGTTGTTCTCTCTAGACTGGAATACTGCTGTACACTAACTGCCCCCTTCAAGGCAGGCGAAATTGCTGACCTGTATAGTGTCATACACATAAGTACAATAAAGCACCAAAATTACTGGGAACGGTTGAAGAACTTTGTTTTGTATTCCCTGGAACGCAGGCGAGAAAGATACATGATAATATACACTTGGAAAATCTTAGAGGGATTAGTACCAAACTTCAATAAGAATATCACTCCTTGTGAAAGCAAAAGACTCGGAAGGAGATGCAACATTCCCCCATTGAAAAGCAGGGGCGCCACGAGTACACTGAGAAACAACACAGTAAGTGTCCGGGGCCCAAGACTGTTCAACTGCCTCCCAGAATACATGAGGAGGATTACCAATAAACCCTTTGCTGTCTTCAAGAGGGCACTGGACTGACACCTGAAGTCATTACCTGACCAACACGGCTGTGGTTCGTACATCAGTTTGCGTGCGGCCAGCAGTCTACGTGTCTGCCAGTCATATATAAATATATTACTGTAGCTGACAACACCCCTGCCAGTCTTACACAGATGTATTAATGTAGCTGACAACACCCCTGCCAGTCTTACACAGATGTATTAATGTAGCTGACAACACCCCTGCCAGTCTTACACAGATGTATTAATATAGCTGACAACACCCCTGCCAGTCTTAAACAGATGTATTATTGTAGTTGACAACACCCCCGCTATTCTTATACAGGTTCAATAGAGCGATAATAACTGAATTTCACTGAACGTGTTTCACTTCCAGTTTTCATTTACAATATATTCCCGGATAAACTTGAACTGGTTTATTTTTGTTGTGGATATATCTTAAATTGTAGCGCAAAGATATCTTACTGATCATCTGTTAATCAGACAATGTGGAGATATCATAGTTAAATCTTCACGTAATTCTGCTAGGAATACTACATTACCTGGAGTTTACCTGGAGAGAGTTCCGGGGGTCAACACCCCCGCGGCCCGGTCTGTGACCAGGCCTCCTGGTGGATCACAGCCTGATCAATCAGGCTGTTACTGCTGGCTGCACGCAAACCAACGTACGAGCCACAGCCCGGCTGGTCAGGTACCGACTTTAGGTGCTTGTCCAGTGCCAGCTTAAAGACTGCCAGGGGTCTATTGGTAATCCCCCTTATGTATGCTGGGAGGCAGTTGAACAGTCTCGGGCCCCTGACACTTATTGTATTGTCTCTTAACGTGCTAGTGACACCCCTGCTTTTCATTGGGGGGATGTTGCATCGTCTGCCAAGTCTTTTGCTTTCGTTGTGAGTGATTTTCGTGTGCAAGTTCGGTACTAGTCCCTCTAGGATTTTCCTAATGTATATAATCATGTATCTCTCCCTCCTGCGTTCCAGGAATACAGGTTCAGAAACCTCAAGCGCTCCCAGTAATTGAGGTGTTTTATCTCCGTTATGCGCGCCGTGAAGGTTCTCTGTACATTTTCTAGGTCAACAATTTCACCTGCCATGAAAGGTGCTGTTAGTGTGCAGCAATATTCCGGCCTAGATAGAACAAGTGACCTGAAGAGTGTCATCATGGGCTTGGCCTCCCTAGTTTTGAAGGTTCTCATTATCCATCCTGTCATTTTTCAAGCAGCTGCGATTGATAGTGTTATGGTCCTTGAAGGTAAGATCCTCCGACATGATCACTCCCAGGTCTTTGACGTTGGTGTTTCGCTCTATTTTGTGGCCAGAATTTGTTTTGTACTCTGATGAAGATTTAATTTCCTCGTGTTTACCATATCTGAGTAATTGAAATTTCTCATCGTTGAACTTCATATTGTTTTCTGCAGCCCACTGAAAGATTTGGTTGATGTCCGCCTGGAGCCTTGCAGTGTCTGCAATGGAAGACACTGTCATGCAGATTCGGGTGTCATCTGCAAAGGAAGACACGGTGCTGTGACTGACATCCTTGTCTATGTCGGATATGAGGATAAGGAACAAGATGGGAGCGAGTACTGTGCCTTGTGGAACAGAGCTTTTTACCGTAGCTGCCTCGAACTTGACTCGAGAGCAAATTGTAACGCTGGCACTTGGGCCAACATTAAATAAATCTTATATATGTTTCTATGTATAATAGAAAAAGGGGAACCATATAATTAATGGCTGCTCAGTGTATGTATATATATAATATAATATATATATATATATATATATATATATATATATATATATATATATATATATTATATATATATATATATATAAAGCAGTTGGAACTGACGGGATCATGACAGAAATGTTAAAAGCAAGGGGGAATATGGTGTTGGAGTGGTAGATATTTTTTTAATAAATGTATGAAAGAGGGGAAGGTACCTAGAGATTTGCGGAGAGTATGTATAGTCCTTTCATATAAAGAGAAGCGGGACAAAAGAGATTGTAAAATTTTAGAAAAATAAGTTTACTGAGTATAACAGGAAAAGTGTACGGTAGGGTTATTATTGAAAGAATTAGAGGTAAGACAGAATGTAGGATTACGGATGAGCAAGGAGGTTTCAGAGTGGGTAGGGGATGTGTAGATCAAGTGTTTACATTCAAGCATATATGTGAACAGTATTTAGATAAAGGTAGGGAAGTTTTTATTGCATTTATGGATTTAGAAAGGGATATGATAGAGCGGATAAGGGAGCAATGTGGGAGATGTTAAAAGTATGTGGAATAAGTGGTAAGTTACTAAATGCTGTTAAGAGTTTTTATGAGGATAGTGAGGCTCAGGTTAGGGCGTGTAGAAGAGAGGGAGACTACTTCCCGGTAAAAGTAGGTCTTAGACAGGGATGTGTAATGTCACCATGGTTGTTTAATATATTTATAGATGGGGTTGTAAAGGAAGTAAATGCTAGAGTGTTCGGGAGAGGGGTGGGATTAAATTATGGGGAATCAAATACAAAATGGGAAGTGACAGTTACTTTTTGCTGATGATACTGTGCTTATGGGAGATTCTAAAGGAAAATTGCAAAGGTTAGTAGACGAGTTTGGGAGTGTGTATAAAGGTAGAAAGTTGAAAGTAAACATATAAAAGAGTAAGGTAATGAGGGTATCAAATGATTTAGATAAAGAAAAATTGGATATCAAATTGGGAAGGAGGAGTATGGAATTCAGTGAATCTTTTCAAATACCTGGGAGTTGACGTGTCGGCGGATGGATTTATGAAGGATGAGGTTAATCATAGAGTTGATAAAGGAAAAAGGCGAGTGGTGCGTTGAGGTATATGTGGAGACAAAAAACGTTATCTATGGAGGCAAAGAAGGGAATGTATGAAAGTATAGTAGTACCAACACTCTTATATGGGTGTGAAGCTTGGGTTGTAAATGTTGCAGCGAGGAGGCGGTTGGAGGCAGTGGAGATGTCCTGTCTAAGAGCAATGTGTGGTGTAAATATTATGCAGAAAATTCGGAGTGTGGAAATTAGGAGAAGGTGTGGAGTTAATAAAAGTATTAGTCAGAGGGCTGAAGAGGGGTTGTTGAGGTGGTTTGGTCATTTAGAGAGAATGGATCAAAGTAGAATGACATGGAGAGCGTATAAATCTGCAGGGGAAGGAAGGCGGGGTAGGGGTCGTCCTCGAATAGGTTGGAGGGAGGGGGAAAAGGAGGCTTTGTGGGCGAGGGGCTTGAACTTCCAGCAAGCGTGCATGAGCGTGTTAGATAGGAGTGAATGGAGACGAATGGTATTTGGGACCTGACGATCTGTTGGAGTGTGAGCAGGGTAATATTTAGTGAAGGGATTCAAGAAAACCGGTTATTTTTATATAACCGGACTTGAGTCCTGGAAATGGGAAGTATAATGTCTGCACTTTAAAGGAGGGGTTTGGGATATTGGCAGTTTGGAGGGATATGTTGATTATTTTTGAGTGAGATGGTGTTGAATGATGATGAAAGTATTTTCTTTATGGAGATTTTCTTTATTTTTGGGACACCCTGCCTCGGTGAGAGACGGCCGACTTGTTAATATATATATATATATATATATATATATATATATATATATATATATATATATATATATATATATATATATATATATATATATATATATATATATATATATATATATAATATATATATATATATATATATATATATATATATATATATATTACACACACACACACACACACACACTGAGCAGCCGAAGTCTGAGAACCATGCATCATTTTGGTTAAAAATTGAAAAAAGTTATAAAATATGCATTCATTGTCAAATAAAATTCAATTATTTATTATGAAAACAATTACAAAGGTAAGTAAGAACAAGTCGGCCATGACAGTTGTGGTGCTGCTCATCTTCCCGGAGCACTGAATTATTATTATTTATTATTATTATGTTAAACTCATTGGCAATTGTTACATCTGAATTAGTTTTACTGCGTCAAATGTATGAAAAGTAGTCAAGTTTGATCCGAGGAGTTGGAGGTAAGCTCTATTTCCTAAGATCAAGACTCTTTCACCAGCTGGCAAGAACGATAATACGAGAAAATTCTTCACTATCTTCTGCTCAGGATAAAACCGTCAGTGAGTCGTGTTGTGTTATCGTGCTATTGTGTTATCGTGTTGTGTTATCGTGCTATTGTGTTATCGTGTTGTGTTATCGTGTTGTGTTATCGTGTTGTGTTATCGTGCTATTGTGTTATCGTGCTATTGTGTTATCGTGTTGTGTTATCGTGTTGTGTTATCGTGCTATTGTGTTATCGTGTTGTGTTATCGTGCTATTGTGTTATCGTGTTGTGTTATCGTGCTATTGTGTTATCGTGTTGTGTTATCGTGCTATTGTGTTATCGTGTTGTGTTATCGTGCTATTGTGTTATCGTGTTGTGTTTATCGTGCTATTGTGTTATCGTGTTGTGTTATCGTGCTATTGTGTTATCGTGTTGTGTTATCGTGCTATTGTGTTATCGTGTTGTGTTATCGTGCTATTGTGTTATCGTGTTGTGTTATCGTGCTATTGTGTTCGTTTGTGTTATTCGTGCTATTGTGTTATCGTGTTGTGTTATCGTGCTATTGTGTTATCGTGTTGTGTTATCGTGCTATTGTGTTATCGTGTTGTGTTATCGTGCTATTGTGTTATCGTGTTGTGTTATCGTGCTATTGTGTTATCGTGTTGTGTTATCGTGCTATTGTGTTTTAATGGGTGTTGTGTTTTCGTGTTGTTTTAAATCGTGTTTTGTTTTTATGTGGTTTTTATTTCTATTGTGTTATCGTTTTTGTGTTATCCTTTTTAAATTTAGCCCACCCTCGCTGTTAGTAACCCAAATTAGATTAGCCAAACCCCTTTGACAATAATTTCAATACAAAGTGCAGTTTTCGCCCAAAAATCCCAAACAAGGGAAGACTTTTCCCATGAAAGGAAATTTTATAAAAAAAAAACATTTTAAATTCAAAAATTCGGGGGAAGGGGGAAGTGACAGAATCGGGCTTCTTAAAAGGGTTTAATATTTGATATATCCCTTTTATGCATATTCATGGCCACCATGACTTCATGTCAATGTTAACATGAAGATTTTTTTTTGAGTTTAGGAAAGAAAATTTAAGGGTTTGGCGAGTTGCCCTTTTGTCTCCACTTTCCCCGGGAAGTTTTTTTTTAAAAACATCATTCGCTCCCTGGATGGGTAAATGGGTCGTGTTTTTGCCCCCCTCTCTGTTTTTGAAGCGAGCACTCAACCTAAATAGGGACCCCGGGGTGTGCGCAGGGAGTAAATTTAATGGGGGCCATTTAACCCTCATTTTTGGGTTTTTAAGGGCCTACGTCTCGATGTGTTATTCCCCCCAAATTTTAAGAGGGGAATGGGGGCACCCAGAACGGGGGAATTTATTTTTGGAAAGTGGCCGGAATGGTTTTTTGGAAAAATTCGGGAAACTTTTAAACTGTTTAAATTGTACGGAGGGTTGGTAAAAATTTTTTTCCCCCGAGTCACTTTAAGGGTAACACCCGGCCAGTGGGGGTTCAGGTTAAAGGGATTATCAAGCATTATTGTGGGTAAAAGCTCCCAACGTCCCTTTTTGAGGCTGATAAAGAGATATAAAAAAAATTTTTCAAAAGGGATAGGGGAATGAAAATTTGGGCCCCAACCGGGAAAATGGGAAAAAAGGAAGTTTACGCAGGTTTTCCCTGGGGGGACTTTCATCCAAGATGAGGGTGAGACACCCTTTTACCCTCTTTATGTATATCTCGGGTTTTTAAAAAACCCGGGTAATGGTAGGTATGTGATAAATTGGTTTTTTGAAAACCAAACAAGTTGAAAAATTTGAGACATTTTATCAACCCCATGGGAATCTTTTTTTGAAAAAACGTTTTCGCCACACAGTGGCTTCATCAGCCCCCAATTACAAAGTAAAGGGGGGTAAGGAGAGTAAAATTTTTAAAGGTAATCATCTCAATTCTTCAATGGTGCTTTATCCCGGGGCAGGGCGTACATCCCAAATGGGGGCAAATGGGCCCCACAGGGGCGGCAGATTTTTGGCAAGGGGAAATGGCCCCCCCGGGGCCCGGGAAAAAGGGGGGAGAACCTGGCATGGGGAAAACATGCCCTGGGGAAAGGGGGGGGGAAAAAGGGGAAAGGGCTTTGGTCGCACGAGCAGTAAAGAGGTGGTGGCCCTTTCTTGGAATCAAAGGGGAAAACTTGGTGTTTAAAGAATCCCCCAGCCCATTAAAAGTACGTTGTCGGGTGGGAGGTGCAAGTGGGGGCAAAAATAAAGCTATCGAGGAGTTAGAGACGGTGATACGGGGTATGTTACATTTCAAAACGGAGGGGGAAGTCTCAGCGGCAGGAGCCTGGGAAACAAGGAGGAAGGAGGTGTGTGGGGAGGGGGGAAAACCCCCAGGTGGCACCTGTGATGGACAGTGTTGAGGGGCCCCCGGGAAGGACATGGAGGCGACTTTAAGGGGGGTAAGGGGGAAGCCAAATTGTAAAGGAAATCCCAGGACACAGATATGAAGCCCTGAGGGGCTCCAAGGGAAAAGGGGTGGGGGTTTGTAAATTTCGGCCCGGGGTTCTGACGCCGGCGAAAAGGCCCAGGGAAAAAAAGGGCAAGTGGTTTTATGGTCCCCAGAGTAAATTGAGGGGGGCCCACAACGAAGGGGGGAGGGGTGGTTGGGAAGGGGGGTGGAGTCCGTGGCAAAGGAAATGCCCAGGGGAAGGGTTTCAAAAAGGGGAAAAGAGTCCTTAAAAAATGAGGCGGGGGGGGAAAACCCTTTAAAACCCGGGCCCCTAAGGTGTGTAAAAATTTAAATAAAAAGGGTTTCTGTGTAAAGGTTTGTTAAACGGGGAGGTGTTCCGGATGTTTTTGAATAGATAAAAATTTTGAGTCCCTTTTTGTGAAGGGGAAAAAAATTTTAAACCTTTTTTTCGTGAATTAGTGGTGCAGGGGTTTTTTTTTTTAACCCAGGCTTATGTGTTGCCGTCTGAGCTTTTTAAAAGGAGAAGTGGGTGTGTTTTTCCCAAGGGGGGGCGACCCCATTTGTATTGCACAGGAAAAAGGGGTTGGGGGGGGGAAGAAATTTCATGTGGAGGGGGGTGGTGGATGGGAAAAGAGAGTGGCATTTGTTTTTGTGTGTATGCCCCAGCAGGGGTGACGGGGGAAAGTAAAAACGGATTTTGTGCGGGAGAAAAATTTTTTTTGTATTCGTAAAGCCCCCCCTTACCGTTTGTGGCGATTGTGGAGGGGGGGGAAAGGAATTTTGTTTGTTAAAGAGGGCCGTTTTGGAAACCCCGAGGGGGGGGATATTTTTTCCCCGTCTTAGGGGGCCGTTTAGAGATCTTCAGTTTCGTGAAAGCTTTTGGGGGAGGTCTGTGGGGGGGTGGAACATATTTTTTAAATTTTGGCCCTGGATACATGGCTCCCTTTGGACAATATGTTTAAACTCAGAGGGGTTTTTTGGGAGAGTCTTTTTTTCCCCCCATTGAGGGTTTTCCCTTCCATCCCTAGGGCGGTAAAAGTGGAGGTGGGGGGGGTGCTTTGGCTTTTTTTGTAGGCAGGGGAATATTGGAAATGAAAACCCATGGGTTTTTGGGGGGTGGGGAGGGGTGGGAAGGTTTTTCTTTTTTTGGGAACAGCTTTGTGCAAAAGGAAGGGGTGGGAAAGGGATTTTGGGGGGATGGGGGGATAGGGGTGGCTAAGGTAAGAATAAAGTTAGTTTTTTGTGGGGGAGGGCAAAAACATTAAAACAATTTCAGCATTTTGTTTAAATTAATTTTGGGGGTCTAGGTTACGGGATTGTTTTTTCCGGGGTGGGAAAGGGGGGGGGGGGGGGGTGGCGGGGGGTTTTACCCCCTGGGGGGAATACAAAAAGTTGAAGGAAGGTAAAAGGATTTTCAAAAAGACCCCTTTTGCAGCTGGAACAAGTAAAATCTGGGGCGACAGCAACAACTGGGAAACCGGGAAATTTCAAGTCCATTCCTCGGGGGGAATTTTCAAGAGGGCTGGGTATTTCCCGGGAAACAAGAAAAAACCGGGGGAAAGAGGGTGTTTTGCAGATGATGGAAAAAGGGGGGTACAGAAAAGTAGTGTCGTGGATGGCGAGGTTTTATTGGGGCCCGGTAAATGAGTATGTGCCGTGGGAAAAAAATAGTGAAGAGTGAAACGGGGGGGATGGGCGGGGTTCATTGAAAGAGGAGGAAATTTGGAGAGCCCCTTGTGGGCATGAGGAAGAGAAAAAAGGCCCCCCGGGATAGATGGTTTTCCAAGCGAATTTTAAAGTACAACAATGGGGTTGCTAAGGGGTTTTTCCCGGAAAGGGTTAAAAGGGAAAGCCCTGAAAACAGAGGTAAGATGGGAGAACGAAGGGAACGGCGGTGGTGGTGGGGTTTTTTTCCGGGAAAGGGGTTTTTAAAAGAGTACCCCTTTGGGAATACCGAGCCACTTCGTTTGCTTTGTGTGATTTTAAGCTGGGTTTTTGAAAAATTTTTGGGAATAGACTTAAAGTGTTGTGGGGGGTGGTGTTTGATCTCATTTTTTGGGGTTGGTGGGTTTGGGCAATGGTTGGTGACAGGGATCTAAAGGGGTTCCTGGAGGACCTTGGAAAGGGGGGAGGGGGGTTTTGGCATTTGGTTTTGGGAAGGGGCTTAGGGGGGGTGGAAAGAGAGGGGCCCCTTTTCAGGATATTTCCCCAGACAGGGGTTTTGGGGGAAAAAAAGTGGGGTGGGTGGATACGTTGTCTAAAGGGGCGAAGGTAAGGGTTTCAAATCAATGGGGCAGGGGGGGCACATGGGCGGGGGGGGCTTCGGCAGGGTTTTTTTCCCGTATCACCCAAACCTTTTTTTGCATGTTTTTCGGATCCTTTTTTATAGGTTGGGTTTGGGGGATTTGACGGAACGGGGTTTGGGGGGGGGGAAAAACGGTGTGGGAGGGAAACCTTTTGGCCCGGCTTTGGGGGTTATTTTTTAAAGATACAAAAATATTTTGGGGGGTGAGGAGACATTGGGGTTTGAAGTTTTTTGGGGAAATTTTTAAAAAATATGTTTGGGGAGCTTCTGGAATGAAGGTAAAACTGGAGAAATCAATTTATAATGGGGCTTTGGGGGAGTGGGGGAGGGAGATTAGAATGGGGAAAGTTTGTCGTGCAGCGGGCTGGGAGTCTAAAAATCTGTGGTGGGCATACATGAGGCTGACCCCCGGTGCTGCAAGGATCAAAAATTCGAACAGGATGGTGGAAAAAGGGGCAGAGAGTTTTGGGGAAAGCTGCGACCTCACCCTTTAAACCCTTTTGGCAATGAGCGATTGTTAAAAATGTAATTTCTAATTTGTTTAAAATCTGGTTTTTTAAACGGGAGTGTTGCCTTAACAGGAATTGGGCGGGGGGGACCGGGTTTTTTTTTGCATGGTGTTTAAATTCTTGGGGGGGTTTTTAGGGTGCCAACTGGTTGCGGGGAGGTGTGAATTGCAGGGAAAAGTAAGGGAGGGTTTGGGTTTTGTTGGACTTAGGGAAAAGGGGATGAAATTGTGTTCATTTAAAAGGGAAGTTATGCGTGCGGTGGATGGAGGGGGGGGGGCAGCTAATAAGGGACATGATCACCATGGGAAAAAGGTTTTGGAGGGGCGGAAATAAAGGGTGAAAAAATGTTCGTGCCCTTTTGTTAGCCAGGGAAACCCGGGGAAAGGAAAAAGGTGAGAACTTTGTGTTTAAAATTTCTAGAGGGACATGAGTGGGTGCCCGGGTTTAAGGGATTTTACCCCCTGTAGCATGGGGTGTAATATGGCGAAGATTTAGTAAATTTAAAGGATACGACCGGGGCCCGTGAGGTTATGCATTTTGTTTCCTACTTGGGAAAAATTTTCCAACGGGAGCGATGCTCCGAGATAGGGGGGGGTCATGGGGTTGGGGGGGGTTTTTAGCAGATGCATGGGGGGGGGGGACTGCCCATCCTAAACTATTTTTGTTTAAGGTTTGGATGCATCAGGGTTTTGGATAGTAAGGTAATGGGTAAAGGGGGAGGTCAAGGGGTGGGTTTGGGAATTTCGAGCGTTGGGCTTGATATGAGTGGGGTGGATTTTGGGGGTGGCCCAAAGGGGGAAGGGATACATAATCGTGGACTAGTATGTTTTGTGGGGGGATGAGAGGGAAAGGGGGGGAGGGGGGTGCTGAGAAGGATTTTTTTTGGGGCCCCTTTTAACGAACTTGTGTCGCAATTTGAGGGCATATTTGGAAAAGGTGGGGGGGAGTTTTTTCCCAATTTTAGAGGACTAACAATAGGGAATTTAAGGGCGTTTAACGGGGTTTTTTTCTGCCCGGGGGGGGTATGTTGGTAAAAGGGGGGGGGTCAGGGGGATTCCACGGGCTGACCTCCTCGGGTGTGAAGTGATGGGTGGATGGGTGCGACTGGAGGTACACGTGTGGAACTGGATGTGATGGTGTGGAAAGATCTATTTTGTTTTAGTTCCCTTGTTTGGGGAAGGCAAAATAAATTGTTTAAATATTTTAACATTTATAAATATATAAAAATTTTAAAATAGGGTAACATAAATTTTTTTTCTTTGGTAGCGATTATGTTCGGCTTTTTCTTTCTTCAAGTGAATTTTAACTTGAGAAAAAGTTTTCCTTTCACTTGTCCTTGAAACTTTGAGGTTTTGAAATTTTGGAAAGGGTTTTCCCTGCATGTTTTTTTTGAAGAAATTACCTATTTGAAAATAAAGGTGAAAAATAAGGAGAAAGAAACCTAAATTTTAATATTTATTTTTATATTTTTTTGTATGTTTTACTAGTTAGGCACGTGCAAAGAAGGCACAGGAAAGTCTAGTCTGGGGGAAAAGTGTGTTTAATTTTTGGGTATGAAAGTTTAGAAAAAAGTGCAACATCTGAATGTTTTTATCGTAACTTTCCCCCAATCCAGGGGCTTTTTCAATACAGTTTTCAAGGACAAAATTGAAGACAGTAAAACTATATACAAAAGATGGGGTTAAATCCCCCCCCGGGCCTTTGGGATTTATGTTCACAGCATCGTGGGGGGGAGAATTTTGGAGAAAAGGGCCCCAAGAAGATGGCGGTTATATAGGCGTCAGTGGAAAAGGGAAAGGGCACCCAGACGGGGGCCCATAGTCAGTGGTAGGGGGGTTTCCTCGTGGAAGTGGGTCCTACCCCAAAGGGGAGGGACGTTTCCCTAATTTTTTTGTTTTTAGTTTTTTTTCCCTTTCCCTTTTAATGCCCAAAAATCTGTTTTGTTTAAAGCCACTGGATGGCGAAACGTCTCCCAAAAAAGTTTCCCAAAATTTTGACTTGTGTTTTAACTTTAATTGCCCGGTTATTTTTTTTTAAACCCTTTCTTATGCAATTTTTTTGGTAGGTTTTATGTTTTTGTTTTAGATGTTTTTTAAGGGTTTGTTATGGTGTTACCCTTCCCAAAAATCAAGATGAAATTTTTAGATAATAATTTCATGCCCTTTGTCTTGGTTTTTTTAAAAATATTTACATTTTCCTAGTAATTTACTGATAATGTTCTTTGTGGGGGATTTTTCCTTTTTAAAGCGTAACTTCACTTTATGAAATGTTTTTTAATAAAAGCTTAAATTTTAAATGGTTGTTACTTTAAATTTTGATTTTATTTTATTGTGGGTGTATATTCTTATTTTTTAAAAAGGTGTATGGGCGTATAGGAAAGGAAATTGTAAAATTTAAAATCTTTTTTAGCTGTAATTTTATGTGTTTGTTTTATAAAATTTCCGGCCCACCAATTTTGGGTAAATTTACCTTTTAAGTTTTTGATGGGGTCGGGGTATGCCCCCCCTAAATTGGGATAATTAATGGTATTTTTCTTAAACGGGGAAACGTAAATTTTTAAGGGGGGGGGGGAAAGGGTGTCAGCTGGGGCGACACTGGCAAAATGGTAAAAAACCTTGGAAATAAATACCGCAAGTGGTTTTAGAAAGCCCAGAACCCAAAACACTAAAACTTTTTTTTAGAAAAAGTTTCGGTCCGGGGAACCTTGAAGTAAATAAAGGGTTTCCCCCGGCCCAAAAACCCGGTTTTTAAAAAAATATGTTAATTTTTGTTACGTTCTTTTAAACCAATTTGGCAATAATAATTACTGTTAAAGGGGGGGGTTTTGTAGAAATATTTTGTGGGTTTTTGAAATTGGTTGAAATTTGACCTTTATCTATAGTGCTTTTTTTCTGTACGGGGATTGTGTAAAAAAGGGTTTTGTTTATTCCGTTTATTTTTTAATTTTTTTACTCTAAAACATCCTTGTTTTTTGGTTCAAATTTTTTTAAAAAAAAAAAATTAAAAGTTAAAAATCTCTCATAAAACAAAAATTTTGTAAAATATTATGATGGGCGGTTTTAGACGACATGTAAATTCACATATGGGAGGGAAATTTTAGAAAAGTAATGTTTGTCGGGGTTAAAAATTAAAATCCCCTTGGTGAAGTGCCTTTTAAAATTCGGTTGTTATTTTTAAAAACCCTTTCTGATCTTTTTGCCTTTGGGTTGAAAAACTGCCGCACCCGTTTGGGGGGTTGTTGTAATTTTTTAAATATTAAAAAGGACTCACCTTTTTTTTTTTTGTTCTTTGACAGTTTAAATTTTATTTAAAAAGGGGGATCCGAAACCAACTGGATCACTGTTTATTAAGGATTTCATAGTACCTATCTAAAAAAAACAACCTGGTTTATTTCATTTTTGTCATTGAACCCCTTGAATGGACAGGTAGTGAAATTCCCTTGTGAAAAAAACTGTTTTATACAATACCCACAAGATGGGGATTTAGGGCATGTGTCAAAAACTTCATCTTGTCGGGGGATTGTATCCATTTTTGTACAACTTGGAGACAGGGAACATCATTGGGATCTTGGGGTTTAGAGGAAACTACAAGAATTTTTTTCAGGGTTTTAAAAACTTTCAAATACAACTTACCCCTCCCTTTGGGTGGGAAACCTACCTTTTCCCCTGGGGAAACCGCCGGGCCCAAAGATCTTTTCCCCCTTCTGCTACCCGACCCCTTTTCCCCCTGACGAATTTTTGTATATAAAACCCCAGCCTTTCCCTTTTCGTGTTTCCAAAAATCTTTACAACTACGGTGATTTTAAAACCATCGCCCCGTTGAGGGATTGTTTACCTCATCTTTTGTATTAGTTTACTGTTTTCCAAAATTTTTCCCAGAAACTGTATTGAAAAAGCCACGGATGGGGGATACGTTTTACAATTTAAAAATACCAGAAAGTTGCAAAGGGGACTAAACTTATCAAAATTTAAATAAAAAAAGTAGGGTTTTGAAATGGGAGGGTTTTTTGAAAGCTAGATCCTTTTAAAAAGACATTCCCTAGGGGGCATGGGACCCGGGAAAATGGTTCTTACAAATCATCTAGTGAAATGGGTCAGAAAATTTAAAAAACCCCCTACTGTTTTTTGAGAGAGAAGGTACCAAATTTTTTTTTTACGTGAAAAAAAAAAAATTTTTTTTCAAAACCAATGAAATTAAATTCTTTTTTATAGTCATATTTTTATTTGAACAACCCGTAGTAAAGTTTAAAACAAAGAAGGTTGACTCAAAAATGTTTTCGCGATTTTTAGACAATTTTATTTAAATGGGGAGGAACACATGATCCCCCAGGGTTCATTTAAAAATCTAGATTTTCTCTCTCACGATCAAAAACACAAAAATTATTTTTTATATCCCAAAAGCCAGAAAGTTTTTATTTGGGTTAATTTAAAAACCTTCGATGGCCCAGAGATATAGAAACAAAATTTAAGATCTTATTCAAATAGGCCTAATCAATACTTTTAGCAAAATTTTTGGTTTAGCCTATTGTGTTTTTCTGAATATTTTTGGTTATTTGGATTCTTATGTGCATGAGAAATATTACAAGCTGGAGGGGTGCTGTTTTTCATCTACGCACATTTTTTCACCAAGACTTCCCCCCTCTTCTCAAACTGGTAAGTCAGGTTTTTTTTATACCCCCTTTAAATTTTTCCCCATAAACCCGTTTACTTGAACTTTTCATTAAGTTTTACCTGGGCCCTCAAAACCAAAAAATTTTTTTTTTTTTTAAGGGCACCCTTTTTTAATTTTTTAAAAAACTGCATAATTTTTGTTTTTCGTGCGGGAATATCGCCCAGGGACGTTTATCAATTTTTATAAGGGAAAGAAAAGTTTTTGCCATGTGTAAACCCGGGATGTAGTTTACCGGGGAAAGGGAAATTTTGGGGGCAAAAGCCCCCACGGCCCGGTTTCCCTACCAGACCTCGGGTTTTTTCCAGGACCCGATCACCCCGATCATGTTGGCCGCACGGGAAAAAGACATAAAAAACCAAAGTCAGGGTGGTCAGGTTTCTGGTTCAGGTTTGAGGGGTTTATTGGAAATTTCCCCCTTATGCTGGGGGGGCAGTTTTTAAAACATCCTAGTTTTAAAGGGTTTTTCCCTCATCCATCTTTTTAATTTTCTTACCCGTATGGAAAAGTTAGTTTTGTGGTCTTTAAAATTTAAAGGATTCCAGGGACATTACCCTCCCGGTCTTAAATTGTTTTTGGCTCTTTTGTGTGTTTTAAATTTGCTTTACACTCCGACCCAGGTTTGTTTCCTCGGGTTTTCGGGGGAAAAAAATTAAAATTTGTCCCCATGGAACTTCTTTATTATTTTTTAAAACCCCTTTTTTAAAAAGACTTGGTAAAAGTTGCTTGGAGATTTCAGTGTCCAAAGGATGATTGTCACCCCAAATTTGGCATCGTCTGCAAAGGGGGGCCCACGGCCCCTCGTCTGTCTTATATGAGGTTTTTCCCTTGGGGAAACGGGGGCCTTTTCCCACTGTAGCTCCCTGTGATTTTTACTTTCCCTGTTCTATTTGTCAGAAAAGTTAGAGACCCATTCCCCCACTTTTCTTGTTATTCCTTTACACGCATTTTTGCGCTAGTACACCATGATCGCACTTGTTGAAGGCTTAAACAAAGTTTTTTGAAATTTCACCTCTGCTTTTTTTTTTTTGTGCCCAGGAGGTTTCCAAGACCTTGTCATAGTGGCCCAGTATTTTGAGTTTAGGTGGAGCGCCCTTTCTCAAACCCCACGTCCCTGGGTTTTTTCCCAAGGGTTTGGGTATCTATTTTGGGTTTGGCGGCTTGCTTATAGAAAACCTTTCTAAGTTTTTTTTAAAAAGCGGAATGTTATTACTATGGTATGAATTCTTTGAGTTGTCTGCTGTAACCTTTGTGGGCTGGGTGTCTTTGCTTTTTAGTGACTGGGGATGCCCCCGGTTTGTGTCGTGGGTTTTCTTGCGGTTTTTGTTTTAAAACCGGTATTTATGAGTTGGGCCGGGGGGCCCAAAGGGGGGTGCATGGTCATAAAATTTTTAATTTGTTTTTAAAAAAGTCCGCTGTGTTGGAATATTTTTTCAAACTTCTTGTTTTAAAACCCACTTTTAAAGTGGGCCCCTTAATCGTGAGTCAAACTGAGACTTCAGTATCTCATCATTTTTTGCTGTCCAATTGTTTTAAGCCCCATCTCGGGGGTTGTGGTTTTTGCCCTTGTTTTGGCATTAAAAATGTGTTTTTTTTTTTTTAAATTTCTTTTTGTTTTGGTTTTTTTTGGGGTTTCTTGGCCCCGTGTGTTTTTTTAAAAGTTTAAAATTTCGAAAATTTTTCTTTCTTTTGGGGCCGCCCCCTTGTTTATTTTTCGATATATGCCCCCTTGGAACAGCTGTAAATTTTTCCCGCCTTTTATTTTCTTTTTTTTTTTTTTGGGGAATGTACTGGGTTGAACAAAGAAATACTGTGGGGGGGGAAAAAGTCCCAAAAACCCCCTGTATCAGGTATTATGGCCACTTAAAATTAACTTAAGATTAATTAAAAGAAAAGATATATTCACTAGTAAAAATTACAGTAAACAAAAAACAACAAGAAGTACAAATGAGTATTTCAAAAAAGGGAAAAATTAATGTTTTTATAAAATTTTTTCATAAAATGTTAAAAATAATTTAATCAGATTTGAGTTTAAAATCAATGATTTGTAGTGCAGAAACGGGCATTGGTCATTAGATGAGGGACTGTACATTCAAGGGCAAAGGGAAATATTTTTTTATTAGGTAATGTAATTAAAAAAAAAACCAAATTTGATAAAGGGGGCCCCCGGTTTATATTTTATTTACAAAATTAAACAATATTTATTTAGTTGTGGTTTAGGGAAGTGGGTTTTTTAAAAAGTCTTGAAAAAAAATAAAAAGACAGTATTTCTTTTTTTAATTTGTTAATGAAAATTTCCCGATTTTTGGGCCTTTTTTTTTTTGAATTGCGGGTTTTTTCATTTAAAGTGAGATGGCACGAGGAAAAATTTAAAAAAGTGATTGTTCCTTGGTTATGGTCATGGTTTTTTTGTTGAGGTTGGTAAGGGGGAGTTTAAGGGGGGGTTTAATCTAAGTTTAGTGTTCTGTGTATGTTGTAGGGACAGTTTAAAAAGTATGGGTTTTTTTGTACGTGGTAAGTTCAGAGTTTTGGGAAAATTTGGGGGAGTGTGTGCCCGTTTTGGGAAATTTTTTTATCCCTTTGGGCTGCAGCCTTTTTTTGGGTAATTAATGATTGAAAAATTATTTATTATTTTTGAGGCCCCCTGCCCCAAATTCCATAGGGGGAGGGTGGGGGGAAATAAGTGAGTGATATAGGGCCCAGGGGGGTGACCCGGGGAAACCCCCGTAAACCCTATTCTCAAAAGTAAGCCCCCGGTTTTTGGAAATTTTCCCGGAAATTTTTTTGTACATGTGTTTTTAAATTTTTTAGTCTTTTATCAAGGTGGATTTCCCAAGAATTTTTTCCCCTGTGAGCTTTGTGGCAGGGGATTTTCCCGGGTTTTCATTTGTTAAAAAAGAAAGATCTGTAAAAAACGGTTTTCCAAATGAATGAAGTGGCCCCTTTTTCAATATTTTGAGCAAATTTTTTAATCATCATCCCCGGTGATATTTTCGGTTTAAAAAGGTAAATTTTCGAATTGGATAGCAAGACGGGGGTTGGGGTGGAGAGAGTAAGTAGTGTCATCTGCAAATAGTGTGGGGTTTTAGTAGTTGCGATTTTATTTGGGAGGGCGTTTTGTAAATGAGAAAGAGGGCCCGGACACCCTTTTGGGACACCAATGTAAATTTGGGTTTTTGGGAAGAGTTTGCCCCCTTTGTGTACACATATTGGCTTCTGTTGCTGAGGTATGAGTTTGGTTTGTTGGGGAGTGCCCTCTTTTTACCCTAGTGTGATAATTTTTGTGCAGAAATATGGGGCAAAATGTTCGAAAAATTTAGTAAATTAAGAAAATCCCCAAAGGGGAAAAAGGGGGGGGAAAAAAAGATATTTAATTAAAAATTAAAAGAATGCATATGGTAACTATGTAGGTTTATAACTGGCAAGGGTTTTTAAAAACACTTGAAATTTTTTAAGATGTAAGGAGCCCCGCAACAAACAATATGCCCGTAATTGGTGCTTAGTGAAAATGTCAAAAACAAGCACAAGGTATGGGCTCACTGTTATTTGAAAAACCCTTTTTTCCCCCCTTCGCTAAAACTTAAACAATACGGGACAACCGGAGGAGTGGATGTGTGCCCGAAGTGAATGCCAAAAAAAATTTCTTTTGTATTTGTTTTCAGAAATATTTTTGGCCCTTTTTTCCCGCAAAAAACAATTGTATTTTCATCCCTAAATAATAATTTAACTTCACCTAAGGGCCAAAAAATAAATTTTTTAATTTTTTTTCCAAAACTAGCCCTTAAAACTATCCCCCTACTGGGCCTAACTAACTTCCTTTAAACCCCAGCCATTAATCCATCTAATATCACCGAACATAAACTAAACCGGGGGGTGAAACCCGAAAAAAAACATTTCATTTACCCGTGTTATTTCCTCATTTGTGATTGTGTATATTTAAATGATGAAAGTATTTGAGTCATTTGGATCCTATTATTCATATACAATATTTTGTTACATAATCCATGAGAAGTGTGGTGGGGATGGAGAACCTCCTGATGTGTCTGTCCTCTGTTTTATAGACGTCACATTTGTGATCTGTTAAAGACTAAATATGATATTCAATAATATATGCATTTAGATGTAAAAAAAAAATTCTGTAGATTGAATATATAACATACAACTAATTTATTCATTTTTTTATGTAAAATATATTAAGCTAACAGTAACAGAGACCGTGCAACTCTTGGGTATCTTTATTAGGGAAACGTTTCGCCACACAGTGGCTTCATCAGTCCATACATAGGAGAAGCTTGAAGAACAGGAGGAGAATGAGGTAATCAGTCCCTCAGCCTTGAGTCGATGTGGTCAGTCCATCAATCTTGAGTAGAATGCGGCATATGTGCGGAGGAGGTGGTTATAAACCGTAGGTAAGAGAGGTGCAGCTCCTTCTCCGCTCATATGCCGTATTCTACTCAAGATTGATGGACTGACCACATCGACTCAAGGCTGATGGACTGATTACCTCATTCTCCTCCTGTTCTTCAAGCTTCTCCTGTGTATGGACTGATGAAGCCACTGTGTGGCGGAACGTTTCCTTAATAAAGATACCCAAGAGTTGCACATGTGTCTAATTTATCAACATGTCGGTTCTGTGAATCATTCATCTACAATAACAAAGACCGTTCTAATTATAACATATACATGCATTTCTCTCCTTAACACATCCTTAGTTTCATCATTAACGAAAGAGGTGAAGAGTTTCTCTGGCTGTATTACTCTCATAGTAGAGGTACTGTGCTGTAGTGTTGCAATACTGACTGTCTATGATAATACAGAGTGTATCAAGTGGAAGACGCATTGATACTGCATAACTGCATAACCTGCATAACCTGTAGTTACCAGCGGTCGCAATATACACAACGAGAAGCAATTATTACTACAGAAAAAGCGCCCTTCCTCCAAAATTTGCACCAGTCAACTATAGTGATAATATAGCTTTTATTGTGGTGGAGACGGAAAAAAAAAATAGAGAAGCTAGATACAGCGATTGATAAACAAAGGTGGAGGCTCGACCGTTCGTCATTGTAGGAGTGCCAGCAGTCACCGGCTCTTCAACACGCAAGTTATACTTTTGAAATTCAATCAAATCACATATTATCGGGTAGATAATTCCCAGTAGATCCTTCATGTGTTAGCTCAAATCACCGACCAGTATGGTTTAAATAAGTGACCACTGATCGATCGATAGATGGTCCAAAACCTTGACTGGTCCGAACCCTGGACTGGTTTCAACGGTTTCGTTGTGCACCCCCTAGCGGTTATTAAAGATATTCAAGAGGTTGCTAGTAGAATTGCAGTAAATAATACCATTCAAATCATTATGAAGCTGTGTTTTAGTCTGTGGTCAGTCAAACAAACGGGCTTCCACATGCATAAATTGTCATTTCTGTGGAAATTGGTGTCACCCCCCTTGTGCAGATATCCAAGAACTAGCTACAAAGCAGTATTAAAACGGGGAAAGTGATTTTGGGTATGCCAAATGAGTTTAAAATCTGTGGACTAAAATCACAAGGGTATTAAAAGAGGTCAACATCAAAGCTGCTTTCATAGAAAACCTGGAGCTTTCTACAACAGATGGGAACATAAAAAGTCCGGGCTGAATGGTACTGCCCTTGATACGGGCCCAATGTAGTCAGAAAACTGTAAGGCTGGAGATGATTCCTGGTAGTCAGTAAATGGGGGGCTGATAGTGCTGTCCTGGGAGGACAGTAAGGGTGAAGCGGGGAGGTGCTGTCCTGGGAGACAGTAACGGTGGAAGCTGGAGTGCTGTCCTGGGAAAACAGAAATGGGGAAGCTGGAGATGCTGTCCTGGGAGCGTAATGGTGAAGCTGGAGATTTTGTCCAGGTAGTCGGGAATTATACGCAGGAAGGAATACATATGAATGACCGCATAGGGGACAGGAGCCATAGTAGGGAAACAAGTGTAGTCAAAGATTAAGATAAAACCAATATTGCAAACTAGAAATACCGCAGGAAATAGCAAACAAGAGGACTTCCCCCTAGCAATGTGAGGATATATTACCAAAAACCCAAAAAGGTGGGGGCTCCATTGTTGGTGCTAGGGAGGATGAAGTAAGACAGGGAAACATGCACCAACAGGGAAAACAGTCACAGAAACCCCAAGGCAAACGGAAACCAAGCCTGTGCACATACTATGCACTCCGGTATCTGCTGGCATGGGAAATCTGGAAAAACAGATGGGGGCGTGCAACTATGACCACCCTAGGAAATGCCATGCCCTATGACAACAGGAAAATGCAAACTCCCTTCCTGTAAGCTTTTTCACCCTGAACTGTGTACCTCTTCAGTACAGGAAGACTGTGCTATAATTTAAATTGCCAGGCATACCATCTAAAGGGGACAAAAAGATACAAAACATCCAGGCCCTGGGAAAACCTGGGTAGCACAGCCACTCAAAAGGGAGAGGGGTTTTTTTGTGCCAGGAAGGAAAAAAAACTGGCAGGAAATGGCAGAAATCGTACACCAAATCCAGTCATTCCTGGAGTGGGAACCACAGTCGATGGCCTCCACTCCAAACCAACAGATACAGATACTAATGCCGGAAAAAAAATCCCCCCCAGTACCAACAATACCACCCGTCCGATAACATTCTTCTTTGCAAATATACAGGGTCTAAAGCCAGCAACAAACAACAAAATACCTTTCATCCGTGGACTGCTTGCAGAGGCAAAGGCAATGTTCGCGGCTTTTTACTGGACCCACATAAAGGATCACTTGGGACAATGAAATATGGATCCCAGGTTACAACCTATACAGATGTGACAGAGTGAACAGGCAAAAGGGGGGGGTTGGCCTGTAAAATTGCAGAGTCACTTGTTTGCACAGAACTGCTAAATGCCTCAAATGATGTAGTGGAAGTTTTAGCAGTAAAGGTCGAGAACCAAACCTAGTCATTGTGATAGTTCTACAAGCCTCCGGATGCAACATCCCAGCAATTCCAGGAACAGCTGTTAAAAAAATTGACCACTGTTGGAAAACCTTCCAGCCCCTGCACCCAACATCTTGCTTCGGGGGGTTTTTAAACTTAAGGCACAAAATGGAGGAATTGCAAATAAATTGTTGAGTAAAAACCCCCAGGGGCAGCTCTGATGAAAACCACACTCACGCGAGCTTTTAAATCTCTGCAAAAAATTCAATTAAACCCAGCAAATAAGAGCTACTGACTGGAAAAATACACACCCCCATTTTCACTAACAATGAGATCTGATAAGAAATATCACCATATCAAAAAAAATATACCAGATCACAACTAATTGGGGTTTCAGTAGATCGCGGACCCCAGACCGCAAAATGGTTTATCCGGGGGAGCATTCACCAAATTAAAACTTCAATTAACAAAAACTAAATGGGCCAAGTAAACCAAGCCAAACCCGTTTAAAAAGCGGGGAAAGATATACTAACAACCAGACCCCAACTTATGCCTAGAACAGATTAACTCGGGGGCCTCGTGTATGCACAAGGCTTATTCCCCAAAAAAAAAAGGGGATAATGTAAACAGAAAGAGACAGGCGCTCCCCCTTTTGGCGACGGAAAAGAATAAAAGAGCGGCTAAAAGGGTCAATAAATTTTGAAAGCGTAGGGAGCACTGGTCAGAGAAATGCAAGACGAACTTAAGCTAAAAAAAATCCTTTTGGAGTCGGAATCGGGGAAGAACTAAAAGCCATAAATGAAATCGAAAAAAACCCAAATATTTCTTCTCCTATGCCAAAACAAAAACGAGAACAACGTCCAGTATTGGGCCCCTACTTAAACAAGATGGGTCCTACACAGATGACAACAAGGAAATGAGTGAGCTACTCAAGTCCCAAATGACTCAGTTTTTAGCAAGCCGCTAACCAGACTGAGAGTCGAAGATCAAATGAATTTTTTATGAGAGAGCCACAAAATTTGATTAACACAAGCCTATCCGATGTTATCCTGACGCAAATGACTTCGAACAGGCGATAAATGACATGCCCATGCACTCTGCCCCAGGGCCAGACTCATGGAACTCTGTGTTCATCAAGAACTGCAAGAAGCCCCTATCACGAGCCTTTTCCATCCTATGGAGAGGGAGCATGGACACGGGGGTCGTCCCACAGTTACTAAAAACAACAGACATAGCCCCACTCCACAAAGGGGGCAGTAAAGCAACAGCAAAGAACTACAGACCAATAGCACTAACATCCCATATCATAAAAATCTTTGAAAGGGTCCTAAGAAGCAAGATCACCACGCATCTAGAAACCCATCAGTTACACAACCCAGGGCAACATGGGTTTAGAACAGGTCGCTCCTGTCTGTCTCAACTATTGGACCACTACGACAAGGTCCTAAATGCACTAGAAGACAAAAGAATGCAGATGTAATATATACAGACTTTGCAAAAGCCTTCGACAAGTGTGACCATGGCGTAATAGCGCACAAAATGCGTGCTAAAGGAATAACAGGAAAAGTCGGTCGATGGATCTATAATTTCCTCACTAAACAGAACACAGAGAGTAGTCGTCAACAGAGTAAAGTCCGAGGCAGCTACGGTGAAAAGCTCTGTTCCACAAGGCACAGTACTCGCTCCCATCTTGTTCCTCATCCTTATATCCGACATAGACAAGGATGTCAGCCACAGCACCGTGTCTTCCTTTGCAGATGACACCCGAATCTGCATGACAGTGTCTTCCATTGCAGACACTGCAAAGCTCCAGGCAGACATCAACCAAATCTTTCAGTGGGCTGCAGAAAACAATATGAAGTTCAACGATGAGAAATTTCAATTACTCAGATATGGTAAACATGAGGAAATTAAATCTTCATCAGAGTACAAAACAAATTCTGGCCACAAATAGAGCGAAACACCAACGTCAAAGACCTGGGAGTGATCATGTCGGAGGATCTCACCTTCAAGGACCATAACATTGTATCAATCGCATCTGCTAGAAAAATGACAGGATGGATAATGAGAACCTTCAAAACTAGGGAGGCCAAGCCATGATGACACTCTTCAGGTCACTTGTTCTATCTAGGCTGGAATATTGCTGCACACTAACAGCACCTTTCAAGGCAGGTGAAATTGCCGACCTAGAAAATGTACAGAGAACTTTCACGGCGCGCATAACGGAGATAAAACACCTCAATTATTGGGAGCGCTTGAGGTTCCTAAACCTGTATTCCCTGGAACGCAGGAGGGAGAGATACATGATTATATACACCTGGAAAATCCTAGAGGGACTAGTACCGAACTTGCACACGAAAATCCCCACTACGAAAGCAAAAGACTTGGCAGACGATGCACCATCCCCCCAATGAAAAGCAGGGGTGTCACTAGCACGTTAAGAGACCATACAATAAGTGTCAGGGGCCCGAGACTGTTCAACTGCCTCCCAGCACACATAAGGGGGATTACCAACAGACCCCTGGCAGTCTTCAAGCTGGCACTGGACAAGCACCTAAAGTCAGTTCCGGATCAGCCGGGCTGTGGCTCGTATGTTGGTTTGCGTGCAGCCAGCAGCAACAGCCTGGTTGATCAGGCTCTGATCCACCAGGAGGCCTGGTCTCAGACCGGGCCGCGGGGGCGTTGACCCCCGGAACTCTCTCCAGGTAAACTCCAGGTAAACTCATTGTTGTTACGTGTCTATAAAGCCCAGATAGTGTATAATATCTTCAAACTTTGAGCTATATTTTCTAATATGAACAAGTGTTTGGGCGGCTGGAGGGCGAAAATCTTCTTCTTCTTCTTCTTCTTCTTCTTCTTATGACCAGAGCTTTGGTAAGATGGGTAAGGAAGAAGGATGGGTAAGGAAGGATGGGTAAGGAAGAAGGATGGGTAAGGATAGAAATATTGGAAAAGGGTGGGAGGGGGGAGAGAGGTAGGATATAAAAGGTAAGTGGCCCAACCACTTTGGTGCAGATTTAAAAAGTGTACGTGAAATGATAAGATATTCTTGAAGGGGTATAATACTAACCCATCAGAGTCACATATATATAACAGATATATAAGTACATGACTCTGAATTGGTAGTAAATATACAAGTTGCAATTGTTTTTTTTTTCTGTTGCACAACGGATATTTAAACGACAATGAAGGCAATAATTTTCTGGCCAGTTTATAAAGGATTACTTGACAAATTAGCTCCTTACAAGGTGTTGTCCCGCCATAGTAAATGTAGCATAATTTTAACAGTAGAATGTTATACATGATGTCTTCCTAATTGGGGGCGATGATTTTCTTAGTAAACATAGAAGGGTTCTGGTGTTAGCCAATCATCTTCATCTGCAGGGAGGTTGCTCAGTATCATTGGTCGATGGTAATCGTCTTTATGGATAAAACGACGGACCCTCTGTGGGAGAGTCATTCTTTGAGTCCTGTGAGGAGGAGTATTGATGATATAATCCGTGGTATTTACCACTTGGAGAGGATGTTCTCTATCTGGCATGTATAGTTCTTGCATTGCATAGAGTTGTTTCTCTTTCAGGGTATCAAGGCGTACATTTAAGTCAGTAATATCTTGTTGTACGTGTAAATCTGCCATTTTAACTCTGTCTCTCCTCCTGGTACCCGTAATGAAGCGAAGAGCTCTATTCTGGACCCGTTGCAACCGTAGCATGTTGGTCTTTGTTGTTAATGTCATTGGGACACAAGGGTATTCGAGTATAGGTCTTATCATTTTATACAGATGTTTTTTGACATGTGGAGGGGCTTGATTGAATCGAAAGAGACTGCTAAGACCGGCTTTGGCTATATTGATCTTTTTAGTTACATGAGATGTTGAGTGGAGCAGCCTGTCTATTTCATATCCCAAGATCTTGTTAGGATTTCTAATGGCTATAGGTGTACCTCTGATGGAGATACCCCCTTTATCTTCGATGGTTGATGCAAAACATCCTATCGTGCTAACAAGGACCTTGTCAGGATTAGTCGTAATTCTCCATTTCTTTCCCCAATTAGATGTTCGACGAAGTTCAATATTAATTTTTTTCTATGACTCTCTCATACTTGTATTTTCCTGTTACCGGAGTTGATGAGACGACTTGGATAACATCATCTGCAAATTGCGTTATAATTGTATCATTAAACTCTGGTTGAGGAAGATCATTCACATAAATGTTGAATAAAATTGGACTAAGACAAGAGCCTTGTGGGACACCAGCTGTTGGTATAAAAGGCTCTGCCGACCTGCCATGAAAGGTGGGAATGATTTTTCTTTGAGTTAAGAAGTTATATATTTATCTGAGAAATGTCCAGTTATGGTCTGGTAGGTCAGTAAGTTTGTATATAAGACCATCATGCCATAAGCTATCAAAAGCTTTATGAACATCTCTGGTGGCAATTAGGGCAAGATTCCCCTGATGTTTTAGACTTGCTACAGTATCGAAAATAATATTTATTGCATGATTGGTACATCTATGTGTTCTAAAGCCAAATTGGTTTTCAGTAAAAAGGTGATTAAACTTCATATAGTAGTTCAGTTTGTTGGAAATGATCTTCTCAAGAACTTTTCCAGTGACTTCAAGTAAGGATACAGGTCTATAGTTTTCTGGTTGATGGATGTCTTTATTGGGTTTAGCAAGAAAGATCATCCTAGCAGTCTTAAAAACAGCTGGAAAATGTCCTGAGGCCAAGATGGCATTAAAGATATTAACCAAAGAATGTTTACAATTTCTGGGTAGGAACTTTATTTGTTTCGTTGTTATTCCAGAGAGACCAGGGGCTCTATTTCTCATTCTTCCAATAACCTGACTTATTTCGAGTAATGTAATAGGTCTAGTAAGCGGGTGTGCCTTGATGTATCGATGGAAGGTAGTGGTTGTAGATCATCTAAGTTCTCATCTCTCCATTCATTTACCAACTGATAGTGATTATTAAATCGACGACTGTTATTGTGGAAGAGAATTTTCTCCCATACATCACCCATCAAATTAGCCTGGTCCTGGGGATCATCAAGTTTAATCTCAACCTCTTCATCATCATTAGTGAAGGTATGAATTAGGTAGGTAGGAGCCTTGTGCTTTGCACCTAAAAGTTGCCGAATTTTACTCCAAAATTTTGCAAGCTCTCATTTATACTGATTAGCTTTTAGAACTAGCAATTTCCATAAGTCACGTTTGTGATGACTAATCATGTTAATTAATTCTTGCCTCAATCTATACAATGTAGCTACTGGTGGTTGCCGCATTTGAAGATGTCTTCGACATTCTGTTTGATAATTTCTCATACCGTCTCTAATTTCCCTCGTAGGTTTATATTGTTGGCAGATCTTTGTGGAAGTTAATTGGCAAGTTGCATTAGTAGCATCACTTATTCGATTGTGAAGGGACCTGATCGCGTCGTCAATTGCAGTGGAAGGTAGATTTTCCAATGACACAATTTCATCTTTACCCAGAAATGCCCTGAAGTGGTCAAATCCTAGGGTGTTAAGATTGGGTTTAGGAGGTACAGGTATTCTAAATGGAGAAGTTTGTAGTTGTATTATAACAGGGATATGGTCAGATCCTACGTTTCCACCAGGAGAGATACGACGACAATGAAAGAGGTCACAGTCTCTGTCAGGACTATATCTGGTGTCCCCGGATGAGGACCAATATACGATTTAAAGAAAGGGCCTTGAAATGACAAGTTTCTGGCTGTCATGATATTAAATAGTTGTTTTCCTTTTAAGTCGCCAGTGGATTACCCACTCCACAGTTGAAGAGGGCAGGGTGATGAGCATTAAAATCTTCTGCTAAAATTGTTGGAATATTTCTGCTTAATATCCTATGTAGTGGAACTGGCTGTATATATAGTTGTCTCGGGGGGAAAAAACCAGTTCCTATCAATAGTTGACCATGAGACACCGTCACTTATATTGCAAGAATGTTATCTTCATCAACGTGAATATTTCTAAATGCATAGCTTAATTTAACTATAGTGGCTGCGCCACTATAGGGTCCTCTCGATTTCTCCACAGTAGAGTAACAACGTAATTTAATATGTTGATCAACTCTTGCAGCTGTCTCATTCAAAAGTATAATATCAAGATTGTAATTATGTAGTTCAACTTCAAGGAGGTAACGGTTGTTAAAGAAATGTTGAACATTAAGTTGGAAAATTGTAATCCCCATTATATCTTGCACTTCGCGCGTGTACTGCGGTCTGAACGTCCGCAAGTAAATTCATGTTTGGTATCCACACTATCCCTGCTGGACTCGTCAAGGGGAGGAGGGAAATTCTGAGTAGTTGCTTGTGTACTAAAAGTGTCACCATCCTCACTAGAGTTGGTAATATTAGCAGAATCATTAGAGTCATTATCAGGTGTGATATTCCCAGTTTCAGGAAGCAGAGGTTCATGAGAGTTAATGGGAGACTGTGGAGGCTCCAAGGGAAAATTTGGTAGGCCAGGTGAATTACCCTGGGAAAGTTCCTGGTCAACAGGATCAGCTACAATAGCGGAAGAGTAAGCACCAATCTCTGGGGCATGATTAGGGTCAGGTATTGACTCATCGGGTTGAGGGGAGTTGACAACCTGGGTATGCGAGGCGGGTGATCCCTGAACAAGGGATGAATTAGGCTTATTTGTAGAGGTAGAGTAGGGCACATACTTCTTGTTTTGAGAGGGCTGGGCCATAATAACCTTAACATTACCTGGGATAGTAATGGGAGTGACCCCATTAGCCATTAACAAATCATTGAAAATATTAGAGCAGAGTTGAATGTCACCACCTGCTATGTCCTTGGCCATCATATACATTAGTTGTGCTCTCGTCATATCCCCGGCTGAGGATACCTGAGACATGGGAGGTGAGGCTGAACCTTGTGGTTGCGTTTGTGTATGTTGTAGGTGAGGGTTAGATTGGGGCACTCCAAGAGGGGCAGAATTCCAAACATTGGAACCGGTGGAAGAGACCTGAGGAGTCCCACTAGATCCAGGCAAAGCTGAGAAGGAAGTCTGGGACATTGTTGGAGGTGCCTGGGGAGTGGTCTTCGAAGAATTGGATAGTTTCTTGGCTTCTAGAATTTTCTGTATTACCTTTTTCCTCTTAGGACAGATAGCAGAAACAGCATGGTGTTTTTATTGCAGAGGACACACTTGGACTTAGTTTTATTATGACAATCTTTAAAAGAATGTTGCATTTGTTGGTGGTATGACCAAATGCGTAACATTTGAAACATTGTGTAACACTGACAAACCGCTCAAGAGAGATTTGGTCAGGTGTACATCTGGTGCCAAAACATTTGAAACCATTTTGACACACTAGTTTGGCTGCTTCAGGTGTCTCAATTATAAACTTCAGTGTTACCTGGTTGTTGCCAGGTTTAGAGAATTTATGTGCTTGGACAGCCTTAAATTCAGAATTCTCCCTATTAAAGTCATCAACAAGTTCATTCACTTCGCTCTCTCTCATGAAACTGTTAATTCTGGCAACAAACACAGTTCGTTGGGCTTGATAGCTTTCAGGTGCAATTGGGTTGATACCAAAAGTCTTCAATTTGTCCAGGACGTCCTGCTTAAGCAGTTGAAGTAACTCTTCTTCAGAAGAGAGGAGAAGTACTACCCCAGCGTGAGTTTGAAAAACATCCACTGGAGCAACAGTTGAAATCGAACAAATACATTCTAGAATTTCTTTCTTCGACTTTTGATTGTCATCAACACGTAATCTTACTCTTATTCGTGCCATGATGTCCAGGAAGGTACATCTGGCACAGAAGTTGCTTTAACAAAAATGGCTTTTCCTTAGTGTTAGTCCTGACGTCCTATTTCAGCTGACTTATGAAGGTCAGCCCCTGAGATAGCCTACCCTCGAGTGGTGAGGGGGACACGGGGCCCAAGGCAAAGATCGGCCGGATTTTAAAAAAACCACACGGGCTACCGGATGGTCAAAATGCCTTGTGTTAACTCGCCAAAGGCGAAGTTGCCGAAAAAGAAGAAGATAGGAAAGTCAGAAGGATTCAATGTATGTAGTGTGTGGGCCAGTATAGATGTTTGTGTGAGGGGAGGATGGAGGATGGGGAAGAGAGGGGTGAACAAGCAAGCAAGTCACCGCCTTACACTCTTGATGGGATGGGGCTCGAAGTGACTGCAAGCAAGTTTTCTCTCAACTCTGGTCGAGAACAACTCAGGATAACCCAAGAAAACAGTGTTCAGAGTAGCTCTGATCGAGAGTTACTCAGGATAACCGAAGAGCAGGAACGACGACGTCTTCTCTCCACGGCGGCTACACGACGACTCCTGTCTATTTCCTGTCACCTGAGCAAAGGCAAGGAGATTGGCGTTTATATAGGCGTCAGTGGACTCTGCTCTCGTCTGTTACACGTCCATATCCACTGACGCCTATATAAACGCCAGTCTCCTTGCCTTTGCTCCAGAGTATCTACGACCACGGTGCTCTCAACACCAACTCCAAGGCTGAAGGACTGTTTACCTCATCTTTCGTATATAGTTCTTCTGTCTTCTAATTATGTCCTAGAATCTGTATTGACAAAGCCACTGGATGGTGAAACGTCTTCTGTAAAGATAACCAGATGTTGTACATGTGTCTTAACTTTCATCTTGTTTCAGCTTGTTTGATTGGGTTAAACTGCAGTTCTTGGACCTCTTGAGTGTGATAATTTACAGCTACTGTGTTTGTCCCGTGAGTTGAGGTAGAGGTGGCTGGGATTGTTAAATACCGGGGCTACCTCTTTGGAATCACGCAACTCAGGTTGAGAAACATCGTTGAATAAAGAGACCAGAAATACACAATACTGTGACTGGAACAATACACAAATACCCGCACATACGAGGAAGTTTTGACGACGTTTCCGTCCGATTTGGGCCATTGACTTATTACACCAAATCATAAACATTCTAATTTATGCTGTTGTAAGTAATGATCCGGCGAACACCACATTCAGGATCCCAGTGACTACCGTGAAAACCCCTGACCAAACTCCTTCAGTTCAGTATTGAAAATCGCTTGGTTTTCACTTCGTTACAATCATTAGTGTCTCTTGCTTTGTGATTGTGGGTTTAATTACATTCACCAATAAATAATTTTTCATTGTCTGAAGAGCCCCATGTCAGTCCTTCTTGAAATAAAGGGTATAAAAAAAACCGACACAATGAAAAAATAATGGATTTTGACAGGGTCAATAAAGGATCACTAAACCATTATTGGTTAGACAAGAAACGTAGCGAACATATGACATATTTAAAACATTAAAATGGTATAAATACCGAAAAGTTGTTAGGTAAACAATAGAACAGTGGGTACCCTTATTTCGAAACGTTTCGCCTAAACAGTAGGCTCTTAAGTCGGGAAACAGAAAGTTATGAAAGCAGAAGAGACTTGAAGACGATTTTAATCATTTCCCATCACCCTAAGTTTTGAGGTGGTCAGTCCCTCAGTCCTGGAGAAGAGCATTGTCCAAGTCTGAAACAAAAAGTGAATATGTATGTAAATGTTCGCCAAGACTAGTCCTGGCACGGGTCACTTGCGATGACCGCTCTGGCTCCCGATGGGAAAGGTTTCACAATGATGCGAGCAGCGCTCAAGGCCCTTGGTCAGTTCAACTGGTGCATCTCAAGCGACCCATTGTAACTATGGACACTGCGAGGAGGAGATATGTCATTATCACAGGTAACAGCTTGTCGGTTTTCGTTGACCCCAGGGTTTACACTATTGGTGCCGCGTCATTCTGGGTCCTCTGGGAGGAATATCACCCCTATTTGGGCTGCGATGTCTCAGTAGCTTCCCCACTCTAGAATAGTGTGTTGGGGCCGCTGGACAACGTGCTGACATTTACTGGCGAAATTCCTCCTCAGGCCGGGTCTACCATAAACTTGGTTTTGAAAAGCCCAAACGAACCCCGATGGATGGCGGTACACTCCCGCTCTGGACCACTTCTATCATATGGGGGGTGGGGAACGTAGGTCATAGTAGAACGAGATTTGGGGAAAGGTCAGGTCCCTCTCAAATCCGCCGTTCTCACTGGGTAAAGTTGTCGAAGTTGATTTCAGGTCTGACCAAGATACCCTTGTCTGCAGGTGTCTGACAGATTGAAATTATAATTTTAAAATACCAAGGTTGTAGGTAGACTATGAACAATCTCTTCTCCAACTGAGGGACTGACCACCTCAAAACTTTAAAGGTGATGGGTAGAAAGACATTACCTCTGTATGTTAGAAGTGATCAAGGTCCCAGGACCGAAACGTTTTCTAATAAATATGTCATAGTGTTTGCTTACGTGTCTTTCTAAACCAACTTGTCGGTATTTATTACCAAGGTTTATACCATACTCAGTTAGTGACTCGATCAAGCCCACTATGTGGGCGAATCGTTGTCAATAAAGGATCACATTATACTTCTTATGTGTTTATTTTTCCACTCAGGTTCTTCTTACTATGACAGGTCCTTGTTCAGCTAGTAATTTATTTTGGTCCTTAGCTCATATAATATTTACCACATTTTCCTGGGTACTGTCCTTATCTAAGTGCAGTCAGTGTCACCAGTGTTAATCTTATCTAAGTGCAGTCAGTGTCACCAGTGTTAATCTTGTAGATGAATGGTTCAGAGAACCGACATGTTGTTGAATTAGACACATGTGCAACTCTTGGGTATGGTAGGTAAGACACATAGGCAACAGTTAGGCAACTTTATTCCGAAACGTTTCGCCTACACAGTAGGCTTCTTCAGTCGAATACAGAAAGTAGGCAGGAACAGTAGAGATGTGAAGACGATGTAATCAGTCCATCACCCTTGAAGTCGTAGAATTTGAGGTTGTCAGTCCCTCAGCCTGGAGAAGTTCAGTTCCAAACTAGATAGTTCCTGACTTTGGAACTGAACTTCTCCAGGCAGAGGGACTGACAATCTCAAATTCTACACTTCAAGGGGTGATGGACTGATTACATCGTCTTCACATCTCTACTGTTCCTGCCTACTTTCTGTATTCGACTGAAGAAGCCTACTGTGTAGGCGAAACGTTTCGGAATAAAGTTGCCTAACTGTTGCCTATGTGTCTTACCTACCAACCTGTCGGTATTGTATACCATTTTGATGTTCATACCATTTTGATGGTCAACTCTTGGGTATCTTTCTTGAGGAAACGTTTCGCCACACAGTGGTTTCATCAGTCCATACAAAGGAGAAACTTGAAGAACAGGAGGAGAATGAGGTAATCAGTCCCTCAGCCTTGAGTCGATGTGGTCAGTCCATCAATCTTGAATAGAATACGGTATATGAGCGGAGGAGCAGCTTATAAACCGTAGACAGGTGAGGGGCAGCAGTCGTAGGTGGTGTCACATTTGTCCAATGTGGAAGTAGGTCTTGCCCAAGGGTTAGGCAAGTGAAGAATTCCCAAGTATTAAGATCCCAAGAAGTTGCAGTGTCTGACAGGATTGTAGATGAATGGTTCAGAGAACCGACATGTTGTTGAATTAGACACATATGCAACTCTTGGGTATCTTTATTGAGGAAACGTTTCGCCACACAGCGGCTTCATTAGTCCATACAAACATTAAAATGGTATAAAATACCGACAGATTGTTAGGCAAGACACACATGCAACAGTCAGGTATCTTTATTTCGAAACGTTTCGCCTACACAGTAGGCTTCTTCAGTCGAGTACAGAAAAGTTGATAGAAGCAGAAGAGACTTGAAGACGATGTAATCAGTCCATCACCCTTAAAGTTTTGAGGTGGTCAGTCCCTCAGTCTGGAGAAGAGCATTGTTCCAAAGTTTGAAACAATATGGAGTTGAAGTGACAGGATGGAGCCTTATATAGCGCCAGGAGGTGAGGGCAGGTCACTAGTAGAACGCAGATGTTGGAAGGTCAGGTCCCTCTCAAATCCAGCCGCTCTCACTAGTAGAAGTAAGAATGTAGTCGTCGGGAGGTCATGCCCCTCTCAAATCCAGCCATTCTCACTAGTAGAGGCAGTCGTAGTGGATTCCAGGTCTGTACCAAGATACCCTTGTGTTGCAGTGTCTGACAGCTTGAACATTAAAATGGTATAAAATACCGACAGATTGTTAGGCAAGACACACATGCAACAGTTAGGTATCTTTATTTCGAAACGTTTCGCCTACACAGTACGCTTCTTCAGTCGAGTACAGAAAAGTTGATAGAAGCAGAAGAGACTTGAAGACGATGTAATCAGTCCATCACCCTTAAAGTTTTGAGGTGGTCAGTCCCTCAGTGAGGGACTGGATTTGAGAGGGACCTGACCTCCCAACATCTGTTCTACTAGTGACCTGTCTCACCTCCTGGCGCTATATAAGGCTCCATCCTGTCACTTCAACTCCATATTGTTTCAAACTTTGGAACAATGCTCTTCTCCAGACTGAGGGACTGACCACCTCAAAACTTTAAGGGTGATGGACTGATTACATCGTCTTCAAGTCTCTTCTGCTTCTATCAACTTTTCTGTACTCGACTGAAGAAGCCTACTGTGTAGGCGAAACGTTTCGAAATAAAGATACCTAACTGTTGCATGTGTGTCTTGCCTAACAGTCCATACAAAGGAGAAACTTGAAGAACAGGAGGAGAAAGAGGTAATCAGGACAAATGTGACACCACCTACGACTGCTACCCCTCACATGTATACAGTTTACAAGCTGCTTCTCCGCTCATGTACCGTATTCTGAAGATTGAGACACTTATGCAGCATATGGGAATCATTATTCAGGAAACGTTTCGCCACACAGTGGCCTCATCAGTCCAATACAAAGAGGAAGGCGTAAGGAGAGGAGGAGTATGAGGTAATCAGTCCCTCAACCTGGAGTCGATGTGTTCAGTCCATCAATCTTGTAGAATGCACAGCAAAGGGCCGTAGACGTGGCTTATATACTGTAGTGAGGTGAGGTGAAGCAGGCGGAGGCGGGGTCATAGTGGTACCATCCACTAGTCGAAGTAGGTCTTCTCCGCTCATATACCGTATTCTATTCAAGATTGATGGACTGACCATATAGACTCAAGGCTGAGGGACTGATTACCTCATTCTCCTCCTGTTCTTCAAGTTTCTCCTTTGTATGGACTGATGAAGCCACTGTATGGCGAAACGTTTCCTCAATAAAGATACCCAAGGGTTGCACATGTGTCTAATTCAACAACAGTGTTGAGGATTGAGACACTTATGCAGCATATGGGAATCTTTATTCAGGAAACGTTTCGCCACACAGTGGCTTCATCAGTCCAATACAAAGAGGAAGGCGTAAGGAGAGGAGGAGTATGAGGTAATCAGTCCCTCAGCCTGGAGTCGATGTGTTCAGTCCATCAATCTTGTAGAATGTACAGCATAGGGCCGTAGACGTGGCTTATATACTGTAGTGAGGTGAGGTGAAGCAGGCGGAGGCGGGGTCATAGTGGTATCATCCACTAGTCGAAGTAGGTCTTCGTCCAAAGGTTGAACAAGTGTTGAAGAATTCTTTGTAACAAGATCCCATGATGGACTGAACACATCGACTCCAGGCTGAGGGACTGATTACCTCATACTCCTCTTCTCCTTACGCCTTCCTCTTTGTATTGAACAGATGAAGCCACTGTGTGGCGAAACGTTTCCTGAATAAAGATTCCCATATGCTGCATAAGTGTCTCAATCCTCAACCTGTCTGTTTTCCAAACCATTCATCACAACAACAGTGTTAATCTTACCTAAGTGCAGTCAGTGTCACCAGTGTTAATCTTACCTAAGTGCAGTCAGTGTCACCGGTGTTAATCGTAGAACATAAGAACATAAGAACATTAGTGGTGACGTGTACTTAGCTCAGTGAGGACGTATCAAGTGTGCTCTCTACTGACTGGGAGCTAAGCACCTGGGCGTAACATGTGACATAGGTGCTGGCAGGTAGCTAAGCGCCTGGGAGGAACATGTAACATAGGTGGTGGCAGGTAGCTAAGCACCTGGGTGCAACATGCAACATAGGTGCTGGCAGGTAGCTAAGCACCTGGGGCAACATGAAACATAGGTGGTGGCAGGTAGCTAAGCACCTGGGTGCAACATATAACATAGGTGCTGGCAGGTAGCTAAGCACATGGGGGCAACATGAAACATAGGTGGTGGCAGGTAGCTAAGCGCCTGGGTGCAACATGCATCATAGGTGCTGGCAGGTGGCTAAGCACCTGGGGGCAACATGAAACATAGGTGGTGGCAGGTAGCTAAGCACCTGGGTGCAACATATAACATAGGTGCTGGCAGGTAGCTAAGCACATGGGGGGAACATGAAACATAGGTGGTGGCAGGTAGCTAAGCACCTGGGTGTAACATGTAACATAGGTGCTGTCAGGTAGCTAAGCACATGGGTGTAATATGTAACATAGGTGCTGGCAGGTAGCTAAGCACCTGGGTGCAACATGTAACATAGGTGGTGGCAGGTAGCTAAGCACCTGGGTGCAACATGTAACATAGGTGCTGGCAGGTAGCTTAGCACCTGGGTGCAACATGTAACATAGGTGCTGGCAGGTAGCTTAGCACCTGGGTGCAACATGTAACATAGGTGCTGGCAGGTAGCTTAGCACCTGGATGCAACATGTAACATAGGTGCTGGCAGGTAGCTAAGCACCTGGGTGCAACATGTAACATAGGTTGCTGGCAGGTAGCTTAGCACTGGGTGCAACATGTAACATAGGTGCTGGCAGGTAGCTAAGCACCTGGGTGCAACATGTAACATAAGTGCTGGCAGGTAGCTTAGCACCTGGGTTCAACATGTAACATAGGTGCCGGCAGGTAGCTTAGCACCTGGATGCAACATGTAACATAGGTGCTGGCAGGTAGCTTAGCACCTGGGTGCAACATGTAACATAGGTCCGGCAGTAGCTTAGGCACCTGGGTGCAACATGTACATAGGTGCTGGCAGGTAGCTTAGCACCTGATCAACATGTAACATAGGTCTGGCAGGTAGCTTAGCACCTGGGTGCAACATGTAACATAGGTGCTGGGCAGGTAGCTTAGCACCTGGGTGCAACATGTAACATGGGTGCCGGCAGGTAGCTTAGCACCTGGGTGCAACATGTAACATAGGTGCTGGCAGGTAGCTTAGCACCTGGGTGCAACATGTAACATAGGTGCCGGCAGGTAGCTTAGCACCTGAGTGTAACATGTAACGCAGGTGCTGGCAGGTAGCTTAGCACCTGGTGCAACATGTAACATAGGTGCTGGCAGGTAGCTTAGCACCTGGGTGCAACATGTAACATAGGTGCTGGCAGGTAGCTTAGCACCTGGGTGCAACATGTAACATAGGTGCTGGCAGGTAGCTTAGCACCTGGGTGCAACATGTAACATAGGTGCTGGCAGGTAGCTTAGCACCTGGTGCAACATGTAACATAGGTGCTGGCAGGTAGCTTAGCACCTGGTGCAACATGTAACATAGGTGCTGCAGGTAGCTTAGCACCTGGGTGTAACATGTAACGCAGGTGCTGGCAGGTAGCTTAGCACCTGGGTGTAACATGTAACGCAGGTGCCGGCAGGTAGCTTAGCACCTGGGTGCAACATGTAACATAGGTGCTGGCAGGTAGCTTAGCACCTGGGTGTAACATGTAACGCAGGTGCTGGCAGGTAGCTTAGCACCTGGGTGCAACATGTAAACATAGGTGCTGGCAGGTAGCTTAGCACCTGGGTGTAACATGTAACGCAGGTGCTGGCAGGTAGCTTAGCACCTGGTGCAACATGTAACATAGGTGCTGGCAGGTACTTAGCACCTGGGTGTAACATGTAACGCAGGTGCTGGCAGGTAGCTTAGCACCTGGGTGCAACATGTAACGCAGGTGCTGGCAGGTAGCTTAGCACCTGGGTGCAACATGTAACATAGGTGCTGGCAGGTAGCTTAGCACCTGGGTGCAACATGTAACATAGGTGCTGGCAGGTAGCTTAGCACCTGGGTGTAACATGTAACGCAGGTTGCTGGCAGGTACTTAGCACCTGGGTGCAACATGTAAACGCAGGTGCTGGCAGTAGCTTAGCACCTGGGTGCAACATGTAACATAGGTGCTGGCAGGTAGCTTAGCACCTTCCAGCATATCCAAAGCTTTGTAAATCCATGTCAGATTCTGAGAAGCGTCTTAGCTCAACTATACAACATGACTATTAATAATATCACTGAAGATGAGGGAGGTACAGCAGTTGTCTCAGACCGGTAACCCAGCGAAAGGCCTCAGTCAAATGACCAAAAGCTCTAACGGCGGGTCATCATCTGACTAAGACCCGCGTCAGGAAGCACTTGTCCTGTTTCCTGACGAACCTTACCTATCGTGTAACTATCCAGCATTTACTAACTTTTCGGCTATATGAAATATTAACTCATATTAACTCATATTCGCCCTATGTATACTACTCCTAGAAATGATCTAGATTCTCAAGGAATGTCTGGACTAGGAACCAGACCTAATGATCGTCCAGAAATATTTGTTAACTTCCCCAGTCCTCTGTCTTTTAGTCCTATCAGAAAGCATCAGTTTCATAGGCTAGAAAGCTTCGTAAAGTTACAAAATGAACACAGACGAAGTTGAATGAAGAAAAAACAAAGTGGAAACTATTCGTTATCAAAGACAACAGTCTACTAATTAACTACAACCTTCAGAAAGAACACAGTAAACATTTCACGTACAAAAAAGCAACTCCAATGGTACCTAAGTTCATGGAGAGTGATGTGGTTACAATGATGTAGTATGTGAGACTTAGGCGCGTGCTCTGATCTCACCACACAAACACTGGCCACATTTATTACATACTAAATTTACAGGTAGAACGTAGAATTGTGGAGAAATATTACCAGTACATTAATTATGAGACTGTCCTTGGAACATAATTTATTACCAGCGAGTTACCAACACACGTGTCATAACATGTAACGGAAGTAAAGACAAACCTGTGTAAACTTTGCTCACGAAATGATCGTTTTTGTTAGACGATTCAGAGACACGAATAAATAATCATTCGTAACACTATTTCAGTTAATCCCGCTTAAAGATTTCTTTCACTGTATTACCGAAGACACAGGAATATCTTATTAATTATATAGGGTGAGATATAATAATAATTATAAAATAACTCGCATAATTGTGTGTTCTACACAGAAAAACAAAGATAAAAAAAAAAGCAAGTCAGGTATGAGTTGTGCAACATCAGCTGATGTTGCACAGCGTAACTAGTTCATCTCAGGTATTAAAAATTATTTTTGTAGTGAGAAATAATATGAAATGTTGAATATGAACATTTCTGAGAAACGAGTAAATGGAATATTATAATAGATATTATCTGATCTTCTCACTTGTTCTTCCTTACCTGTTCTTATTATAATAATTTATCATGTTGTAGTTAAGAAACTTTAGATACACAGATACATAGATATATACTGAGATACTGAGATATATACTGAGATACTGAGATATATACTGAGATACTGAGATACATACTGAGATACTGAGATATATACTGAGATACTAGTAATATACTGAGATATTGAAACATACTGAGTTTGAGTATAATGAGATACTGAGATATAATATGAGATACTGAGATATTCTGAGATACTAGTAAATGAGATACATACTGAGATACTAGATACATTACTGAATTTGAGATACTGAATACTTTACTAAATTATGAGATATATATAACAATATTTACTAGAAACAGTACAAGATACAACTAATGAGTATATACTGAGATACTGAGATACATACTGAATACTGAGATTATATGAAATACTGAGATAATACTGAGATACTGAATATATATAATACTGAAGATATATACTGAGATACTGAATATATACTGAGATAACAGATAACTACTGAATACTGAGATATATACTGAGATACTGAATATATACTGAAAATAACGTACATAGATAATACTGAGATACGAGATAATACTGAGATACTGAAGATACTAGTACTGAGATACTGAGATACATACTGAGATACTGAACTATATACTGAGATATACTGAGATACTATACATAACTAGATACTAGATATAAATACATGAATAACTGAGATAATAATGAGATACTGAGATACAATACTGAGATACTGAGATACATAACTGAGAGAGATATATACTGAGATACTGAGATATATACGAGATACTGAGATATATACTGAGATACTGAGATATATACTGAGATACAAGAACAAGATACATACTGAATACTGGATATATACTGAGATACTGAGATATATCTGAGATACTGAGATACATACTGAGATACTGAGATATATACTGAGATACTGAGATATATACTGAGATACTGAGATAATACTGAATACTGAGATAAACTGAGATACACAGATATAATACAACTGAGATATATACTGAGATACTGAGAAATACTGAGATACTGAGATATATACTGAGATACTGAGATATTACTGAGATAATACATGAGATAATACTGAATACTGAGATATATACTGAGATACTGAGATAATACTGAGATACTGAGATAAACATTACTGAGATACTGAGATATATACTGAGATACTGAGATATATACTGAGATACTGAGATATATACTGAGATACTGAGATATATACTGAGATACTGAGATACATAGATACAACTGAGATACTGAGATATATACTGAGATACTGAGATATATACTGAGATACTGAGATACATACTGAGATACTGAGATATATACTGAGATACTGAGATATATACTGAGATACTGAGATATATACTGAGATACTGAGATACATACTGAGATACTGAGATATATACTGAGATAACTGAGATATATACTGAGATACTGAGATACTATACTGAGATACATATGAGAACTGAATATACTGAGATACTGAGATATATACTGAGATACACAGATACATAGATACATACTGATATACTGAGATATATACTGAGATACTGAGATACATACTGAGATACTGAGATACATACTGAGATACTGAGATATATACTGAGATACTGAGATATATACTGAGATACTGAGATATATACTGAGATACTGAGATATATACTGAGATACACAGATACATAGATACATACTGAGATACTGAGATATATACTGAGATACTGAGATATATACTGAGATACACAGATACATAGATACATACTGAGATACTGAGATATATACTGAGATACTGAGATATATACTGAGATACTGAGATAATACTGAGATACTGAGATAATACTGAGGATACTGAGATAATACTGAGATACTGAGATAATACTGAGATACTGAGATATATACTGAGATACTGAGATAATATACTGAGATACTGAGATATATACTGAGATACTGAGATATATACTGAGATACTGAGATATATACTGAGATACTGAGATATATACTGAGATACTGAGATACATACTGAGATACTGAGATATATACTGAGATACTGAGATATATACTGAGATACTGAGATACTATACTGAGATACTGAGATATATACTGAGATACTGAGATAATACTGAGATACTGAGATATATACTGAGATATAGAATATCAATACTGAGATACTGAGATATATACTGAGATACTGATTATACTGAGATATATACTGAGATACTGAGATACATACTGAGATAACTAGATACTAGATACATACTGAGATACTGAGATATATACTGAGATACTGAGATATATAGACTGAGATACTACGAGATACTAGATACATACTGAGATACTGAGATATATACTGAGATACTGAATAATACTGAGATACTGAGATAATACTGAGATACTGAGATATATACTGAGATACTGAGATACATACTGAGATACTGAGATATATACTGAGATACTGAGATATATACTGAGATACACAGATACTGAGATACATACTGAGATACTGAGATATATACTGAGATACTGAGATATATACTGAGATACGATATACTGAGATACATACTGAGATACGAGATATATACTGAGATACTGAGATATATACTGAGATACTGAGATAATACTGAGATACTGAGATACATACTGAGATACTGAGATATATACTGAGAATAACTGAGATATGACATACTGAGATATTGAGATACATATGAGATACTGAGATAATACTGAGATATAATTACTGAGATACTGAGATATATACTGAGATACTGAGATATATACTGAGTACTGAGATACATCTGAGATACTGAGATAATACTGAGATACTGAGAATATATACTGAGATACTGAGATACATACTGAGATACTGAGATAATACTGAGATACTGAGATATATACTGAGATACAGAATATACTGAGATACTGAGATACATACTGAGATACTGAGATACATACTGAGATACTGAGATACATACTGAGATACTGAGATATATACTGAGATACTGAGATATATCTGAGATACTGAGATACATACTGAGATACTGAGATACATACTGAGTACTGAGATAATACTGAGATACTGAGATATATACTGAGATACTGAGTATATACTGAGATACTGAGATACATACTGAGATACTGAGATATATACTGAGATACTGAGATATATACTGAGATACTGAGATCATACTGAGATACTGAGATAATACTGAGATACTGAGATACATACTGAGATACTGAGATACATACTGAGATACTGAGATAATACTGAGTACTGAGATAATACTGAGATACTGAGATATATACTGAGATACTGAGATAACTGAGATACTGAGTATATATAACTGAGATACTAGATTGATACATACTGAGATACTGAGATAATACTGAGATACTGGATAATACTGAGATACTGAGAATATATACTGAGATACTGAGATACATACTGAGATACTGAGATACATACTGAGATACTGAGATATATACTGAGATACTGAGATACATACTGAGATACTGAGATATATACTGAGATACTGAGATACATACTGAGATACTGAGATACATACTGAGATACTGAGATATATACTGAGATACTGAGATACATACTGAGATACTGAGATAATAATACTGAGATAACTGAGATGATACATACTGAGATACTGAGATTACATACTGAGATACTGAGATATATACTGAGATACTGAGATACATACTGAGATACTGAGATATATACTGAGATACTGAGATACATACTGAGATACTGAGATATATACTGAGATACTGAGATATATACTGAGATACACAGATACATAGATACATACTGAGATACTGAGATACATACTGAGATACACAGATACATAGATACATACTGAGATACTGAGATACATACTGAGATACTGAGATACATACTGAGATACTGAGATACATACTGAGATACTGAGATATATACTGAGATACTGAGATATATACTGAGATACACAGATACATAGATACATACTGAGATACTGAGATATATACTGAGATACTGAGATACATACTGAGATACTGAGATATATACTGAGATACTGAGATACATACTGAGATACTGAGATATATACTGAGATACTGAGATATATACTGAGATACACAGATACATAGATACATACTGAGATACTGAGATACATACTGAGATACACAGATACATAGATACATACTGAGATACTGAGATACATACTGAGATACTGAGATACATACTGAGATACTGAGATACATACTGAGATACTGAGATACATACTGAGATACACAGATACATAGATACATACTGAGATACTGAGATATATACTGAGATACTGAGATACATACTGAGATACTGAGATATATACTGAGATACTGAGATATATACTGAGATACACAGATACATAGATACATACTGAGATACTGAGATACATACTGAGATACACAGATACATAGATACATACTGAGATACTGAGATACATACTGAGATATATACTGAGATACTGAGATATATACTGAGATACACAGATACATAGATACTGAGATACTGAGATACATACTGAGATACTGAGATACATACTGAGATACTGAGATACATACTGAGATACTGAGATATATACTGAGATACTGAGATATATACTGAGATACACAGATACATAGATACATACTGAGATACTGAGATACATACTGAGATACTGAGATATATACTGAGATACTGAGATATATACTGAGATACACAGATACATAGATACATACTGAGATACTGAGATACATACTGAGATACTGAGATACATACTGAGATAGATATATACTGAGATACACAGATACTGAGATATATACTGAGATACTGAGATATATACTGAGATACTGAGATATATACTGAGATACATACTGAGATACATACTGAGATACATAGATATATACTGAGATACTGAGATACACAGATATATACTGAGATACACAGATACATAGATGCATACTGAGATACTGAGATACATACTGAGATACATACTGAGATACTGAGATAACTGAGATACTGTGATACATACTGAGATACATAGAGACATACTGAGATACAGATATATACTGAGATACACAGATACATAGATGCATACTGAGATACATACTGAGATACATAGATACATACTGAGATACTGAGATACATACTGAGATACATAGATACATACTGAGATACTGAGATACACAGATATATACTGAGATACAGATACATAGATGCATACTGAGATACTGAGATACATACTGAGATACATAGATATATACTGAGATACATAGATATATACTGAGATACACAGATACATAGATGCATACTGAGATACTGAGATACATACTGAGATACTGAGATACATACTGAGATACACAGATACATAGATGCATACTGAGATGCTGAGATACATACTGAGATACACAGATACATAGATCCATACTGAGATACACAGGTACATAGATACATACTGAGATACGCAGATACATAGATCCATACTGAGATACACAGATACATAGATACATACTGAGATACACAGATACATAGATACATAGATACATACTGAGATACTGAGATATATACTGAGATACTCAGATGCACATATACATAGATACATACTGAGATACACAGATACATAGATGCATACTGAGATACTGAGATACATACTGAGGTACACAGATACATAGATGCATACTGAGATACTGAGATACATACTGAGATACACAGATACACATATACATAGATACATACTGAGATACACAGATACATACTGAGATACACATACATAGATACATACTGAGATACACAGATACATAGATACATACTGAGATACAGATACATTGATACATACTGAGATATATACTGAGATACACAGATACATACTGAGATACACAGATATATACTGAGATACACAGATACACATATACATAGATACATACTGAGATACACAGATACATACTGAGATACACAGATATATACTGAGATACACAGATACACATATACGTAGATACATACTGAGATACACAGATACATAGATACATACTGAGATACTGAGATATATACTGAGATACACAGATACACATATACATAGATACATACTGAGATACAGATACATAGATACATACTGAGATACACAGATACATAGATGCATACTGAGATACACAGATACATAGATGCATACTGAGATACACAGATATATACTGAGATACACAGATATATACTGAGATACACAGATACATAGATGCATACTGAGATACACAGATACATAGATGCATACTGAGATACTGAGATACACAGATATATACTGAGATACACAGATACATAGATACATACTGAGATACTGAGATACACAGATATATACTGAGATACACAGATACATAGATACATACTGAGATACACAGATACATAGATACATACTGAGATACTGAGATATATACTGAGATACACAGATACACATATACATAGATACATACTGAGATACACAGATACATAGATACATACTGAGATACAGATACATTGATACATACTGAGATATATACTGAGATACACAGATACACATATACATAGATACATACTGAGATACACAGATACATAGATACATACTGAGATACTGAGATATATACTGAGATACACAGATACACATATACATAGATACATACTGAGATACATAGATACATACTGAGATAGATACATTGATACATACTGAGATACAGATACATAGATACATAAATACAGAGTGAGATACACAGATACATAGATACATACTGAGATATATAGATACATAAATACATAGTGAGATACACAGATACATAGATACATACTGAGATACATAGATACATACTGAGGGTCAGCCTTTTAAACAAGTCTCGGAAAGACTCAAGTCTTTGCCTGTCTAGAAGAAAGACTGCTCTTGACAAAACAGAATTGGCAGAAATAATTACCTTCTGATACATGTACTCTTTAGAAGCTTGTGATGGAGCTGTAATTAACGTTCTACGTCAGTGAATGTAGATGCTAAGAAGCTACTGCACTTGTTTGATCTCAGTCGGAATTCCGGTACTTCTCCTATCAAGTCAGCCGTTTTGTTGATCGGTAATGATGTGCAACAAGCTAGCATATGTAAGGAACCACTAGTTTTTTTATTAACACATCGGCCGATTCCCACCAAGGCAGGGTGGCCCGAAAAAGAAAAACTTTCATCATTCACTCCATCACTGTCTTGCCAGAGGGGCGAGTTACACTACAGTTATAAAACTGAGGAGACATAGGGTAGAAGTTTACAGAGAAAATACTACTTTGTTCCCTATGAGTGTAGTCACTAGCGCTATATCAAGAATTTAACAACCATCCTTGCAACCTGTGAAGTGTTAGGTAAGACACATATGCAACAGTTAGGTATCTTTATTACGAAACGTTTCGCCTACACAGCAGGCTTCTACAGTCGAGAACAGAAAAGTTGATAGAAGCAGAAGAGACTTGAAGACGATGTAATCAGTCCATCACCCTTAAAGTTTTGAGGTGGTCAGTCCCTCTGTCTGGAGAAGAGTATTGTTCCGATGTCTGTAGAAGCCTACTGTGTAGGCGAAACGTTTCGTAATAAAGATACCTAACTGTTGCATATGTGTCTTACCTAACAACCTGTCGGTATTTTATACCATTTTAATGTTCAACCTGTGAAGTCAGCGATGATGGTGATGAGTTTCAGTACGCTCTACGCCAATGTTGTGTCTTACATCTTTCCTTAAAATTACGAGGTGTCCTAGTCAGACATATCGGAATTTAAATTTCTGACTCGTGAGGGATCAAGGATCAGTTTGTTGACCAGTCTCTAGAGAGGCTGAAAAATTTAGTGGTGACTGAGGAAGAAGCATCTTGATAATTGATTTTGTTGTAATCGTGTACTACTAGAAAAATGTACCAACAAGTTTACAGCTGACAGTGTTGACACTAGAGTGAAGTTCACAGCTGATAGTGTTGCCACTAGCGTGAAGTTCACAGCTAATAGTGTTGCCACTAGCTTGAAGTTTTGTAACCTGACTATTTTTTCTCGAAACAGTCCTTTAGGAGAACATTTAGGCGTTAAAAAACTCTAAGCAAACTTGCTAAACACTTCACGTAGCCTCAAACAATGGAAACTGTCTCAGATCACCTGCAACATTACCACATCTTTCAGGTGATGGTAAACTTGCGCATCCTCCACCACCAGCTCCACTTAGTCCCTTCCTAGGTGTTGGACTATCTTTTTCCACGTCTAATTAGAATTATAGACTCTGCTGGTGCTGTAACTTGAGCTAAGCTAGGAAGTTAATACATATGCAGTCTTATTAACGCAGTGACACGCTCTCCTGAAATAATTCTTATGAGAAAGATTAATTCCCATGCCATTCTGAGAGCAGAGATGAGATTTTTCACTGAATTATCACCCACAAACTGACGATCCTCAAGAGAGATTCCGTGAAGTGTTGAAAGCCGTAATGAGTGCTTACTGTGAAAATTTTTCTAGAAATTGCGATGAAGGGATTATTATTATTATTGTAATCAAGGGGGAAGCGCTAAACCCATAGGATTATAAAGCGCCTGTGGGGGGGGATGTGGAAGGTATTCAGGCTTAATTTGGGGAACTGGAGCACAGATCCAATTCCCTAGATCAAGAGCCCCTCACCAGCATCAAGGAACCTTCCTTGAGGGGCCAGCGATGAGGGGAAATCTTCTGTTTGCTATCAGAGAAAGCGAGCAAAGAAGGCTCAGTTTTTACCCTTTCGAGCTGATATTTGAACGCCAGTATTGTGGTCCACTCACCGTCACTAATGCAACATTAAACACAACTAGAGATCTAGCAACGAGAAACTTGGATGCTGCTTAAGCAAGAAGGAAACAGCAGTTCCACAGGCATACTGTCCCTCGTTATTTTTATGGACCCAGAGAAGTAGTAAGGAAATTAAGTGAAATAAATTACCTACTACGCATGATTGAAAAAAAAAAGAAATTTGAACATGTTGATATTGTTAATCAACTCGAGGTATATTACTCTAACCAGGGACCTGGTAATACAGTACTTTCTGCGTCAGAGGACGACCACGTCACTCCTCCTGATGTTTCTAGACGTATAAAGGTGCATCTTGGAGTTCATGATATGGATGTTCAAGGTGTATCTCCTATCAAACATTCGCCTTATAGGATGAGTCCTGCTAAGCATAAAGCACTAAAGAAAGAAGTTAACTTTCTGCTGTCACATGGGCTGATTAAAGCAATGCAAGTCCTTGGCTTCTCCATATATATTAGTACCAACACATGACAGCATTTGCAGGATATATGCTGATTATCATAAGGTGAATGCCATGACCTTACCATACCCCCTCCCACGTATCAATAGCCTCATTGATCGTGTGTCGAGAGCTTTATCAGCTGTTTGGACCTTTTATGTGCATACCAAACCATACCACAGGCGGGGTTAGAACCAGCGATCAGTTTTATGACTCTCTGATCGCAGGTTCTAACCTCGCCCGTGGTATGACTTGTTTGCAGTCGTGTCATTACGATTTCGTGAGTCGTGTTGACGGATTTTATGGGCATATCATATCCCACTTATTGAGCATGCTATAGAAATATGTTCCTTCACTGTTCAAGACACTGTTCAACTATCTTATCACTCTGGGATGCGCAATGCGGCCTCATCATTCCGCAGACTTGGGCACGAGTTGGGCACATGTTGATAAATTGGTGGTACATAGTGATTAGTGCGAACAGCCTCTGCTGTGCCTCAGAGCAATGTTTGAAAGACTTGCACACTTCAGCTTTAGAGTTAAAGTGGCCAAGTGCATCTCTGGACAAGCCCAGATAAGGTATCTTGGCTGTCGTACTGGTCAGGGTGAGGTTGTTGCTGTAGATGCTAAAGTTGGCACCATTTTTAACTTTCTTGTTCCTAGAAATAGAAAAGGGTTCCCAAGGTTTCCTGGTATGGCAGATTATTACCGCCACTCCTAACTGAGCTGCTCTCATATAGCTGCTCCTCTCAACATGTCAAGCACTAAAAACAACTCTCCTCCATTTCAGTCTAATATGCTTACACAAGATTGTTTAATGCTCACATTTTACACTTAAAACCGCCTTTACTCTCCTCCCTCCAACATTTCCTTGGACGATCTCTAACCCTCTTTCCATCCACCCACGACTTCTAGTCTTGGCCATCCTATTCTGCTCTGTCCTCTGTAAAGGCCGAAACCACCTAAGCAAGCCATCCTCAGCCCTTTAAATTATAAATTGGGAATCCCATTACTCTTCTAATTTTTATGCTTCGAATTTCCTGCTTAATATTCACACTACAGATTGCCATCACACATGACATCACAGCCTCCAACCTCCTCCTTGTTGCATGGAGAAGCCAAAGCCAAAGGACTTGTATTGAGTTCTATCAACCCATGTGACAGCATAAAGTCAACTTCTTTCTTTAGTGCTTTATGCTTAGCAGGACTCATCCTATAAGGCGAATGTTTGATAGGAGATACACCTTGAACATCCACATCACTATTCTCTGTCACAGTCTCTTTTTTTCTTTTCCGACAGATGAAGTTCCTTATCATGGCTTTCTCATCAGTGTTTTGAATTTCCTCCACAAAAATTTGAGCATTATTTGTGTTATTTATTTTCTGTATCTTGTGTTGTTTGTTTAACCAATAACACCATATTTTTCTTTCTTCTCTGTTGCTTCTCCACACTCAGTGGCGTCCGTCTAGTAAAAATAACTTAGGAAAATCCATTTTACCTTCAAACACATTTCATCTGGCTTCTTCTCATTTATAATATAACGTTAACCTTTTTATAAATTACTCCATTTATGTTAGTATATAAAAGTGCTACAAATGTATTTTTCTCAGTGCTTCCTTATTTTCATTGGTTTTAGTTTAGTTACTGAAGAAACTGTTCTCTTTACTTCAGATACACTTCATATTGTTTCTCAATAACAATACTTTTTTTAACTTCTTCAGATTATTCTTTTAAATTTTTTTGAGAAACAGTTTGTTTTATTTTTTCCCGGCCTTTTTCGAAATTTTCTCTGGTCGATACCAATTATATCATGGGTGCCCGTGGTTTGGTTTGGTACGCCCTCTTTCCACGGGCGTCAGGGTGAGTATTTTTTTTTTCCGTAGGTGATATGTTTTTGTACAGTGCTCCCCCCAAGGGCTTTTCTTTGGGGGGGTTTTGCAATCTTTCCCCTCCTACCCCCTTAGCGTAAATCCGGGGGCGACTTTTTGAGCCCCCATTCTTAAAATGCGCATTTGCGGGGGTAAAATTTTTGTACTATATTCAGAAAAGGCCATGTGATTTTCCCCTGCTCCCACTTTTATATATATTATTTTCACATCTGCAAACAGAGTTACCTCTGCTTCATCCTTCCCTTTCATATCATTCACCAATAAATATTATTAACACCCTTAGCCCTTTTGTTCCAGTTCATCATGCTGAGTTCCAAAATCTCCCCTCATATGAAACTATCTCTTACCCGGACTGTCTTTTTGCAAACCTCTGCATTTTTCCCCAAATTTTAAAATGGTATGCTTTACTAGGTTGGGTTCCTTACTGGTGCTTCTACTCAAAAAGTGCTGCTACCCTTCTTGTATGTCTAAAAGCTTCTTGTTTCATAGACGTAAATTTTAGGGCCATTTTATTTGGTGATGTGCGCTTAGGTGATATTTTTAAAAGAAAAAAAATCACTACTTGTCCTTTTTTTTGGTTAAGTTTGCCCTTGAGTAAGGTTTTCCCCTCCTCAAACTTCAAAAAATTTGAAATTTTTTTTTTAACTAAGTACCCCCACTTGTCAGACTAGACCTGCGTGAATCAGACCCAGGGGAAACTTTTCCTGTTTCATGGCTGCATGTATTTTCCCTCATTATTTTCAGTCTGCGAACGAGATACTCTGACTTGCCCTTTTCTTCGTGTTTCCCTTTGTATATGAAATAGCAAAGGCCCTAGTACTGATCACTGTGGAACCCCATAGTCAAAAAGACCCATTCCTACATCTTTATCGGACCATCATTTTTCCCTTCCCTTCAGGTATGCCTTGTTACTGAGCGTTTTTCTATTTTTCCCTGGCTGCTCTCTAGCTTTTGTCCCAAATTTTTGTGAGGTCTATGTCAAAAAAAATTGTTTCAGCCAAAAAGATGCAGTTAGTCATGCTTTCTTTTTCTCTTAACTATTTTCCTTGTATGAAATTAAATTTAAAATAAAATAATAAAAGCCCTCGGGTTTTCCTCATTATAAAATTTATCCTTGGTTAGGCCTCATTTAGATTACTGAAGTTCTGGTACCGTATTTCGAAGGTTTTAAAAACACTGGAAAAAGTGCAGAGGGGGGTGACAAAGTTGTCCATGTATCAGAATCTTTCCCCCTGAGGTGATGAGGGCCCTGAATCTGCCTTTCTTTAAAGGGAAAAGGGGGGGGGGGGGATATGACGAGGTGTACAAATGGGAAACAGGAATAAATAAAGGGGATGTATTAGTGTGCTGAAAAAATTCCCGCCCAAGACAGGGCTCGCAGCAATGGTTTTAAGTTGGAAAAATTCAGATTCAGGAAGGTATAGGAAGCCTGGGGTTTTGGGAAAAGAGATGTGGTGAGTGGAACAAATCCCAAGTACAGTTATAGAGGCTAAAAGTTGTTGTTTTAAAAATGGGAGATAAAATTATGGTGGGTGTGGGTGGGTGTGGTTGGGCCCGATAGCGTGTGTGGGTCTGATGCCCTGTTCCTTTTTAAGTAGAAGTGATGTGATGGTGGGTCCTTTAGCTTTCCGGGGGGGGGGTTTCAACCCCCTGAAAGGGTCAAATGTATATGAGTATATATGTGTAGTACATAATGTTATTTCCCTTTTTATATAATTGTATATTGCTTTATTTGCGATAAATAGGTAAATGTAAATTATTCTTTATATTATTATTTGATTAGTTATATTTAGGTGGTGTAACATTCCTTTATTATTTTATGGCTTAGTTTTAAGTCTTTATTTTCTAATACTGTAATTTTCGCTCATTTCTCGTTTCCCTGCTGGCTTCTTGTTGTGGGCAGCAATGTCCTGGGGTATCCGTGATCGGGGGGGGGGTGTTCCACCTGCCTGAAGTAGTCAGTCTGGGGTGACTCTCGGGGGTTGGCGTATTCCTGACAAGTCGTGCCTAAATCTTCCTTATTTGGGCCCTGTTGGGAAAATCGCTCTGTGCTTTCTTGTTGGTTCTGAGAACTCGTTACAGAAAACTGTTAGACTTAGTGTATGAGGTTGTGTGTGGAATGCACTCCGTGCAACTCGGTCCCGAGCTGTAGCTTCTGACCCCAACTTTTACTGGTATCTGTGTACTGCACAGCGGGGATTTTCTTATGCTGAACTTAGATTTCGTAGTTGGGGTTTGGTGATTTTGTGGAGGTCTGCTGATGGGCCTAATTAGTGTAAATTTTATTATCCCTTGTTCTGATTCTGTGTCACTTTTCTTGTTTATTTCATTGGCTTACATTCTTTTTTTTTTCAAGAAGACTGTTCTGATTGCCCGTTGGGCAAGAAGTTAGTTTGTGTGGATTTGTCAGTCATTTTTTAATCTAGTGGTCGTGGACTAGTGAATACTTAGAGACTTAACCATAACATAAAGGGGTTCCCTTTTAAAAGGGGAGGATCGAGTATGTTGGTCCCGAGGGTGGTTTTTTTTTCGATGCCTTTTCCCCCCCCAGCGCTCTAGGTTCCTTTCTATTTTGACCAAAAACAGACCTTCCCTGGTTGCCCCAGCTGAGTGTGAGGACTGCTCCTTCCCCTTGTCGAGAGAGCAGAATGTAAGCACTTCACTTGGGGCCCCCGACTCGTGTTTTTCCCCCTTTTATGCTCCTTATATATGAAGCATTTCACCCTCTACAATGTCGGTAAGTACTATTTGTGTGCCCATGCGTAAATGAATATTTTTAGCTATATTTTGATATATATTTTATAATATATATATTATATTAATATATTATATATATATATATAATATATATATATATATATATATATATATAAAGACTTTTGTGAAGCATAATAAGAGTGCACCATGCAAACGAAAAAGTGAAACAAAAAAGGACCAAGTACACTCGGTCCGGGCCCGTTTTAGGTGATGTTTTCAAATTTCAGTATATAAATATTTCCCCTAAAATTTGGTAGTGTTTTATATGAATTCAGTAATGATCTGGGTGTGTACAGAACGTTTTTTTTTGTCCTTCAGATCAATCAGAAATTGTTCTATTTGGGGAGTCCCCCAAGGATAAACCCAAATTTGTCTGGGTTTGGGACGATAGTTACTCAGATCAAGACCCAGATGACCTGGAAGTGGTGGAAACTGATGATGAATACTTGCCACAAGATGGAGAAGTGTCAACAGATGAGGAGGAAGCTATGCCACCATCCAAAAAGAAGAAATTGAACAAGAAGAAGATACTTGCTTACATGCAAGTACTGTAGCAAAAAAGAATAATCATGTCACATCCTCATTTTCCTGTGCCACATGCAAAGTAAATCTATGCATCAAGAAGGATAGAAATTGTTTCATGAAGTTTCATTGCAGAAATTAGTGATGTAAAAAGATTGTTCTTTCTCAGGGAACTCACGAATATTTCATTTGTAAGTTGTATCCCATTGCAATGTGTCACTGTTGATAAATAGTTCCTATTTCTATTTTTTTAATGCTTGCAAATTGTTCAGAAACCAGTTCCATTTATGTTTTTATATTGTCTACTTGTATAATAAATTTAATTTTTTTTTTAACAATTGCAACCTTGCAACATTTTAAATTGTTATACCCCAAATGGGCAGGACCGAGTTTACTCGGTCTTCGAATATCTGCAATTGCTCGACATGTTACTTTTACAACTCCATTTGGATGGCCTCAGTGACCTTACATCGAGCGGCTCTATCTCCTCATACGAAATCACTTTCAAAATCTGCATTTTAGTCTGCCTTGCCCTCTGAAAATAGACAGTACTTAAGACATAAATATGAGATATGTGCTTTTAGCACAATAATACTGTACACGAGAGAAGTGATTATTCTTATTTTGTTGATATTGATTTAATTAAATTTGATATATGCCTAGACAACTTAATTAATTAATTAATTAATTAAATTGATTAAATTTTAATTTCTCTAGTTAGTAGCCTACCAGTTGTAATCCTGAAGCACTAATAATTCTTATTGAATTCTAATGGATAATTGGACAAGGATACTGACTAATTGTTACGAAAACCCAGTAACAGGCTGGATGCTAGAAGGGCAGTCCTTTCTAGTATTCACTAGAGATCTCTAAGCTTTTTAGAAATCGCGTTTTTTGTAACGGGGACCCATGGACCTACTTCGCCTGAGTCAGTAGACCTGTTACAGTGTTCCTTCTTTCTTATGTTCTTATGTTCTTATCACTAAAACTAGGCTGGTTTTAGTGTATGTCCCCACTACTTTCTAGGTGCTCCACCACTCTTCTCCAGATGATCTCTAACTTTACATACTGTGCATGTCATTGACATTGGTCTTTAGATTAATGCTGCCCGTCTGTCTCCTTTCTGGAAAATTGGAACTTCATTTGCTGTATTCCACACCTTCAGCCATTGTCTCGTGTAGATAAACTAATAGAAGATTGTTTCGTGAGGCACACACAGTACCTCTGCTTCCTCTCCCAGGACCGACTGAGAGATATTATCAGACCCCCACCGCCTTCGAGGCATCTAACTCACGTAGTAGGTTCTTCATCTCCTACCCAGTTATTTGTATTGTGTTCAATACTCGCTGGTGCACTCTATCGCTTCGGTTTGCTGGTCATTCCTTGTGAGTTCTTACTCCTTCAGCCTAATTGCCTGCTGCTGATTACCTGGTTTTGATTAGCTAGTTCTGGTTACGTGGTCTTCTTTCTGATGTTGCTATATAATAACTTTGAGTCGGATTTGCCTGTCGATGTTAAGTCATTTACAAATTGTCGTTGAGCCACCATCAACAACAATAACAATCACCTCAAAAATCACCATTATCACATTTTTCTCCACCACTGCTGTCACTATCATACAATTGCTATCACTATTACACCACCACCACTACTACCACCACCACCACCACCACACCACCACCACCACCACCACCACTACTACCACCACCACCACCACCACTACTACTACCACCCACCACCACCACCACCATCACCACCACCACAACCACCATCACCACCACCACACCACCATCACCACCACCACCACCACCACTAATACCACCACCACCACCACCACTACTACCACCACCACCACCATCACCACTACTACCACCACCACCACCATCACCACTACTACCACCACCACCACCATCACCACTACTACCACCCACCACCACCACCACCACCATCACCACCACCACCACCACCACCACCACCATCACCACCACCACCACCACCATCACCACCACCACCACCACCACCACCACCACCACCACCACCACCACCACCACCACTACTACCACCACCACCACCACCTACCTTACTTGGATCGAGGTACTTCGTGGGTTTAATTGCTCATCCCAACGGTTATGATCTGGGTTAGATTTCAATTAGTACTTAACTAGACTGTCCTCCAGAGTTCATTAGAGCTAGATAGACTGTCGCGTGGGTTGTGTTTGGTGATGCATAATGATCTAAGAAACGTTCATAAATGTTCATGGGCAGTTAGAGAAGATCTCGGTAGATGTCCGTAACTAGATGCTGTCAGTATAGTATAGTAACTAGATACTGTCACTATAGTATAGTAACTAGATACTCTCAGTATATTATAGTAACTAGATACTGTAAGTATAGTACAGTAACTAGATACTGTCAGTATAGTATAGTACGCAGATGCTGTCAGTATAGTATAATAACTAGATGTCAGTATATTATAGTAACTAGATGCTGTCTGTATATTATAGTAACTAGATGCTGTCAGTATAGCATAGTAACTAGATACTGTCAGTATATTATAGTTACTAGATACTCTCAGTATATTATAGTAACTAGATACTGTCAGTATAGTATAGTAACTAGATGCTGTCTGTATAGTATAATAACTAGATGCTGTCTGTATATTATAGTAACTAGATACTGCCAATATAGTATAGTAACTAAAACTGTAATATAGTACAGTAACTAGAAAATATCTAGTTTCTATAATATACTTACGTACTAGTTTTTTTAAAAATTACATATTAGTTACTGTACTATATTACGTATTTTCTATAATATATGACATCATATAGTACGTAATAGATACTGTCGTATAGCATTGGGTATTATTGAATTTTTTTGAACATTCATATTAGAACAGAATAACATTATTTAAAAGGTTCATGAGACAATAAAAAATATAATGAAGATTTTAAAAAATTTCACGAGTCAGAAAAACACTTATTTGGTTGTTTCATTGTGCTCCCGGCACGGTTAGGATGTATCGGATTCCGCACCCCATCCGCTTTCCATTTACTGTAAACGGATATTGATATGCACCATACCGAATCCGCGAAATCCGCACTTTTAACCCTAAAAAATTATTTCGGTCTTTTTAATTTTAGTGGCAGAAACTTGTACTAGAAACTCCTAAGTGTTTGATTTTCCCTACGCTTGTCCTAAGAATTTCCTACTAGCAGCCTCACCCAAAGGGTTTTCCTATGTTTTTTTGACCAACCAACTTTTTTTCTTTGAGTAAAAAAACCAAAGGGGGTAAAGTGAAGAACCTTAAGTACAAGTTTCAACCCAGGACAATATTTCCCCTGAAAAAGTTTCATTGATATGAAGCTCTGAGTGAGTAAAGGTATGTTTATGTTGAAGCTGATCAGTAATCGTCCTCTCCCTCCTTAAATACTCTCCATAGTACCCCATCCAATTGCTTCAGCGCAGCACAGCGGGCAGCAGCACGGCAGCAGCAGCGCAGAGCGGGGGAGGAGGAGGGGGAGGGTTTTGAGTGTTCCCCCCCCACCGTCGTACCTTTACGTTCCCTCCCCCCTGTCGATCTTTACTGTTCCCTCCCCCCTGTCGTACACTTTACTTTTCCCCTCCCACCTGTGTACACTTTACGTTCCCCCCACCTGTCGTAATTTTACGCCCCTCCCCTGCCGTACATTTACTTTTCCCTCCCACTGTCGTACCTTTTATGTTCCCTCCCACCTGTCGTACCTTACTGTTCCCCCACTGTCGTAACTTTACTTTTCCCCCTCCCACTGTCGTACATTTATTTTCCCCCCACCTGTTTTACACTTTATTTTCCCCTCCCCCCTGTCGTACACTTTATTTTTCCCCCCCCGTCGTATCTTTACTTTTTTCCCCTCCCCTGTCGTCATTTTTAATGTTCCCTCCCACCTGTCGTACACTTTACTGTTCCCTCCCACCTGTCGTACACTTTACTGTTCCCTCCCACCTGTCGTACACTTTACTGTTCCCTCCCACCTGTCGTACACTTTACTGTTCCCTCCCACCTGTCGTACTCTTTACTGTTCCCTCCCACCTGTCGTACATTTACTTTTCCCCTCCCCCCCTGCCGTCACTTTATGTTCCCTCCCCCCCTGCCGTCCTTTTAACTTTTCCCCCCCACCTGTGTAATTTTACTGTTCCCCCCCCCCACCTGTCGTACACTTTACTTTTCCTCCCCCCTCCGTACTCTTTACTGTTCCCTCCCACCTCCCGTACATTTTACTTTTCCCCTCCCACCTGGTAATTTACTTTTCCCCTCCCCGCCGTACTTTTTTCGTTCCTCCCCCCTCCCGTACTCTTTACTGTTCCCTCCCCCCTGGTACCTTTTTACTTTTCCCCCCCCACCTTTTGTAAACTTTCTGTTCCCTCCCCCCTGCCGTCACTTTACTGTTCCCCCCCACCTTCGAACACTTTATGTTCCCCCCACCTCCGTCACTTTACTGTTCCCTCCCCCTGTCGACTTTTTTCTTTTCCTCCCCCTGTGACTCTTTACTGTTCCCTCCACTGCCGTACATTTTACTTTTTCCCTCCCCCTGTGACTTTTACTGTTCCCTCCACCTGTCTATCTTTACTGTTCCTCCCACCTGTCTTCTCTTTACTTTTCCCCCCCCACCTTGCCCTTTTTTACTGTTCCCTCCCACCTGCCGTACACTTATGTTCCCTCCCCCCTGTCGACTTTTTACTGTTCCCCCCCACCTGTCGACCTTTACTGTTCCCCCCACCGTGTACTTTTACTGTTCCCCCCACCTGTCGATCTTTACTTTTCCCCCCCCCTGCCGTACACTTTACTGTCCCTCCAACCCTGCCGTACATTTACGTTCCCCCCACCTGCGTACTCTTTACGTTCCCCCCACCTGTCGTACTTTTACTGTTCCCTCCCCCTGTCTACTTTTACTGTTCCCTCCCCCTGTCGTACTCTTTACTTTCCCTCCACTGGTCACTTTACTGTTCCCTCCCACCTGCGTACACTTTATTTTCCCCTCCCCCCTGCCCGTAACTTTACTGTTCCCTCCCAGTCTTTCTCTTACGTTCCCCCCACCTGCTACTTTTATGTTCCCTCCCCCCCTTCGTACCTTTACTTTTTCCCTCCCACCTGTCGTACTCTTTTGTTCCCTCCCACCTTCGTCACTTTACTGTTCCCTCCCACCTGCCGTACACTTTCTGTTCCCCCCACCTGTCGTCTCTTTCTTTTCCCCTCCCCCCGTGTCCTTTACTGTTCCTCCCACGTCTACTTTTTTCTTTTCCCCCCCACCTGTCGTAACTTTATGTTCCCTCCCACCTGTGTACCTTACTGTTCCCTCCCACCTGTCGTATCTTTACTGTTCCCCCCCCTGTCGTACTCTTTATGTTCCCTCCCCCCTGTGTATCTTTACTGTTCCCTCCCCCCTTCGTCATTTTTCTTTTCCCCTCCCCCTCCCGTACACTTTACTTTTCCCCTCCACCTGTCGTACCTTTACTTTTCCCCTCCCACCTGTCGTACTCTTACTGTTCCCCCCACCTGCCGTCCCCTTTACTTTTCCCCTCCCACCTGTGTACTCTTTATGTTCCCCCCCACCTGTCGTACTTTTTTACGTTCCCCCCCCCTGCGTTCCTTTACTGTTCCCTCCCACTGTCTACTCTTAACTGTTCCCTCCCCCCTGCCGTAACTTTATTTTCCCCCTCCCACGCCGTAACTTTATGTTCCCTCCCCCGTCGTACTCTTTATTTTCCCCTCCCCCTGCCCCTATCTTTATTTCCTCCCCCCTGTCGACTCTTTTGTTCCCTCCCCCTTCGTACTCTTTACTGTTCCCCTCCACCTGCCGTACATTTATTTTTCCCTCCCACCTGTCGTCATTTACTGTTCCCCCCCCTCCCGTAATTTATTTTCCCCTCCCACCTGTCGTACTCTTTACTTTCTCCCCCCCTGTGTACTCTTTACTGTTCCCTCCACCTGTCTTTCTCTTTACTTTTCCCTCCCCCTTCGTACTCTTTATGTTCCCTCCCCCCTTTCGTAACTTACTTTTTCCCTCCACTCCCGTACATTTACTTTTTCCCTCCCCCCTGTTACTCTTTACTGTTCCCTCCCCCTGTGTACTCTTTACTGTTCCCTCCCCCGTCGTACTCTTTACTTTTCCCCTCCCACCTGTCGTACACTTTACTGTTCCCTCCCACCTGTCGTCACTTTACTGTTCCCTCCCCCCTGTCGTACTCTTTACTGTTCCCTCCCACCTGTCGTACTCTTTACTGTTCCCTCCCACCTGTCGTACTCTTTACTGTTCCCTCCCACCTGTCGTACACTTTACTGTTCCCTCCCACCTCCCGTCACTTTATGTTCCCTCCCCCCTGTGACTTTTACGTTCCCCCCCCCACCTGGTACTCTTTACTTTTTCCCTCCCCCCTGTCGACACTTTCTGTTCCCCCCACCTGCCTACACTTTTGTTCCCCCCCCTTGTACTCTTTTGTTCCCTCCCCCTGTCGTACTTTTTTACTGTTCCTCCACCTGTCGTATCTTTACGTTCCCCCACCTGTCGTACACTTTATTTTCCCTCCCACCCCCGTACACTTACTGTTCCCTCCCATGGTCTCTTTATTTTCCCTCCCACCTTTTTTTCTACCTTTACTGTTCCCTCCCACCTGTCGTACTCTTTACTTTTCCCCTCCCCCCTGTCGTACATTTTTATGTTCCCCCCCCACCTGTCGTACACTTTATGTTCCTCCCACCTGTCGTACTCTTTATGTTCCCCCCCCCTGTCTACTCTTTTTTTCCCCTCCCCCTGTGTATTTTTACTGTTCCCCCCCACCGTCGTACATTTCTGTTCCCTCCCACCTGTCGTACACTTTACTTTTTCCTCCCCCTGTCGTACTTTTACTGTTCCTCCCACCTGTCGTATCTTTCCTTTTCCCTCCCCCCTGTCTTTACACTTTCTGTTCCCCCCCACCGTCGTACACTTTACTTTTCCCTCCCCCTGTGTCATTTACTGTTCCCCCCACCTGTCGTACACTTTACTTTTTCCCCCCCCCTTTTCGTAATTTACTGTTCCCCCCACCTGTGTACACTTTACTGTTCCCCCCCCCTGTCTTTCCCTTACTTTTCCCCCACCCCGTACATTTACTGTTCCCCCCCCCTGCGTACCTTTACTGTTCCCCCCACTGTCTGTTTAGGATTTCCTTTCCCCCCAAAAGTCAAATTTTGCGGGTTCCCCCCAATGTCACAACTTTGTTTTTCCCCTCTCCCCTGTCGTACATTTTACTGGTCCCCCCCCACCTCTTTACTTTGTTGTTCCCCCAAAACGTCATAACTTTGCTGGCCCCTCCCACCTGTCAGATTAGGCGTTCCTTCCCCATCTGTCAAAATTTTGGCTGTTCCCCCCTTTTGTCAAACATTTACTGTTCCCCCCCCGTCTGTAAAAACGTTGCTGTTCCCCCCCACCGCCATCACGTTGTGTTCTCTCTCCCCTTCATTTTTTTTGTTGCTCCCTCCCACTTCACACACCTGCTGACCCCTCCCACTGTCCACACAGGTGGGAGTAACAAAAACATGATCGTCTCACTAATTGTCAAGTAAAAATCGCTCAGTGATACAAATTTACCCTTCCCCCGGGGTGAAAATTTATATCAGTGAGAGAGTTGTTGAGAGGGGGTGGGGAAAGGTTGAGGGGGGGAGGGGGGAAGTTTGAAGGGGGGAAGGTTGCAGGGGAAAAGGGTTTCAGGGGAGGTTGCAGGGGAGGGAGGTGGTGAAGGTTTTGGGGGGGGGAGGTGGGAAGGTTGCAGGGAGGGGGTTGGGGAAGGTTGCCCCGGGGGGGGGGTTGGGAAGGGTTTCAGGGGGGGAAGGTAGGGGAAAGGTTTCAGGGGGGGGAGGTGGGGAAGGTATAGGGGAGGGGGGTGGGGAAGGTTGCATGGGGGAAAGGGGGGTGGGGAAGGTTGCAGGGGAAGGGGGGTGGGGGGAAGGTTTCAGGGGGGGGGGTGGGGGGAAAGGTTGAGGGGGGGGGAGGTGGGGAGGTTGCATGAGGAAGGGAGGTGGGGAAGGTTTCAGGGGGGGGGGGTGGGGGGGGTTAGGGGGGTGTGGGTTAAGGGTTTCAGGGGAGGGGGGGTGGAAAATTGCAGGGGGGAAAGGGGGGGGGGGAAGGTTGCAGAGGAGGGAGGTGGGAAGGTTGAGGGGAAGGGAGGTGGGAGGGTTGCAGGGAAAGGGGGGTGGGGAAAGGGTTTCAGGGAAGGGAGGTGGGAAGGGTTTCAGGGGGGGGGGTGGGGGAAGGTTTCAGGGGGGGGAGGGGGGAAGGTTGAGGGGAGGGGGTGGGGAAGGTTGCAGGGGGGGGAGGGGGGGAAGGTTCAGGGGGGGGAGGTGGGGGAAGGTTGAGGGGAGGGGGTGGGGAAAGGTTGAGGGGGAAGGGGGGGGGAAAGGGTTTCAGGGAAGGGGGTGGGGAAAGGTTGCAGGGGAGGGAGGGGGGAAAGTGAGGGGAGGGAGGGGGAAAGGTTTTAGGGGAAGGGGGTGGGGAAAGGGTTTAGGGGAGGGGGGGGGGAAGTTGCAGGGGAGGGAGGTGGGGGAAAGGGTTTCAGGGGGGGGTGGGGAAGGTTGAGGGGAAAGGGGGGGGGGGGAAGTTTTCAGGGGAAAAGGGAGGTGGGGGAAAAATTGAGGGGACGGGGGTGGGGAAGGCTGCGGGAAGGGGGGGTGGGGAAGGGTTTCGGGGGGGAGTGGGGAAAGGTTGCAGGGGAAGGGGTGGGGAAGGGTTTAGGGGAAGGGGGGTGGGAAAATTGCAAGGGGGGAGGTGGGGAAGGTTCGGGGAGGGTTGGGTAAGGTTGAGGGGAGGGGGGTGGGGAAGGGTTTAGGGGAAGGGGGGTGGGGAAAGGGTTTAGGGGGGGGAGGTGGGGAAAGGGTTTAGGGGGGGGAGGGGGGGGAAGGTTTCGGGGGGGAGGTGGGAAGGTTTTATGGGGAAGGGAGGTGGGAAGGTTGCAGGGGAGGGGGGTGGGGGGGTTGCAGGGGGGGATGTGGGGAGGGTTTCGGGGAGGGAGGTGGGGGAAGGTTCAGGGGGGGGAGGTGGGAAGGTTGCAGGGGGGGGGTGGGGAAGGTTGCGGGGAGGGAGGTGGGGGAAAGGTTGTAGGGGAAGGGAGGGGGGGAGGGTTGCGGGAAAGGGGGGTGGGGAAAGGTTGCAGGGAAAAAGGGGTGGGGGGAAGGGTTTCAGGGGAGGGGGGTGGGGAGGTTGCGGGGAGGGAGGTGGGGGAAGTTGCAGGGGAGGGGGTGGGGGGAAGGTTGCGGGGAGGGATGGGGAAGTTGTAGGGGAAGGGAGGGGGGGAGGGGTTTCAGGGAAGGGGGGGGGGGAGGTTGCGGGAAGGGGGGTGGGGGAAGGGTTTCAGGGGGGGGGGGTGGGGGGGTTCAGGGGGGGAGGTGGGGGGGGGTTCAGGGGAGGAGGGGGGAAGGTTGCAGGGGGGGGGAGGTGGGGAAGGTTGCAGGGGAAGGGAGGGTGGGGAAGGTTTGCAGGGGAAGGGCGGTGGGGGGAAAGGTTTCAGGGGGGGGGGTGGGAAGGTTTTCAGGGGAGGGAGGGGGGGAAAGTGCAGGGGGGGGAGGTGGGGAAAGGTTGCAGGGGAAGGGAGGTGGGGGGGGTTGCGGGGAGGGGGGTGGGGAAGGGTTTCAGGGGGGGGAGGGGGGAAAGGGTTCAGGGAAGGGAGGTGGGGAAAATTTGCAGGGGAAGGGAGGGGGAAGGTTCAGGGGCGGGGTGGGGAGGCCCGCAGGGGAAGGGAGGTGGGGGGGTTGCAGGGGGGGGGGGTGGGGAAAGGGTTTCAGGGGGGGGAATGGGAAGGTTTTCGGGGAAAGGGGGGTGGGAAGGTTGCAGGGGGAAAGGGGGGTGAGGGAAGATTGCAAGGGGGGAGGGGGGGAAGGTTCAGGGGAAGGGAGGTGGGGGGTTGCAGGGGAGGGGGTGGGGAAGGTTGCAGGGAGGGAGGTGGGGGAAAGGGTTTCGGGGAAGGGAGGTGGGGAAGGTTTTCGAGGGGGGGGGTGGGGAAAGGTTGCAGGGGAAGGGGGGTGGGAAAGGGTTTCAGGGAAGGGGGTGGGGAAGGGAGGGGGGGGGGGTGGGGAAGGGTTTCAGGGGGGGAGGTGGGGAAAAATGCGGGGGGGGAGGTGGGAAAATTGAGGGGAAGGGGGGTGGGGAAAGGTTTCGGGGGGGGGGGGGGAAGGTTGCAGGGGAGGGGGTGGGGAAGATTGAGGGAGGGGGTGGGGGGGGTTGCAGGGAAGGGAGGGGGGGAAAGGTTTCAGGGGAGAAGGGTGGGGAAGGTTGCAGGGAGGAGGTTTGGGAAGGTTTCAGGGGGGGGGGGGTGGGGAAGGTTGCCGGAGGGGGGGGGATGGTTGCAGTGGGGGGGGGTGGGAAGGTTTAATTGGGGGAGGGGGGAAGGTTGCAGGGGGAAGGTGGGGAAATTGCGGGGAGGAAGGTGGGGGAAAATTTCAGGGGGGGAGGGGGGGGAAGACTGCAGGGGAGGGGGGTGGGGAAAAGGGTGCAGGGAAAAGGGAGGTGGGGAGGCTGCAGGGGAGGGAATTGGGGAAAATTGCAGGGGGGAAGGTGGGGGAAAGGGTTTAAGGGAGGGAGGGGGGGGGAAGGTTGCAGGAGAGGGGGTGGGGAAGGTTGCGGGGAGGGAGGTGGGGGAAAGGTTTTCGGGGGGGGGGGTTGGGGGAAAGGGTTCAGGGGAGGGGGGGGGGAAGGGTTGAAGGGGGGGGGGGGGGGAAGATGCAGGGGGGGAGGTGGGGAAGGCTGCGGGGAAAGGGGGTGGGGAGGGTGCAGGGGGGGGGGGTAGGGAAGGTTGCAGGAGAGGGGAAAAGGGGGGAAAGGGTTTCAAGGGGGGAGTGGGGAAGGTTGCAGGGGGGGGGTGGGGAAGGTTGCGGAGAGGAAAGTGGGGAAAGGGTTTCAAGGGGGGGAGGTGGGAAGGTTCAGGGGAGGGGTTTTTGGGGAAAGGGTTTCAGGGGGGGGGAGGGGGGAGGTTTCAGGGAGGAAAAGTGGGGAAAGGTTTCAAGGGGGGGGAGGTGGGGAAAATTAGGGGAGGGGGAAATGGGGGGGTTGCAAGGGGGGGAGGTGGGGAAAGGGTTGAGGAGAGGGAGGTGGGGGAAAGGTTTCAGGGGAAAGGGGGGTGGGGAAGGTTGCAGGGGGGGGTGGGGAAAGGGTTTCAGGAGAGGGAGGTGGGGAAGGGTTGAGGGAAGGGAGGGGGGGAAGGTTGCAGGGGGAGGGAAGTGGAGAAGGTTGCAAGGGGGGGAGGTGGGGAAGGTTAAAGGAAGTGGGAAAGGGTTTAAAGGGGGGGGGTGGGGAAGGTTTCAGGAGAGGGGTGGGGAAGGTTGCAGGAGGGGAGGCGGGGAAGATTGCGGGGGGGGGGAGGTGGGGGAAAGGGTTTCGGGAGGGAGGGGGGAAGGTTTCAGGGGAGGGAGGTGGAAAGGTTTCAGGAGGGGAAGTGGGGAAGGTTTTCAAGGGGGGAGGTGGGGAAGGTTCGGAGAGGGAAAGGGGGGGAAAGGGTTTCAAGGGGGGAGGTGGGGGAAAGGTTGCGGGGAGGGAGGGGGGGAAGGTTTTCAGGAGGGGAGGTGGGGAAGGTTGCAGGGGAGGGAGGTGGGGGAAAGGTTTCAGGGGAGGGGGGTGGGGAAGGTTGGGAGGGAAAAGGGGAAATGGGCGAGGGGGGGGATGAAAATGATGAGGGTTTTATTGCAGGTTGTCGTGGGAAGTTATGTGAAGAGGGAAGCTCCATCCTGGTATTTTTTTGGTTTTTCTTAGTGAGATTTTTCTCTGTAAAATGAACGGTTTGTTTTTTTGCTGTGACCATTTTATCTAAGCAGCAGCCCGGGCCCCCTAGTTATTTACTGTGGAAGGCTCATCTTTTATATTCTAGCGTTTTGGGGGTTTTCTTACAGGGAAAGCGAGATTGTTGTCTTAAAATTTTTTATTTTTTATTATTTTATTATTATTTTATTATTATTTTAATCAAGGGGAAAGTTTTCTTAGAGAAATTGAAGCTTCTCTTAAGCTGTGACATTGTCACTTAATTAACTCCCAATGGCTCGGACCCCCCGCTCCCCGTTGTACACATTGGTACTTAAAGGTTGGATGTGCCCCCCGGGGCCCGTTAAAAGGGGGGCCTTGAAAGGAACGCCCCTTAAAGGAGGCGCCCCTTTTAAAAGGGGTTTCCCAATTGAAAGGGGGCGCCATTTAAAGGACACAACTTAAAAGGAGGGTTTCCCTATTGAAGGAGGCCCCATTTGAAAGGGGCGCCCCTTTAAAAAAAAGAAAATTAAAGGGGAGCTACATTAAAAGGGGGAGCCCCAATAAATAGGCGCCAATTAAAGGAGAAAAAAAAATTAAAGGGGGCCACAATAAAAGGGGGAGCCAAATTAAAGGGGGGAGCCAATTTAAAAAAGGAGCCCCATTAAAAGGGGGAGCCACATTAAAGGGGGTGCCCCCAATAAAAAAAGGAGCCCCATTAAAGAAAAGCCCCAAAAAAGGAGAGCCCCAAATTTAAAAAAGGGGCCACATTAAAAAAGGGGGCCCCCATTAAAAGGGGCAGCCACATTAAAAAGGGCCCCCCCTTAAAGGGGGGCCACTTAAAAAAGGACCACATTAAAAGAGGAGCAATTTAAAAAACCAATTAAGGAGGAGCCTAATTAAAAGGGGGGGCCCCCTTAAAGGGGGTCAATTAAAGGATGTGCAATTAAGGAGGCGCACAATGAAGGGGAGCCACATGAAAAAAGGTCAAAAATAAAGGAGGGGCCACAATAAAGGAGGACCCATTAAAGGAGGAGCCATATTAAAAGAAAGGGACCCCATTAAAGGAGGGCCCAAAATTTAAAAGGAGGCGCCAAATAAGGGAGGGCCACATTAAAGGAGGAGCCCATTAAAAAAGGCACCCCATAAAAAGGGGCACACAAATTAAAGGGGACCCCAATAAAAGGGGGAGCCACATTAAAGGAGGAGTAATTAAAGAAGGACCACATTAAAAAGGAGGCACCCCAATAAAGGAGGAGCCACATTAAAAGGGGGGGCCATTAAAGAAAGGCCCAATTAAAGGGGGCGCTACAATAAGGGAGGAGCCACTTAAAGAAGGACCCCATTAAGGAGGGCCCATTAAAAATAAGCCCACATTAAAAAGGCCAACTTTTTAAAAGGGGGGCCACATTAAAGGGGCGCCCCAATAAGGGAGGAGCCCAAATTTAAAAAGGGGGGCCCCATTAAAGTAGGCCCACATTTAAAAAAACACCATTTGGAAAAAAAAACACTACAGTTTAATGTGATCCTTTATTGACAACGTTTCGCCCCCACGTGGGGTTTTTCAAGTCACAAAAAGATCTACGGGGGGGAAAAGGGACGCGAGTATTTATAGTAGGTTTTGAATGTTGAGGTCAGGTGGAAAATGCCCCTTGTGATCTACGGGGGGGGGTTAAGAGTCTAAAATCTTGGGTAGCTTGGGAGGGGTATTGGACAAGTTGTGGGGGGAAACCCTTTTGCAGTGTTTTTTTGTTTGGTAAGCACATATGCAACAGTTAGGGATCTTATTTTGAAAGTTTGCCTAACAGTAGGCTTTTCGTCGAGTACGAAGGGTTATAGAAGCAGAAGATACTTAAGCGATTTTAATCAGTCATCACCCCCTTTAAAATTTTTGGGGGCCCCCATCTGGGAGAGCATTGTTCGTGTCTTAAGTATCTTTGCTTTATAACCTTTTTGTACCGATGAAGAAGCTTTTGTGTAGGCGAAACGTTTTGAAAAAAAGATACCTAACTGTTGCTATGGTCTTACCTAACCAAACTGTCGGTATTTCATACCCATTTAATGTTCAGTGTTCATTTCTTTTGTGGGATAGCGATGAAATTTTTGGCAAGTGGTTTAGCTATGTTATAGAACCCTTGTTCTGGTTGAAAAATTTTTGGTTATAGAGATAAGGTATTCCCGGGGTTTTTCGTATTTTTGTTGTCTTTTTTGGCGATAAATTTGATTTAGTAGTTAATTAAATGGGTTTTTGAATTGATGTTGTACAAGCTTCCTTTTACGTCAGCCCCGCTTTGGTTTGGTTTTGAAATACTGTTTGGGGTCTCTTTATGTTTTGCCCACGTATAATTGTTGCAGTATTAAAAGGGATTATGTAACCCCCCGGGTGGAAGCTTGTCCCTTTTACTATGGTTTATGTCCTTGATGGTCTGGTTTTGGAGGTAGATACTTGGAATACGTATTGGGAAAAAATGTTGGAAAATGTTTGGCAATGGAGTTGGAGGGGAGGACTATGATCTCTTTCGGCAGTCTTTTGTGGTGTGTTGAAGATGTTTAATGCCCCCCGTCTGGGGAGTTCTGATGAAGTGACGGGATGTGGGTTTTTGAAAATACTTGTTCAATTTTAGGCTTTTCCCCAAGGAAAACTTTCTGCGATTCGAGACGCGCAGGAAAAGCCTATAATTTCCCCCCCGTTTGTTTTGGTTGTGTGGTGAGGTAGAAGTGGGAAAATCGTTTGGTTGGTTGGTTTCGATAGACTTTAAACGAAAATTCTGGTCAATTTTTTCAGAGAAGAACATCAAGGAAAGGGAAAATGTTGTGATTCTTTTCAAATGTGAAAAATGGGTTTTAGGGCTACTGGTTGAGCTTGTTTGGAGAGCTTGAACGTTTAAGCGCCTGGGGTTATGAGGAGAATGTCGTCAACATAACGGAGCCAGGTGACAGTCGAAGGAATAATGGTGGAGAAACGCTCGGCTTCAAGATGTTCCATGTATAAGTTCGCCAGGACGGCACTGAGTGGCGAGCCCATGGGTAGACCAAAAGTCTGTTGAAAGAGGTGATTTTCGAAAGAGAAACACGTAAAGCGACACATAGTTCAACGAGATCGATGAAATCGCTGGCTGGAATAGGAAGATCAAGTGAATCGTCAATTTTTCTTCGCAGGAGATCGATGGCTTGTGTAGTAGGTACTTTGGTGAATAGGGAACTTACGTCAAGGCTGGAAAGTTTCTTGTTCCTGATGTTGATGTTGCGAATGCGATTGAGATCACCCGAGTGTTTGAGATGTGCGGGAAACTGATAGTGCTCAAGAGTTTGGAGAGGTGTTTTGCGAGAATTCCTGAGAGTTGGTGGGGAGCACTGCCTATTCCCGAAGATATGGGCCTCAATGGGATACCAGGCTTGTGAGTTTTTGGTAGGCCGTACATTCTGGCAGGTCTGGGGTTGCTGGGTATGGTGTGAAGAAGTTTCTTCCCTTGTTCTGAGTTCCTCAGAATGCGGCGTCCTTTGAAAAAAAGTTTTAGTAAGGTTGTCCACTTGGTTAGTTGTGAGGAGTTTGTAGGTATCTGGGTCATTAAGTAGATTGAGCATTTTGTTCCTGTAGTCGTCAGTGTGCATGATAACAACACCACCTCCTTTATCAGCGGTGGTGACCCTGATGGTCGTGTCTTCTGCTAAACCTGTAAGTGCAATGATGTAACGTCGAGGTATGACTGGGGAGCTGCGTGTAGAGAAGGCTGCTGAGATGATGCCTTGAAGAAAACCTTTTTGGAAGTCGGAGTCATTGTGTCTGTAGTTTTTGGAGATGAAATTGAGGTCTTGTTTTGGTTTCGTAATTCCGGTTGCGAATTCGAGGCCTAAGCTGAGGGCTTCGGTTTCTGTGGTTGACAGTGGACGAGATGAAAGATTTTGAATAATGTCAGGTCTTCCTAAACTTTTCCAATGACTATTATCGCAGAGTGTTTGTAGTTTCCTAGCAAGTCTGATCTTCTGTTGAACATTCGCTGTGATAACTCTGCTGCGAATGATTTCGGCGGTGCGTCTGTTCATGTTGCCCCGAAGTGCTGTGCCTAGTGTTCTGGGTTGGAGAAAAGCTTCCTTTGTAGCATTGTTAAGGTCATCTGCACACTCTTTAAGGTAGGTCCGAGCTGTAGCGGGGAAAGGAGGTTTGATGTTGGCAATTTGAGGAGGAGTAGTTCTTGGTAAGACCATTTCTTGGATGCAGTCACGAAGAAAATTGTGTCTGTTGCGAAGAGAGTAAGCTTTTAGAAGGAGGTCCAGGTATTCTCTGTGTGAAGGATTCATTTCTACTGCAGTGTTTGACACGATGAAAATAAATGGTATAAAATACCGACACAATGGATGTTTCCAACATCTTTTCCAATACATCATTCCAAGTTGTGCAAGACAGGTATACAATACCGACAAGATGAAGTGTCTTAACTTTCATCTTGTCTGTATTGTATACCTGTCTTGCACAACTTGTCAGGCACTGCAACATCATGGTATCTTGATTCAGAGGACATCTACATGACCTTCTTCACTTCTACAACTAGCCCATCAATTTGGGAAGGACCTACTTCCACTGGGGTATCCCGCCTACCAGTGACTATGCCCTCGTCTGCTACACGTCTCTCTTCACTGACGCCTATATAAGCGCCAGTCTCCTTACCTGTGCTTCAGAATCTCTACAACCACGGTGTTGTAAACACCACCTCCAAGGCTGAGGGACTGATTACCTAATCTTTTGTATATAGTTCTTCTGTTTTCTAATTATGTCCAAGAATTTGTATTGATAAAGCCACTGGATGGCGAAACGTTTACAATAAAGATAACCAGATGTTGCACAAGTGTCTTAACTTTCATCATTCCAAGTATCTACATCCACAACCACGACCATCAAGGACATCACCAGTAGTAGACAGGACAAGCTTCCATCCTCTGCAGAGGTATACATAATCCCTTGTAATGACTGCAACAAATTATACGTGGGCGAAACATCAAGAGACCTCCAAACACGTATTTCAGAACACCAGTACGGAAGCAGGACTGACGATACAAGGAATGCCTGTGTACAACATCGCAATTCACACAACCATTTAATTAACTACAGAAACTCAAGACTTATCGCCACAGAAGACAACACTCAATATCGAAGAATCCTGGAATCATCGCTTATCTCTATAACCAACAATTTCAACAAGAACAATAAGAACATAAGAACATAGAACACTGCAGAAGGTCTGCTCACAAGTTGTCCAATACCCCTGCCAAGCTACCCAAGATTTTAGACTCTATAACCCCACCCGGTAGATCATCAGATGCAGCATTCTCCACCTGACCTCAACATTCTGAACCTGACTATAAATACTCGCGTACCTTCCACCTCCAAGGCTGTGTTTCAGAGGTCTGTCAAGACACACCAGAGCACTGCTTACTCACGATGCATTACTCTAACAGAGTAAAGATCAAACCAGCGAGTGGCACACCCAATGAGTCGTCCAAACTAGCACTTGCAGCTGTCGTTAGTGGCAGACGGCAAGTCAAATGTAATGCGATTTTATCGCTCAAGGAGGCCTTTGTTGTCGTCTGTACAGGGGACACAGAGGCTGAGAAACTACTTACCACTACTGCTACTACCACTCTACGAGACCAGGGATTTCTTGTCTTGACTTCCCCAGCACTGAGGGCCAGGAGAACTGTGTTCCTCAAGCGTCTCCACAACCTTATCACTGTACAGGCCACTGAAGAAATCAAGTCATCTATAGAAGCAAAGAACCCTTGGGCCAAGGTGGACTTCATTACTAAAATACCCAATGCTTCATCCATGCTGAAGGTCACCTTTAGTGACGTCAACATGGCAGCCAGAGCTCTCGCTGAGGGCCTGGCTATTCACTACTTCCACATCAACCCATCCTTCATCGAAGCAGAGAAATTCCAACATATCTCACAGTACTATAATTGTTACTCATACTTACACACCACAAATGATTGTCCTACCAAGGACAAGAAGTTCTGCTCCACCTGTGGCCGTGAGGGTCATGACTTAAAGAATTGCACTACTGCTTCACCACCTAAATGCTTGAACTGCAAGAATGACATCCATACTCTTGCTGCCAGGTGCCCTACCAGAAGAGAGATACTCAAGAAACAACAACAACAAAAGAAACCCAACCCACAAGCAACCACATATTCTGCTATCGCCAAGCTTCAAGCAGACATTACCAAGATACTACAAGCCACGCAAGCTGCTCCCACCACTTCCCTGCCAGCACCTACTGCCGACTCCACCAAGATTCTTTATTACATTATGCATGCTCATGTACAGAATGCAGCTGAGCCTGGTTCCTTCAACACCACCATCAATGAACTTTTCAAACTAAATAATATGCCTGGCCTCACATTCCCTGCATCACCACCTTCCACTGAGATCCTAAAATCTACTGCAAATATTACGAGCATCACCGCTGCTCCACCGCTGTCACAACCTCCACTAGACACAGAGATGGACCAATCAGAGACCACTGAGACGTCGGCAAACCCCACCACCGCTTGCATCCACTGCTAGAGCAACTGACCAGTCGGAAATCTCGCCTTCACCAGTTCAGCCACCAGCCAAGAAAGCAAAAACACAAGAAACTGCGGATGCACCTCACGGTGCCACTGACACTGCTGCACCACAACAAGTCCGATACCTGAAGGGTGTATACTTCTACACAACCAAGCAGTATAAGAACACAATGCTGTCTTCAGAAATCCATCAGCACCTCCAGGACGGAACAGTCAAGTATACCTACGACCAAACTGTTACATACACCACTGCAGACATGACCAGACTACTCACTGCCAACACCCAACACCTTGTGGAAGTCGAGTACACCTCAAAGAGGAAATTCAGGATGCTTCAGAATGGGGACCTTGAAGACGGTACCCTCCTCTAGCACGACTATCCATGACCATTCACCAAGAAGATAAGTTTCCCCAGCACTTTGCTGTCTGCTAAAGCTGGGGTGTGGCTCCAATCGACCCTGTAACTGCTGCCTCTGCCCGACTGCGCTTCTCTTCGGGGAAGTCAGCGCAAGATAGAAGAAGACGACACCCTCCAACTGGAGGGCCAAGAAAGGAGAAAGAAGATGATCGTCACCCCCCACTCGGGGGGCCACTGCCGGGTCACCATCTGGAGAAGACCTGGGCCGGAAGTACCGGCGAATCAACATAAATGAATGAAAATGAACACCAACACACGACACTCCACACAGGAGAGCACAGCGCTAGCACGATCGACACCATGCCTTGCCCTTCTAGGGCAGGGTTGGTGCCAGAGCCCAAGTTTGTAGCTCACAAGATGAGGGGGGTACTTGTGCCTCCTCCCATGGGAGACTTAGGTCTCAGACACTCCCTAGACAGGGAGCCAGTGCCGGGCCACCACTTGGAAGGGCCCGGGCCGGGAGAATACCGGCGAATCTTTAACAACAACACCCCAGGTAGATCTGTTTGTGACTTGAAAAAGCCCACTGTGTGGGCGAAACGTTGTCAATAAAGGATCACATTAAACTGCATATGTGTTTGTTTCCATTGTGTCGGTATTTTATACCATTTATTTTCAGGCACCACATTAAAGGAGGTGCCTCATTAAAGGAGTCGCAACACTGTAGGAGGTGCCTCATTAAAGCAGGAGCCATATTAAAAGGAGGAACCACATTAAAGTCGGCGTCACATTAAAGGAGGAGCCACAATAAAAGAGGCCCCACATTAAAGGAGTCGCAAGATTAAAGGAGGCACCACAATAAAAGAGGCCCCACATTAAAGGAGTCGCAACATTATAGGAGGCGCCACGTTAAAGGAGTTGCAACATTATAGGAGGTTCCATGTTAAAGCAGGCGCCACATTAAAGGAGTCGCAACATTATAGGAGGCGCCACATTAAAGGAGTTGCAACATTATTGGAGGCGCCACATTAAAGGAGTCGCAACATTATAGGAGGTGCCACATTAAAGGAGTGGCAACATTATAGGAGGCGCCACATTAAAGAAGTAGCCATATTAAAGGAGGCGCCACATTAAGGAGTCGCAACATTAAAGGAGGCGCCACATTAAAGGAGTCGCAACATTATAGGAGGCACCACATTAAAAAAGTAGCCACATTAAAGGAGGCGCCACAATAAAAGAGTTGCAACATTATAGGAGGCGCCACATTAAAGGAAGCGCCACATTAAAGGAGTCGCAACATTAAAGGAGGCGCCACATTAAAGGAGGCGCCACATTAAAGGAGGCGCTACATTAAAGGAGTCGGAACATTAAAGGAGGCGCCATATTAAAGAAGTCGGAACATTAAAGGAGTCACAACACTGTAGGAGGCGCCACATTAAAGGAGTCGCAACATTATAGGAGTCGCCACATTATAGGAGTCTCCACATTAAAAGAGGCGCCGGATTAAAGGAGGCGCAACATTACAGGAGTCGCAACATTGAAGGAGGCGCCACATTAAAGGAGTCACCGTAGGCGCTAAATTCACCCCTGGTTGTATCCTACCCCAAAATCAACCACGGGGTCTTTTCCTCTGATGTTCGTACCTCTTCACCTTCTCCTTATCTTCCTTCTTCCTTCTTCTTTCTTCCTTCTCTACACAGCCTTCAGTTTTACTTCACGTCCAAAACCCAAAACTCCCCCATAGTCACCAAAACTCCTTACCAACCTATTGTTCCTCCATCCTTAACTTTTTCTCCCTTTGAGTCTTACCCCTTCCATCCTACGACGGTGACAGTTATGGACATTCATCCACACCAGTATGTGTCGCTACCTCAAGCTGTTCCCACTCAGGTTTCTTCTCCCCAGGATACCTTTACCATTATCTCTTCACTCACTACTCTACCTCCTCCACCTCAAGCACCTTGCTTCCTACTGCGTTCTTGTTTTCACAATTGTTAATGATTCAGCTTGACTCTGTTCCAGACTATGAAGAACTCTCTCTCCAGGCTGAGGGACTGATCACTTCTAAACTTCATCTTCGAAGGTGATGGACTGATTACATCGTCTTTAACATCCCTACTGCTTCTGCTGCCTCCTTTGTATTCAACTGAAGAAGCCTACTGTTTAGGCGAAGCGTTTCGGAATAAAGATACCTGTTGCATCTGTGTCTTTCACACAGCTTGTCTGTATTGTATATCATTATCATAGTCACTGGTGATGCCATATCGACTTTAATTGAAAAAAAGAAACCAGTAATGAATATTGACTCACCTCCCATTCCTTCACCTTCTACAGTCTCCTACACATGCTCCTACCCACCGTCTGTCTTCTCAGGATACTCACAAATCACTTTTTTCTAACTTACCACTACGCCCACACATTTCTACTGATCATTCTAGTCCGTAACCACCACATACTTTCTGTTGTCATCATCTTCCCACTTACAGTTAATGGTCTTATTTGAGTGGGATATAAGAGGACACAAAGAAAATCTGGGGCAGTTTCATGCGTTGCTCCTCCGGTTTTCTCCTGTTTGCGTCTGTTTACAAGAACCAAAATTGCGTTCCACCGTTGGCCTTCCTGTCTCCGGCTGTTTTATTGGAATCTCTTAATCCTTTTCCCGACGAGACATTCAACGAGAATATGCTTCTTGTTTGTATTAATATACGTTAATTTCAGCTTTTAAGTTCGTATTCCGCTCCTCTATACTCTTTCTTACACTTTTTCTTGTATAGGTCTCTACATGTTCTTCTTTAACGCTTAACTTTGATCTGTTGTCCCTCATCTTTATGACGGCGATCATTTCCCTGCTTTCCTTACTTCTTATTCTCAAACTCGACCCCACTCGTTCCTTCCTTTGGAAGTTCGAGTGGGCAGATTTGACACCTTATTCACGCTATACTTCTTTTCTTGCCGTTTCCCTTCCTTCGTCCTCTTTAGACGAGTTATTACAACTGTTCTTACCTAGCATTGATTGTAGTCCCCCAAATCTCGGAAATGTAAACTCCGGTAGTCTCCTGACTGTGCTTGTACCATACGATTGAAATGTGCTGCCTGGGGCCGCTGCTGATCAGTTCTTGGATATTAGACAGACGAAGGAGTTTGCCCATCGTAAAAGCCATGAAGCGAAATATACCTGTTGGCGGGCTTATGTGCCCTCTGTCACTTTCACTACGTCTATGTATACAGTTGAATAAAAGTACGGAATCTGAGTGGCAAGTACTCTTCAGACTCTGCTTTCATTGTTTTAGTTGCCTGAGTCAGTGTGGCAGACCCAGCTGAGGTTGCCTCAGACAACTGGGCATCATTTTATATGTATATCTCAAGCCCTCCTTATCTTCTTTCTTTACTCCAAACTTTCTAGGGAGTCACCATCTTTAGATTTCACCTCTCACATTAAAGAACCTTATAATGTCACGACTTTCCACTTGCTGCCCAACAGCTTCTGAGCTTGATGGCATCCATGTCTGTATGATTACACACTGACATCCTAGGGTGTTCGTCGTCCTCATGAATTTCTTCAATCTTGTTTGGCCTTATGTCATTCTCCTCTTCAATGAAAAACTACCATTGTCTGCTTTTTCGTAAGACAGGTACTTTGGGCCATGCCTCCTCTTTCTTCAAACTCATCGCTCTCACTAAAGCAATTAGTAGGTTGTTAGAACTCTTGGTTAATAAACATTTAGTATGATATTTGGAAACTTATAATTGTCTTTACTACCGTCATTTCGTTCTACTATTGCCCCTTTAATCTTGGTACAAGGGACATCTTCAGCAACTCTTGCTAACTGTTCCGCATGACCTACTTCTATTATAGGGCCCAGCTCACACTTGACCTCATCTCTAAGCTTCTACACCTCACCTTCCAGTTGACAGGCCTCTAATAGGTTAGGTAAGCGTTGAAGGATTCCTTGCATCAAGGTTCAAAATCAAAATTTTTCCAACTTGAACTCATTGATGCAGGTCCTGTCTTGGTTATATTTTTAACATGTTATTTACATCCCTTTATTTATTTTTGTTGCTCACTTGTACACCTCAGTCAAATCCTCCTCCTAATTCTACGCCTTTCTAGAGTGCAGATTCAGGGCCCTCAGTCTATCCCCGTAGGAAAGATTTCTGATACATGGCATCAACTTTGTTACCTTTTTCTGTACGTTTTCCAGCTCATTTATGTCCATTCTGTAATACGGTGTTGAAGAATAACTTGAGGACTCCTGTTATTTATACTTCTTGATATGAAGTCAAGAATTCTGTTCACTTTATTGCGAACACTTACGCACTGTTGTCTTAGGTTTAGTTTAACGCTAACCAGAACTTCGTGATTATTTTCTTTTCCAGGGCTTAGAACTTTGCATTTGTCTATATTAAATTGCATCTGCCACTTCACCGACCACTGTATCAGTCTATTTAGTTCTTACTATATATAGCGCTGTAGTTTCCTCGTCAGAATTAATTCCGACGGCCTACTTTGGTGTCATCGCAAACTTGCTTATGTTGCTATATAGTTCCTCGTCTTTGTCGCTTATGTACATTGCGAACAACAAAGGGCCTAACACTGATATCCCTGGAACACCACTTGTGATGCGTCTCCACACTAATTTCTCCCCATTTAAGCAAACTCTCTATTGTGTATGTCAACTACGCCTCTATCCAGGGAAAAAAATCTACTGCAATTCCATGAGCCTCTGTTTTCCTCAACAATATCCAACAATTTCAACAATTTCAGGCTTGCTGAAAATCATATACACAATATCATATTCGTTATCATATTCTACTTCCTAAAATACCTTAGTGAAAAAACTTAGGAAATTGGTAAGGCAGGAACACACCGTAAAACCGTGCAGAGATTCATTGATCAATTTATGTGGCTTTGACAGCCTCGACAATTGTTGATTCCATTAATTTTTCCTTAAAGTAGGTTAGGCTAATTGGTCTATAATTCAAAGTTAAGGATCTGCCTCCTTCTGTGTAGACAGGTAAAGTGATTAGTTGAAAAGATTAGCCAATGGTTTGTTAAGTTCTTATTTACATTCCTTTGTAGCCTTTGACAACAGTACATCAAAGCCCGAGGAACTGTTAGGTTTTAATCTAACTAACTGTCAGATAACCATGTCACTAGTGACTTTATGCGTAAGTTATTTTCGTCCTAACCTATATAATTTTTTTATTTTTGGAATTTCTGTAGTATTTTCCTAGGTAAAACCTGAGAGGAAATAAGTGTTGAAGATGGAGCACATTTGTTTGTCACTGTCAGTGAGCTGACCTGAGCGACTTACAAGTGAACCTACTATCTGGTCCCTAATCTTCAATCCTATATACCTGAAAAAAGCCTTTTGGGTTAATCCTCGAATCTCTGGCGACTTTACGTTTATAAATTCTTTTGACATTTCTTATTCCTTTTTTTTTATTTATCTTTTTAATTGAATATTTTGATTTCCTAACTTCCCTTCTTCCGTTTTGATCCTTTTAACATACAAGTTGTTTCATTCTGTTAATTATCCATATATAACATAAGTAGCCTGGACAGTATGAACTATGCTTTGAAAAATATACTGGCAACGATTACCACAAACTTGACCCCTAGGTTAAGGACCAGTCAGATCACATCAGTTCACCCCCACTCAGGTAATTTTAAGGACGAGTCAGATCACATCAGTTCATCCCCACTCGGGTAATTTCTCAGTCCTCTGAAATTGGCCAAGCAAAAGTCAGGGACATTGAGCTGATTGCAGCTATTAAGAAAATTTCATGATATTTAGAGGTAGTGATTTGTGATCACTTTCCTCAAGCTCATCATTACCCTCAATATTAGTGAGTCCTTGTTGACAGGAGCTAAGTCAAGAAGGTTATTCAATTGAAAAATAAAGAAATAAGCAGTATAATGTGATCCTTTATTGACAACGTTTCGCCCACACAGTGGAATTTATCAAGTCACAAACAGATCTGCTTGTGACTTGATAAAACCCACTGTGTGGGGAAACGTTGTCAATAAAGGATCACATTACACTGCTTATGTGTTTATTTTTTCAATTATGCCGGTATTTTATACCATTTATTTCCAGGGTTATTCAAACTGATCCAGTCAATTTGTCTGTTAAAAATCTCCCATTAACACCTTTTTTTGTATCTAGATGCGTTATTGTGCCCCATAGAAGCTTACTGTGTTTCCTATCATGATTTGTTTGCCTGTAAATCACACTCAAGATTAATTTTTCAAGTTCTTCCACAAACTTTGTCTTCTCTAATGAAACATTAAATTATCTGTCCTGAATCGCCACCACCCATCCTATTGACCCTATCATTGTGGAATAATTTACAGCTTTGTGCGTAGCCTTTATAAGGTATTTCACTATTTCAGGCTGAACCAGGTCTCTGTTACAGCAATAATGTCTGTTTCCTACACATGTAGTTAAACTGTGAGGGAAAAGTTCATTAGATAGGAGTAGTGGGAGTATGAGTGGTGGTGGTACTTTGCTGGGCAGTCTGCTGGTTTAGTTAGGGTGGGAGCATAATTCCTGCTACCCGATCCCCTTCTGCACCCGGTGGGAGGTGACGTATGTGTCTCCACCAGTGGTCAGTTATATGACTTGCGGCTCCCATCAAATCTGTAAGTATTCGTTCCACTCCTGTCTAAATTATTATGTGTTTTGGGAATAAGTTGGTTTCAATAAGAGCTTCACTCTTGTTTAGGGTTTTAGACTCTAATTTATTCCTGCCTTGATTTAAATTTACGTAGTGTTATGCCATCTTTTAATCCTCACCATTTCTTTTAAAGGCTGTAAACCTGTCATGTGAGTGATTTCTAGATTGGTGAGTAGCTTTGTGTTTTCTTTCTTTTAGCCTTGACTGTCGACTCGGATCATTCGACAGAGGCGAGATAGAAGGGCAGCCTTGATCTTTACAAGATCAGAGACATCACTTTGACATCTCTACTCTACTAAGCAGACGGTGAAACATCCCCTCAATGAAACGCAAGGTTACTGTGAGTACAGATGTATGATGGGATTACATATGTATGATAGGAGTACAGATTGTTAAATTAGACACATGTGCAACTCTCGGGTAACTTTATTGAGGAAACGTTTCGCCACACAGTGGCTTCATCAGTCCATACAAAGGATAAACTTGAAGAACAGGAGAAGAATGAGGTAATCAGTCCCTCAACCTTGAGTCGATGTGGTCAGTCCATCAATTTTGAATAGAATACGGCATATGAGCGGAGAAGCAGCTTATAAACCGTATGGCAGGAGAGGTGCAGCAGTCGTAGGTGGTGTCACATTTGTCCAATGTGGAAGTAGGTCGTGCCCATGGGTTAGGCAAGCTTCTTGGGATCTTAATACTTGGGATTCTTCGCTTGCCTAACCCTTTGGCACGACCTACTACCACATTGGACAAATGTGACACCACCTACGACTGCTGCACCTCTCCTGCCATACGGTTTATAAGCTGCTTCTCCGCTCATATGCCGTATTCTATTCAAGATTGATGGACTGACCACATCGACTCAAGGTTGAGGGACTGATTACCTCATTCTTCTCCTGTTCTTCAGGTTTATCCTTCGTAAGGACTGATGAAGCCACTGTGTGGCGAAACGTTTCCTCAAAGATACCCAAGAGTTGCACATGTGTCTAATTTAACAACGTGTCGGTTCTTTGAACCATTCATCTACAAGGAGTACAGATGTATGATGTATGATATGAGTACAGATGTATGATGTATGACATGAGTACAGATGTATGCCGTGAGTACAGATGCATAATAAGTACAGATACATGATGTAAAATGGGAGTACATATGTATGATGTATGATAGGTACAGATGCTTAATGTATAATGGGAGTACAAATGTATGATGGGTACAAATGTATGCCGTGAGTACAGATGTATGATGTATGCCGTGAATACATCTGTACATGATGTATGCCGTGAGTACAGATGAAAGATGGGAGTGTAGATGCATAATGGGAGGCTTTTTAACAACTTCCCATCATACATAAAAGGGCTTACAAATAGACTGCTATCTGCCTTCAAGAGAGAATTAGATACCCAGTCAGTGCCTGACCATCCAGGCTGATCAGGTCCTGATCCACCGTGAGGCCTAGTCATGGACAGAGCCGCAGGGGTACTGACCCCAGGAACAACCTCCAGGTCGACCCCAGGTAGGGCAATTACAAAGTTTCAAGGATTTTGTTTTTGCAGAGTTGAAGTATCTAACAGTAGAATATTAACATCTCTGAAGACGGCCAGTTCCATGCCCAGGAAAAGTGGAATTTGCATGAAGATATCTCCACCATCACTGAGCGGGGCAAGAAAACTTAAGTATAGGGGATACAGAGTGAAGGGAAAAAGGGAGAGAAATCTGGAAAACGTAATACCTTATATCCAAATTCACACAATATATGGGGAATAGACATTTTATACATGTGCCTGAACAGCGGGTAATGATATATCCAACATATTAGAAACAAGCAAGATGAGTAGATGTTCACTGCATCACACCACTTACATTAACACCACTTACATTAACACCACTTACATTAACATGTAAGTGGTGTGATGCAGTGTGGGAGGTAACTGTTATAACAGTTACACACACACACACACACACACACACACACACACACACACACACACACACACACACACACACACACACACACACACACACACACACACATGCCTTTGTTGTTAGAAAATAGCCAGTTGTCTTTAGTGATTACTACATTTCTTAAACTTGCGTTGAATCCTGTCTATCTTGGAGTTTTCCGATTATCGATATCATCCTGTCTTGAGAGCGCCCATATGAGACTCTGGTGACATCTGGGAGTCTTCTTAACGTTGCCGATCCTACTCTAACTATAGAAATATGTGGGAAAAAATATGTACTGGAAGTTCTTCTCTATTTATTTTCTGCTCTTTGTTTTCGAAAGCTGGACAAAGTGTACTTGGGAGATGAGTTCTGAAAACTTTCTGCTACTACAGCGGCACCGACTCTGACTTGTTCCTTTCCCAGTCTGATTTTCTTCCATTTTGTCAGTATTGTCCCATGAAAGATTAACCAAGACATGATTGAAGAATGTAATAAAGTTGGTAGAATTACCGACAATATGTAAAGTAAAAGGACACAAGTGCAACTAATGTGACATTTATTGTAGCAACGTTTCGCTCTCCAGGAGCTTTATCAAGCCATTACAAACAATACATACGAACGAACGAACGAACGAAAGTTCAGGTAAGATCCCAAATGGGATGAGCGGGGAAGACGGGACAGACGAAGAATAGTGCTGGAGAGGAGTGTTCTTAGTCGTAGAAATAGAGCCAGGGCTTAACCCAGCAGCAAAGGCGATCGTGGGACAGATATTGAAAAGAGAAATTCCGGTTCTTCTGTTGGGACTCCGGTGGGGTGAGCTGGGAGTAAGGGACTTGCGACCTTTAGAGCTAGAGAGGAGT
>NC_069444.1:33789248-33824248 GCF_026875155.1 Cherax quadricarinatus
AAATAAAAGCTATTGGTGATTGTTTATATTTGGTTTTATAAACGAATTAAACATAGGTTTAAATTAATGTTTAATTAAATGTGGAGTAGCTATTGTTTTAACCAGGTGGCACTGTACATTGTTTTACTCTTTTGGGGGGGAGTCGGAATTTGAACTGAGGATGTCAATGTATTATGTACATTTTTGTGTTTTTAAGTAGGATGTTGGTGGAGTTGAATTTGTCTTAGTGCAATTTTAGATTATAGCAGAACCATTGTGGATTTTGATCATAATATGTACCACTAAATTGCACATATCTATGTATTTTGTAAATGCGGTTTTAAATAAAATATATAAAAAAAATTCTATAAAGTGTATTAACATTATTATTACATTTGAATTATTTCTCTTCTGCGCACAAAGAGACTAATATTACCTAATATCTAAAAATGTATTGACATTCTGTGCAGGAATTCATACATTGGTGACATCAGTGTTACGTTATATTATGTTATGTTATGCAACATGTTATGTAAGCGGTACGATGCAGTACTAAGCATAGTTCCCACATGTGGGACATTATTGCCTCGTTCAGCACACTCCCACCTTCCCATAATCTTTGGGAATTTGTTACATGTTAACTTGTGAGTGTGAGTGAATGACATTTTGTAAATAGTTAGGTCACTCATCTGTGCTATGTGGTGTGGTAGGAGTTGTTATATTGTTCCTGGCTTCCGCTGCTTGTGGCTCCCATCTGGCTGCCGCTGTTTGGGGCTCCCATCTGGCTGCCGCTGTTTGGGGCTCCCATCTGGCTGCCGCTGCTTGGGGCTACCATCTGGCTGCCGTTGCTCGGGGCTGCCATCTGGCTGCCGCTGTTTGGGGCTCCCATCTGGCTGCCGTTGCTCGGGGCTGCCATCTGGCTGCCGTCGTTCAACCCTGTCTTTCAACGTGTCAGTGTCATTATCTGTCCGCGAGAAAGGAAAGTGATGTGGTGTCCTTGTGACTTGTGACTTGCCTCATGTGTTTTATTTAGAGTGATGAAGTGTTTTGTGGATTATTGGTGAATATTTATGCCTTGAATTTTGAGTGCTAATATTTATACATGTATCGTGAATAATTACATAATAAAACTTGCAGTCATGATTATCCAGCTGAACATTAATTAATTACTTTTTATTAAATATTACCCGAGAAAAGCAGAATATTGTGTTTGTAGTTTCAAGACTGCACAATCAGTGAATATATGTTACCCGTTGTGAATATACCTAGAATATAAATATTTTTATAATTAGTGAAGTTTAAATATAACAATCTCCCGGATAAAATTAAATTTCAATTGCAATATATACTTTTATTACGGCTGGCAAACTGGCTTGTCATCACGATGTTAGTGTCATTCACTGCATGGCACACGTTATCAGAACGTAATACAGTGTTGCATGCATCCGACTGTCTTCTCTTCAAGAAAGATACAGTTTGCTGTGTGAATGTCTTCGGTCAGTTGCAAAGGCCTTGTATTTATCACCAATACAAAACTTTTAAAGAGAAACTACTCACATGAGCCTAGCCACAAGGGGAGACATAATGTACGTAAACTACCAACCCATCTGCATTTCCGCACACCCCCACATATCCGCAGCGCTCCTAAGTAATAATAATAATAATGATAATAATAATAATAATAATAATAATAATAATAATAATATCTTTATTTACTACAAGTACATGTACAAGGTATACAGTCCAAGCTGACATCAATGACATACTACTATATAGAAAGCCGCTTGTTATGCTGAGCAATTCGGGCAAAGTAATCTCCTGTCATCATCATTCCAAACAAACCCACCAGATGTACCTCTCACTCAAAATCCTTTATCAAAAGGGTCTTGTTTAATTTCACCTATCACCACATCATCTTTCAAAATTGAGAAAACTAACCAACATTTCCACTGCTTCCTCTCTCCTGCTATATTACCGTTTGACAATGATATTCCCATAACAGCAGCAAGAGATTCAACATATATTTTTACATCTCCAGTGGGCAATCCTCACGAAAAAATGGATCACGAATTTCAGTAACAACATTGACAACATCCGCATTGTGTATACCACACAGTTTAGCTGGGATAAACGATAAACTTTATTTCTACAAAGTATGGTTTAAAATTGATTGGAGAATATCTGCCATCACTAAAATACTTCACAGAGCTCCTGGTTATGCCAAGCATTTCCGGCAGCCTCAATTAAAATGGACTTATAACTTTTACTGGAATTCTTGCAGAACAATTTGTTGGAAGTTTGGTTAAAACAACTTACTGTAACATTTGTAACGATTATTACATATGTCTGTTAAATACAAAAGCAAATACTAATCGAAACAGCACCTAGGGCATAATTTACAAAAAATCCTGTACCTAAAATTTACTCAGCTTTACGTAATATTTAATTTTTCATTTTTATATTTCCTCTCAAACATAGTACTAATAGAAGTTTAAAAATAAATATAAGTTACAGGTTACTTAAAATAAAATTCACAAGAAAATGTATTAACGTAGTAATGTTAGTGGTACTAGTTACTTAAATTAGAATAGAGAATATAATGCAAATTATAATATATGGGAGTTGAAAGAAGGATGAAACAAGAAGGAATAGTCTTTGATGACAACAACAGGGTTAAGGATTTCTTTATAATAGTATATTGCGGTCAGGATCACTTTAAGGTAAAGTGGTACATTTTAACAGCAGCTTTGAAGTGATTGGCAGAAAGGGAATCTTTGGAATCTTCAGGCAGAGTTCCAGATTTTAGGTCCTTCCATGTGCATGAGCTGTTACTTGTGTTGAGTCGAACACAGGAGATATTGAAAGAGATTTGTGTCTTGTATTATGTCTGTGACTTCCAATTAATTTCATCAGAGGATAAATCAGAAAATTTTTCAAAGTTACAAAAGGCTTTTGCAATTTCAACATTATTAATTTTTTTTGAAGTTGCAAAACTTAGGCCAAAACCTAGAGCAGCAGTTGTATGTTTGTCTAAAATTTCATCTGATAAGTTAATTACAAAATTGTTATTAGCATGCTTTGTTCAATCACTATTTTCAATTAAAATGTCTACAAAGAAAATTAGACATTTTAATTGAAAATAGTGATTGGACAAAGCATGCTAATAACAATTTTGTAATTAACTTATCAGATGAAATTTTGACAAACATACAACTGCTGCTCTGGGTTTTTTGGCCTAAGTTTTGAACTTCAAAAAAAAATTAATAATGTTTGAAATTGAAAAGCCTTTGTAACTTTGAAAAATTTTCTGTTTTAAATCCTCTGATGAAATTAATTTTAGTAAAAGAATGGTATTAGCTCTATGTTTAAACCAAACTTTCCCCAATTGCCCTCAAAGATTCTTTAAGTCTTATGTTTACACTTAATAACAATAAAAATTTGCGCCTTATTTAAAGCAGACAAATTAAATGCAATAGTAATTATGAAAGAAAATGATTACCAAGAAAAATGAATAATCTCTTAGATGATACTGAAACCTATTCTAAACTTAGGAAAATCCCTAGAAACCGTTAACAGCAATTTCAATAAACAATAAAACTTCTCTGAAAGGCAAAGATAAATTTAGTCAAACAATTTACTTCACTAATCCATCTTTACCTTACATGTATGGACTAAAAAAAAACACACAAACCAGGGAAATCCAGTCGACCAATTATTAGCTCCATAGGGTCAGTTTCATATAAATTATCCAAATGGCTTGTTGATATTTTGAGCCCTATTGTTGGCAAAATTTCTAATTTTAATGTTAAAAAAACATAGACTTGGTTGATAAATTAAGCTCCTTGACTGACTTAAATGTTTTTTAACATGGTTAGTTTTGATGTTACTTCCTTGTTTACGAAAGTTCCTGTTGATGATTTATTAAGTTTCTTATCTGAAGAACTCGTTAACTATGATTTACCATTGCCATTTCCTACTATCATTAAACTATTAAACTTTGCATTGTTGATGCAAAATTTGTATTTATGATAAGTTTTACACTCAGAAGTTTGGTATGGCAATGGGAAATCCTCTTTCACCTGTCTTAGTAACCTATACTTGGAATTTTTTGAAACAAGGTTGTTAACACAATCCCCCCTAATAGAGCTAAATGGTTCAGATATGTGATAAATATTTTGTGTCTTATCCCCAAAAATGTAGATATACACCATTTCCTTTGGGAAAAATTAAATAGCTTAGCCCATTCTATAAACTTTACTGTTGAGTTTGAAGAAAAATAACTCATTGCCTTTTCTAGATTTTTTAAATTTAATTAAGGGTAATAATGAATTCAAATTTAAAATTTACAGAAAACCTACAAATAACTGTTCCTATGTCCACTATTATTCCTGCATCAAGATAGAGTCAAACTGTCTGTTTCTCATTTAATGTTTTTGAGAGCTTTACGGGAAATTTTTAGTCCTGAGTTCATAGATGAGGAAATATCCAAAATTTATGAATAGGTAATGATTTAAAATACCCAAGAAATGTAATTGATAAATCTTTTAAAGTTGCTAGAAACACTTTTTATAATCCAAAAAAGGGACCAACCCGCCTTTTCAACTAAAAATATGTTGGTTCTCCCCTTTCCATGAAAACTTGGTTGATATGCCTTCTCTTCTTAAGACTTTTAATATTAAAGTTTTATTTTAAAAATCTTGATTTCAGTGAAAAAATTTTGATAAAAAATTCCCCCCAAAATGCTGATGGATGTGTCTATAAGATTCCTTGTAAAATTTGCGATTTAAAATTTATTACGGTCAAACTGGTAAAAAAACTCGAACTAAGATTAAAACAACATAAATATAGCATTAGAACTGGACAAGATTCCAATGCTCTATTTATTCATGTAAGAGATTTTAACAATCCAATTGATTTTCAAAAAGTTGAGAAAGTAGTATCAAGCAAAATCCATGGTCGACAGGAATATAATTGAATCTTGTTTCATAAAAAGCAGTTTTGACAATAATATGAATATTTCCTTTGGTTTAATATAAAATTTGATCCATTTATAATTAATAGAATTTGGGAAGAATTTAATAATACACTGGGACAAATAATAATTTTTAATTTCTTGGGTAGAAAAGCTTGGGGGTGAGTTGTGCAAGGGACCTATCCCAAATTGGGTCGCCGCCGTCACTGTTTTAACCCTTGTGGGATCTGATAGTGAGGTGCTGGCCGGACCCCTTATATAGCTTCCTTGGATGCTTTACTTTCATAGTTTCCTTGATAATGTGAGTAGTCACGAAAGTGCTTGGAATTTCTCTATTCTTTCAAAGTGGTTGGGTTTTTCATATATATATATTTATATATATATATATATTATTTTATATATTATATATATATATATTATATATACATAGGTAGTAGGTTGGTAGACAGCAACCACCCAGGGAAAATACTACCGTCCTGCAGATGACTGTGAAACAAAAAAATTGTAATGTTTTCATGATGGTAGGATTGCTGGTTTCTTTTTCTGTCTCATAAACACGCTAAGATAACAGGGATATCTTGCTACTCCTTTCTTACACTTTGGTCACACTTCACAGACAAAGCACATGCATATATATATATACATACATCTAGGGTTTTTTTCCTTTTTCTAAATAGCTCTTGTTCTTTTTTATTTCTTCTATTGTCATGGGGAAGTGGAAAAGAATCTTTCCTCCGTAAACCATGCGTGTGTATGAGGCGACTAAAATGCCCGGGGGCAATGGGCTAGTAACCCCTTCTCCTGTATACAATTACTAAAAAAGAGAAGAAGAAAAACTTTATAAAACTGGGTTGCTTAAATGTGCGTGGATGTAGTGCGGATGACAAGAAACAGATGATTGCTGATGTTATGAATGAAAAGAAGTTGGATGTCCTGGCCCTAAGCGAAACAAAGCTGAAGGGGGTAGGAGAGTTTCAGTGGGGGGAAATAAATGGGATTAATCTGGAGTATCTGAGAGAGTTAGAGAAAAGGGAAGGGTAGCAGTAATTTTAAATGATCAGTTATGGAAGGAGAAAAAGAGAATATGAATGTGTAAATTCAAGATTAAATGTGGATTAAGTAAAGGGTTTTGGATGCGGGGAAGTGGGTCAAAATAAGCGTGTATGCACTGGAGAAGAAGGAATGCAGAGGAGGAGAGAAAAGTTTTTTGGGAGATGTTAAGTGAATGTATAGGAGCCTTTGAACCAAGTGAGAGAGTAATTGTGGTAGGGGACTTGAATGCTAAAGTAGGAGAAACTTTTAGAGAGGGTGTGGTAGGTAAGTTTGGGGTGCCAGGTGTAAATGATAATGGGAGCCCTTTGATTGAACTTTGTATAGAAAGGGGTTTAGTTATAGGTAATACATATTTAAGAAAAAGAGGATAAATAAGTATACACGATATGATGTAGGGCGAAATGACAGTAGTTTGTTGGATTATGTATTGGTAGATAAAAGACTGTTGAGTAGACTTCAGGATGTACATGTTTATAGAGGGGCCACAGATATATCAGATCACTTTCTTAGTTGTAGCTACACTGAGAGTAAAAGGTAGATGGGATACAAGGAGAATAGAAGCATCAGGGAAGAGAGAGGTGAAGGTTTATAAACTAAAAGGGAGGCAGTTAGGGTAAGATATAAACAGCTATTGGAGGATAGATGGGCTAATGAGAGCATAGGCAATGGGGTCGAAGAGGTATGGGGTAGGTTTAAAATGTAGTGTTAGAGTGTTCAGCAGAAGTTTGTGGTTACAGGAAAGGGGGTGCGGGGAGGGAAAGGGGGCGATTGGTGGAATGATGATGTAAAGAGAGTAGTAAGGGAGAAAAAGTTAGCATATGAGAATTTTTACAAAGTAGAAGTGATGCAAGGAGGAAGAGTATATGGAGAAAAAGAGAGAAGTTAAGAGAGTGGTGAAGCAATGTAAAAAGAGAGCAAATGAGAGAGTGGGTGAGATGTTATCAAAAAATTTTGTTGAAAATAAGAAAAATTTTTGGAGTGAGATTAACAAGTTAAGAAAGCCTAGAGAACAAATGGATTTGTCAGTTAAAATAGGAGAGGAGAGTTATTAAATGGAGAGTTAGAGGAAATGGGAAGATGGAAGGAATATTTTGGGGAATTGTTAAATGTTGATGAAGATAGGGAAGCTGTGATTTCGTGTATAGGCAAGGAGGAATAACTTTCTTGTAGGGGGGAAAGGAAGACCAGTTGTGAGTGTGGGGGAAGTTCGTGAGGCAGTAGGTAAAATGAAAGGGGGTAAGGCAGCCGGGATTGATGGGATAAAGATAGAAATGTTAAAAGCAGGTGGGGATATAGTTTTGGAGTGGTTGGTGCAATTATTTAATAAATGTAGGGGAAGAAGGTAAGGTACCTAGGGATTGGCAGAGAGCATGCATATTTTCCTTTGTATAAAGGGCCAAAGGGGATAAAAGAGAGTGCAAAAATTATAGGGGGATAAGTCTGTTGAGTGTACCTGGTAAAGTGTATGGAAAGAGTTATAATTGAAAGAATTAAGAGAAAGACGGAGAATAGGATAGCAGTATGAACAAGGAGGCTTTAGGAAAGGTAGGGGGTGTGTGGACCAGGTGTTTTACAGTGAAACATATAAGTGAACAGTATTTAAAATAAGGCAAAAGAGGTCTTTGTGGCATTTATGGATTTGGAAAAGGCGTTATGACAGGGTGGATAGGGGGGCAATGTGGCAGATGTTGCAAGTGTATGGTGTAGGAGGTAGGTTACTGAAAGCAGCGAAGAGTTTTTACGAGGATAGTGAGGCCAAGTTAGAGTATGTAGGAAAGAGGGAAAATTTTTTTCCCCCAGTAAAAGTAGGCCTTAGACAAGGATGTGTGATGTCACCGTGGTTGTTTAATATATTTATAGATGGGGTTGTAAGAGAAGTAAATGCGAGGGTCTTGGCAAGAGGCGGGGATTTAAAAAGATAAAGAATCACAACACAAAGTGGGAGTTGTCACAGCTGCTCTTTGCTAAATGACACTGTGTCTTGGGAGATTCTGAAGAGAAGTTGCAGAGATTGGTGGATGAATTTGGTAGGGTGTGCAAAAGAAGAAAATTAAAGGTGAATACGGGAAAAGGGAGTAAGGTTATGAGGATAACAAAAAGATTAGGTGATGAAAGATTAATATCAGATTGGAGGGAGAGAGTATGGAGGAGGTGAACGTATTCAGAATTTGGGAGTGGACGTTTTGCAGATGGGTCTATGAAAGTTGAGGTGAATCATAGAATTGATGAGGGAAAAAAAAGTGAGTGGTGCACTAGGAGTCTTTTGGAGACAAAGAAATTTGTCCTTGGGGGGCAAAGAGGGGAATGTATGAGAGTATAGTTTTACCCCAAAGCTCTTATATGGGTGTGAAGCGTGGGTGATGAATGTTGCGCGAGGAGAAGGCTGGAGGCAGTGGATATGTCATGTCTGAGGGCATGTGTGGTGTGAATATAATGCAGAGAATTCGTAGTTTGGAAGTTAGGAGGAGGTGCGGGATTACCAAAACTGTTGTCCAGAGGGCTGAGGAAGGGTTGTTTAGGTGGTTTTGGACATGTAGAGAGAATGGAGCGAACAGAATGACTTCAAGAGTGTATCAGTCTGTAGTGGAAGGAAGGCGGGGTAGGGGTCGGCCTAGGAAGGGTTGGAGGGAGGGGGTAAAGGAGGTTTTGTGTGCGAGGGGCCCTTTACTTCCAGCAGGCATGCGTGAGCGTGTTTGATAGGAGTGAATGGAGACAAATGGTTTTTAATACTTGACGTGCTGTTGGAGTGTGAGCAAAGTAACATTTATGAAGGGATTCAGGGAAACCGGCAGGCCGGACTTGAGTCCTGGAGATGGGAAGTACAGTGCCTGCACTCTGAAGGAGGGGTGTAATGTTGCAGTTTAAAAAAAATGTAGTGTAAAGCAAACCCCTTTTGGCAAGACAGTGATGGAGTGAATGATGGTGAAAGTTTTTTTTTTTCGGGCCACCCTGCCTTGGTGGGAATCGGCCGGTGTGATAATAAAAAATATATATATAAAAATATATATATATTATATTATAATATTTATATTATATATATAATATATATATTATTAAAGATGCTAAGTTATGAATGAAACGAAGTTGGATGTCCTGGCTCTAAGCAAAACATAGCTGAAGGGGGTAGGTGAGTTTCAGTGGGGCTAAATAAATGGGATTAAGTCAGGAATATCTGGGAGAATTAGAGCTAGGGAAGTGGTAGCAATAATGTTGAAGAATCAGTTATCGAAACAGAAGAGGGAATATAAATTTATAAATTCAAGGATTATGTGGATTAAAATAAGGGTCGGATGCGAAAAGTGGATCATAATAAGTGTGTATGCACCTGGAAAAGAGAGGAGTGTAGATAAGAGAGAGAAATTTTGGGAGATGTTAATTAAGAGGGTGTGTAGGAACCTTTGAACCGAGAGAGTAATTGTGGCAGGGGACCTAAATGCTGAAGTAGGAGAAACATTTAGAGAGGTTGTGGAAGGTAAGTTTGGGGTGTCATGTGTATATGATAATGGGGGCCCTTTGATTGAGCTTTGTATAGAAAGGGGTTTAGTTATTAGTAATACTTATTCCCCCAAAAATAAGATAATTAAGTATACAACATATGATGTAGGGAGTAATGACAGAAGTTTGTTGAACTATGTATTGGTAGATAAAAGACTGTTGAGTAGACTTCAGTATGAAGATGTTTATAGAGGGGCCACAGGTATATCAGATTGCTTTTTAGTTATAGCTACAGTGAAAGTAAAAGGTAGATGGAATACAAGGAAAACCGAAACAGCAAGTAAGAGAAAGGTGAAGGTTTATAAACTAAAGAAGGAGGCAGTTAGGGTAAGATATAAACAACTGTTGGACGATAGATGGGCTAGTGAGAGTATAGGCAATGAGGTCTAAGATGTATGGAATAGGTTAGAGTGTTCAGCAGAAGTTTGTGGTTACAAGAAAGTGGGTGCAGGAGGGAAGAAGAGCGATTGGTAGAATGATGATGTAAAGAGCAAGGCAGGAAAAGTTAGCATGTGAGAGGTTTTTACGAAGTAGAAGTGATGCAAGGAGGGAGGAGTATATGGAGAGAAAAAGAGAGGTTAAGAGAGTGGTGAAGCAATGTAAAAAGAGAGCAAATGAAAGAGTGGATGAGATGTTATCAACAAATTTTGTTGAAAATAAGAAAAAAGTTTCGGAGTGACATTAATTAGTTGAGGAAGCCTAGGGAATGAGTGGATTTGATAGTAAAAAATTAGGAGAGGAGACGTATTAGATGAAGAGTTAAAGGTATTGGAAGATGGAGGGAATATTTTGAAGAATTATTAAAAGTTAATGAAGGTAGGAAAGCTGTGATTTTGTGTATAGGGAAAGCAGGAATAACATCTTGTAGGAGTGAGGAATAGCCAGTTGTGAATGTGGGAGAAACTCGTGAGGCAGTGGGTAGAATGAAAGGGGTAAGGCAACTGGGATTGATGGGATAAAGATATAAATATTAAAAGCAGGTGGGGATATAGTTTTGGAGTGGTTGGTGCTTTTATTTAATGAATGTATGGAAGAGGGAAAGGTACCTAGGGATTGGCAGAGAGCATGCATAGTTCCTTTGTATAAAGGCAAAGGGGACATAAGAGAGTGCAAAAATTATAGGGGGAATAAGTTTGTTGAGTATACCTGGTACAGTGTATAGCAGAGTTATTATTGAAAGAATTAAGAGTAAGACGAAGAGTAGGATAGCAGATGAACAAGGAGGCTTTAGGAAAGGTATGGGGTGTGTAGACCAAGTGTTTACAGTGAAGCATATAGGTAAACAGTATTTAGATAAGTGTAAAGAGGTTTTTGTGGCATTTATAGATTTGGAAAAGGCGTATGACAGGGTGGATAGGGAGGCAATGTGGCAGATGTTGCTAATGTATGGAATAGGAGGTAGGTTACTGAAAGCAGTGAAGAGTTTTTACGAGGATAGTGAGGCTCAAGTTAGAGTATGTTGGGGAGAGGGAGACTATTTCCCAGTAAAAGTAGGCCTTAGACGAGGATGTGTGATGTCACCGTGGTTGCTCAATATATTTATAGATGGGGTTGTAAGAGAAGTGAATGCTCAGGTGTTGGCAAGTGGTGTGGGGGTTAAAATATAAAGAAACTAACACATCTTTGCTGATGGCACTGTGCTTTTGGGAGAATCTGAAGAGAAGTTGCAGAGGTTGGTTGATGAGTTTGGTAGGGTATATAAAAGAGTAAAATTAAAACTGAATATTGGAAAGAGTAAGGTGATGAGGATAACAAAAAAATTAGGTGACGATAGATTGGATATCAGGTTGGAGGGAGACAGTATATAAAAGGTGAATGTATTCAGATATTTAGGAGTGGGCATATCAGCAGATGGGTCTGTGAAAGATGAAGCGAATCATAGAACTGATTAAGGGAAAAGGGTGAGTGGTGCACTTAGGAGTTTGTGGAGACAAAGAACTTTGTCCATAGAAGCAAAGAGGGGAATGTATGAGAGTATAATTATACCAACGCTCTTATATCTTATATGGATGTGAAGCATGGGTGATGAATGTTGCAACAAGGAGAAGGCTGGAGGCAGTGGAGATGGCATATCTGAGGGCAATGTGTCATGCGAATGTTATGCAGAGAGTTCATAGTTTGGAAATTAGGAGGAGGTGCGGGATTTCCAAAACTATTATCCAGAGGGCTGAGGAGGGGTTGTTGAGGTGGTTGTGACATGTAGAGAGGATGAAACAAAATAGAATGACTTAGAGAATGTATAAATCTGTAGTGGAGGGAGGAAGGAAGGGTAGGGATCAGCCTAGGAAAAGTTGGAGGGAAGGGATAAAGGAAATTTTGTGTGAGAGGGGCTTCGACTTCCATCAAGCATGCGTGAGTGTGTTAGATATGAGCGAATGGAGGCAAATGATTTTTAGGATTTGATGTGCTGTTGGAGTGTAAGGTAAAATTTATGAAGGGATTCAAGGAAACCGGCAGGCCGGACTTGAGTCCTGGAGATGGGATGTACAGTGTCTGCTCTCTGAAGGTGGAGTTTTTATGTTGCAGTTTTATAACTGTAGTGTAAGCACGCCTCTGGCACAACAATGATGGAGTGAATGATGATGAAAGGTTTTTCTTTTTCGTGCCACCCTACCTTGGTGGGAGACTGCCAATGTGTTAATAAAAAAAACGAAGTTCTGACAAGAAAGGAAACTTACAAGACAAAATTAGAGTAATAACCACATCAATGGCCAGATTGAGGTTAGGACACACTAAGCTAATAACGCACAGATACAGATGGAGACAGCTATAAAGGAAAATCACATTCATTAAAGTGTTTCTGAAACAATGCTACATTTTCCTACTCAAAAGTTTTATACATCACAGTGTTGGAACTATCTGCAAACACGAACTTACCACTCTTAAAATTCCCTGTTATACTGAAAGTGTTTTGGCAGGTTGGACTTCCTACTGTATATAAACAATATTGCAAGCATTAATTCAGTTCTTACAAACAATCGGACAGAATCTAAATACTAGAAAAAATTCTGTCCAAAAGTTGGCCAGAAGCACTTGCGAGGTGGTTCAAGGAGCGACCAGTATAATGACTTCAAAACTTTACCACCACTACAGTAACAACTCACTAAAACTTGTACAGTTATCGGAAGGCAAAAAACCTCAAATTAAACGTCACGAATTTTGAAGTAAAAGAAGAAGAGACTTGTTAAACTGAGAAGCAACGATCCCTTTCTCATTTACGAAAGTAACCATTATTTTTGCAATTTAACGCTCAAAAAAATTGCTGTAAATACAGTGGACCCCCGGTTAACGATATTTTTTCACTCCAGAAGTATGTTCAGGTGCCATTACTGACCGAATTTATTCCCATAAGGAATATTGTGAAGTAGATTAGTCCATTTCAGACCCCCAAACATACACGTACAAACGCACTTACATAAATACACTTACATAATTGGTCGCATTCGGAGGTGATCGTTATGCGGGGGTCCAATATAGTTTATATAACATCCCAGATATATATTGATGAGTATATTCGTGTATTAATACGGATGAGTATTAATATTAACAAACATTTTATTAAATTATTGATAATATGTAATCTAACAGTATTCCATTTAACTTTAAAAATAATATTGCGAATCTGTTTTTGCATCAAAATGATAATTTTTTAATTTACAGTTTTGCAAATGTGTTTAAAATATTGGGTGTGTCCATAAACGTAGGTGTTTAAATGTATTTATTGAGGGTAGTGGTGATTTTGCAACGGGTGTTGCTGCGACGATGCCGGTGGTGGTAGTGCTCGTGGTGGTAATGATTGTGGTAGGGGTGGAGGTGGTAGTGGTGGGGGTGTTGGTGGTAGTGGTGGTGGTAGGGGTGGGGATGGTAGTAGTAGAGGTGGTGGCAGTGGTGGAAGTGATAGTGGTGGTGGTTGTGGTGGTGGTAATGTTGGTGGTATTAGTGATAGTGGTGGTGGTTGTGGTGATGGTAATGGTGGTGGTAATGGTGGTGGTAGTAGCAGTAGTGGTACAGGTGCTATTGCATATGGCACCTGTGTCTACTGCCACCACCTACCAACTACCTAGCAACCCACCACTTGTCAACAAACTCTCCAACACAAACACTAGCTTAAGATGGCGGAGACGAGACACTTGCAGGAGCCGCGAGCTGCCCTGACCTACACCTTCAGAAGAGAAACTTTTTCTTGTTGAGTAAAGTCAACTGTGTTTTACTTGGGACAACCAGTGTTTTATTTTCAACTTCTATCACTCAGCACCAACAACTTTTTAATTTTCTAATTTAAAATCCTCTTGATTTGCATCATATTTTCCCCGGGTCAGCCAGGCGGATGGTAAAGTCTACAAGCGCACCAACAAGTAATCTCTCAATACACACAAACTGTACAAGTTGGATCAGACTCTAGATTAAGCTTGACTGAACGTCTCCCTCAAGCAGTATGCGAAACTGTTTTAGTTGACTCTAGTTCACCTTCCTTACCCTTCATGCTCTTGTGTCACAGCTTCAGCCAACAATGCTATCCACTCTCTCCATAGTTAGCAGGCTAATACTGACGTTTAGTGTTAGAGTAAACTCTGGTATTCAGTAAATGAGCACACAAACGTCCTCGGATAATCTCTATAGGCTTATTTTACCCGAAAAGAAAACAAGCTTATCAGAGCCATGTGAACCATTCAAAATAGAAGATACGAGAAAGTTTCAGCTTATTTTATAACAAATCGTTTATTCAGAATTGAGGTCAGTACCTTACTCGCATCTAAAACAACATACCAGTACCTTACTCGTATCTAACACAACATGCCAGTACCTTACTCGTACCTAACACAACATGCCAGTACCTTACTCGTATCTAACATAACATGCCAGTACCTTACTCGTACCTAACACAACATGCCAGTACCTTACTCGTATCTAATATAACATGCCAGTACCTTACTTGCATCTAACATAACATGTCAGTACCTTAATCGTATCTAACATAGCATGCCAGAAAATTACTCGTATCTAACACAACATGTCAGTACCTTATTCGCATCTAACATAACATTTCAGTACATTATTCGAATCTAAAATAACATGTCAGTACCTTACTCGCATCTAACATAACATGTCAGTACCTTACTCGCATCTAACACAGAATGCCAGTACCTTACTCGTATCTAACACAACATGTTAGTACCTTATTCGTATCTAACATACCATGCCAGTAACTTACTCGCATCTAAAATAACATGTGAGCACCTTACTCGTATCTTGACTCACGTAATCGTAATTATATAACAAGTCAGTACTTTACTCGAATCAAACATAACATGCCAGTGCCTTACTCGCATCTTGTCTTCAGTTGCAACACTAAGTGCACCTTGTCTTGAGGTGCACCACTAAGTGCACCTTGTCTTCAGGTGCACCAGTAAGTGCACCTTGTCTTCAGTTGCACCACTAAGTGCACGTTGTCTTTAGGTACACCACTAAGTACATCTTGTCTTCAGGTGCACCGCTAAGTGCACCTTGTCTTCAGGTGCACCACAAAGTGCATCTTGTCTTTAGGTGCACCACTAAGTGCACCTTGTATTCATGTGCACCGCTAAGTGCATCTAGTCTTCAGGTGCACCACTAAGTGCACCTTGTCTTCAGGTGCACCACTATGTACACCTTGTCTTCAGGTGCACCACTAAGTGCACCTTGTCTTCAGGTGCACCACTAAGTGTACCTTGTCTTCAGGTGCACCACTAAATGCACCTTGTCTTCAGGTGCACCACTAAGTGCACCTTGTTTTCAGTTGCAACACTAAGTGCATCTTGTCTTCAGGTGCACCGCTAAGTGCACCTTCTCTTCAGGTGCACCACTAAGTGCATCTTGTCTTCAGGTGCACCACTAAGTGCATCTTTTCTTCAGGTGCACCACTAAGTGCATCTTGTCTTCAGGTGCACCGCTAAGTGCATCTTGTCTTCAGGTGCACCGCTAAGTGCATCTTGTCTTCAGGTGCACCGCTAAGTGCACCTTCTCTTCAGGTGCACCGCTAAGTGCATCTTGTCTTCAGGTGCACAACTAAATGCACCTTGTCTTCAGGTGCACAACTAAATGCACCTTGCCTTCAGGTGCACAACTAAATGCACCTTTGTTGCAACCCCTGAATGGGTTGCAGTGATTAATATATATATATATATATATATATATATATATATATATATATATATATATATATATATATATATATAATTATTACCTTTTCATATAATTGTATATTGCTTGTATTTGCGATAATAGCTAAATCGTAAATGTATTGCTTTATATTGTTATTTGACTTAGCTTCCTTTTGTTAGGTAGGGTGTAATATATTATGTGCTCAGTTCAAGTCTTGATTGTCTAACTACTGTAATTATTGCTTGTGGCTCGTTAGACTGCTGGCTTCTGTTTCTGAGCTGCAGCTGTCTACGGAGCTGTCACGTGATCGAGGGGGGGTGTCCTCACCTCGCCTGAAGTATTCAGTCTGGTCTAGACTCGCTGGGTGGTTGGACGTATTCCAGACAAAGTGCCTAAATCTCCCTTATAGGCCCTTGTTGGAAGTCTGTCTCTTGTCTCATTATTGTTAGTTCTGTGAGACTCTGTTCACAGAACATTGTATAGACTTAGTGATTTTCGACGTTGTACTGAGGTTGTGTGTCTCATAGACACTCGAAACAACTCAGGTCTTGAGCTGTAGCTTCTGACGTAATTTGTACTGGTATCTGTGTATTATCACAGACGGGGATTTTCTTATGCTGAACTTAGATTCAGTAGTATGGGAGTTTTGTGACTTTTGTGGAGGATCTGCAGATGGTCCCTACTTAGTGTCGTTATATTATCTCCTTGATCCTGATTTTGTGTCGCAGTTGCTTGTTATATTGCTATTGGGTTTAACATTATTTTTGTTGTTCAAGCAGACTGTTCTGATTGCCAGTTGGTCAAGAAGTTAGTTTATTTGAGGACTTTGTCAGTCACTTGTTTAAGTCTAGTCGAGTCGTGAGACATAGTGAACTACTTAGAGCACTTACACACACATACACAAACTTACTTGTACATATTTGTAATATCTTATTAAATGTTAATGTACCAGACGGTACTTAAGAATTATAAATGTAATATGTGCTTTCAGCACAATAATATTGTACTCGAGAGAAGTGATTATTATTATTTTGATTATTATTAATTTAATTTACTTTGATAATATACCTCTAGACGATACTCAATAAACTTATTAAATTTTAATTTCTCTAGTTAGTAGAGTACCAGTTGTGATCCTGAAGCACTATTGAATTATACTGAATTCTAATGGATAATTGGACAAGGATGCTGACTACTTGTTACGAAAACTAATTAACAGGCTGGATGCTAGAAGGGCAGTCCTTTCTAGTATTCACTGGAGATCTCTAAGCTTTTAGAATCGCGTTTTTTGTAACAACCTTGCCTTCAGGTGCACAACTAAATGCACCTTGCCTTCAGGTGCACAACTAAATGCACCTTGCCTTCAGGTGCACAACTAAATGCACCTTGCCTTCAGGTGCACAACTAAATGCACCTTGCCTTCAGGTGCACAACTAAATGCAACTTGCCTTCAGGTGCACAACTAAATGCACCTTGCCTTCAGGTGCACAACTAAGTGCACCTTGCCTTCAGGTGCACAACTAAGTGCACCTTGCCTTCAGGTGCACAACTAAGTGCACCTTGCCTTCAGGTGCACCACTAAGTGCACCTTGCCTTCAGGTGCACAACTAAATGCACATTGCCTTCAGGTGCACAACTAAGTGCACCTTGCCTTCAGGTGCACCACTAAGTGCACCTTGCACAAACCACAACAAGACCACAATGTTCCTCCCGATCTAAACATGATCAAGATACATCTCAGCATCCCTGCCACGTACCCGTGAGTTCTACTCAAGCAATCCGACCAGTGGCTGTATTTGTTTGCTGATCAACTAGGTTGTTAGTGGTGACGGCCAGTAAGCCTACATGTCTATCACAGTTTGAAGAAGGTAGTGATCTAGTGTCGTCAAAACAAGTTTTTTAAATTAATGTTACAAGTATAATAACTTGTAACGTCTGGGAAATGGGAGGCAAACAGCTTTGATCCGAGGGGGACGATAGCTCCAAATCTTCGGATCAAGAGCCTATCGCCAGTTTCAAGATGAGTAAACTAAGAGTAGACAGTCATTTAAGAAGCATAAAGAATAAGAAGGCATAATACCGTGACTGGAACAATACACGATGACAAGAACATTCTTTGGTCCGACTTGGACCGGAACCAAGTTGGACCGAAACCAAGTTGGACCGAAACCAATTTGGACCGAAACCAATTTGGACCGAAACCAAGTTGGACCGAAACCAATTTGGACAGAAACCAATTTGGACCGAAACCAAGTTGGACTGAAACCAAGTTGAACCGAAACCAAGATGGACCGAAAACAAGTTGGACTGAAACCAAGTTGGACCGAAACCAAGTTGGACCGAAACCAAGTTGGACCGAAACCAAGTTGGACCGAAACCAAGTTGGACCGATACCAAGTTGGACCAAAACCAAATTAGACTGAAACGTCATCATAAGTTTCTTTCTCATATATGCAGCTGATTTAAGAACTAATGTTTTGCCTCTAACTGAACTTTAACAGATGACTGTTGTGGGACTGTCGTGTGACTGTCGTGTGACTGAGTCTCCAACAGTTGGTGGTCAGTGTACGCATCATTAACAATTTGGGGAGGGAATTCTCAAACATAGTTCCCCCCAGGACTGCAATTTTGAGTTGAAATTGGAAAAGTGTGAGATAATGTTGAAGATTCGCCTGACAACGGTTACGGAGAACAAATGTTCAGGGTGCTGCAACTGGCAACGGAGGACGAATGTTCAAGGTGCTGGAACTGACAACGGAGGAGGAATGTTCAGGTAGCTGGAACTGGCAACGGAGGACTAATGCTCAAGGTGCTGGAACTGGCAACGGAGGAGGAATGTTCAAGTTGCTGGAATTGGCAACGGAGGACGAATGTTCAAGGTGCTGGAACTGACAACGGAGGAGGAATGTTCAAGGTGCTGGAACTGACAACGGAGGAGGAATGTTCAGGTAGCTGGAACTGGCAACGGAGGACTAATGCTCAAGGTGCTGGAACTGGCAACGGAGGAGGAATGTTCAGGTAGCTGGAAATGGCAACGGAGGACGAATGTTCAAGGTGCTAGAACTGGCAACGGAGGACGAATGATCAGGATGCTGGAGCTGGCAACGGAGGACGAATGTTCAGGGTGCTGGAATTGGCAACGGAGGACGAATGTTCAAGTTGTTGGATATGGCAACGGAGGACTAATATTCAGTGTGCTGGAACTGGCAATGGAGGAAGAATGTTCAAGTTGCTGGAACTGGCAACAGAGGATGAATGTTCATTGTGCTGGAACTGTCAACGGAGGACGTATGTTCAGGGTGCTGGATCTGGCAACAGAGGATGAATGTTCATTGTGCTGGAACTGTCAACGGAGGACGAATGTTCAGGGTGCTGGAACTGGCAACGGAGGACTAACGTTCAGGTTGCTTTAACTGGCAACGGAGGACGAATGTTCAAGGTGTTGGAACTGGCAATGGAGGAGGAATGTTCAGAGTGCTGGAACTGACAACGGAGAACGAATGTTCAAGTGGCTGAAATTGGCAACGGAGGACGAATGTTCAGGTAGCTGGAACAGGCAACCAAGGACGAATGTTCAAAGGTGCTGGAACTGGCAACGGAGGAGGAATGTTCAGGTAGCTGGAACTGGCAACGGAGGACGAATGTTCAGGTTGATGGAACTGGCAACGGATGACGAATGTTCAGGGTCCTGGAACTGGCAACATAAGGCGAAAGTTCAGGTTGATGGAACAGGCAACGGAGGACGAATATTCTGGGTCCTGGAACTGGCAACGTAGGACGAATGTTCAGGTTGCTGGAACTGGCAACGGGGGACGAATATTCAGGTTGCTGGAACTTGCAACGGAGGACGAATGTTCAAGGTGCGGGAACTGGCAACGTAGGACGAATGTTCAGGTTGCTGGAACTGGCAACGGAGAACGAATGTTCAAGATGCTGGAACTGTCAACGGATGAGAAATGTTCAGGTTGCTGGAATTGGCAACGGAGGACGAATGTTCAGAGTGCTGGAACTGGCAACATAGGACGAATGTTCAGGTTGCTGGAACTGGCAACGGAGGAGGAATGTTCAGGTTGCTGGAACTGGCAACGGAGGACGAATGTTCAGGTTTATGGAACTGACAACGGAGGACGAATGTTCAGGGTCCTGGAACTGGCAACGTAGGATGAATGTTCAGGTTGCTGGAACTGGCAACGGAGGACGAATGTTCAAGGTGCTGGAACTGGCAACGTAAGACGAATGTTCAGGTTGCTGGAACTGGCAACGGAAGACGAATGTTCAAGATGCTGGAACTGTCAACGAAGGAGGAATGTTCTGGTTGCTGGAATTGGCAACGGAGGACGAATGTTCAGAGTGCTGGAACTGGCAACGTAGGACGAATGTTCAGGTTGCTGGAACTGGCAACGGAGGACGAATGTTCAGGTTGCTGGAACTGGCAACGGAGCACGAATGTTCAGGTTGATGGAACTGGCAACGGAGGACGAATGTTCAGGGTCCTGGAACTGGCAACGTAGGACGAATGTTCAGGTTGCTGGAACTGGCAACGGAGGACGAATGTTCAAGGTGCTGGAACTGGCAACGGGTGACGAATGATCAGGGTGCTGGAACTGTCAACGGAGGACGAATGTTCAGGGTGCTAGAACTGGCAACGGAGGACGAACGTTCAGGGTGCTGGAACTGGCAACGGAGGACGAATGTTCAAGTTGCTGGATATGGCAACGGAGGACTAATATTCAGTGTGCTGGAACTGGCAATGGAGGAAGAATGTTCAAGTTACTGGAACTGGCAACAGAGGATGAATGTTCATTGTGCTGGAATTGTCAACGGAGGACGAATGTTCAGGTTGCTGGAGCTGGTAACGGAGGACGAATGTTCAGGGTACTGGAACTGGCAACGGAGGAGGAATATTTATTTTGCTGGAACTGTCAACGGAGGACGTATGTTCAGGGTGCTGGATCTGGCAACGGAGGACTAACGTTCAGGTTGCTTTAACTGGCAACGGAGGACTAACGTTCAGGTTGCTTTAACTGGCAACGGAGGACGAATGTTCAGGGTGCTGGAACTGGCAACGGAGGACTAACGTTCAGGTTGCTTTAACTGGCAACGGAGGACTAACGTTCAGGGATTGCTTTAACTGGCAACGGAGGACGAATGTTCAAGTGGCTGAAATTGACAACGGAGGACGAATGTTCAGGTAGCTGGAACAGGCAACAAAGGACGAATGTTCAAAGGTGCTGGAACTGGCAACGGAGGAGGAATGTTCAGGTAGCTGGAACTGACAACGGAGGACGAATGTTCAGGTTGATGGAACTGGCAACGGATGACGAATGTTCAGGGTCCTGGAACTGGCAACATAGGGCGAATGTTCAGGTTGCTGGAACTGGCAATGGGGGACGAATATTCAGGTTGCTGGAACTTGCAACGGAGGACGAATGTTCAAGGTGCGGGAACTGGCAACGTAGGACGAATGTTCAGGTTGCTGGAACTGGCAACGGAGAACGAATGTTCAAGATGCTGGAACTGTCAACGGATGAGAAATGTTCAGGTTGCTGGAACTGGAAACGGAGGACGAATGTTCAGAGTGCTGGAACTGGCAACATAGGACGAATGTTCAGGTTGCTGGAACTGGCAACGGAGGAGGAATGTTCAGGTTGCTGGAACTGGCAACGGAGGACGAATGTTCAGGTTTATGGAACTGGCAACGGAGGACGAATGTTCAGGGTCCTGGAACTGGCAACGTAGGACGAATGTTCAGGTTGCTGGAACTGGCAACGGAGGACGAATGTTCAAGATGCTGGAACTGTCAACGGAGGAGGAATGTTCTGGTTGCTGGAATTGGCAACGGAGGACGAATGTTCAGAGTGCTGGAACTGGCAACGTAGGACGAATGTTCAGGTTGCTGGAACTGGCAACGGAGGACGAATGTTCAGGTTGATGGAACTGGCAACGGAGGACGAATGACCAGGGTGCTGGAACTGTCAACGGAGGACCAATGTTCTGGGTGCTAGAACTGGCAACGGAGGACGAATGATCAGGATGCTGGAGCTGGCAACGGAGGACGAATGTTCAGGGTGCTGGAACTGGCAAGGGTGGACGAATGTTCAAGTTGTTGGATATGGCAACGGAGGACTAATATTCAGTGTGCTGGAACTGGCAATGGAGGAAGAATGTTCAAGTTGCTGGAACTGGCAACAGAGGATGAATGTTCATTGTGCTGGAACTGTCAACGGAGGACGAATGTTCAGGTTGCTGGAGCTGGTAACGGAGGACGAATGTTCAGGGTACTGGAACTGGCAACGGAGGAGGAATATTTATTTTGCTGGAACTGTCAACGGAGGACGTATGTTCAGGGTGCTGGATCTGGCAACGGAGGACTAACGTTCAGGTTGCTTTAACTGGCAACGGAGGACTAACGTTCAGGTTTCTTTAACTGTCAACGGAGTACGAATGTTCAGGGTGCTGGAACTGGCAATGGAGGACTAACGTTCAGGTTTCTTTAACTGGCAACAGAGGACAAATGTTCAGGGTGCTGGAACTGGCAGCTGAGGATGAATGTTCAGGGTGCTGGAACTGGCAGCTGAGGATGAATGTTCAGGGTGCTGGAACTGGCAACGGAGGATGAATGTTCAGGGTGCTGGAACTGGCAACGGAGGATGAATGTTCAGGGTGCTGGAACTGACAACAGAGGACGAATGTTTAGGTTACTGGAACTGGCAACGGAGGACGAATGTTCAGGTTGCTGGAACTGGCAACGGAGGACGAATGTTCAGGTTGCTGGAACTGGCAACGGAAGACGAATGTTCAGGCTGCTGGAACTGGCAACGGACGATGAATGTTCAGGGTGCTGGAACTGGCAACGGAGGACGAATGTTAAGGGTGCCGGAACTGGCAACGGAGGACTAATGTTCAGGCTGCTGGGACTGGCAACGGAGGACAAATGTTCAGGGTGCCGGAACTGGCAACGGAGGACTAATGTTCAGAGTTCTGGAACTGGCAACGGAGGGCGAATGTTCAGGGTTCTGCAACTGGCAACGGAGGACGAATGTTCAGGTTGCTGGAATTGGCAACGGAGGACGAATGTTCAGGGTGCTGGAACTGGCAAGGAGGACGAATGTTCAGGGTTCTGGAACTGGCAACGGACGGCGAATGTTCGGGGTGCTGGAAGGTCAGAAGTTAGTATAGGGAGACGGAGGGAAGGCGGGAAGTTATTATAGGGAGAGGGAGGGAAGGCCAGAAGTTACAATAGAGAGAGGGTGGGAAGGCCGGAAGTTAGTATAGGGAGAGGGAGAGAAGGCCGGAAGTTAGTATAGGGAGAGGGAGGGAGGGTCAGAAGTTACTATAGAGGGAGGGAAGGTCAGAAGTTTAGTATAGGGGGGGAGGAAGGGAAGACCATAAGTTAGTATAGGGAGAGAGAGGGAAGGTCAGAAGTTAGTATAGGGAGAGGGAGAGAAGGCAGAAGTCATTTGAGGGAGATGGAGGATGGGAGGGTCAGAATTTTAGTATAAGGAGGGGGGAGGGAAGGTCAAAAGTCATTATAGGGAGAGGGAGGAAGGCCAGAAGTTAGTGAGAGAGAGAGTAGGGAGGGAGGGTCAGAAGTTAGTATAGAGAGAGAGGAGGAGAGAGAGGGAAGGTCAGAAGTTAGTATAGGGAGAGGGAGGGAAGGTCAGAAGTCCTTATAGGGAGATGGATGGAGGGTCAGAAGTTAGTATAGGGAGAGGGAGGGAAGGTCAGAAGTTAGTATAGGGAGAGGGAGGGAAGACCAGAAGTTAGTATAGGGAGAGGGACGGAGGGTCAGAAGTTAGTATAGGGAGAGGAAGGGAAGGTCAGAAGTCCTTATAGGGAGATGAATGGAGGGTCAGAAGTTAGTATAGGGAGACGGAGGGAAGGTCAGAAGTTACTATAGGGAGAGGGAGGGAAGGTCTGAAGTTAGTATAGGGAGAGGGAGGGAAGACAAGAAGTTAGTATAGAGAGAGGGAGGGAGGGTCAGAAGTTAGTATAGGGAGTAGGGAAGGAAGGGCAGAAGGGTTATTTAAAAGGGAGAGGGAGGGAAGGTCTGAAGTTAGTAGTATAGGAGATTGAGGAGGGAGGGTCAGAAGTTAGTATAGGGAGAGGGAAGGAAGGTCAGAAGTTAGTATAGGGAGAGGGAGGGAAGACAAGAAGTTAGTATAGGGAGAGGGAGGGAAGGTCAGAAGTCATTATAAGGAGATGGGAGGGAGGGTCAGAAGTTATAATGGGGAGAAGGAGGGAAGGTCAGAGTCAGTATAGAGAGAGGGAGGGAAGACCAGAAGTTAGTATAGGAAGAGGGAGGGAGGGTCAGAATTTATTATAGGAAGAGGGAGGGAGGATCAGAAGTTATTATAGGTAGAGGGAGGGAGGATCAGAAGTTTGTATGGGGAGAGGGAGGAAGGGCAGAAGTTAGTATAGGAAGAGGGAGAGAGGGTCAGAAGTTAGTATAGGGAAGGGAGGGAAGGTCAGAAGTTAGTATAGGGAGAGGGAGGGAAGGTCTGATGGTAGTATAGGGAGAGGGAGGGAGGGTCAGAAGTTTGTATAGGGAGGACGAAGAAGACTATTAGCAGTAGTAGCAGTAGTGGTAGTAGTAGTAGTAGTAGTAGTAGTAGTAGTGGTGGTGGTAGTAGTAGTAGCAGTAGTAGTAGTAGTGGTGGTGGTGGTAGTAGTAGTAGCAGTAGTAGTAGTAGTAGCAGTAGTGGTAGTAGTAGTGGTAGTAGTAGTAGTAGTGGTAGTAGTAGTAGTAGTAGTAGTAGCAGTAGTAGTAGTAACAGTAGTGGTAGTAGTAGTGGTAGTAGTAGTAGTAGTAGTGGTGGTGGTAGTAGTAGTAGTAGTAGTGGTAGTAGTGGTAGTAGTAGTAACAGTAGTAGTGGTAGTAGTAGTAGTAGGGGTTTGGTTGTGGTAGTAGTAGTAGTAGTAGTAGTAGTGGTGGTGGTGGTAGTAGTAGTAGTAGTAGTAGCAGTAGTAGAAGTAGTAGTAGAAGTAGTAGCAGCAGTAGTACTAGTAGTATTAGTAGCAGTAGTAGCAGTAGTAGTAGTAGCAGTAGTAGTAGTAGTAGTAGCAGTAGTAGCAGTAGTAGTAGTAGTAGCAGTAGTAGAAGTAGTAATAGCAGAAGCAGTAGTAGTAGTAGTAGTAGTGGTAGTAGTAGTAGTAGAAGCAGTAGTACTAGAAGCAGTAGTAGCAGTAGTACTAGAAGTAGTAGTAGTGGTAATAGAAACAGTAGTAGTAGAAGCAGTAGTAGAAGTAGTAGTAGGAGTAGTAGCAGCAGTAGTACTAGTAGCATTAGTAGCAGTAGCAGTAGTAGCAGTAGTAGTAGTAGCAGTAGTAGTAGTAGTAGTAGTAGCAGTAGTAGAAGTAGTAATAGTAGAAGCAGTAGTAGTAGTAGTAGTAGTAGTGGTAGTAGTAGTAGAAGCAGTAGTACTAGAAGCAGTAGTAGTAGAAGTAGTAATAGTAGTAGTGGTAGTAGTAGTAGAAGCAGTAGTATTAGAAGCAGTAGAAGCAGTAGTACTAGAAGCAGTAGTAGTAGAAGTAGTAATAGTAGTAGTGGTAGTAGTAGTAGAAGCAGTAGTATTAGAAGCAGTAGTAGCAGTAGTACTAGAAGTAGTAGTAGTGGTAATAGAAACAGTAGTAGTAGAAGCAGTAATCAAACCCTCAAGGCTGAGGGACTGATTTCCTAAAACTCCTATTCTTCCTAACCGTTCTCCTTTGTATGGACTGATGATGCCACTGTGTGGCGAAACGTTTCCTCATTAAAGACACCCAAGTGTTGCACATATGTCTAATTTCTCAACATGTTGGTTCTCTGATCTATTCTTCTACATTCCTGTCTGACACAGCAACTTCTTGGGATCTTAATACAGGGAATTCTTCACTTGCCTAACCCTTGGGCACAACCTACTTCCACATTGAACAAATGTGACATCACCTACGACTGCTGCACCTCTCCTGCCTACGGTATATAAGCTACTTCTTCACTCCAGAAGATAGTGTGTTAGGGGGCGCTGGACAACGTGCTGGCAGTGCTAGCACATCTCTTCCTCAGCCTTGTTTACCATCATCTTGGCTGTGAGAAAGCCCAAACGAAGCCGGTGGGAAACCCCAAGCGAATCCATCGGCTTCGTTTGGGCTTTCCCAAAGCCAAAATGATGGTAAACAAGGCTGAGGAGATGTGCCAGCACTGCCAGCATGTTGTCCAGCGCCCCCTAACACACTATCTTCTGGAGTGCGAAGTTACTGAGACACTCCGCAGGCAACTAGCACTGATATTCCCTCCCGAAGAGGACCCAGAGATAACTGCGACCACACTAGTGTACCATGGAGTCAACGAACCAGACAAGCTGTTGCTAGTGATAACGACATATCCTCCTCCTCGCTAGTGTTCACGTACGGTGTTGTCGCTCATGAGATGCACCAGATGAACTGACCAGAAGAGTGCTTGAGCAGCATACGTCGCATCATTGTAGAAACCTTTCTCCTTCGGGAGCCAGAGACGGGTCATCGCAAGATTAAGACCCGTGCCAGGTCTCCGGTCTTGGCGAACATTATACATACATACATATGCTGTATTCTTTTCAAGACTGATGGACTGATCACATCGACTCACGGCTGAGGGACTGATTACCTCAGACTCCTCCTGTTCTTCACCATTCTTCTTTGTATGGACTGATGAAGCCACTGTGTGGTGAAACGTTTCCTCATTAAAGTTACCCAAATGTTGCACATGTGTCTAATTTATCAACTAGTTGGTTCTCTGAACCATTAATCTACATAGTAGTAGTAGTGTTAGTAGAAGCATAGTAGTAGTAGTGTAATAGTAGAAGCAGTAGTAGTAGCAGTAGTGTTAGTAGACGATGTAGTTGTAGTAGTGTTAGAGAAGCGTAGTAGTAGTGAGTTAGTAGAGCAGTTGTAGTTAGGTTAGTTTAGTAGAAGCATAGATAGTAGTGTTAGTAGAAGCAGTAGTAGTAGTAGTAGTGTTAGTAGAAGCAGTAGTAGTAGCTAGTAGAATTGCTAGAGTAGTAGTAGTAGTAGTAGTAGCAGTAGTAGTAGCATGCATGTTGTGTAGAGTATAGTAGAAGCAGCAGCAGCAGCAGAGCAAAGTCAGTACCAGTTTTCGTTGTGTTGTTGTAGTAGTAGTAGCAGTAATTTTCAGAGTTTAAATTTGTACTCAGTATTGTAGTAGTAAAGTAGTAGTAATAGTAGTACTGACTAGTAAAGCGTAGTGTTAGGAATCAGTAGCAGTAGTTGAGCAGTAGGTAGTAGGAGTAGCATATGCAGTAGTAACGTAACAGTAGCAGTACAGTAGCAGTTAGTGAAGGGGAGACGGAAAAAGCGTCCCAATGTCCACCACACAGGTTCACGTCTCTGAGTTAATAATATTAATAATTATCATAGATTATAATCTATATTTCTACATGTACATGATACAACTTATACAGACCATAGCTGACATCAGATACATACTCTATAGAAAGTCCTTGGTTATACAGAGTATCTCGAGCAATTTAGGTTAATTTTGTCCCCAGGATGCTACTAACATCAGTCGACTAACAACCAACACCAAGGTACTTACTGACTGCTAGGTGAACAGGGATAGCAGGTGTAAGATAACACTCCCAATGTTACCACCCGTACCGAGGATCGAACCACGGACTTCATCGTCTGAGCTGAGTGCGCTACCAACCAAGTTGCGGGTTTTTAATTTTTTTTCCGGCAGCAGTAGTGTGACACTTTATTCTCTCATTTGTATCTGTGTGAATGTGCGTGAATGTCTGTGTGTATGTGTGTGTGTGTGTGTGTGTGTGTGTGTGTGTGTGTGTGTGTGTGTGTGTGTGTGTGTGTGTGTGTGTGTGTGTCCGTGTGTGTGTGTGTGTGTGCGTGTGTGTATGTGTGTGTGTGTGTGTGTGAAAGTCTGTGTGTAAATGTGTGTGTGTGTGTGAGTGCGTGTGTGTGTGTGTGTGTGTGTGTGTGTGTGTGTGTGTGTGTGTGTGTGTGTGTGTGTGTGTGTGTGTGTGTGTGTGTGTGTACTCACCTAATTGTACTCACCTAATTGTGGTTGCAAGGGTCGAGACTCAGCTCCGGGCCCCGCCTCTTCACTGATCGCTACTAGGTCCTCTCCCTCTCTGCTTCCTGAGCTTTGTCATACCTCTTCTTAAAACTATGTATTGTTCCTGCCTCCACTACTTCACTTGCTAGGCTACTCCACTTCCTGACGACTCTATGACTGAAGAAATACTTCCTAACGTCCCTGTGACTCGTCTGAGTCTTCAGCTTCCAGTTGTGACCCCTTGTCCCTGTGTCCCCTCTCTGGAACATCCTATCTCTGTTCACCTTGTCTATTCCCCGCAGTATCTTGTATGTCGTTATCATGTCTCCCCTGGCCCTTCTGTCTTCCAGTGTCGTCAGTCCGATTTCCCTCAACCTATCCTCGTACGACATTTCCCTGAGCTCTGGGACTAGCCTTGTTGCAAACCTTTGTACTTTCTCTAACTTCTTGACGTGCTTGACCAGGTGTGGGTTCCAGACTGGTGCTGCATACTCCAGTATGGGCCTAACATACACAGTGTACAGTGTCTTGAACGATTCCTTATTAGGGTATCGGAACGGTATTCTCAGGTTTGCCAGGCGCCCGTATGCTGCAGCAGTTATTTGGTTGTGTGCCTCCGGTGACGTGCTCGGTGTTATGGTCACCCCAAGGTCTTTCTCCCTGAGTGAGGTCTGTAGTCTTTGTCCACCTAGCCTATACTCTGCCTGCGATCTTCTTTGCCCCTCCCCAATCTTCATGACTTTGCATTTGGCAGGGTTGAATTCGAGAAGCCAGTTTCTGGACCACATGTCCAGCCTGTCCAGGTCTCTTTGCAGTCCTGCCTCATCCTCATCCGATTTAATTCTTCTCATCAACTTCACATCATCATGTCGTTCGCATATATCAAAAATAGCACTGGTCCTAGAACTGACCCCTGTGGGACCCCGCTCGTCACAGGCGCCCACTGTGATACCTCTTCACGTACCATGACTCGTTGCTGCCTCCCTGTCAGGTATTCCCTGATCCATTGCAGTGCCCTCCCTGTTATATGCGCCTGATCCTCCAGCTTCTGCACTAATCTCTTGTGGGGAACTGTGTCAAAGGCCTTCCTGCAGTCTAGGAAAGCGCAATCAACCTACCCCTCTCTCTCGTGTCTTACTTCTGTTACCTTGTCATAAAACTCTAGGAGGTTTGTGACACAGGATTTGCCTTCCATGAACGCATGCTGGTTTTCATTTATAATCTTGTTCCGTTCCAGGTGTTGCACCACTCTCCTCCTGATAATCTTCTCCATGACTTTGCACACAATACATATCAGAGACACAGGTCTGTAGTTTAGTGCCTCTTTTCTGTTTCCTTTCTTAAATATGGGGACTACATTTGCTGTCTTCCATTTCTCAGGTAGTTGCCCAGTTTCAAGGGATGTGTTGAAGATTGTGGTTATTGGCACGCACAGCATCTCTGCTCCTTCTCTAAGGACCCATGGGGAAATGTCCGGTCCCGTCGCCTTTGAGGTATCAAGGTCACCCAGCATCTTCTGCACCTCCTCCTCAGTTGTTCGTATGTCATCCAACACTTGTTGGTATATTCCCTCTTGATGTTCCCTTCTGTGCTGTCTTCCCACAGCCCTTCCTGTCTCTACTGTAAAAACTTCCTTAAATCTCCTGTTTAGCTCCTCATATACCTCCTGATCATTTCTTGTGAGTTCTCCACCTTCTGTCCTCAGTCTTATCACCTGGTCTTTGACTGTTGTCTTCTTCCTGATGTGGCTATAAAACAGTTTCGGGTCAGTCTTGATTTTCGATGCTATGTTATTTTCATATTGTCGCTGGGCCTCCCTCCTTACCTGTGCATACTCGTTCCTGGCTCTGCGACTGATCTCCCTATTTTCATGTGTTCTCTGCCTTCCGTACGTTTTCCATTCTCTATTGCACTTTGTTTTTGCCTCCTTACACCTTCGGGTAAACCAGAGGCTCGTTCTGGTCTTCCCATTGTTTCTGTTGCCCTCTGAAATAAACCTTTCCACTGCCTCCTTGCATTTTGTTGTTACATATTCCATCATTTCATTTACTGGCTTTCCTGCCAGTTCTCTGTCCCACGGAAGCTCCTGCAGGAAGTTCCTCAACCCTATGTAGTCCCCTCTTTTATGGTCAGGCTTTTCCCATTCAACTCATGTTACTCTCTCCACTTGCAACTCTACTATGTATTCAAAGCACAGAACCACCAGGTCACTAGCTCCTAGGGGACTCTCATATGTGATGTCCTCAATGTCTGAACTGCCCAGGGTGAAGACAAGGCCCAATCTTGCTGGTTCATCCTCCCCTCTCTCTCTGGTAGTGTCCTTAACAAGTTGGTGCATGAGGTTTTCCATCACCACATCCAACATCTTGGCTCTCCATGTGTGTGTGAGTGTGTGTGTGTGTGTGTGTGTGTGTGTGTGTGTATACATATATATATATATATATAATATATATATATATATATATTTTATATATATATATATATATATATAATATATATATATATTCAGAATTCTTCCACTGTAAACCATGCGTGTCGTAAGAGGCGAGTAAAATACCGGGAGCAAGGGGCTAGTAACCTTTTCTCCTGCATAAATTACTAAATTTATTAAGAGAAATTTTTGTTTTTCGTTTTGGGTCATCCTGCCTCGGTGGGATACCGTTTGTTGAAAGAACATTATCAGTGACAATATATAAAACACGAAACCTGCCTTCAATACACTGGACATATTACAAAATAGCCATTGGTAAATTCACTTCTTCCGGACAATGGGACTCGATAACCTCCCCTGTCCATCTCTACCGGCTGTCAGTCACAAGTATAAAAAGTAACACTTCCGTACTCGCCACAGTGCACACAGGCCTCACATAAATACCAGGGCCAGGAACAATGCTACGGCCAACTTAAAGAGTACAAAAAGATTCCAAAAACATCCCATGGCTTAACACTACAAAAAAAATGCACGCTACTTAACTAAACCTGACTCCAGCCAGTATATCTTCCCAGGGACACTAGTCACTGGACACTGTTCGTCACTGCTAGTCACTGGACACTGCCAGTCACTGCTAGTCACTGGACACTGCTAGTCACTGGATACTGTTAGTCACTGGATAGTGCTAGTCATTTGACACTGCTAGTCACTGGACACTGCTAGTCACTGGGCACTGCTAGTCACTGGGCACTGCTAGCCACTGGATACTGTTAGTCACTGGACAGTGCTAGTCACTGGATACTGTTAGTCACTGGATACTGTTAGTCACTGGAGAGTGCTAGTCACTTGACACTGCTAGTCACTGGACACTGCTAGTCACTAGACACTGCTAGTCACTGGACACTGCTAGTCACTGGACACTGCTAGTCACTGGACACTGCTAGTCTCTGAACACTGCTAGTCACTGAACACTGCTAGTCACTTGACATTGCTAGTCACTTGACACTGCTAGTCACTGGACACTGCTAGTCACTGAACAATGCTAGGCACTGGACACTACAAGTCACTGGACACTGCTAGTCACTGGACACTGCTAGTCACTGGACACTTCTAGTCACTTGACATTGCTAGTCACTGGACACTGCTAGTCACTTGACATTGCTAGTCATTGGACACTGCTGGTCACTGGACACTGCTAGTCACCGGACACTGCTAGTCACTGGACACTGCTAGTCACCGGACAATGCTAGTCACTGGACACTGCTAGTCACTTGACATTGCTAGTCACTGGACACTGCTAGTCACTGGACACTGCTAGTCACTGGACACTGCTAGTCACCGGACAATGCTAGTCACTTGACACTGCTAGTCACTTGACACTGCTAGTCACTGGACACTGCTAGTCACTGGACACTGCTAGTCACTGGACACTGCTAGTCACTGGACACTGCTGGTCACTGGACACTGCTAGTCGCTTGACTCTGCTAGTCACTGGACATTGATAGTCACTGGACACTGACAGTCGCTGCACACTGCTAGTCACTGGACACTGCTAGTTACTGGACACTGTTAGTCACTGAACACTGCTAGTCACTTGACGCTGATAGCCATTGGACACTGCTAGTCACTGGACACTGATAGTCACTGGACACTGCTAGTCACTGAACTCTGCTAGTCACTTGACACTGCTAGTCACTGAACACTGCTAGTCACTGGGCACTGCTACTCACTGGACACTGATAGTCACTGGACAGTGCTAGTCACTTGACACTGCTAGTCACTGGACACTGCTAGTCACTAGACACTGCTAGTCACTTAGCACTGCTAGTCACTGGACACTGCTAGTTACTGAACACTGCTAGTCACTGGACACTGCTAGTCACTGAACACTGCTAGTCACTTGACACTGCTAGTCACTTGACACTGCTAGTCACTGGACACTGCTAGTCACTGAACAATGCTAGGCACTGGACACTACTAGTCACTGGACACTGCTAGTCACTGGACACTGCTAGTCACTGGACACTGCTAGTCACTGGACACTGCTAGTCACTGGACACTACTAGTCACTTGACATTGCTAGTCACTGGACACTGCTAGTCACTGGACACTGCTAGTCACAGGACACTGCTAGTCACTGGACACTGCTAGTCACTGGACACTGCTAGCCACCGGACACTGCTAGTCACTGAACTCTGCTAGTCAATGGACACTGCTAGTCACTGGGCACTACTAGTCACTGAACTCTGGTAGTCACTGGACACTGCTAGTCACTGGACACTGCTAGTCACTGGGCACTACTAGTCACTGGACACTGCTAGTCACTGGACATTGCTAGTCACTGGACACTGCTAGTCACTGGGCACTACTAGTCACTGAACTCTGCTAGTCACTGGGCACTCCTAGTCACTGGACACTCCTAGTCACTGGACACTGCTAGTCACTGGGCACTACTAGTCACTGAACTCTGCTAGTCACTGGACACTGCTAGTCACTGGACACTGCTAGTCACTTATACGTCTCTCTCTGCCCCAGTCGCCCGTCCAATACGTGTCTGATACACGTGCACTCGAACATTGACATTAATATATTTGTGGAGCATTTATTCACAATACAAACACCTTACATTTTAAACTGCGCATTAATGCAGACACTTGCAATGCTTACATAATAAATTTGTCCATCACCACTAATACAGTACGGGAGGGCTTCAAGGAGGCCAGAGTTACTCCTATCTTCAAGAAAAATATTAGGTCTGATGTCAGCAACTATAGACCTGTTAGTATAGTCTGTGTAATATCCAGAATTCTAGAGAGGGCGGTGTATTGTCAAACAGTTAAGTAGTATCTTAATAACTGCAACATTCTTCATAGTTTTCAGTCAGGTTTTGGGAGATCTTACTCATCCGACACCTCCTTAATTAATCTGATGGATTACATGAGAACCAAAATGTTAATAGGGAACCTCATAGGAATTGTAACCTAAGACTTGCAAAAGGCCTTCGATACTGTCGCCATAAGTTTCATAGACTGGTTTAATTAAGTCCTATCTTAGCAACAGGAAAGAAGTTGTCAAAACCAACAATGCCGATAGCATGTGGAGTTCCCCAAGGTAGTTTTCTGGGTTCTTTATTATTTCTATGTTATGTAAACGACATGCCCATCAGTGTCAAGTACAAACTCTTGTCGTATCTGTTAGTGTCAGGTAAACACCCACAAGATATAGCTAATGTAATAACATTGGAACTGGAGTCCTGCAGCAAATGATTAGTAGAAAACAAACTATCTTTATACATCGGGAAAAACCAAAGCCATACTCTTTGGCACGAAACAAAAACTGAGAAGGGTAAATAATTTTAATGTCCGGTGTAGTGGGAAACCCATCACTTCAGTTTCCTCAGTAAAATATCTGGGAATCCCCTTTGACCCATGCATGTCAGGTGAACTGATAGGGAACAGTGTAGTAGGGAAAGCGAATGACAGACTGAAGTTCCTCTACAGACAAGTACAGTGTCTACCAACTGAGGCTTACAGAACAACCTGTCTCTGTCTACCTTATCTATTCCATGCAGTATTTTGTATGTCGTTATTATGTCTTCCCTGACCCGCCTGTCTTCCAATGTTGTCAGTCCGATTTCCCTCAACCTTTCTTAGTAGGACATACCCCTGAGCTCCGGAACTAGCCTTGTTGCAAACCTTTGCAATTTCTCTAATTTCTTGACGTGTTTCACCAGGTGTGGGTTCCAAACTGGAGCTGCATACTCCAGTATGGGCCTGATGTACACAGTGTACAGTGTCTTGAACGATTCCTTACTAAGGTATCGGAACGCTATTCTCAGGTTTCCAGGCGCCCGTATGCTGCAGCAGTTATCTGGTTGATGAAAATTGAGACACTTATGCAGCATATGGAAATCTTTATTCAGGAAACGTTTCGCCACACAGTGGCTTCATCAGTCCAATACAAAGAGGAAGGCGTAAGGAGAGGAGGAGAATGAGGTAATCAGTCCCTCAACCTGGAGTCGATGAGTCGATGGACTGAACACATCGACTCCAGGTTGAGGGACTGATTACCTCATTCTCCTCCTCTCCTTACGCCTTCCTCTTTGTATTGGACTGATGAAGCCACTGTGTGGCGAAACGTTTCCTGAATAAAGATTTCCATATGCTGCATAAGTGTCTCAATCTTCAACTTGTCGGTTTTTCAAACCATTCATCATATCTGGTTGATGTGTGCCTCCGGAGACATGCTCGGTGTTATGGTCACCCCAAGATCTTTCTCCTTGAGCGAGGATTGCAGTCCTTGGCCACCTAGTCTATACTCTGTCTGCTGTCTTCTTTGCCCTTCTCCGATCTTCATGACTGCATTTGGCAGGGTTGAGTTCATGAAGCCAGTTGCTGGACCACATGTCCAGCCTGTCCAGGTCTCTTTGAAGTCCTGCCTGGTCCTCATCTGATTTAATACTCCTCATTAACTTCACATCATCTGCGAACAGGGATACCTCTGAGTCTATCCCTTCCATCATGTCATTCACATATACTAGAAATAGCACTGGTCCTAGGACCGACCCCTGTGGGACCCCGCTCATCACAGGTGGCCACTGTGATACCTCATCCCGTACTATGACTCGTTGTTGCCTCCCTGTCAGATACTCTCTGATCCATTGCAGTGCCCTTCCTGTTACACGCACCTGATCCTCTAGTTTCTGCACTAGTCGCTTGTGAGAAACTGTATCGAAGGCCTTCTTGCAGTCCAAGAAAATGCAATCAACCCACCCCTCTCTCTCGTGTCGCATTTCTGTAACTTTGTCATAGAACTCCCAAAGGTTTGTGACACAGGATTTGCCTTCTATGAATCCGTGCTGGTTATCGTTTATAATCTTGTTC
>NC_069444.1:33829248-33910520 GCF_026875155.1 Cherax quadricarinatus
ATTAGCTGTCTTCCATTTCTCAGGTAGTTGCCCAGTTTCAAGGGATGTGTTGAAGATTGTGTTTAGAGGCACGCACAGCATCTCTGCTCCTTCTCTAAGGACCCATGGGGAGATGTTGTCCGATCCCATCGCCTTTGAGGTGTCAAGGTCACTTAAGAGCTTCTTCATCTCCTCCTCAGTTGTTCGTATGTCATCCAACACTTGTTGGTATATTCCCTCTTGATGTTCCCTTCTGTGCTGTCTTCCCACAGCCCTTCCTGTCTCTACTGTAAAAACTTCCTTAAATCTCCTGTTCAGCTCCTCACATACCTTCTGATCATTTCTTGTGAGTTCTCCACCTTCTGTTCTTAATCTGATCACCTGGCCTTTGAATGTTGTCTTCCTCCTGATGTGGCTATACAACAGTTTCGGGTCAGTCTTGATTCTCGATGCTATGTCATTTTCATACTGTCGCTGGCCTCCCTCCTTTCCTGTGCATACTCATTCCTGGCTCTGCGACTGATCTCCCTATTTTCGTGTGTTCTCTGCCTTCTGTACTTTTTCCGTTCTCTATTGCACTTTGTTTTTGCCTCCTTACACCGTCGGGTAAACCAGGGGCTCGTTCTGGTCTTCCCGTTGTTACTGTTGCCTTGGGAAAAAACCTTTCCACTGCCTCCTTGCATTTTGTTGTTACATATTCCATCATTTCATTTACTGGCTTTCCTGCCAGTTCTCTGTCCCACTGGACCTCCCGCAGGAAGTTCTTCAACCCTATGTAGTCCCCTCTTTTATAGTCAGGCTTTTCCCATTCAACTCCTGTTATTCTCTCCACTTGCAGCTCTACTATGTATTCAAAGCACAGAACCACGTGGTCGCTAGCTCCTAGGGGACTCTCATACTTGATGTCCTCAATGTCTGAGCTGTCCAGGGTGAACACAAGGTCCAATCTTGCTGGTTCATCCTCCCCTCTCACTCTGGTGTGGGAGAGAGAGGGATGGGATTAAGAGGGGGGGGAGAAGGATGTGTGACCCTTAGAAGCAGGGGAGGTGTGTGTGTATGGGATTAGAAGGGGAGGGGAAAGAGGGCCAAGGGTAAAGTGACCACTTGATTGCCTTGCAGGTGGTGTGTGTTTGTGTGTGTGTGTGTGTGTGGTGTGTGTGTGTGTGTGTGTGTGTGTGTGTGTGTGTCTATGTGTGTTTGTATGTGCTGTGTGTGTGTATGTGTGTGTGCGTGTGCGTGTGTGTATGTGTGTGTGTGTGTGTGTGTGTGTGTGTGTGTGTGTGTGTGTTTGTGTGTGTGTGTATATGTTTGTATATGTTTTTGTTCGTGTTTTAAAAGGGGGGGTATGAGGGGGGAAAACTGCTAATACATACAAGTAATTCGGGTTAAAAAAAACGGAGATTACTACGGGGGTTAAAAAGGGTTTCTATGAGTGTCTGCCCCTTTTGTGGGGTGTATGTGAAGGAGGGGTGGTTTGGGGGGGGGAAGGGGGGTTTTTTGAAGGATCCGTTATACCTCTCGTCGGTGCTTTTAAAGGTAAAATTACCCCCCGCTGTCTTTCCTAGTAAAGCTTTCTCTCTCCACAATATTGCCCTTTCTGGATTTAGGTATCAATTATTGCTGGCTATTATCCTATTCCTTGTTCACATTGAGAGAGGACTTCCTAGCTTCCTAAGTATTCTTACTGCTAATAACTACCGGTAGTAATGCTACGCTACACCTCGCTAGTCTGCTCTCCTCACACTCTCCTCAACACTGTCTTCACTTTATCTATGATATTTCTACTCTAATTCTGGTAATAGCTTGCAGGAATGAGTGACCAGTATCTAACAGTGATGCAAGGCCAGAAGCCAGAGCCTACAACATGCAAATCACAATAGGTGAGTGATTACTTGTGCTGGCAACGGTGCGGTGACAAGTTGCCAGATGCTGATGACGTAGTCGTCGTACATAGGCCTTCTACCACTCTTTTGGAGATCCTTCACCCGTGATGTTTACACCATATATGCTCATACATCCCGCGTTCCTCATGCGATTTCACTTTTCACTTATGATAGTATACACTTCACATTATATACACTTCACTTTATATGTATAATGGCACACAACTTGTTGTGATGTCACTGCCTCAGCAGGCCTACTGCTGCCACCTTCCCTTGTTATATATTTTATTTTTCCTTTCACCTTTTCTTATTAACTTTTTCCCTCTCACTGTATGGTGCCCCACATTTCACTTGTTAACCAAATGCTGGTAATTCTTGAACACCTGCTTCCACACTTACTTTGATCTTTGTATGTTTGAATCTGTGTGGCAACAGTGCCTAGTAGACCCACAACGGTTTGGCACTTTGAAATATTAATGATTTCAGGCTTCCTCTCGACTTTTTTTAATAACTTTAGTTATCACTCGTAGGATTGTTCACTGACGTTGTCACTACCACTGATTACTGCTAGCAGTTACTGCACTCCTTAAAAACACTAAGGTTCTCGGAGCCTTGTGCACCCACATCCAGCCACTGCTGTGTGTGTGTGTGTGTGTGTGTGTGTGTGTGTGTGTTGTGTGTGTGTGTGTGTATGCGTGTGTTGTGGTGTGTGTGTGTGTGTGTGTGTGTGTGTGTGTGTGTGTGTGTGTGTGTGTACTCACCTAGTTGAGGTTGCAAGGGTCGAGTCCAAGCTCCTGTGTGGTGTGTCTATGTGTGTGTGTGTCTGTCTTCAACACCAGGATTACCCTCCAGCTCTCCGTCCCATGAATATTAATCATTGACTTGTTTTTAATTAAATTAATTCATTAAACAATTTTAATGAGTTTTATGATAGGAAGAAGGGAACAGGCAAGAGGAGCATCTCCATTAATTATCCAGTTGTTTATAATAAATTCTTGATAGATAAACTATTACAGTAATAAATGTTTATCTTGCTGGCGGACTGGTTTAATCCCATCTAACTAGTCATGTACTGATTCCAGGTTGTCGTCTCCACTTATGAAACAGATGACTTACAATTTAGGTGAAGAAATTTTCTGGACATGAAGTTGATGAGTCTCCACCATTCTAAACATCTGTCTCTGCATCAGGTCCATGCATTTTCTGGCGTACACAAGACAATGAGAGTTTAATAGCATGGAAAACAAATGGATCGAATCATCTGGGAAGGTGCTTGCGCGTCCACACACAAATAGTACAACTTCCTAGGGCATTACGGCATGGGTTCTCTTACCGGTCATGTTCTTCGATTGCTATGAATTTTGACATGTATTGCCCGAAAGAAGCAACGTGTGGTAATTGTGCTGCAATAGGCTCCACAAAGAATTGTCAGCTGCCTGACAGTGCCCTGGGTGTTGCACATTAGGTATAAGGACCTGACAGCCTCGGTGTGAAGAGTGGCCTCATTACTGCCAAGAGGTATCAGGCCTAGAAGGAAAAGAAAGTAAGTAGTGGCATTACAAATAGTACTATAACTATCAATTTCAATGGCGTAGACTTCGTAGAGAGACTTGCTCATGGTGTCCTTAGTGACTCATTGTGGTGGCGGAGAATCTTGCTCCAGATTCTCCACCACCACGGTACTTTCAACACCAACTCCAAGACTGAGGGACTGATTACCTCATCTTTTGTATATAGTTCTACTGTCTTCTAATTATGTCCTAGAATCTGTATTGATAAAGCCACTGGATGGCAAAACGTCTACAATAAAGATAACTAGATGTTGCACATGTGTCTTAACTTTCATCTTGTCGGTATTTTATACCTTTCTTGCATAAATAAAGTTGATACGATTCAACCTATTCTTACATATTTTCTATGAAGCATAACTATATAACCCATTACAGAGACGTTTGAAGCAGATCAGACGAGGAATTCTCATGTTATCATTCAAAGAGCAAAAGCATTTCTTCATCTGTGAAGTTGACCAAAAGGAATCTGCATGTTTCAGTAAATATATGAGGCTTTCTAGATAGCACACACCGGCTTAAACTCTGAAACAAATAAGATAAAGCGCTCTCAGGCAATAAAGAAAAACCTCGGAAAGAGAGCAATGTATAAGTTTTATAGGTTTTGTGTGTTGTTGAATATTGTGCCCCCTGAATGGGGCCCAGTGTATATAATATAAATTGTATGTATTATATTTACCTATTTCATATAATTTTATATTGCCGATATTTTCATTAACAGCTATAAAATTAAAATAACCTGCTTTATATTATTATTGACTTATTATATTAGCTGTCATTAGGAAGGGTGTAACATGTTACACTTCTCACTGTGCTCGCTGTTGAAGAGTTGTGATTGGCTGTCCACATTGGTAAACTGCTTAGCTAACTATCAGCACCGGTGGCCTGGTGGCTAAAGCTCCCGCTTCACACACGAGGGCCCGGGTTCGATTCCCGGCGGTGGAAACATTCGACACGTTTCCTTACACCTGTTGTCCTGTTCACCTAGCAGCAAATAGGTACCTGGGTGTTAGTCGACTGGTGTGGGTCGCATCCTGGGGGACAAGATTAAGGACCCCAATGGAAATAAGTTAGACAGTCCTCGATGAAGCACTGACTTTCTTGGGTTATCCTGGGTGGCTAACCCTCCGGGGTTAAAAATCCGAACGAAATCTTATCTATCTTATCTTACTCTTCGGCATCTCTGCAGTACCACGGGCGAATCACGTGATATCACCTGATATGATGCTTGCAGTCCTACCTCTCTCTCTCTGTCCATCTGCTCCTAGTCCTGGAAGCATCCCTCGTGTCTCTGTCTGTTCGTTATTTAGTCTCTGTTTTCGTAGAGCATGATTTCGTTGGTGAGTCGAAACATACATTTTGTAATTCTGTGTAACTCTGTTCACAGAGCATTGTTCAGACGTAGCAATTTATGGCGTTTTACTGAGGTTGTGTGTCGTACTGACACTCCAAGACAACCCAAGTCCCAAGCTAAAGCTTCTGACCTATTTTGTGTGGCATCTACGCACCGTAGTAGTCTAAGATTTGGTTATGCTGAACTTAGATTCAGTATTAAGGGAGTTATGACTTTTATGGAGGATCTGCTGATGGTTCCCAGTTAGGGTGGTTATTTTGTCTCCTTGTTCCTCTACATTGTTCTGCTGCTGCTTGTTACATTATTCCTGTTGGCGAATGATACGTCATATTGTTCAAGCCGTTTTGATTGCCTTGATGGTCGAGAAGATGAATTATTTGCTGACTAGTGCCAGTCACCTTAAACTTAAAGTTTAAGTCGAAACGAGTCTTACTGAGACATAACGATCACTTTGAGCACACAAACACACATTCACACACAATTGTGTATACTAGTATTTTTATACTTGATAGCAAGTTTCAGATGGTACTAGTAAGTCGTACTGTTACGAAAAGTGCCCTCAGTACTGTATTACCATATGTACAATTTAATATTGCGCTACAAGAGATATGAAGGAGCTTATATCCTAAACTATGTAATACTTATCATCCACCTAGACACCATTTGGTATTAAAAATCTCAAATTTTATTTCGTTGGATTATTATCACGAGTTGTAATCCCAAATCTATTAATATTCAAGGGATAACTAGACCTGATGTTATTCTGACACTTGTTACAAAAACTACAAACAGGCTGAATGCTAGAAGGGAAGACCTAGTATTCTCTGGAGATGTCTATACTTTATAGATATCGCCTTTTTGTAACACTGAATACTAGTTCTAGACTTGTTTCGGTAGCTAAGTGATCCGGGAAGTTATCCATAATATCCCATAATATCAGAACTCCCTCTACTTCACCCACGCAAAATAAATAGTCGAAGGTATTATATAGTTTTCTGGTATAGCAAGGAACAAAATAATTAGGATGTGTAGCTCATCCTTCCTAAGTGATTCAAGAGCTGGAGATTTGACGATTCCAAGACGCCTAAATGATTTACATGGCTATACTCAAGAAACCTTGATAATGGTGAAGGGCTCTTAATACAGGGAATTAATGCAACCTCTTGATCCTTGGATCAAATCTAGTGCATCTGCCATTCTCCGGGTGCTGTATAGCCCCTCTGGGTTTAACACGAGACTTACATAGCTGTTACATGGAGAGGAACCCGGAAACTCTGTGAAAATTGTCAGGTCTTGTTGACAGTCAAACACCATTTTGATTGATTGTACCATTTATCAAAGGCACGCTGAATTTATTTTCGGCCTTTTTTTTCAGCGTCTGGGAGCCATCATTCTGGTTGCTCCCTTTCAGAAAGTCTTACTATCAATGCAGACACACACTATGACGTTATAAAAAAATCGAACCTTCAACAAAGACATATGTCTCCGTCAGAATGTGTTTCTGTCAGTGGCTGGTTCATTTTTCGAGGAAGACCGCACTAACCATTTACTTTCAGTAACACCTGCTCAGATTTATTGAGCAAGTATTCGTAAGGTGCACAGGAATGTATAGGGACACAAATTTAAGCCGAAAATACTCCTTCAACACAGATACTATGGCTTTCAGAAAGACACACAACACGACATTATCAAAAATACTACCTTAAACACAGACACGATGGCTTTCAGAAAGTCCTATCATCAGTACAGACTCCTCTATGACTCTCAGTTCACTCATAACACGAAAAGTCCACCAAGTCCCCTTAAAGACGTCATCATGACTCACGAAATCGCAATGAGACGATTGCAGACAAACCATACCACAATTCTCTGACCTTGGGTTCTAACCCAGGTCGTTGTATGGTTGTTTGCAAACGTGTCGTTACGATTTCGTGAGTCATATTTTAGATACGTTCACAATAATTTAATAATAAACAAACACAATGAAATATATTTTTTTCCTTAGTTTCAGAATGTTTTTTTGCGAAATTATTGAATATACAAATTTTTGCTTGCCTTATTCGCAAGAAGAGCGTTGATGTTTAAGCCAAAATCGCAACTTTCGCATATATGGCACTTCATATATAAATTATATATATATATATATATTATATATATATAATATATATATTATATAATATATATATATATATATATATATATATATGTCGTGCCGAATAGGCAGAACTTGCGATCTTGGCTTAAATAGCAACGTTCATCTTGCCATATAGGACAAGTGAAAATTTGTGTATGCAATAATTTCGCAAAAATCATTTTGAACCTAACGAAAAAAATATATTTCGCTGTGTTTGTTTAGTATTAATTTATTGTAAACAAATCTAAAATATATATAGTTGGGTTAGGCTAAAATAAATTGTTCTTGTTATAATAAGGTTAGGTAAGTTTTCTAAGATTCTTTTGGAGCAAAATCATAATTTTTACATTAACATTAATGAAAAAAAATATATCTTTAAACGTATAAGAGAAAATTTTAGAAAGGACTTAATTTTAAATATGTTCTTGCTAATTGACCAGTTTTACATATTCGGCACGACATTATATATATAATATATATATATATGTATATTATATATAATTTTATATATATATATTATAAAATATAAATATATATAATATAATATATATATATATATATATATATATATATATATATAAAATGTCGTGCCGAATAGGTTTTAAAATTAGATTCATTTATAATTTAATAAAATTTGGTTAGAGTTTAATAAACATTGGACTAATAATAAACCTTATTTTTTGGGTAGAAATTTTGTTAGTGGGAGTCGTGGACGACCTGTCTAGTTGGACCAGCGGACCTACTGCTGTTTCCTCTTTTCTTATGAGTCCGGTATTGTCCCTGCGTCAGGTGTTTGTTGTGGGAGTTTGACTGTGAGGTGTGGTCTAAGCCCTTTAATTGGCTTCCTTTGATGTATTACTTCATAGTTCCTTGACAATGTGAGTAGTCGTGTCGAATATGTAAAACTGGTCAATTAGGGAAGAACTCATTTAAAATTAAGTCCTTTCTAAAATTTTTTCTTAAACGTTTAAAGATATATTTTTTTTTCATTAATGTTAATGTAAAAATTTTTTTAAATTTTGCTCCAAAAGAATCTTAAAAAACTTTTCCTAACCTTATTATAACAAAACAATTTATTTTAGCCTAACCCAACTAAATATATTTTAGATATGTTTACAATAATTTAATACTAAAATAACACAGCGAAATATATTTTTTTCGTTAGGATCAGAATGATTTTTGTGAAATTAAATTGCATACACAAATTTTCACTTGTCCTATATGGCAAGATGAACGTTGCTATTTAAGCCAAGATCGCAAGTTCTGCCTATTCGGCACGACATATATATATATATATATTTATATATATATATATATATATATATATATATATATATATATTATATATTATATATAGATAGATATATATATATTATAACAGCAACCACCCGGGGAAGTACTACCGTCCTGCCAGATGACTGTGAAACAGAAACCTGTAACTGTTTTGCATGATGGTAGGATTGCTGGTCTCTTTTTCTGTCTCATAAACACGCTGGATAACGGGGATATTTTGGGCTACTCCTACTTACACTTTGGTCACACTTCACAGACACGCACATGCATATACATGCATTTAGGTTTTTCTCCTTTTTCTAAATAGCTCTTGTTCTTTATTTCTTCTATTGTCCATGGGGAAGTGGAAAAAAATCTTTCCTCCGTATGCCATGCGTGTCGTATGAAGTGACTAAAATGCTGGGAGCAATGGGCTAGTAACCCTTCTCCTATAGACATTTACTAAAAAAAGAGAAGAAAAACTTTATAAAACTGGGATACTTAAATGTGCGTGGATGTAGTGCGGATGACAAGAAACAGATGATTGTTGATGTTATAAATGAAAAGAAGTTGGATGTCCTGGCCCTAAGCGAAACAAAGCTGAAAGGGATAGGGAGTTTCGGTGGGGAGAAATAAATGGGATTAAATCTGGAGTATCTGAGAGAATTAGAGCTAAGGAAGGAGTAGCAATAAGTTGAAGGATCAGTTATGGAAGGAGAAGAGAGAATATGAATGTGTAAATTCAAGGATTATGTGGATTAAAATAAAGGTTGGATGCGAAAAGTGGGTCATAATAAACGTGTATGCACCTGGAGAAGAGAGGAGTGTAGAGGAGAGAGAGAGAGATTTTGGGAGATGTTAAGTGAATGTATAGGAACCTTTCAACCAAGTGAGAGAGTAATTGTGGTAGGGGGCCTGATTCCTAAAGCAGGAAAAACTTTTAGAGAGGGTGTGGCAGGTAGGTTTGGGGTGCCAGGCAGGGCCGGATTACCGCATAGGCAAACTAGGCATTTGCCTAGGGCCCCACGCATTTGGGGGCCCCGTGGTCCAAGGGGCTCAGGGGCTCATCCAAGACTGCGCACATGGTGCAAGTGCAAAGAGGTCCCTACCTAAAAAGTTCAAGTGTTTGGAGAGTAAAATTGATTTTTAAAAATTAATCAAAACAAAAATAAATAATGAAATAAAATAAAATAAAAATATATGAACCTATACCATAGATAGGGCTCAACACTCAACAGGCCTTTGTTTACATCAGACAGCTGTGTATTTCCGCTATTGGGTGCAGTATTGGATGATTCCTCTCCAATTTTCTGTAGTAATTACACGTTATCTAGACTTGTACTGTGGGACAAATTACTGAAGTGTTGTTGATAGACAATTGATGTGTATGGATTATATGTTTGTTTTCGCCTCTAAATGTTAAGGGAGGTACCCTGATAGGGTTACTTGACCAGTAAAAGACGATGGGACCGTAAAGACGCATTTTGTTTTAAAAATATTATAAAGAAAAACCTAAAAGCATAGCTGACTTCCGTTTGTGGTTTATAATAGCACTTTGTCTAGTCTTTAAATCTTTATCATTTCAATAACAGTTCTCAATTGAATGTTCTAATCACTTACCGTCGCAATGCTTAGTTTTCAAGTTGGTACGGAAGTGATGTAGTACATCAATTATTTATACATTTTTCCCCAGAAACACATAAACCACATTCAGAAAAATCGTTGGTTTGGTGTGAAAACTGAAAATTGTTCCCTGCATTCTTAAATTCTCATTCCTTATCTATGGTGGTTAGGGCCATATATATGCTCAAAACATAATGATTAGTTTAGTATGAAAATGGTAAATATAAATACCATTGTGCATTGTTCTTGGACTCGTTGATTTCTGTTAAGTAAAGTTGTGAGATCAGATGAAGGATGAATAGTTAAAATATTCGTAGCCCATAATCACTAACCTAATCTATGCTAAAAAAGTTCTGTATATGACTTCCTTTCTGTAACGGTTTTGAATTTTTAGATGCGCCTCAGCCTGAGGAAAGGGGGCTACAAGGGCCATATCCCCCCAATTGACAGAAAAAAAAAAAATTTAATAATAATTAAAAATTAATAATAATCGATGAATGAAAAATTGTATTTGCATGAATAAGACAGTGATACATCCTCATTATAGAGATCTCTGTGAACGTTATGTTGGACTTCTTATGCGAGTGGGTCAAGAAAAAGGAAAGAAGAAAATTCAAGAAGACCAGAAAAAGAAAAGATGTAGGAAGCTGCAAGAAAGATCACAGAGTGCTCACGAAAACAGTTTCTGATGTTACCAGTACAGTTGAAATCTGCAGATACGTAAGATACATACAGGAAGCCCTCCCTCCATTATTCTCAGCAGCATCTACGTCTTTTGTGTCTCCTCTCAATGTGTCTCGAACGGACATTTCATCACAGGGATTTGTCTTTAAAGATCCTGCCTCTCATGGGTCAAATGTATCCAGATTCTCTACGTAATGCTTTCATTGCAGAAAAACTTTCAGTCAAAAACTCTGAACATTGACTTTAGAAATCAGGAAAGGATTATGATGATGGAAGTCGTTCGTTGTTTAAGAGTCATCTATGTTTATATAGGAAGCTTGCAACTCAGAAAAATACACTCCCTCACCCCATGGATGGTATACTTGAAAGCTCAGGAAATGGTACTGTTCAGCATGCAAGCTATTTTCTAACTCAATAATAGAAAATACGTTTCAGACAGGGCTTCTAAGGACTGAAAATTACAAGCGTTTCGAGGACATGAAACGCGGCACCACTCACAGGAGTGTCATTTTAGTCCAGTGTATTTCGTGCACATGAAAAAGGCTTATTGGATTCTCTTTTGGTAAAATCAAAACTGAAAAATGAGCGCACTTTATTGGAGAAAAGTTCTAGAAATGAGTTGTTGCTGTTGTAAAATTCTTAAGCTTAAGAGACTTGCTTTCGTGGGAATAAATGCGCGTTTTTGGTTCAGAGAAGGGGGTGGGGAAAATAAACAACCTAAATTTTTGGCATTTTCCTAGGGATCATATGATACTGTTAGCACAATTCGATCATTCTTAGCAAATCATGTGTACACGCCTTGGGAATTCAGAAGAGGCACTGTATCTTAATGTCATCTATTTATGCAATGAATTTTTGAAACTGATGACTAAGAGGTCCTCAATAAACATCTATACCAGCTATGAAAACTGCAAATTACTTTGCCAAAAGTGTAGATTCAACACCAGATATTTCACATACATGATCGAATTGACAATTCACTTTGTTCGACTTTCGTCGACATCTGTGGTAAGCACTGTAGAGCGCTTTATAAAATTCATTCCTCTTTCAGGTCATGATGGAGAACAATGATGACTGTCTAGTACTGGATACTCGGCTTGAAACATGATCTTCTCTAGTATGGATTGCCGTGGCCAGAGCTACGACAAATGCATGTAACATGTCGGCGGTAAATTATATTGGTATGCAAGCCCGTATCAGCAAATCAAACCCATCATGCGAGATATAGTGCCTGCCTCAGTCAACATTCTCTTAATCTTGTTGGGTCTGTGGCTGCGGAGGTAAATGTGTGCTGCAGTTTCTTTTTTTGCGACTTTTACAAGCACTCTTTAATTTTTTCTCTGACTGTAATTCGCATCTCGTAGTGGATGTATACTCAAGTAACCCTTCATGGAGATGTCATAAATCATTATCAATCACAAGGTGGTCAGGCAGCATGATGCAGATACCACATGTTTCTTTGAAAGGACAGCTTTGCTGAATACGTTTGCTTTGATCCAATTAGCAGTAGGATATGAAGACAGATCAGCAATCTACATAGAAGCGGAAGCAGCCAACTTAGCACTCAAAATTGGTAGATTTTGAATTGCCTTACTATGTGTGCTTTGTGGACTTGTATACTGGAACGGTTTAATGCCACGAACAAGACACTTCAGGAAAATTGAAATTGAATGGCCTACTTGTGTAACCCTATATGCAGGCTTAGTGGAATTGTTAAGCTCACTTCACAATGATGAAGCTTTTGAATATGTTTGAAGAGAAAGCTTAAACTGTGGTGAAAGACTTACCAGATATCCGTGGATGTTCATACAGCGGTCAATGAAGTGGATACACAATTTTGTAGGCCAGGACAATGAAATTGTGTTGCTACCAAAGGCAGAAACTGTAAGTCAGCTACATACTCGTCATTTTGGATTCACTGATTACAGAATTGGTTGAAAAAGAAAAGAATTCTACCAGAATCGTCAATGACAAGTTTGGATTTCTGTTCATAACTTATCACTACTTTGCCAGATGCGTATTGGAGCATGAAGCTGCATTAAAGTTGCAACAACACCTTTCAGCAGATGTTCAGGACACATTTGTGAAGAGATTAGTTCATTTGTATGGTTTATTGAATCAGATTTAAAGCTCCACCTGAAAAATGTGCGCCCTCAGCTGCTTTGAAACATTAAGAAATGCAGGTATCTCAAAAACCTTCCCCTAATGTTGCATTGTGTAACGCCTTGTACTAACGCTTCCAGCTACTACTGTGAAGGAGAAGTTCAATTTTCGTTTTTGAAAAGAGGTGAATAACCCAGCTCCGTTCTAACATGAGCCAAGACAAATTGTGTGAACTAGCCTTGTGACCATTGAGTATGTTCATAACAAGAAATATTGATTTCAAGAATATAATGATGATTTTGCCATATGAAATCCTGAAAAAAGTTTATTTTAAGAAGTGCTGTGAATATAAACAATTCACTCTTTACTTTTGGATTTATATGATTTGTAGTATCTTATGCATGATGTAATGATAAACAAGATGGTCAGTGATTATTAAAGTGGATAATAGTGATGTAGTGGTTATGCTGAATATAATTGGACCATGATGCTCTACATACTTTAATAGCCTTATTCTAGTAATACTATGCTGTCTCTTGAGTTTATTTTTTAAATGCATGATTAACAAGAGAGTTATTATGGTGTTGGTAAAGTGGTTTTGTTGTCTCCTCTTGATGTACTTTCCTATTAATTTTAATCTAATTAGCCGCATGAAGGTATTTTATTAGACCCTTAAACAGCTCACACTCGTACCTTCCCCACCCCAAAGCTGTGAAGGGGGTCGCTTCGCTTACCCGTAATCAAAGGGCCCCCCCGCCATTGAAGCCTAGGGCCGGAGACTTCTTATTACGGCCCTGGTGCCAGGTGTAAATGAATAATGGAGGTGTCATGATTGAACTTTGTATAGAAAGGGTTAGTTATAGGTAATGCATATTTAAGGAAAAAGAGGATAAATAAGTATACTAGATATGATGTAGGGCGCGAAATGACAGTAGCTTGTTAGATATGGCATTGGTAGATAATAGACTGTTGAGTAGATTCGCAGGTATGGGTTCCCATTTGTTTCACTAGAGGGGCCACAGATATATCGATCATTTTTAGTTGTAGCTACAATGAGAGTTAAAGTTAGATGGGATAAAGGGAACAGAAGGCATCAGGTAAGGAGAGAGGTGAAGGTTTATAAACTAAAAGAGGAGCAGTCGTAGGTAAGATATAAACAACTTAATTGGTAGGATGATGGGCTAATGAGAGCATAGGATTGGCGTCGAAGATGTATGGGGTAGGTTTTAAAAATGTAGTTTTAGAGTGATTCAGCAGAAATGTTTGTGTGTTACAGGAATTGGTGTGGGAGGAAGAGGAGCGATTGGTGAATGATGATGTAAATGAGAGCAGTTAAGGGAGAAAAAGATAGCCATTGAGAAGTTTTTACAAAGTTGAAGTGATGCAAGAAAGAAAGAGTATATGGAGAAAAAAGAGAATGAGGTTAAGAGAGTGTGAAGCATTGTAAAAAAGAGAGACAATGAGAGAGTGTGGTGAGATGTTGTTTTGTTGAAAATAAGAAAAACGTTTTGTGTGAGAATTAACAAGTTAAGGAAAGCCTAGAGGAACAAATGATTGTATTAAAAATAGGAGAGGAAGAGTCTGTTAAATGGGAGAGTGAGGTCTTGGAGGTGGAAGGAATATTTTGAGTAATTGTTAAATGCTGAGTGAGATGCGGAAGCTGTGATTTCTTGTATAGGGCAAGGAGAATAACATCTTGTAGGAGTGCAGAATGAGCCAGTTGATGAGTGTGGGGGAAGTTCATGGACGGTAGCATAAAATGAAGGGGGTAGGCAGCGGGATTTGATGGGATAAAGTTAGAAAATGTTTTTAATAAGCAGGTGGGCGAGGTTATAGGTTTTGAGTGGTTGGAGATATATATTTAAATAATTGTATGGCAGAGGGTAAGGCTCACCTAGGGATTGGCTAGACGAGCATGCATGCATAGTTCTTTGTATAAAGGCCAAAGGGGACAAAAGAGGTGCAAAAATTATAGAGGGGATATGTCTGTGAGTATACCTGGTAAAGTGTATGGTAGAGTTATTTATTGAAGATGGAGATAGGATAGCAGCATGAACAAGGAAAGGCTTTGAACGTAGGGGGGTGTGTAGACCAAGTGTTTACCAGAGAGACCATTATAAGTGAACAGTATTTAGATAAGGTTCTAAAGAAGGATAGGAGGCAATGTGGCCAAATGTTGCAGTGTATTGTTTAGCGAGGTAGGTTCACTGAAAGCAGTGAAGAGTTTTACAGGGATACGTGAGGCTCAAGTTCGAGTATGCAGGAAAAGAGGGAGATTATTTCCCTGTAAAAAAATAGGCCTTAGACCAAGGATGTGTGACTGTCACCTTGGTTGTTCAATTATAGATTTATAGATATGGTGTAGAGAAGATAAATACGAGGGTATTGGCAAGAGGTGTGGAGTTAAAGAATAATCACACATAAAGTGGGAGTTGTCACAGTTGCTTTTTGCTGATGCACTGTGCTATTGGGAAGATTCTGTAGAGAAGTTTGCAGAGGTTGGTGGATGAATTTGGTAGGTTATGTAAAAGAAGAAAATTAAAAGTGAATACAGGAAAGAGTTAAGGTTATGAGGATAAAAAAAGATTAGGGTGATGAAAAGAGGGGATATCAGATGGAGGGAGAGAGTATGGAGCAGGTAAATGTATTTCCAATATTTGGAGTGGACGTGTCAGCGGACGGGTTCTATGAAGATGAGTGTGAATCATAGAATTGATGAGGAGAAAAGGTTATGAGTGTGCACTTAGGAGTGTCTGTGGAGACAAAAGAACTTTGTCCTTGGAAGCATAGAGGGGATATATATGAGAGTATTAGGCTTTACCGCAACGCTCATATATGGGGCTTGTGAAGATGGGTGAGAATGTTGCAGCGAGGATGATGCTGGAGGCAGTGGGAGGTGTATGTCTGAGGACTTCTGTGGTGTGAATGTAATGCAGAGAATCGTAGTTTTGGAAGTTAGTGAGGAGGTGTGGGATTACCAAAACTGTTGTCCAAGGGCTGAGGAAGGCTTCTTGTTTAAGTGGTTCGGACTATGTAGGGAGAATGGATACGAAACAGAATTACTTCAAGAGTGTATCAATCGGTATTGGAAGGAAGGCACGGGTAGGGGTCGGATTAGGAGAAGGTTGGAGGGAGGGGGTAAAGGCTTGGTTTTGTGTGCCGAGAGGGCTTGGATTTCCAGCAGGCATGCGTTGAGCGGTTTGATAGGAAAGTGAAAATGGGAGACAAAATGTTTTTAATAACTTTATGTGCTGGTGGAGTCTGAGCAAAGTAACATTATGAGGAGTCAGGGAATCCGGCATGGCCGGACTTGAGTCTGGTGATGGGGAAGTACAGTGCCTGCACTCTGAAGGTGAGGGTGTTAATGTTTCGCAGTTTTATAAACTGTATGTAAAGCCACCCTTCTGGCAAGGACAGTGAGTGAGGTGAATGATGGTGTAAGCTTTTCTTTTTCGGGCCCACCCTTGCCCCTTGGTGGGAATCGGCCAGTGTGTTAATAATAAAAATAATAATATATTATCATAATATGTATAATATATGTCGTGACGAATAGGCAGAACTTGCGATCTGGCTTAAATTGCAACGCTCATCTTGCCATATAGACAAGCGAAAATTTTGTGTATGCATATAATTTGCGAAAATCATTCTGAACTAACGAAAAGAAATATATTTCACTGTGTTTGTTTAGTATTTAAATTATTGTTAAACAAATCTAATATATATTTAGTTGGCGTTAGGCTAAATAAATTGTTGTTTTTTTTATAAGGCTTTAGGTAAGTTTTTCTAAGTTCCTTTTGGTGCAAATTTAAATTTTTTTTCATTAAAATTAATCAAAAATGTATATCATTATACATTATAAGAGAAAATTTTAGAAAGGACTATTTTAATGTGTTCTTGCTTAATTGACCAGTTTTACATATTCTCGCACTGACACTTATTATATGTTTCATATATTTATATAGTATTTATCATATATATTATTAGTATATATATAGCTATATATATATCAAAACAGCCACTGTGAAGATATGAGTGTAAATTACAGTTGAGAAGTGACACTACACAGACGGGCGCAGTTCACGGAGTTTCACTATCCATTATCCAAGATGGGCACTATGGCTTCTGCCGAAAGAGAGGCACGATGCTCATCTGCGCAATTCTAGCGAATGAAGTTGCGAGACACTCCCATGTCAACAGAGAAGAAGATCCTGATCTCAATTGTAGCAGACCTGACAGTTTCCAACCATGAGCCAGCGAAATTATGGAACTTGGGAGGATAAATAAAAACCTCTAACCCGAAAACCAAAAAGGATGGATCCCTAGTGCGACAACAAGAAGAAGCCGCCGTCCTTCCAAGGAGCAGGCATGACCATGCTCAGCCGATCCTGCAAATTCAAGGTGAATAGTTTTACTTTACGGGGATACACAGACCTGACGATGCGTTGTTTCATACCTGGATCACGACGACAACTCCTGAAGTTCAGAATGTTCAACTGAGGGCGAGGAGAACAAATATTGACTCCTTCAAACATGAAATGTGCATAGCCACCTTGAAGAGAAGTCATTGGCGGACAGATCGCTCATTCCACCCTGGAGGAATGGACTCTGCGGCAGATCACCAAGGGTGTAGTGATGCTGATGCGATACCCGTTGATGATGCCCATCGAGGCAGTAGCAGCTCACCCCAGTGTCGTGTCAGCTCAACGTCTCAAAGCAAAGACGGCAGGCAATGCCCCAACCCGATAGGTCTTCATTCAGCATGTAGGACCACTGCCATCCCAGCTACCTTCACAGCAAAACCAGTTCGCTGTTTCAAGTGTCAGCGTTATGGACACCTGGGTGCACTCTGTCCGAACAGAGTAATCTGCGGTGTCTGCAGCCAGTACCACCCTACCGAGGAATGCATCACCAAGCTGAAAAATGCATCGCCAACCACTCCACAATGCCCAAACTGCAGGCAGAAACACCATGCCTGGAATCCTCGATGCCCCGAGAGGCTCGCCAGAATTCAAGGAGTCTGGAAGACGCCAAAATCTCGGCAACAGGCTACGACGGATCATCACACTCAACAGACGATTGGTGCAGAGAACCCTGCCATACCGCAGATCTCTAAGCAGCTAACCCAAGTCAATGCCCAGGAATTCCCAACCCTCGAAGCCTCAACCAGGCGTCAAGGTCAAGAACCTCCTGCACCCTTCTACCTCAACCAGAAAACAGAAACAAGAGGAAGAGGAGGCGTCAACAGGGTACATCTGGTCAATGCGATCAGCAGGCGGCACTAAACGAGCCCCCACCGGCCATACCACGACAACGCAGGCACTCCTTACCCGGCACAGGCGCTTTGCAGGCTCAACTGGCACCTCACCAGCAGATCCCGGCTACCCAACCTGGTATACAGCAACATACCACGGTGTATACAATAAAGAAATCCAACCCTAAGCAGTCCCTACAGACCACAACAGCCCAGATAATATCCACTGTTTCGAACCCAACCCCAAAGCAGGCCCTCACCAGGGAGGATCTCGTAGCACTAATCAAGGTGTTCACGGATCTTATTTGCAACACAATCAACTCCACGGACCAACAGAGCGTGTTCCGGCAGATGGTCAGTACTCTCCTGAGAGAGTGCTTACTGACCGAGGAGGAGACAGTGAATGCCATGAATTTGCAGGTTCTCAGAGTGGGCAGGACTCAGTCTCCAGCTCAGGAAACAACAGCATGGAATAACCTCGGTACCAAATCACACCCTCAAGGTCCTGCAATGGAATATTCAGAGCCTGAGGGGCAAACAGCACCTCTGGCTGGAGGCAGTAATTCGGGATCGGGTTGACATCGTCTTGCTACAAGAAACTCTGTCCCGACTATGTGCCCAAGAATATCCGGTTTTGCTGGGTATTTTAGGCACATGGACCCAGGCGTTCACTGCAGAGGCACAGCTGTATTTGTGTCTAATACAATACCTCACGAGGTTATAGCCAACCCTGTGGACTGCGGGGAGGATGTCGAGGTACAGGCCATCCTTGCACACATACCTGGGGCGCCCATTACCATCTATAACATTTACAAGAACCCAAGACACACCCTCGACATTGCAGAGCTCCTCGCACTAGCACGCAATGTGTGTATTATTGTGGGTGGAGATTTCAACGCACATCACCCAGTGCTGCACTCTCACTCAGCAACCAATGCTGCTGGCAGACACATAGCAATGCTCTTACACGATATTCCAGAGGTAAAGTTGCTAAACAATGGAGACCCCACACACCTGATGGGTGGCTGCCTCGACCTTACCTTCGGGTCAAGACAACTAGCAGCAGGAGCCACATGGGAAACTCATCCTCACCTTATCAGTGACCATTTTGCAGTGGCCACCACCTTCAACATCAACAGGCCTCTCACAGTTGTGCTGCCTCCTAAATGGGACGTAAAGAGGGCCAACTGGAAGGTGTTCCAGGATTATCTTCATGACTGGTGGTCCACATACTCTCTATCTGAAGACTGTGACACGGCTGAACAGGAGCTAATCACCGTTCTCATCCAGGCAGCAGAGTGAGCAATTCCAAAGAAGTCCGCAGGACGCACTCACAAAAGAGACTGGTGGTACTACAACGACGAGGTGCGGGAGCAGAACCACCGCATCAACTCTTTTAGGAAGCTATACAGGCGTAACCCTACGGCAGAGAACAGGAATACTCTGAGAGCCATTGTGCAGCTTGCCAGCAGTCTCTCTCAGAATAAAAACTGAGAAATGACTTGAGTGGTGCTCAACATTCGAACATCACACCACCTTATCTGAGATATGGGGCAAGCTCAACATAGCAACTGGCAAGAGCAAGCCGAGGCCACCAGCACACCCGAACCCATCCCAGGAAGCTGAGAAACTAGTGGAGCTTTTCACTTCCATGGGAGCCTCCACTCAGCTCCCACAGGACATCCGGAATATACAGACGGATCTTTAGCCACAGCGCCAGCTAACGATACAAGCTGCATGTGAGTCGGAAGATGTGACTGATGAAGACCTCACGGACTTGGAACTCCGACATGCCATTAAGAACACAGGTGACACTGCCCCGGGCATCGATGGTGTTACGTACTCCATGATTGCACGGGCTGGGCAGAGTGGATGGGAGGCCAAACTAGACGTCATTAACAAGTCGTGGAGGGCCGGGACACTCCTAGCAGCTTGGAAGAAAGCTTCCATCGTACCAATTCCAAAGCCCAAGGACCCAGGCAGTATGAGACCCATATCTCTGACCAGCTGCTTAGCCAAGACTGCTCAGAGAATGGTGTTAAACCGCCTCCTATGGAAACTTGAACCCTCTCATCATCACATATTTGGCTTCACCAAAGGAGTGAGTACAGCAGAGTGAATAACCACTCTACTAAGCCAGATTGCTGATAGTAACAAAAAGTCTAGTATCGTCGTCTTCCTCGACCTTGAGAAGGCATTTGAGCTAGCCATCCCCACAGCAATTCTAGCAATACTAGCTCGGAAGGGAATCAAAGGACGCCTCCTGGCCTGGATAGAGTCCTACCTTATACCTTAGGGGCAGGCAGGCCTGTGTCAGCTTCAGGGACACTACTCTTCCTTTAAAACCCTGGAAAACGGTACGCCACAAGGAGTTGTGTGCAGTCCTACCCTGTTTAACATCCTTATGCAGGAACTTGTGAGCCTTCCCTTTCCTGGTGGCAACAGGAGACAAATAGTCAAAATCAACAAAACAGAATCAGAACCCCTGCCGATAACATGTGGAGTTCCCCAAGGTAGTATTCTGGGTCCCTTATTATTCTTATGTTATGTCAATGATATGCCTATCAGTGTCAAGTGCAAACTCCTACTGTATGCAGATGACAGTGCTCTGTTAGTGTCAGGTAAAGACCCACAAGATATTGCTAATGTTTTAACACTGGAACTGGAGTCCTGCAGCAAATGGTTAGTAGACAACAAACTATTCATTAACACCTAGGGAAAACTGAAGCCATTCTCTTTGGCACGAAACATAAACTGAGAAGGGTAAATAATTTTAATGTTCAATGTAATGGGAGCCCATCACTTTGGTTTCATCAGTAAAATATTGGGAATCCCCTTTGACCCATGCATGTCAGGAGAATTGATAGGGAACAGTGTAGTAAAGAAAGCGAATGCCAGACTGAAGTTCCTGTATAGACAAGCACAGAGTCTACCTACTGAGGCTCGCAGGACCCTATGTCTAGCCCTTATACAATGTCATATGGATTACGCTTGCTCTTCTTGGTACTCTGCCTTGACAAAAAAACTGAAAGATAGACTGCAAATCACCCAGAACAAAATCGTAAGATTCATCCTGGGCTGGGACCAAGAGAACATGTAGGCCAGGATGAATTACAGCAGTTGGATATGCTGAATGTTGAAGACAGAGTAAAACAACTGAAGCTAAATCAGTTTATAAAATTGCTCACAAACAATGTCCAGAATATCTTGCTGTCAATTTTGTCAAGGTTGGGAACCAAAGCAATCATAGTACTAGGGGGAGAGAGCACAACTTTGTAGTACCCACAGTCAGTGGCCAGGCTTCAAACACCTTTTATTGTACAGCAATAAAGGAATGGAACAGACTGCCCGCACATGTCAAAGCCAGTCATAGCATGAACCAGTTCAAGAAAGAGTGCCAAAAGGTGTCTGATGAATGTAGCTACAGAAAGGGAGGGGAATGATTTTCTATTTTTTAGCTAACATACGTGTAAATTTTACCTTATTCCTAGTAATGACCCTCGTATTGTAGATAGTCTTAATGACCTTGGTGTAGAAGATAGTCTTTTTAGTATGATAATAAGATGTTATCTTCATTGTAGAATAATAAGAAAATATTATAACCTTTATATTATAATAATAAGGTAAAAGGACCCCAATGGAAATAAGTCACTCTGTCTGACTTTTTTGGGTTATCCCAGGTTCTCTACACATATGCTGCTATGTATGACAATTCTATGTAACTGTATTTGTGTATACCTGAATAAACTTACTTACTTACTTACTTAGTGGTACACAGCTCCTCAGCTATGCTGATGATCTTGCACTCGTAGTGAATGGGAAAGGCAATTTAGAGCGACAGGCTCAGAGAGCTTTGGGCCTAATTACGCAGTCTTGCAAGGAACTAGGCTTCAAGATCTCGGCCGAGAAATCTCTTGCAATGATGTTCAAGGGACCAAATCTTGTGAATAGATTACGTATTCAGGATATGGAACTTGAGTGGACAGGCTCCTACCTGTACTTGGGAATCTGCATTGATAAAAAGCTGACCTTTCAGAAACAGGCCGAGTCTGTCAGGTCCCGTGCTCTACTCAGACTCAATCAACGCCATGAGAGCCATGACGAGGCACCGCGCAGGGGCAAGCATAGATGTACTTCGCTTGTACTATATACAAGATATACGCTCGCTCATTGACTACGGTGCACCGGCGTTAGCTTATCTCTTCCCGCAGAGCAGGCAAAGGGTGGAGGTCGTACAAAACCAGGCGATAAGAACTATGCTTGGGGCCCCCATCTGGACCAACACAGTATGTCTCAGATCTGAGGCCCGGCGTCCTTCCTTGGCTGACAGAGTAAGATACATAAACGCCTGCAAAGCAGCCACAATTCTGCACCGGCAGCAAGGTACCCCACTAAGGAGATGGATGTTGACAACCATGACACAAGATCCCACACTCTTCACGGACTATTCCTGGATTCGTTCGTTTTGTGCTGCTGGGCGGAAGCTGCTGCCTATACAACTACTCCTTGAGAAGAGTTGTGACCTTCCTGCTGCTGGGTACCATCCACCACCTCACTGGCGCCCATATCCAGCCGATGTTTGCATCATGCAGCTACCCATCTCTATGCGTCTCTGCAGTCAAGACACCCTCAGCAATCATGCTGAGACAAGCATGGCACTGGGCAGAGGGAAGGGAGGCACATGTGCATGTGTCGACCCTGACAGGAAGAGAGCAGCAGCTGGACTGTACCACAATGGTCACACACAAGGCTGGCGACTCCCTGACCACTGCACGATCCTTCAAGCTGAGCTGGTGGCGATTCAGCAGGCATTGTCACATGCCCTACGACATCGACTCCGACCTGTCATACATGTTGATTCCACCTCTGCAATCAATGCCCTCTCTCATCCTCAACCACAGGACAATGTTCACCTCATCACATCGATCCTGAGCATAATGATAGCCTTAGAAGTTCAGGGTAATAGATTGATATTGAACTGGATCCCCAGCCTTGCTCACATCCGGGGAAATGAGGCGGCAGATGATGCAGCTAAGGCAGCAACAGACTATCCACATGTTGGGATTACTGTCCCCATCAGCCTACGACAGACCAAACTGGTGGCTGCCAGAGCCATGAAACTTATGGGGGAGGTCTTAGGTGACACCCCATCTCAACAGTGGTACCGAGCAGCGACTCAAGGAGAACCCCCTCCATATGATAGAAGCTGGTCCAGAGCGCAGTGTACCGCCATCCATCGGCTTCGTTTGGGTTTTTCCAAAGCCAAGATGATGGTAGACAAGGCTGGGGAGATGTGCCAGTACTGTCAGCACGTTGTCCAGCGGCCCCTAACACTATCTTCTGGAGTGCAAAGTTACTGAGACACTCCGCAGTCAACTAGGAGTGATATTTCCTCCCGAAGAGGACCCAGAGATGACTGCGGCCACACTAGTGTACCATGGAGTCAACGAACCAGACAAGCTGTTGCCCGTGATAACGACATGTCCTCCTCCTCGCTAGTATCCAGTTAGGAGTACATATGGTGTTGTCACTTATGAGATGCACCAGTTGAACTGACCAGAAGAATGCTTGAGCAGCATACATTGCATCATTGTAGAAACCTTTCTCCCTCGGAAGCCAGAGACAGGTCATCGCAAGATTGAGACCCGTGCCAGGACTACGGTCTTGGCGAACATTATACATACATTAACTTTTATTGTTCCTTGATAATGTGAGTAGTCACGAAAGCACTTGGAATTTCATTATTCTTTCATAGTGGTTGTTTTGCATATTCTGAAATCACCTGTTTACTGTGATCTTATTGCATATATATATATATATATATATATATATATTATATATATATATATATATATATATATATATATATATATATATATATATATATGTCGTGCCGAATAGGCAGAACTTACGATCTTGGCTTAAATAGCAACGCAGTCATCAGTGCTACGAAAATGAGAACAATTAGCAAGCAGATTAATTGGTCTCTATCAAAAACATAATTGTTCTACTTAATCATAGAATTCAAAATTAAAGAACCATGGTAAACAAATACAGTTAATAATGTTATAATTTTAGACTTAAGAGGTACGTAATTACCCCAGTCTTCGAAGCTAATGCGATAGTAATTAATGATAAGGTATATTAACGTGGAAAAATGGACATGTTATTAGAAGACTGGGGTAATTACGTACCTCTTAAGTCTAAAATTATAACATTATTAACTGTATTTGTTTACCATGGTTCTTTAATTTTGAATTATATGATTAAGTAGAACAATTATGTTTTTGATAGAGACCAATTAATCTGCTTGCTAATTGTTCTCATTTTCGTAGCACTGATGACTGAGTTTGAGACTCCCATACATTTGGAAAATTAAGATGTTTAGATAATTGAAAATGTTTACCACAGCGTTCTTATTTTTGTTCCTTATACGTCTGAGTTTCTAAGGAATAAAATATATTTCTAACACACAGTAGAGACAGCGAGCGCGCGAGTCACGCCTTCCGTGCTCCGGGAATATAAGTGTTTTTGAGGGCTACCCAAGTGTTCTGCAAGGGTTGCTAAGTGTGTCAGGGTAGTGAACAATCCTAGAAGTGTTTTTTAATCTGCCTGAGCCACATAAGCGTGGGGAGAGCCACAATTTTGTAAGTGATCTAGAAAATAAAAACGTGGTGGCGCAGAGTGGGCAGGTTAGTGTGGGTGGTAAGGCGACATTGTCAAGTGTCACCCAAGAAAGATAATAAAGTGAAACAATCGTGTGACCAGTGAGAGAAATACAGTGAATAGGGTACATTATTAACGAGAAGAAATTGAGGTGATCTACGCCAGGACGTCACATCGAGCTGGACAATCTACAGGCTGCTACAGCTGCACTGCAAGTACTGTATCCACCTATGAGTGGTTGTTTGGGTGTGGGGTTCCAGGTTCCAATTAACCGCCAAGCTGAATGTGAATGGTCTAACTCTCATAGCACGATAAAGAATAGGCACTCAAGTATTCAATAAGGTATAGCAGTTGGTAATCCATTGAACAAGGCGATTAACTTACTGTAAGCTATGTGGCAGGTCAAACATTGGCAACATTGTAAGTAGGTGAGGTCAAGTCCAAGGAGGGTGGGGGTTACATTACACTCCAAGCACAAGCCACCTACTTTTCAGACACATAATAAACCCACACATAATTCGACACATAATTACACCACACAACACACACAACACATGCACACCACACACACACACCACACACACACACACACACACACACACACACACACACACACACACCACACAACACACACACCACCTACCCCCCTAACCATCCCTCCCTACACAACAAGACACCACATACACACACACATATATACACAACACACATAAACACAAACACACACACACACACACACGACATACAACACCACACAAACATACACACACACACACACACACACACACACACACACACACACACACACACCACACGCACACACACACACACACACACACACACACACACACACACATATCCAGACTCACACATACACTCCCCCCCTCACCACCGACATCTCACTACTTCCCCTGATCCCTCCCCTCCCTCGTTCACCCTCCCCTCCCCCGTTCACCCTCCCCTCCCCCCTCCCCACTCCTCTCCCACATAGCCACAGTTCCTCCACTACCTCCCCCCCCCACACTGACATACACACTACTAACATAACATACAGAACTACATAGGTTTCCCACTCTGAGGCCATCAGGATAAAACAAAAATGGGTTGCCAGAGAGCAACAAGAAAAACCAAGGGACAGGGGGAGGAAGCTGCAAAGGAAGATTGGGCAGCGGAGCTCAAAAAAAGGGATCATGAATGGGAAAAGAAACTAGAAGAACTTAGCATGAGAATGGAAGAGAGGATAGATATGGAAAGCAGGAAGTGGGAGGCGCATGTCAAAGCAGCAGAGGCTAGGATGCAGAGTTTAGAAGAGGAACTGAAAAAATCTGAAACAGCCTAAAGAACTAAAGAACATTTTGGGACTGACAACAGTGACTGCTACCTCAGCCACAAATAAAGGGACTGTAGGGAAAGAAGGGGCACAACTGCATGGAGAAGCTCTATCAGAGGAGACTGTAGTAAATGAAAGAGCTAAGCTTTATGTAGAGGCCCTAACAGACAACAACAGAGTGCAAGGAAAACTGAGAAGGGAAAATGACAGGCCACTGAGCCCAAGTACATTAGCCAGTGAAACTGAAGAAAGGAAAGCTGCAGTGGAGGAAACCAAATTAAATTAGGGGATACACAGGGATATGCAGTGGGAGAATGAAAGGGCGAGGTCAGTCTTTGTGTATGGGCTCCAGGAAGTTGGAGGGGAAACATATGAAGCAAGAAAACAAGGGGAAAAAAGCAATTGAAAGCATCATGAAAGCAATAGGAAAGAGAACATGACCCAGCGGGAAAAATTTTCGGAGAATAGGGGGGTTTGTGAAAAAAAACCCCGGCCAGTGAAAGTGACCTTAAAGGGCAGAAGCGACTCGGACCAGGATCCGCAGGAGAAAGCACGATTAAGGGACATGCCGGCATACAGGAAGGTGTATCTCGAACCGCGAAAGAACACAAGAAGAAAGGCAGAAACTGAGAGAGATGGTACAAAGGGCAAAGGAGGAAAGAGAGGGGGTGGAGAAGACAGACAGGAATCCCAGACCCAGAAGAAGATCAAATACAGCCTCCCTCACAACTTCCTATTAGAACCTCCCCAAACCCGGTCAACCCAGCACAACCAACACTCTAAATCAAAACACCCATGCCACATCCAATGCCCCCACCCATTACATTACAACCTCCACCCCCACACAACAACCCCTAGTTTCCTTACCAGGTCTCCCACTTCCCCAACCCCAAAAATACCTCCCCGCCACAGTCTTAGAAAAAAAAGTGAGGGGGTGGTATACAAATGCGATGGAATAACAAAACAAAGTATGAGGAGTGGGACGAAGAATCAAAGGGGGGACATCCCAGACATAATAGCACTCACAAAACAAAAAAATCACCAGAATAAAACAGATTCAATCTTTCCATCCGGATATCAATCCCCAGGAAAGACAGAGGGAGGAGAAGGGAGGAGGAGTTGCACTGCTCATTAAAAACCAGTGGGGTTTTGAGAAAATGGAAGGAATGGATGGGACGGGCGAAAGGGACTACTTAGTAGGAACAATCCAGTCTGAGATACATAAGGTGATAATTGCAGTAATGTAAAAACCCACCACAGAATTTGCAGGAGGCCAAGAGAAGAATACGATGAGAGCAACAGAGCAATGATGGGGGGGGGGGAACACACTAGCCGAGGTGACCAGGAGAGCACACATGGGGGAGCAAAGTTACTAGTTATGGGTGATTTCAATCACAAGGAGTTTGGGACTGGGAAAACCTGGAGCCCATGGGGGTCCCAAAACATGGAGACCCAAGTGATGGATGTGGTACTGGAAAACCTCATGCATCAACATGTTAGGGGACACTACCAGAGAGGGGAGAGGCAGAACCAGCAAGACTGGCCCTTGTATTCACCTTGAGTAGTCGGACATCGAGGGTATCATGTATGAAAGGCCCCTGGGAGCTAGTGATCATGTGGTTCTTTTGCTTCGACTACATAGTTGAGCTCCAGGGGAGAGAGTAGCAGGAATAGGCTGGGAAAAACCAAACTACAAAAGGGGGAACTACTCAGGCGTGAGGAACTTTTTTTTAAGACATTCTGTGGGGAGAGGGAACTGACAGGAAAACCAGTACAAGAAATGAGGGAAATAGTGGCAACAAAATGCAAGGAGGCAGAGGAGGGGTTTTGTTCCCAAGGGAAACAGAAATAATTGGAAGAACAGAACGGTCCTTGGTTCACCCAAAGGTGTAGGGAGGCAAAACTAGGTGTACTAGAGAATGGAAAAAGGTACAGAAGACAGAGAACTCAGGAAAATAAAGAAATTAGCCCAAGAGCCAGAAACGAATATGCACAGATAAGAAGGGAGGCTCAGAGACAATATGAAAATGAACATAGCATAAAAGTAAAGACTGACCCGAAGCTGTTGTACAGCCACTCAGGGGGAAAACAACAGTCAAGGACCAGGTAATCAGACTGAGGAAGGGTGATGGGGAATTCACAAGAAACGACCAAGAGGTATGTCAGGAGCTCAACACAAGATTTAAAGAGGTATTTGCAGTGGAAACCAGTAGGACTCCCGGAAATCAGAACAGGGGGGCCACCACAAGTGCTGGATGAGGTACATATAACCAAGGAGGAGGTGAAGAAGCTGCTATGCGAACTTGACACCTCAAAGGCGGTGGGATCAGACAACATCTCTCCATGGGTCCTTAAAGAGGGAGCAGAGATATTGTGTGAGCCATTAACAAAGATCTTCAACACACCATTTGAAACTGGGCAACTCCCTGAGGTATGGAAAATGGCAAATGTAGTCCCAATTTTTAAAAACGGAGACAGACATGAGGCACTAAACTACAGACCTGTATCACTAACGTGTATAGTATGCAAGGTCATGGAGAAGATCATCAGGAGGCGAGTGGTGGAGCACCTAGAAAGAAACAAGTGTATAATTGACAACCAGCACGGTTTCAGGGAAGGAAGATCCTGTGTCACAAACCTACTAGAATTTTATGACAAGGTGACAGAAGTAAGACAAGAGAGGGAGGGGTGGATCGACTGCATATCTTTGGGCTGCAAGAAGGCCTTCGACACAGTTCCTCACAAGAGGTTACTGCAAAAGCTAGAGGATCAGGCACACATAACAGGAAAGGCACTGCAATGGATCAGAGAATACTTGACAGGGAGGCAACAACGAGTCATGGTACGCGACGAGGTGTCAGAGAGGGCGCCTGTGACAAGCGGGGCTCCACAGGGGTCAGTCCTAGGACCTGTGCTGTTCTTGGTATATGTGAACGACATAACGGAAGGGATAGACTCAGAAGTGTCCTTGTTTGCAGATGATTCGAAGTTAATGAGAACAATCAAATCGGATGAGGATCAGGCAGGACTACAAAGAGACCTGGACAGGCTACAAGCCTGGTCCAGCAACTGGCGTAAATGGTATACAGAGTCTTGATGATAAAATTAGACACATGTGCAACTCTTGGGTATCTTTATTGAGGAAACGTTTCGCCACACAGTGGCTTCATCAGTCCATACGTAGGAGAAACTTGAAGAACAGGAGGAGAATGAGGTAATCAGTCCCTCAACCTTTAGTCGATGCTGCACCTCTCCTGCCATACGGTTTATAAGCTGCTTCTCCGCTCATATGCCGTATTCTATTCAAGATTGATGGACTGAACACATCGACTAAAGGTTGAGGGACTGATTACCTCATTCTCCTCCTGTTCTTCAAGTTTCTCCTACGTATGGACTGATGAAGCCACTGTGTGGCGAAACGTTTCCTCAATAAAGATACCCAAGAGTTGCACATGTGTCTAATTTTATCATCAAGACTCTGTATACCATTTACGTCAGGCCCATACTGGAGTATGCAGCACCAGTTTGGAATCCACACCTAGTCAAGCACGTCAAGAAATTAGAGAAAGTGCAAAGGTTTGCAACAAGACTAGTCCCAGAGCTACGGGGATTGTCCTACGAAGAAAGGTTGAGGGAAATCGGCCTGACGACACTGGAGGACAGGAGGGTCAGGGGAGACATGATAACGACACATAAAATACTGCGCGGAATAGACAAGATGGACAAAGATGGGATGTTCCAGAGAAGGGACACAGACACAAGAGGTCACAATTGGAAGTTGGAGACTCAGATGAATCAAAGGGATGTTAGGAAGTATTTCTTCAGTCATAGAGTAGTCAGGCCGTGGAATAGCCTAGAAAGTGACGTAGTGGAGGCGGGAACCATACATAGTTTTAAGGCGAGGTATGATAGAGCTCATGGGGCAGGGAGAGAGAGAACCTAGTAGCAATCAGCGAAGAGGCGGGGCCATGAGCTGTGAATCGACCCCTGCAACCACAAATAGGTGAGTACAAATAGGTGAGTACACACACACACACACACACACACGCACACACGCACACACGCACACACGCACACACGCACACACGCATACACGCACACACGCATTAGAACACGTATTAGAACAGAAGTTGAAGGTTTGGTACACAAATGCAGATGGATTAACGAATAAACATGAGGAATGGCAAGAAAGAATCAATGAGAAGTTCCCAGACATCATAGCAGTTACAGAAACAAAACTCACAGAGACAATAACAGATGCAATCTTCCCACCAGGATACCAGATCATGAGGAAAGATAGAAGGGGCAGGGGGGGAGGTGGGGTTGCTCTGCTCGTAAAAAACAGATGGAAATTCGAGAAAATGGAAGGCATAGATGAGACGGGAGAAAGAGACTACATAGCAGGTACACTTCAGTCTGGGGAACACAAAGTGGTCATTGCAGTGATGTATAATCCACCACAGAACTGCAGGAGGCCAAGAGAGGAATATGAAGAAAGCAACAGAGCAATGGTGGACACACTTGCTGAGGTGGCAAGAAGAGCTCACTCCAGCAGAGAAAAGTTGCTGGTTATGGGGGTTTTCAACAACAGGGAGATTGACTGGGAAAACCTGGAGCCACATGGGGGTCCCGAAACATGGAGAGCCAGAATGTTGGACGTGGTGCTGGAAAACCTCATGCACCAACATGTTAAGGACACTGCCAGAGTGAGAGGGGAGGATGAACCAGCAAGATTGGACCTTGTGTTCACCCTGGACAGCTCAGACATTGAGGACATCAAGTATGAGAGTCCCCTAGGAGCTAGCGACCAAGTGGTTCTGTGCTTTGAATACATAGTAGAGCTGCAAGTGGAGAGAATAACAGGAGTTGAATGGGAAAAGCCTGACTATAAAAGAGGGGACTATATAGGGTTGAAGAACTTCCTGCGGGAGGTCCAGTGGGACAGAGAACTGGCTGGAAAGCCAGTAAATGAAATGATGGAATATGTAACAACAAATGCAGGAGGCAGTGGAAAGGTTTATTCCCAAGGGCAACAGTAACAACGGGAAGACCAGAACGAGCCCCTGGTTTACCCGACGGTGTAAGGAGGCAAAAACAAAATGCAGTAGAGAATGGACAAAGTACAGAAGGCAGAGAACACACGAAAATAGGGAGATCAGTCGCAGAGCCAGGAATGAGTACGCACAGGTAAGGAGGGAGGCCCAACGACAGTATGAAAATGACATTAGCATCGAGAATCAAGACTGACCGAAACTGTTGTATAGCCACATCAGGAGGAAGACAACAGTCAAAGACCAGGTGATCAGATTAAGGACAGAAGGTGGAGAACTCACAAGAAATGATCAGGAGGTATGTGAGGAGCTGAACAGGAGATTTAAGGAAGTTTTTACAGTAGAGACAGGAAGGGCTGTGGGAAGACAGCACAGAAGGGAACATCAAGAGGGAATATACCAACAAGTGTTGGATGACTTTACGAAAAACTGAGGAGGAGGTGAAGAAGCTCTTAAGTGACCTTGACACCTCAAAGGCGATGGGATCGGACATCTCCCCATGGGTCCTTAGAGAAGGAGCAGAGATGCCGTGCGTGCCTCTAAACACAATCTTCAACACACCCCTTGAAACTGGCAACTACCTGAGAAATGGAAGACAGCTAATGTAGTCCCCAAATTTAAGAAAGGAAACAGAAACGAGGCACTAAACTACAGACCTGTGTCTTTGACATGTATTGTGTGCAAAGTCATGGAGAAGATTATCAGGAGGAGAGTGGTCGAACACCTGGAAAGGAACAAGATTATAAATGAAAACCAGCATGGGTTCATGGAAGGCAAATCTTGTATCACAAACCTCCTGGAGTTTTATGACAAGGTAACAGAAGTAAGACACGAGAGAGAGGGGTGGGTAGATTGCGTTTTCCTAGACTGCAGGAAGGCCTTTGACACAGTTCCCCACAAGAGATTAGTGCAGAAGCTGGAGGATCAGGCTGCAATGGATAAGGGAATACCTGACAGGGAGGCAGCAACGGGTCATGGTACGTGAAGATGTATCACAGTGGGCGCCTGTTACGAGCGGGGTCCCACAGGGGTCAGTTCTAGGACCAGTGCTATTTTTTATATATGTGAACGACATGATGGAAGGAATAGACTCTGAAGTGTCCCTGTTCGCAGATGACGTGAAGTTGATGAGAAGAATTAAATCGGACGAGGATGAGGCAGGACTGCAAAGAGACCTGGACAGGCTGGACATGTGGTCCAGTAACTGGCTTCTCGAATTCAATCCAGCCAAATGCAAAGTCATGAAGATTGGGGAGGGGCAAAGAAGACCGCAGACTGAGTATAGGCTAGGTGGACAAAGACTACAGACCTCACTCAGGGAGAAAGACCTTATGGTGACCATAACACCGAGCACATCACCGGAGGCACACATCAACCAAATAACTGCTGCAGCATACGGGCGCCTGGCAAACCTGAGAATAGCGTTCCGATACCTTAATAAGGAATCGTTCAAGACACTACACTGTGTATGTTAGGCCCATACTGGAGTATGCAGCACCAGTCTGGAACCCACACCTGGTCAAGCACGTCAAGAAGTTAGAGAAAGTACAAAGGTTTACAACAAGGCTAGTCCCAGAGCTCAAGGGAATGTCGTACGAGGAAAGGTTAAGGGAAATCGGACTGACGACACTGGAGGACAAAAGGGTCAGGGGAGACATGATAACGACATGCAAGATACTGAGGCGAATAGACAAGGTGTACAGAGATAGGATGTTCCTGAGAGGGGACACAGGGACAAGGGGTCACAACTGGAAGCTGAAGACTCAGACGAGTCACAGGGACGTTAGGAAGTATTTCTTCAGTCATAGAGTTGTCAGCAAGTGGAATAGCCTAGCAAGTGAAGTAGTGGAGGCAAGAACCATACATAGTTTTAAGAAGAGGTATGACAAAGCTCAGGAAGCAGAGAGAGGACCCAGTAGCGATCAGTGAAGAGGCGGGGCCAGGAGCTGAGTCTCGACCCCTGCAACCACAATTAAGTGAGTACAATTAGGTGAGTATACACACACACACAAGCAATCAGTGAAGAGGCGGGGCCAGGAGCTATGATTCGTCCCCTGTAACCACAAATAGGTGAGGACAAGAAACCAAGACAAGAGTACGACGAATGCAACAGCAGTGGTGGATGCACTACCTGACGTGCTCAGAAGGGCCCACATGGGCAGGGCAAAACTTCTGGTCATGAGGGACTTTAACCACAGACTGACTGGGAAATCCTGGATCCACATGGGGGACCAAAAACGTGAAGGACTAAGATGCTGGAGGTGGTACTGGTAAACGTAATGCACCATCATGTTAGAGATACAACCAAAGAGAGAGAGAGGAGGGGGGAAGAGGAAGAAAGGATGAACCAGGGAGGTTGGATTTCGTATTCACTTTGAGCAGTTACGACATAGGGGATATTACATACGAAAATCCCAACGGCGCTTGTGATCATATGGTCATGAGTTCAGAGTACCTTGTAGAGTTAACAGTGGAGAATGAAACAGCAGAGACAGGATCGAGGACGCCAAACTTCAAAAGAGAGGTCTACACAGGCATGAGGCAATTCCTGAATGAGGTGCAATGGGGAAGAAAACTAGAGGGAAAGACAGTAAATGAAATGCTGGAATATGAGGCTACAAAACGCAGGGAGACAGAGAAGTTCGTACCCAGTGACAATAGAAACAATGGGAAGACCAGAGTGAGCCCATTGTTTACCCAGAGGTGAAGAGAGGCTAAAGGCAAGTGTGTTAGGACATGGATAAGGAAGTTGGGCTGGAAAGCCAGAAACGAATATGCATGGATAGGAAGTAGATGAATAGTTAAGAGAACCGACAAGTTGATAACTCAGACACATGTGCAACACTTGGGTATCTTTAATGAGGAAACGTTTCGCCACACAGTGGCTTCATCAGTCCATACAAAGGAGAATCATGGAGAACAGAAGGAGTTTGAGGTAATCAGTCCCTCAGCCTTGAGTCGATGTAATCAGTCCATCAATCTTTTCAAGACTGAGGAGAGGAAAGTCTGATGTTCTCCTTACACCTCGTTATCTTCCGTAATGTTTAAGACTGAGTTTCTTTAGTAGATAATTTCCCGAAGTAAACTGCGACAGCAGCTTTCACAATTCTACTTCCTTCAGACTTTCTTAGTAAACCCCACATCTCCGTGATTATTTCATTCAAAAAGGGACTTTACCCTTTCAAAGTCTTAAAAAGCAGTTAAAATACTGAGCGGATTAAGTTATGCAATCAGATAAAAATCTATTAATACAAAGATAGTGTGAGAGAGACTATTAAAAGAGATAATTTGATCCGTGTCAGCTACATCCGTCACACCATCTTCACATCTAATTAAATTTGGCTCCACCGCTCGAAAGAAAAAGTTTTGAAATTATCCCTTAATTGCTGAAGTTCTAAATTCCAAATATAGATATTTTACAAACTTATTTACTACTAAATTTACAAGAATTTTGTCATAATTGGAACGTGTGGATATTGAAGCTTCAACCGCATTAAATACAACTTGAATAATATGTAAACACCAACAATATAGACTAAATAGCACTTACAAAGGCCAGAGGCTCTTCTGGTAAATCTAAAAGTAGCCTTATGAATCTCAACAAGCCATTCGGGGCTTTATATACAACATATATCAGGACAATCTTCAAGTATGCAGCACCAGCATAGTACGTTTAGAAACTGGAAAACGTGCAGAGGTTTGCAGCGAGGCTAGTTCCAGAGCGATGGAACATGAGATGTATATTGAGACTAAGGGAATTTAGCTTAATGACATTGGAGAACAGAAGAACCAGGAAAGAAACTGATAGGAACCGATATTTTACGAGATAGGAAAGATATTTAGGAGCTTAGCAGTAATTTAAAAATGCAGTTGAGTCACAAGGAAGTCGGGAAATACATCTTTAGCCTCATTGTGGTCTGGAAATGGAAGGATCTCTACGAAGATGTGGTGGAGGCAGCTCCATACATAACTTTTAAAGCACATATTATAAGTGGTATACAGAACCCACAAGTAGGACACATGTGCAACACTAAGAATGTTGATGAAACGTATCATCAATAAAAATTCCAAGTGTTGCACATATATCTTATCAACTTTAATTCATGTAGGGACAAATTCTTAAAGCTATGCTTGGGTCCTCCCTCTACCTCATTGCTGTCCAGGTCCCTCCATTTCCTGACCACTCTGTCCGCCCTGTCAATTTCTCTGAGTTTTCAACGTCGTTATCTTGTGTTGCCTGACCCTTCAGGTTTGGCTCTTTGAGTCTCTCATCATGCTCATTGTCCTTGTCGTCGTAAGATTAAGACCCAAATGTCGCTTTACAGATTTGGAGAGCTTTCCTGTGATTGGCTGGATGAACCGAGCAATTAGCATAGCAGTGGGGCTCCTGCTACTTTTAACTGCCGGTTCGCTGATCGGGAGGGCATGCCTATATGGACAAATGACATATATTGAATGAACTGTAACGTACTCTTTGCATGCCACACCCCCTCCTCAAAAGGGCTCTGATGACAAGGACTAGGCATCCCGCCATGGGAGGTGTGCCACCATTGCACGAATTACTAATGGAACCGAAATTTCTCTCAACCATCCAATTCAGCAGGTAGTGCTCAACCCAAAGAGGGGCTTTAGTGCAATTACCCTAGAGTGAGACAGTAGGGCTGTCTTAGGACCAAGACACTTGCGAACGAGAGCAATTTGTCCCCTCAATAAAAAAAAATAAACGTTATGGCCAGATCTTACTCTAATTATTAACACTTGGACTATAAGTGGAAAAAAGCAGCTTATTACCCATTTTTCCCTAACACAGATAAATACATTCTAACAAATCCTAACATCTTTGCCGGCGATGTACTTGACAGAGACATTGCAAGGTTGCAGGCGCATTGCATGAGACAGGTGGCTTTTTTCTCATGGAGCTGAGGTAGGTCAGAGGGCTGTAGTCATTTAAGACGTGGACCACATGCTGCGATGACGACACGAAAATGTCGAAATGTTCCAACGCAAGTACCAGTGCTATGGCTACTTTTTTGATGGTGGAGTAAGCCTGCTGATAAGCTTGGTACTTGGCTGTAAAGTAGGCGATTGGATAAAGGACTCCCTCACCAGAGACTTGAAGTAACACTGCACCTACTCCTGATTCACAGGTATCAATCTGAAAGAAAAATGGCTTTGAATAATCTGCAGACAATAATCTGATAACAGCGTTTAACAGACGTTTAATGCAGTAAACGGTCTCCTGGCAATTGGAGGACCACAAAAATTTGATTTTATTACTGGTAAGAGAGATTAGGGTGAATACAACATCTGTAAAATTTTTACAGAACCTACGATAGAAACTAATCATTTCCAGAAATTTTTGAAGGGACTTCTTATCCTGGGGAACGGAATAAATTTGATTGGCTAAAATTTTAGCAAATTTGGGTGCCACTTTACCAATGCTTTCTTCATGTAAGGAATCTGTGTAAGGAATCTCCCGTATGAAGATAGACTTAAAGCCTTAAATCTCCACTCTCGAGAGAGACGTAGAATGACAGGAGATATCATTGAAGTGTATAAGTGGATGACGGTCATAAACAAAGGAGATATTAATAAAATACTGAGGGTGTCAAACCAGATAAGAACCAGAAATAATGGGTTTAAGTTGGATAAATTTCGATTTAGAAAGGACATAGGTAAGTACTGGTTTTCTAACAAAGTTGTGGATGTGTGGAACAATCTTCCCAGTAGGGTGATAGAGGCTAGGACCTTGGGTAGCTTTTAAGAAGAGGTTGGACAAATATATGAGTGGGAAGGGCTAGGGTTTGATTGGTGTCATTGAATACTGGAGTTCATTCTTGGGTAGTTTTTGGTAGAGGTCGTTTTGAAAAGGACGTGCCTTGTATGGGCCAGTAGGCTTTCTGCAGTGTTCCTCCATTCTTATGTTCTTATGATGTTCTTATTCTTGGCAGGGCAGTCTTTGGTGGTATATAGGTATAAGTAACAGTTGGAACATTGTGGCATTTGATGGAATTTTTCTGCTTCGATTATGTCTGGATTGATGTGGAAGTAGTGAATAGCCAGTCCCTCAGCGAGAGCTTTGGCTGCCATGTTGACGTCACTGAAGGTGACCTTCAGCATGGAGATGGCATGGACGACTTGAATCCTTCGGTAGCCTGAGCAGTGATGAGCCTGTCGAGACTCTTGAGGAATACAGTTCTCCTGGCCCTCATAGCTGGGGAAGTCAAGAAAATAAATTCCTGATCTCGTAGAGTGGTTGTAGTAGAGATTTTTAGCCTCGGTGGCATCAGTATAGACGACAACGAAGGCCTCTTTGAGCGACAGAATCGCATTAAACTTGACTAGCAGTCTGCCACTGGCGACAGATGCTAGTGCTAGCTGTATTCTTTCTTGGGGCCCTCCGGTTGGAGGATGACTTCTTCTGTCTTACGGTGACTCCCCAAGTGGGAAATGTCTTCTCGTTTAGCATCTTCAGCAACATAGGAGGGTGGAGGCAGTAATTACAGGAAGATCAAGTGACAGTGCAGAGACTTAAATATTGTCGGAAGGAGAGGTGCAGAGTACTAGTAGAGATCACAAATCCATAAAGTCACTGGATCATAGAGCTTAGTCAGCCATTAACGAGTGCGTTTAATGCGTTCATCCTTACCGGTGTTGTGCCAGAGTTGTGGAAAATGGCTAATGTGGTTCCTATATTCAAATCAGGGGATAAGTCCACTCCTTCAAATTACCATCCAATAAGCCTGACATCTACTGTGGGAAAGTTATTAGAATCAATTACAGCTGACATTATTAGAAGTTACCTTGAAGACCATAATTTGATTAATGAATCTCAGCATGGGTTCACGAGAGGTCGTTCCTGCCTGACAAATTTGCTGACGTTCTTCAATAGAACATTTGAGGCAGTAGACAGTGATAAAGAATATGATATTGTTTATTTGGATTTTAGTAAAGCCTTCGATAGAGTACCTCACAAGAGACTCTTAAGAAAAGTGGCAGCTCATGGTATAGGAGGTAAAGTTCTAGCATGGATAGAGGCATGGCTTACCAATAGAAAGCAGAGTTTCCATTAATGTGGGTAAAATCTGAATGGGGATTAGTCACTAGTGGCATTCCACAAGGATCAGTTTTAGGCCCTCTCTTGTTCATAATTTACATTAATGACCTTGATGAAGGGATTACGAGTGACATGAGTAAATTTGCTGATGATACAAAGATAGGCCGTATAATTCATTCTGAGGAGGATAGCAATGAACTGCAGGAGGATTTGGACAAATTAATGTCTTGGTCTGAAAAATGGCAGATGAAGTTAAATGTGAAGACCTGTTTGTGTCCTCTCTGTGAATCTGAACCAGGATGCCCTCTCTTGAGCAACTTTACCAGCAGCTGAAAGAAGAACTTAGGGTTGCATAGCTGGAGATACAGCGATTAACGGAGGAGAACAAGAGGATTCGTAGTAATCCTCCTGTTGTGAGTCGCCAGGTTAAGAGGGTAACTTAGTCAGTGGCCGGGCAACATGGAACCAAGCTGAGGATCAAGAAGACTGTTGGAGAGGCAGAAACAACGGGGAACCAGAAGAATACTGTGGAAACTTCCAACATATTTTCGGTGCTACCTGACGAATGTGGGTGTTCTACTGGGAATGCCACAACGAGCATCAGGGAAGCATTGGCAGACATGAGTGAGACATCCCTAGAAACCCCAACGAAGACCATCGAGAACGTCTTGACGAATTCCACAAATGAAGGTATAGTGCTACGTAATGAATGTGAGTCGACTACTGGGAACATCACGACGGACGACGCCAAGGAAAGTAAAAACATTGTTGTTGTTGGGGATAGCCAGATTAGGTACATGGAAAGGGCATTCTGCTTGAAGGATAGGAGTAGGAGGCAGAGAGTGTGTTTTCCTGGGGCTGGGAAGAAGGATATTGTTAGCCATCTGGATGACATTATGAGAGGTAATGGGAGCAATCCTATTATTCGTCTCAGTGCTGGAGGTAACGATGTTGGCAGACGTAGGAGTGAGGACCTGATTAGCAGGTATAGGTCAGCAATAGAGATAATTAAGAGGAAGGATGGGAGCCCTGTCATTTGTGGTATTTTGTCAATTAGAGGAGTTGGAAATGAATGGTTGTCCAGGGCAATTGGTGTCAATTGCTGGCTGGACAAATACTGTAAGGAAAATGCAGTAACATTCATTGACAACTGGGACCTCTTCTATAGCAGAAATGACATGTATGCCAGGGATGGGGTTCACTTATCTAGGTTTGGGGTGGGAGCACTGGCAACTGCAGTGGAGGGAGCTGTTAGGTCTTTAAACTAGGAATAGTGGTATGTGTTTTGGTGGGAAAACAGTGAAGTCCCAGTGCAGTAATATGAGTACTAGGAGAAATAGTAATAGGCAAAATGAGGTGGATATTGGAAAGCCAGTGGCACTAGGTGACAAGGACAGTAATGGGTTTAGTGGAATAACATAAAGGACCAGGAATGGCAAAGAGAAAGGGGGCCCTTAAATAAAATTTTTACACAAAAGTCGAGGCAAAAAAATTTTACGATTGAGACTAGTTCTAGTGCGGGTCATTAATGTTTTGCTTAAAAGAGACGTGTTCAATACAAAAATGGGGACATGCCTGCTAAAAGTCACTAAGGGGTTTAATTGTTCCAAGTAGACAGAAAAAGGGGAAGGGGGGGGTGGCACTGTATGTCGGAGATCCTTGAACTGTTGCATAAAAAGGGGTTTTAAAGCCGAAGAAACAATCGATCTATTTGGATAGTTTTTTTCAGGGGGGGCATAAAAAATTTTTTTTAAAGGTGTGAATACCGCCCCCAAATTAGGGACCAGGGGGAAACTATATGGGGGAATTTTTAAGGCCCCCAAGGGTACGTTTAAGGTGTAAGGAGATTTTTTTTTTTAAATTTTTATCATTTTGTTTGGGGAATTTTTTACTGAAAATTTTAAAAACAAGCGACTTTTAAAAAGTAGTTCAGGATTTTTTTTTAAAGACATTTGTAACGGAGCCTAAAAGGGGGAATAACCTGTTTGATTTGGGTTTTTTGGCAAACAAAAAAAACACTTGTTAAAATTTTTTAAATTACAGAGGAATCGGGACAAGCGATTAAAAAATCAATTACCTTTGCATTAAAATAAAATTAATGGGGTTTAAGGTATATTCGTACTGGTCCCAGATTTTCGCTTAGAGATTAAAAGGGGGTTTTTAGAGAACATTTAAATAAACTTTTGGGACTGGGGAAAACGAAGAGAGCTATCAGTTTGACAGGTTTCTTAATACAATACATGCTGCCAAAGGAAATTTTTTTCCACTTAAAAGGGAAAAATTAGATCGAATAAAACAAGCCCCCAAAATGGTTTTTTTAAATGGTCAGAATCTTTTGGGGACAAAAAAAAGGGAAATTTTATAGGCGCATCAAAAGAGGTGAGGGCATTTTATAAAACGGTATTTTGACATTAAATGGCTTTAAAAAAGGGGTTAAAAAAAGCAAAGGGGACTATAAAATTTAAAGTTGCTGGGGTTTCGAAAACAAACCCAAAATTTTTTTTCCAATTTTATAGAAAAAAAAGTTAGAGATAAGATAGGTCCCCCTTAAAATTAACTCTGGGAAATCCCCTTGACAAACGGGGAATAAAAAGGGGCTCTATTCTTAATAATTTTTTTCTCTCGGTTTTCATCGGGAAAGACCTAACAATATCCCAGTAAATTAATTTTTTTTAGGGGGGTTTGATGATGAAAAATTATGCAATTTCAGAGTCCTATCGAATTGGTTATTTTTAAAAGGTTACTCAGCCCTGTAATAATTTCCCAGACAGTTTACCAAGGTTGGCTCCCCCTCGGGAAAAAAATTAATGAATAAAAAAAGAAAAAATAACAGAAAAAACAAAAAACACTTTATTAATAGAAAATAAAAATAAAAACCCTTAAATTGAAATTTTTAATCCACATTAAAAAAAATTTAAAAATAAAAAAATAAAATGAAAAATGAATTCAGCGTTTTTTTATAAAAGGGGGGTGTCGGGGGTTTTGGGTGACACTGCGTTTTTGTTGAAATCGTACCCGGGTTCCCCCGATGTTTGGGGGGGGGGGGGGGTTGGCAGGGGGTGATGACAACCCACTGGCTAAATTCTTCAAGAATAGCCGGAGTATTCAATCCCGACGACAGGAAACCCAAGGTTCTTTCCCGCTGTAATGATGGGGGTTTTTCCTTTCCTGCTTTTTCATACAGGTGCCGGGTTTTTTAAATTTCCAAAAAGGGGAAGTCTGGGATTTTTTGTCCATCTCCTTCAGTTCTATCGTTGATTGGCAGGTGCCCCTCCTGCCACCCAAAGCGGGAAAGATAAAACGGGTTTACCCACTGTTTTAAAAAACATCTCCATGATAAGTCAATCCCTAAAAGATGGGGTGATTATTACAACTCAACTTAGAGCAAAACTAAAAGGGAAAAGTTTATTATTGGTAAAAAGTGAAGTTTTCAACCAAAAATCCACTAGAATAAAAGGGAAAAGGCATGTCCCTACAGTAGTGTTTGGGAGCTGGAGTAGTGTTTACTTTTTGGGCCAAAACCCCACACGTCCCTTTCGGGGGGGAAAAAAAGGGGGGGGAAGGGATAGGGGGAGCTAGACGCCCCTACCTTAAAAAGTAGCCAGAAAGAAATATCATTTTTGGGGGGGGGGGGGAAAAAAAAAGGCGGGAATAGGGGAGTTTTGATTTTCCCCAACTTTAACAAGTACCCGGGGCAATGAAACTATATTTTACTATATACTCCCCCCTACCCTATCTATTGAATTTTTCCCCCTCACCTCCCCCATCCCCGGACTATAGTCAAGGGTTAAGAAGAATAGGGGGGGGGAAAAAGTTCTAAAATAGGAAATCCTTTGGGCCAAAAAATTTTCTATTTACTGTCACAATTTAAACCGGGTCAGAGAAAAAATTTGGATGAACCTTTGAATACAAAATAGGGAAAATTTAAAAACCCGGGAGTGCCAATGTCCACCTCAAGGGGCCCGCTGATGGCCCCTTAAAATTTTTTTCTAGTATATCAAAAAGGTTTTGGGGTTTTTCCGTTTCAAAAAAGGGAATTTTTTTCCCCAAAGAAACCAAACCCAGTATTGGGGGATCATTTCATAAAAAAATGTTTTTTAAAATATAGGGAATCTTAAGTATAGGGGTTTCGAAAAGATATTTTTTAATCTCATTAAACTTTTCCCCGGTTTACGTCGGAAAGTTCAAGGGGTTTTCCTTCAAGATTTTTTAAAGAAAGTCAGATAAGATGCCTGTAAGTTCAAAAGGGTTTCGGGAAAAAACCCCGTGCATAAAAAATTACGAACCAAGAAAGAATGCAGGAGTTTGGGGGTTTTGGGGGAATTTTAAAATTTTCTAAAAAAGCTTTATCTTACTGGGGGGCCCCCTGCAGAGATTTTTAGAAAATATCAGCCCAAAGATATCTAATCTTGTTATACCCAAGGGGAAGCATTTTTTTTGGCTTGGAAATTTGGGGCCCCTGGAGATAATACCCCAAAATGATGTTTAATTTTTTGGATATGTTTGCCCCAGGGTGGTTGTCTTTAACGAAAATGTTATAAAAATTTAAACTAAACATTTGGCTTTATTCCCCAAGCCCTTTTTTCTATCAGCCCTCACGTGGTACACAGGCGGGTTACCAAACCGAAGGGAAAGTTCTATTTTGAAATCAGCCCTTTGGGTGTTTGGAAAAGGGGTTTGTACGGGCTTGAAGAAGGATCTAACATTATTTGGGTGTTATGCCCCCGAAATTTTATCAATCTTGAAAAGAAGGAAGCGTCAAAAATTTTTGTGAGTTTCGCTATTTTTTAAAGGGGTTTTTAGGCTCACAATCCCCCGATTTTAAAGCTTTTAAGGGCCTCTGAAGTCAAAAAGCAATCTATATTTTTTAAACCCCCTTCTTAACCATGACTACTGGTAAACCCAATAAAAAGATGCTAAAGGTTCAATGTTTTGGGGGTTTTAAAAATTTGGGTTTACCTCTCGGCAAATGCCCCCCTAAGGGAAAACGGGAACGGGGTTTAATTTTCGTTTGATGGGTTTTGTCCTCACAAAGGGCCCAATCTTATGGACTACAGGGGAGGTAAACCGGGAAAAACAGTAAAGAGGGTTCTAAAAAGTTACTCACACATTGAAGTAGTTAGGTCTCTTATGGCACCCAAAAAAGATTCATTAATATTAATGTTGGTTGCGTCCGGTGGCAAGAGTAAACCAAGTCATGTAGTTCTTATCATAGTCTTTTTTAAAGGGTTTCCCAATTCCCGGCCAAACCTTCCTTTTCTTCATTTCGTATAAAAATTTTCGGGGGAAAAACTAAGAAAAAAGTTTTAAAGGGCATTTAACCCCGAATTTCTTGGGGAAAATTTTTCTTAAGGATGTTGATATGTTTAAAGCTTAGGTTTCCCTTGCTTCTATGAGGTAGTAACCCTTTCCCCCAAATTTTTTAAAACTTTATATTGGGCCTTTCCATGTACTAAAAAATTTTTTTGGGCTTTTATAGGGGAAAAAATACAAGAACTTTATTCAAAATTTAAAAATTCTCCCCCGGGCTTTTTTGGGGAAACAAAATAGGTTTTGTAAATGGGGCCATTGGCAACTTAGGTTTTTTTTTGAAACTAGCAGAGGGCTCCTCAAGGGTTTTGGGTCCCAAGGTCAAGGGGAAAAAAGGTAAAAAGGGCTGAAAACCCACCCCTCACCTCAAAAAAATCCATAAGGTTTATGAAGGATGGACAAAGGGCCCCTGCCCCGTTTTTACCAAAGAGAAGTTTTAAAAAAGGGGAAAGCCCCCAAAGGGGTCCCCTGGGGAAATTCCCCCCATGGCCCAAAAAAAGCACAGGGTAGGTAAAGAGCCAAATCCTTAGGTTTTTTAAAGGGAAACAAAAAATTTCCCCTTTTAAAAAGGACTTGAGAATCGAATGTGGCGCTCAATCCCATTACGCTGGGAAAGATAGGGTGTGGTGAAGAGAGGCCTTTACTCCCCCTTTAAATTGTTTAGATGGCATTAAGGGCAGGGTGTAATTTGTCCCACGGTCAACAAAAATTTTTTAGGGATGCCCACTCTGGAGAAATGGACAAAAGGGCTTCAAACCACCTCTGTTGTAGTTTTTGGTCTTCAAGGGGGAACCCGGGTTAGGGAAACTCGAAGCATAATTTAAAAAATGTTTAAAATTTTATCATGTCCCCCAATGGGAAAATGGGGATAAAAGGGCCAACGTTGGGCAAAATTCTATTCTTTTCCCAAAAGGTACCGTAAAAATAGGGGATTTTGCCATAGGTTTCTTCCCCCTGGTACCCCGGGGGGGGGGTTGACAGTTGGCAAAACCTTTTTACACGATTAAAAAAAGGGAGTGACATCTGGGACTTTTTTCCAAAAAATAGGTTTCTCTTTCTTTTTTTAAGGTTTTTCGATGCGGAAATGTCCGAAAAAAATGACAGGGCTTTAGCCATTTTTAAAAAACAGTCCCCCTCTGCCCTGACTTTGGGAAAAACTAAGATTTGGGAAAATTCTGGGCTCATTTTGAATTTTTAATTTTAATACTGCTTGTACAAGATCCTTTTTATAAATTTAAAATTTAAAATGAAAAAATTTTTCCCTTTTGGGTAACTTTATTTTTTTTTGTGGCATTATGGCAATTTGAAGAGAAGGGCAATTCGTTGTAACTTTACAAAGGGGTCCTTCGATATATCTAAAAAGGTTTTAAAACAGGGAAAAAACAAAGGATGGAAAGTAGAAGCCTGGGCTTTGGTTGAGCCCTAGTCAGGCAAATTTAAAAGTATCGGAGGTGTATCTTTACTTTCAATTTTAAAAAGTTGATCCATGGGTCCCAAATCCCCCGCTTTCGAGGTAGCATCAAAAGGGTTTTAATTTCCCACATGGGAAACTCCCGGAAAAATTTTTCTCATTTGAACTTTCGAGGGGGTTCTCTGACCCCTACAGGAAGAGGTGGAAAAACATGTCCATCTTTTGGGGATGAAAGGTCATCTCAGGGAAAAAATGGGGACCTTTTACATTACCTATTAGCACGAGGAAGAAGTAATGGGAGCCCAGTAAAGGCTTTTAGACCAAAAAATTTTGGGAAAAAAATTTTGACCCAATGTTTAAAAACCCGGGTGGTAAAAAAATGTCCCTTTCGGCCCAAAATTGTCCCGAAAGTAAAGCAGAGGGAAAGAGTTTCTTTAAGGTTAGGGGAAAGCTTATCAGAAAAAACATACATGTGCATCCAGTGTCCGTTTAAAAAGGTTTGATACATTAAGTCCCTTAACTGTTTCCCCGAACAGAAGGGGGGCTTTTGGGCCCTTACAGGGCCCTTTTAAAAATCTTCCAAATTTTTGGACCTTTTAGAAGGACAATCTGGGGCCCTTTTTTTCCCCTTTAAAAAAACCCCAAAAAATGGTGAAAAAGGAATAAAAGAAGTATTTTTCTTTTCCCCTAGAGGTTTTTGATTTCTTTAAAGGGCGTAACCCTTGCCCTTAGGGTTCCCAAACCCTTTAGGTCTTTTTAGGAATTGTGGGGCCTCCCCATACGTTTAGCGCCTCAGCAACTTTCCCCAGCTTTAATAAGGTTTTGTTTTCTAATGAATGTTCGTATCTGGGGAGGGGAAAAGCTGGTAGGAACTGGTCAGCAACCTGAGTTCTCTAAAGATTCTTAAAATGTGACAAAATTTCCCGGGAAATTTTCTACCAAAAATTTGAACAAACGGAAAAAAAAAGTGTTTTCCTTTTTAAAAAAAAATGCTGAAAATTCTAAACCAAGGGTGTAGGTGGGGAACCCAAAAAAACTTTCCCCGTAAGAAATTTGTGGGGTTTTTTGATATGCTTTAAGGATTGCCTTTTTCAGTAGGTTTTTAAATTTCATTTTATCCCGCGACCCAAAATTTTCTAGATATTCAAAACTGTACCAGAAAAAAAATTTCCCAACATGGTAAACCCAGGTGTAGCAGGCCCCTTCACAAGGGAAGCGGTATTTTCAAACCCCCGATAATGTAAAGAAGGGTTTTGTCCTTTCCCCCCCTGTGAAGGGGGGTAAATTAAAAGGGGTTGGAATATGTGCACTAGCTGCTTTATGTTCAAGTACCTTCCTTAATTGGTTTTTTGTGGGCAAAGTTAAATTTTTATTCTCTAAATTTAAAGGGGAGATTTTTCGACCACGATTTCCCTTTTTTCTCTCTAATTTAAATCAAGTTCTTAGCTTTTTTCCTCACTTCTCTTTCCTTTGCTCCCTTTTCAAGTTTTTATTTTAGCCCGTTTCCTACTTATTTTTAAACCTGTTTTTCCCCAACGTATTTTAGCCCGTTCCCCAAAGTTTTCTTCTCTTTCTTTCCGATCAAGTCCCATCCGCTCCTTTTTTTCTTCTCTTTCCCCCTTTTAATTCTTTCTTGGGTTTTCTCTCAAATTTTCCCCTTTTCTTTTCCTTTTTTCTCCCGTTTTCAAAGGGTTTTCTTTCTCCTTTTTCCTTTCTTTCGATTCTCTCTCTCTCCTTTTTCCCTTTTCCCTTTCCCCCTTTTAACTCTCTCTCTTCTCTCTCAATTTTCTCTCTTTCAATTTTTTCCTGGGTTTTTAGCACTAATGGAAGATTTAAATTTTTTTTCCCCGTTTTCCCAAATTTCTTCCAGCGTCTCCCCCAAATGGTTTTTCCTCCCTGCTTGGGGAAGAATAACTTTTTCTATCAGGGGAAAAAGGGAAACGGGTAATTTAAAAAAAACGGAGGGGTTTTAATTCCTGCCCCAATCTAACTGTAAATTTAAAACCCGAGGGCTCGATCCCCGCTTCAATTAAAAAAATTATATTAATTAAAAAGAAAGGGGTTTTATGCCGGGGTCCCCAGCAAACGAAAAAGTAAAAAGGAATGGGGTCACTTTTACCATTCCCAAACTTCTCACCAAAAAAATCCAAGGGGTGTCCTATGACGTTCCCTTGATAAATTAAAAAAACTCAATGAAAACCAAAATTTTCACTGGAAAAACTCGGGTCCCTAGGGGCCCAAAACCTCCCAAAAAGTTTCAACTACACAAAAATAGATGGCAGAATTAAAATAGTATTCCTGCCTTGACTTGGGCTTAAAAAAATTGAACCATAACAATCACCCAAAACTTTTAAATAAACCCGTACTGAGTCCCTTTTCCGAAAAGATTTATTGTTTATGGCTGTTGGGAATCGCTGTGGGGATGGACGTTTTTAAGTTTCCCTTTGGGAGTTCAGATGGAGTTGAAAACTTTTATTCGTAGGGTTTATCCGGCAATTTTCGCCACTTGTGAAAAGGGTTTCTCAGCCCCGTAAACCACTTCAGACAGTATTACCAAGGTGGCTCCTCCTCAGGAAAATTTTAAAGAATAAAAAAGAAATAATAACGAAAACATAAAAATTATTATATTGAAAAAAAGAAAAAATTTAAAAATTAAATATGAAAAATTAATCCCACATTAAAGAAAATGAAAAAAGAAAAATATAAATGATAAAATGAAAACAGCGCTAATATAAAACTTGGGTTTTTCTGGTGTTGGTGACACTGCGTGTTGTTGAAATCGTAGCCGTTGCCGGGTGTGGGGGGCGGGGGGGTTTGAGGTGTTGATGAAACCACACCCCCAGCTGTTCTTCACAGAATAGCCGTGAGTATTCTATCCCGAAGACAGGAAAGCAGGCTCTTTACCGCTGTAATGATGAGGGGTTACGTCCTGGAATTTCATACAGGTGCACAGGTAATTAAATCCAAAAAGGGGAAGTCTCAGGACGTTAGTCCATCTCCATCAGTTCTACTCATTGATTGGCAGGTGACCCTCTCTGTCATCCAAGCTGGAAAGATAGACAGGTTACCCACTGCTTAAGAAATCACTCTCCATGATAAGTACAATTCCTAAAAGATGTGGTGATTATTACAGCAGTCAACTTAGAGCAAAACTGAAAGGACTAAGTTTATTATTGGTCAAAAGTGAAGCTTTCAACCAATAAATCCACTAGAATACAAGGCAGGCATGTACTTACAGTAGTCCTGGGAGCTGTGAGTCTAGTGATAATTGTTTGGACTGGAGCCCCACATGTCACCTTTCGGGGGGGGGGGGGAAGAAGGAGGGGAAGGGATAGCGGGAGCTGGACTGACCCTACCTTAACAAGCAGCCGGCAGTCAAACTATCACTTTCGGGGTTGGGCAAAAAAGGCTGGAATAGTGGGAGCTTGACTTACCCTACCTTAACAAGTAGCCAGCAATGAAACTATTGTTACTATATACTCCCTCGCTACTCCTATCTATTCAACTTTTCCCTCACAGTTATCAAACAGATAGACCTGTTAAAGCAAAATAAATCCCCGGGCCCTGATGAACTTTTTTCAAGGGTTCTTAAAGAGTGTAAAATGGAACTTTGTGAACCATTGACTAATATTTTTAATATTTCTCTTCAAACAGGTGTAGTGTCTGATATGTGGAAGATGGCTAATGTAATTCCTATTTTTAAAGCAGGGGACAAGTCATTACCGTCAAATTACCGCCCAATAAGCCTAACCTCAATTGTAGGCAAATTACTAGAGTCAATTACAGCTGAATATAAGAAGCCATCTCGATAAGCACAGCTTGATTAATGATACTCAGCATGGATTCACGAGGGGCTGTTCCTGCCAAACTAATTTATTAACCTTCTTCAGTAAAGCTTTTGAGGCTGTTAATCATGGTAAAGAATTCGATATTGTTTATTTAGATTTTAATAAGGCTTTTGATAGAGTACCGCACCAAAGACTGTTAAAGAAAGTGGCAGCTCATGGCATTGGGGGAAAAGTGCTCTTATGGATCGAGTCATGGCTCACTAATAGGAAGCAAAGAGTGTGCTTAAATGGATTTAAATCCGAGTGGGGATCTGTAACAAGTGGCGTACCACAGGGATCAGTCTTGGGCCCATTGTTGTTTATAATATATATCAATGACCTTGATGAGGGTATTACTACTGATATAAGCAAATTCGCCGATGACACAGAGATAGGTAGGATAATTGATTGATTCAAACGTAGATGTTAGTGGTGATGTGTACTTAGATCAGTGAGGACGTTTGTGTGCTCTCCTTGGACTAAACCAAGATGCCCTCCATCGAGCAACTTTACCAGCAGCTTAAGGAGAATTGAGGGTAGCGAAGTTGGAGATACGGCAATTGACTGAGGAAAACAGGAGAATTCGTAGTAGTCCTCCTGTTTTGAGTCCTCAGGTCAAGAAGGGAACCTGGACAGTGGCTGGACAGCATGGAACAAAGTTGACGATCAAGAAGAATGGAAAGACAGAAACGATGAAGAAGAAAGAGATTGCAGTGGAAATTGTTGTTGAAACATCTAATGCATTCTCCGTGCTACCCGACGAATGTGAGTCGACTACAGGGAACGTCAAAATGATCGACACCAAGGTAAGAATATTGTTGTTGTTGGGGATAACCAGTTCAGATACATGGATAGGGCCTTCTGCTTGAAAAACAGGAGTAGGAGACAGAGAGTTTGGTTTCCTAGGGCTGGGATGGAGGACATTGTTAGCCGGCTTGACAACATCATGAACAGTAATGGGATCAATCCTATTATTTGCCTCAGTGCTGGAGGCAATGACGTAGGCAAGCATAGAATAGAGGATTTACTTAGAAAGTTCAGGACAGCTATAGACATAATTAGGAAAAAGGGAGGGCCCTGTTATATGTGGCATTTTGCCAAGAAGGGGTGTTGGAAATGAATGGTTGTCCAGAGCAATTGGTATTAATTGTTGGCTGGATAAACACTGTAAGGATAATGCAGTACCGTTCATTGACAACTGGGACAACTTCTATGGCCGAAATGACATATATGCCAAGGATGGGGTTCACTTATCCAGGGAAGGTGTGGGATTTCTTACTATCTCAGTTGACGGGGTTGTTAGGACTTAAAACTAGGATTAGTTAGAGGTATGGGTTTAGAAATGATAAATAATGAGTATGGATATATTGACTTATGCTCTGATATTAAGAATCTTAATAGTAACTGACATGGAGTAACTCTGGGTAATGATAATTTCAGAAATTGTGTAAAAACAAAGATGAATAAGAAAAATGTACAGATGAAAAAACATGTGATGGTATTTTATTCTAACAGTCGAAGTGAAAGAAATAAGATTAATGAACTTCGTTTGGTAGCATGTGCTGGGAACTTTGATGTCATTGCATTAACTGAAACGTGGTATGATTTAAAGAGTCGGGATATGATTGCTGAGTGTAATATTCAAGGGTTTAAGTTGTTCCATGTGGATAGATGTAATGGGAAGGGGGGAGGAGTTGCATTATATGTTCGAGAGAATATTAACTGTTGCATAAAAACAGGTATAAAAATAGATGGAACAATAACAGAATCTGTTCGGGTAGAGTTTGTAGAAGGTCAAGAAAAACTGATTCTAGGTGTCATATACCGACCTCCAGGCTTGGATCACGATAGGGGAAGACTTCCCTGGGACGAAATTGTTAGGGCTTCTAGACACAATAACACAGTGATAGTAGGGGATTTTAACTTTAGTCAAATTGACTGGAATTCTTTGACCGGTAATCTGGAGTCCAGTGACTTTATGAAAACAGTTCAGGACTGTATTCTGAAGCAGTGTGTAACATAGCCTACCAGAAGTAATAATTTGTTTGACCTATTCTTGTCAAATAAGGAAGCACTCGTAAATAATCTGGAGATCACTGAAGAGCTTGGCGCAAGTGATCACAAATCCATCACTTTTAGCATTAACTGGGAATACAAGAGTAATGATAATACGGTAAAAATCCCTGATTTTCGTTCTGACGATTATAATGGACTTAGGGAACACCTGTTAAATCTCGATTGGGGTTATCTAGCTAATGATTCTATTGACGATGATCAAACTTATGATTACGAAGGGATCTCCATTTATGAATTCTTTCTTAATAATGTACATCGTGCTCAGAGTATATACATTCCCCAGAGAGAAATCAGGTCTAGTAATAACGATCCCAAATGGGTCAACAGGAGGCTTTAGCATCTAATAGGGGAGAAAAGGGGAATTTATAGGCGCATCAGAAGAGGAGAGGTTAACCTTACTGACCAATATGTTCAGCTTACAAGAGAAGTAAAAATGAGGATTAGAAAGGCTAAACGTGACTATGAAATTAGAGTTGCTAATGAATCAAAGACCAATCTTGACTGCAGAGACGCTTAGAGATGGGTAGCTGCATTATGCAAAAATCGGCTGGATCTGGGCGCCAGGGAGGTGGTGGATGGTACCCAGCAACAGGAAGGTCACAACTCTTCTCAAGGAGTAGTTGTATAGGCAGCAGCTTCCGCCCAGCAGCACAAAACGAACGAATCCAGGAGTAGTCCGTGAAGAGTGTGGGATCTTGTGTCATGGTTGTCAATATCCGTCTCCTTAGTGGGGTACCTTGCTGCCGGTGCAGAATCGTGGCCACTTTGCAGGCGTTTATGTATCTTACTCTGTCAGCCAAGGAAGGAAGCCGGGCCTCAGATCTGAGACATACTGTGTTGGTCCAGATGGGGGCCCCAAGCTTAGTTCTTATCGCCTGATTTTGTACGACCTCCACCCTTTGCCTGCTCTGTGGGAAGAGATGAGCTAACGCCGGTGCGCCGTAATCAATGAGCGAGCGTATAGCTTGTATATAGTACAAGCGAAGTACGTCTTTGATGATAAATTAGACACATGTGCAACTCTTGGGTATCTTTATTGAGGAAACGTTTCGCCACACAGTGGCTTCATCAGTCCATACGTAGGAGAAACTTGAAGAACAGGAGGAGAATGAGGTAATCAGTCCCTCAACCTTGAGTCGATGTGTTCAGTCCATCAATCGACTCAAGGTTGAGGGACTGATTACCTCATTCTCCTCCTGTTCTTCAAGTTTCTCCTACGTATGGACTGATGAAGCCACTGTGGCGAAACGTTTCCTCAATAAAGATACCCAAGACTTGCACATGTGTCTAATTTATCATCATGTCGGTTCTCTGAACCATTCATCTATAGAAGTACATCTTTGCTTGCCCCTGCGCGGTGCCTCGTCATGGCTCTCATGGCGTTGAGTCTGAGTAGAGCACGTGACCTGACAGACTCGGCCTGTTTCTGAAAGGTCAGCCTTTTATCAATGTAGATTCCCAAGTACAGGTAGGATCCTGTCAACTCAAGTTCTATATCCTGAATACGTAATCTATTCACAGGATCTGGTCCCTTGAACATCATTGCAAGAGATTTCTCGGCCGAGATCTTGAGGCCTAGTTTCTTGCAGGACTGCGTAATTAGGTCCAAAGCTCTATGAGCCTGTCGTTCTTAATTGCCTTTCCCATTCACTACGAGTGCAAGATCAGCATAGCTGAGGAGCTGTGTACCACTATGAAAGGGAAGGCTCAAAAGTTCCTGCATAAGGATGTTAAACAGGGTAGGACTGAGCACACCTCCTTGTGGCGTACCGTTTTCCAGGGTTTTAAAGGAAGAGTAGTGTCCCTGAAAGCTGACACAGGCCTGCCTGCCCCTAAGGTAGGACTCTATCCAGGCCAGGAGGCGTCCTTTGATTCCCTTCCGAGCTAGTATTGCCAGAATTGCTGTGGAGCTGGCTAGCTCAAATGCCTTTTAAAGGTCGAGGTAGACGACGATACTAGATTTTTTGTTACTATCAGCAATCTGGCTTAGTAGAGTGGTTATGCACTCTGCTGTACCCACTCCTTTGGTGAAGCCAAATATGTGATGATGAGAGGGTCCAAGTTTCCATAGGAGGCGGTTTAACACCATCCACTCAGCAGTCTTGGCTAAGCAGCTGGTCAGCGATATGGGTCTCATACTGCCTGGGTCCTTGGGCTTTGGAATTGGTACGATGGAAGCTTTCTTCCAAGCTGCTGGGAGTGTCCTGGCCCTCCACGACTTGTTAATGACATCTAGTATGGCCTCCCATCCACTCTGCCCAGCCCGTGCAATCATGGAGTACGTAACACCATCGATGCCCGGGGCAGTGTCACCTGTGTCCTTAATGGCACGTCGGAATTTCAAGTCCGTGAGGTCTTCATCAGTCACATCTTCCGACTCACATGCAGCTTGTCTCGTTAGCTGGCGCTGTGGCAGAAGATCCGTCTGTATATTCCGGATGTCCTGTGGGAGCTGAGTGGAGGCTCCCCTTGTGGGTGTGGGTTTTCTTGCTAACTCAGTTGAGGGGGTTGTTAGGACTTTAAACTAGGATTAGTTAGAGGTATGGGTTTAGAAATGATAAATAATGAGTATGGATATATTGACTTATGCTCTGATATTAAGAATCTTAATAGTAACTGTCATGGAGTAACTCTGGGTAATGATAATTTCAGAAATTGTGTAAAAACAAAGATGAATAGGAAAAATGTGCAGAAGAAAAACCATATGATGGTATTTTATGCTAACAGTCGAAGTGCAAGAAATAAAATTAATGAACTACGTTTGGTAGCATGTGCTGGGAACTTTGATATCATTGCATTAACTGAAACGTGGTATGATTTAAAGAGTCGGGATATGACTGCTGAGTGTAATATTCGGGGATTTAAGTTGTTCAATGTGGATAGATGTAATGGGAAGGGGGGAGGAGTTGCATTGTATGTTCGAGAAAAATATTAATTGTTGCATAAAAACAGGTATAAAAATAGATGGAGCAGTAACAGAGTCTGTTTGGGTAGAGTTCGTGGAGGGTCAAGAAAAACTAATTCTAGGTGTAATATACCGACCTCCAGGCTTGGATCACGATAGAGGGAGACTTCTTTGGGACGAAATTGTTAGGGCTTCTGGACACAGTAACATAGTCATAGTAGGGGACTTTCAACTTTAGTCAATTGACTGGAATTCTTTGACAGGTAATCTAGAGTCCAGTGACTTTATGGAAACAGTTCAGGACTGTTTTCTGAAACAGAGCGTAACTGAGCCTACCAGGGGTAATAATTTGCTAGACCTAGTCTTGTCAAATAAGGAAACACTAGTGAATAATCTGGAGATCACTGAAGAGCTTGGCGCAAGTGATCACAAATCCATCACTTTTAGCATTAACTGGGAATGCAAGAATAATGATAATACAGTAAAAATCCCTGATTTTCGTTCTGCTGATTATAATGGACTTAGGGAACATCTGTCTAATCTTGATTGGAGTTATCTAGCTAATGATTTTATTAACGATGATCATACTTATGATTATAAAGGGGATCTGCTTTTATGATTGTTTTCTTAATAATGTACACCGTGCCCAGAGTATATACATTCCCCAGAGAGAAATTAGGTCTAATAATAACGATCCCAAATGGGTTAACAGGAGGCTAAAGCATCTATTAGGGGAGAAAAGGGGAATTTATAGGCGCATCAGAAGAGGAGAGGTTAACCTTACTGACCAATATGTTCAGCTTAAAAGAGAAGTAAAAAAGGCGATTAGAAAGGCTAAACGTGACTATGAAATTAGAGTTGCTAATGAATCAAAGACTAATCCAAAGGGATTCTTTCAAGTGTATAGGACGAATGTGAAGGAAAAACTAGGACCTCTGAATTGTGGGAATGGACAGCTGACGGATAACGAACTGGAAATGTGCTCCTTATTTAATGACTATTTTTTGTCAGTTTTTACACAGGAAGATGTAAATGAGATTCCAGTAATCAATGATTACTTAGTTCCTGATGAATTTAAGTTAACTAATATTACTGTCACGATGGACATGGTTATTAAACAGATAGACAAACTGAAGCAAAATAAGTCCCCGGGACCCGATGAGCTGTTTTCCAGGGTACTTAAGGAATGCAAGATGGAGCTTAGTCAGGCATTAACGAGTGTATTCAATGCATCCATCCTTACCAGTGTTGTGCCAGAGTTGAGGAAGATGGCTAATGTGGTTCCTATATTCAAATCAGGGGATAAGTCCACTCCTTCAAATTACCGTCCAATAAGCCTGACATCTATAATGGGCAAGTTATTAGAATCAATTATAGCTGACATTATCAGAAGTCACCTTGAAGAACATAACTTGATAAATGAATCTCAGCATGGATTCACGAGAGGTCGTTCCTGCCTGACAAACTTACTGACGTTCTTCAATAGAACATTGGAGGCAGTTGACAGCTATAAGGAATATGATATTGTTTATTTGGATTTTAGTAAAGCTTTCGATAGAGTACCTCACAAGAGACTCTTAAGAAAAGTGGCAGCTCATGGTATAGGAGGTAAAGTTGTAGCATGGATTGAGGCATAGCTAACAAATAGAAAGCAGAGAGTTACCATTAATGGAGTGAAATCTGAATGGGGATTAGTCACTGGTGGCGTTCCACAAGGATCAGTTTTAGGCCCTCTCTTGATCATAATTTACATTAATGACATTGATGAAGGGATTACGAGTGACATGAGTAAATTTGCTGATGATACAAAGATAGGCCGTATAATTCACTCTGATGAGGATATCAATGAACTTCAGGACGATTTGAACAAATTAATGTCTTGGTCTGAAAAATGGCAGATGAAGTTCAATGTGGATAAGTGTAAAGGGACTTGCCCTTGGTAATGAAAATAACCCTCGAAGCTATAATCTAGGTGAAGTAGAGCTTGATCATACAGAATGTGAAAAAGACTTGGGAGTCATGGTAAGCAGAAATCTAAAGCCAAGACAGCAGTGCCTTAGTGTGCGCAACAAGGCCAACAGATTACTTGGATTTATCTCAAGAAGTATAAGTAACAGAAGTCCAAAAGTTATTTTGCAGCTCTATACATGACTAGTGAGGCCTCATTTAGATTATGCTGCTCAGTTTTGGTCTCCTTACTACAGGATGGATATAGACTCATTAGAGAGCATACAGAGAAGAATGACTAAAATGATTTACTGTGTAAGGAACCTCACGTATGAAGATAGACTTAAAGCCTTAAATCTCCACTCTCTGGAGAGGCGTAGAACGAGAGGAGATATCATTGAAGTGTATAAGTGGATGACAGGCATAAACAAGGGAGATATTAATAAAGTACTGAGGGTGTCGAACCAGGTAAGAACCAGAAATAATGGACATAAGTTGGATAAATTTAGATTTAGAAAGGACATAGGTAAGTACTGGTTTTCTAACAGAGTTGTAGATGCGTGGAACAGTCTTCCTAGTGGGGTGATAGAGGCTAGGACCTTGTGTAGCTTTAAGAAGAGACTGGACAAATATATGAGTGGGAGGGGCTGGGTTTGATTGGTGTCATTGGGTACGGGAGTTATTTCTTGGGTGGCTTTAGGTAGAGATCGTTTTGAACATTAAAATGGCATAAAATACCGACAGGTTGTTAGGTAAGACACATATGCAACAGTTAGGTATCTTTATTATGAAACGTTTCGCCTACACAGTAGGCTTCTTCAGTCAAGTACAGAAAAGTTGATAGAAGCAGAAGATACTTGAAGACGATGTAATCAGTCCATCACCCTTAAAGTTTTGAGGTGGTCAGTCCCTCAGTCTGGAGAAGAGCATTGTTCCATAGTATGAAACAATATGGAGATGAAGTGACAGGATGGAGCTTTTTATAGCGCCAAGAGGTGAGACGTAGGCCACTAGGAGAGGTAAGAACTCAGATGCTGAGAGGTCAGGTCCCTCTCAAATCCAGCCGCTCTCACTAGTGGAAGTTGTCGAAGTTGATTGCAGGTTTGTACCAGCATCTGAGAAGAACATCAAGGAAAGGAAGAGTGTTGACGGCTTCAATCCAGTTCGCACTTGAAGAAGAAGTCGACAACACTCTTCCTTTCCTTGATGTTCTTCTCTGCAAAGCTGACCACGAACTTCGTTTTGAAGTCTATCGAAAACCCACCAACCAAAACGACCTGTCGGTATTTTATACCATTTTATTGTTCAACCAAAACGATCTTCTCCACTTCTACTCTCCACGACACCAAAACTAAACGTGGCGTATTTAGGTAAGACACATATGCAACAGTTAGGTATCTTTATTTCGAAACGTTTCGCCTACACAGTAGGCTTCTTCAGTCGAGTACAGCAAAGTTGATAGAAGCAGAAGAGACTTGACGATGTAATCAGTCCATCACCCTTAAAGTTTTGAGGTGGTCAGTCCCTCAGTCTGGAGAAGAGTTGAAGATTGAGACACTTATGCAGCATATGGGAATCTTTATTCAGGAAACGTTTCGCCACATAGTGGCTTCATCAGTCCAATACAAAGAGGAAGGCGTAAGGAGAGGAGGAGTATGAGGTAATCAGTCCCTCAACCTGGAGTCGATGTGTTCAGTCAACTTGTCGGTTTTTCAAACCATTCATCACAACTGTCATACTCTGCAGCATCATGGGATCTTGTTACAAAGAATTCTTCAACACTTGTTCAACCTTTGGACGAAGACCTACTTCGACTAGTGGATGGTACCACTATGACCCCGCCTCCGCCTGCTTCACCTCACCTCACTACAGTATATAAGCCACGTCTACGGCCCTATGCTGTACATTCTACAAGTTTGATGGACTGAACACATCGACTCCAGGTTGAGGGACTGATTACCTCATACTCCTCCTCTCCTTACGCCTTCCTCCTTGTATTGGACTGATGAAGCCACTGTGTGGCGAAACGTTTCCTGAATAAAGATTCCCATATGCTGCATAAGTGTCTCAATCTTCAACTTGTCGGTTTTTCAAACCATTCATCACAACTGGAGAAGAGTATTGTTCCATTGTCTGGAATAATATGGAGTTGAAGTGATAGGATGGAGCCTTATATAGCGCCAGGAGGTGAGACGTAGGTCACTAGTAGAGTAAGAATGTAGACATTGAGAGGTCAGGTCCCTCTCAAATCCAGCCATTCTCACTAGTAGAGGTTGTTGAAGTGGTTCCAAGTCTGTACCAAGATACTCTTGTGTTGCAGTGTCTGACAGGATTAGATTTTAGATTTTGCCACCGAAGTGGCTAGTTTATTGTGCACCCCATATCCATCCTGTGGACGGTAGCGCGAGAGCATATGGATACACAAAAGGCCTAGGAACTAGGCCCCAAAGGGTTAACAGGAATACATATGGATTTATATCTACATATCTATAGTTCACTTATCTGTTACAAGCAAATTTCCTAAATTTGCTTAGTATATCTGGTATCTTATTTTCATTAATAAGATATCTTGACATGTCACATACTTTATTATACTGTCTGTCTCTGTATTCCTCAATAAGTGGACAATTAAGCACATAGTGTTCAAGAGAGTGACCATATGCCTGATCACATAATTTACATTTAGTTTGATCATCATCTGTGTGTCTCCCAAACTGCCAGAAGTACTTGTAACCAAGCCTAAGCCTGGCCACTACATCAGTCAGTCTGTTCACATTGCAAGTTGCTCCATAAACATACTTATCTACGTTCATGTTATCATAGTGGGTTATAGATCTACTCAGGCTTATAACTGCATTCCTATAACAATCATTTTCATTATTTACTTCTCTCCTAATATTATTCCTAATGCTAATGGTATAAAATACCGACAGGTTGTTTAGGTAAGACACATATGCAACACCTAAACAACCTGTCGGTATTTTATACCATTTTATTGTTTAAACGTGGTGTAATTATAGGCTTCTTCCTGCGTGCACTCAGAATCTGCAGCAATGAGTTTCTTGAGGAAGAATGCACTATAATTGAACAAGTATTTTCTAAACTCCACTATCCTCGTCACTTCATCAGAGACTGCAGACGACGGGCATTAAACATCATTAAACATCCATAAATGTCGGTTTTTCAAACCATTCATCACAAGACACATATGCAACAGTTAGGTATCTTTATTTCGAAACGTTTCGCCTACACAGTAGGCTTCTTCAGTCGAGTACAGAAAATGTGTGTTGTTAGGTAAGACACATATGCAACAGTTGGGTATCTTTATTTCGAAACGTTTCGCCTACTCAGTAGGCATCTTCAGTCGAGTACAGAAAAGTTGATAGAAGCAGAAGAGACTTGAAGACGATGTAATCAGTCCATCACCCTTAAAGTTTTGAGGTGGTCAGTCCCTCAGTCTGGAGAAGAGTATTGTTCCATAGTTTGAAACAATTTGGAGTTGAAGTACGAACGAACGAACAAGTTCAGGTAAGATCACAATGGGATGAGCGGGGAAGACGGGACAGGCGAAGAATAGCGCTGGAGAGGAGTGTTCTTAGTTGTAGAAATAGAGCCAGGGCTTAACCCAGCAGCTAAGTCGATCGTGGGACAAACATTGAGAACACACATAGCAGGCTCTTCTGTTGGGACTCCGGTGGGTGAGTGGGGAAGTGTGAGCAGACGAAGAATAGTAGGTGAGAGGAAGGTCTTGAGTTGTAGATGAAAGAGCCAAGGCTAAACCCAGCTGAGTGGCACTGCGAGGCAGTGTAGAGAGGGCATGTTGAGGGCATAGAGGAGAGAGCAGACTGCAGACAGTGCTCGCTATCTGATATGCTTCAGGCTGAGGTGAAGAGCTGGTTTGGACGTTAGGTGTCTGAGGCTCACGTTGTGTGTTGCGGAAGTGTTTTTCGTGTTTGGCTACACTTCGCTGGTGATGGAGCCACTCTTGAGTCTTTTGAAGTCTCTCTTGGACATGTGGAATAGTTGCATCCTGAGGTTGGAGCAGTTGAGATTCGTCACGAGGTAAGATAGTTCGTTTTCAAAAGGAATTTGGTGAGGTTTGGTGCAGGTGTACTTAACAGCTCCCTCTTTCATTAAGTGGAGCATATCAGCTGCGCTCATTTCGGTCGGGAGGTTAGGGGTGGCGTAGAAAGTTAGAGACCCATTAAAGGCTTGGCTTAGGTAACGGTTGCCTGTGGTTTCTTCTTCGGTTACTTCTTCGACTACTACTTCGTCGTCGTCAGAGGGTTGTTCATAATGTTCTGGTTCTATTTCGTCTTCTGTGACTGTGTTGAGAGGAGGCAGGGAGTGTTGGTCGGTTGTGGTTTGTTGGGCTGGTGGTGGGCGGTGGTGTTGGTTCTGTAGTAGAGTCTTGGTCAGAGATACGAGTAGGACCAGGGATTGAGGTGAAGTTAACAATTAGCTTGAGGAGGTCTTGTGATGGTGGTGAGTCTGGAAAGTTGAAGTTTGGCATGTTGTTTAGGCGAAACAGTTCATTGATTGTTATGTTGAATGAGCCATTGTTTGCAAGCATTAGTGAGGTGTGCATACATCATACAGTATAGCACCTTGGATGGAGCAGCGTCAGGAAGAGCAGAGAGGGTGGAGATGATTGTTGTGTAGCTTGAAGGAGTTCGGTGGTATCTGACTGAATTTTTGCAATAGCGCGTATGTTGGCGATTTAGGGTTGTTCTTCTTGGTTTCTTCAATGATTTTCTTAGACAGGACTTCTTTACGTAGAGCACATTTTGCTGCAAGGGTGTGGTGAGTACCCCTGCAGTTGAGGCAGGTAGGAGAGGTAATGGTAGTACGTAGTACGTGTGTCTACTTCACACGTACTTGCCTAGCCAATTATTCTCACAGATTTGGCCGCCACATCTAATTTACGATGCCTTCAATGCCTTCCACTTCCTTCCCCCTTACCATTCCTCCTCTACCGCCAACACCTGCCTCTACTATGTCTACTCTTGCCTCTAAGGCCTACCCTGCCTCTACCCCTTCCAAACCCAATTCTTTCTTGCTTAACCTCAAATACTCTAAATCTGATCATGCCACTATCTGTCCAGGAAATTTTTTGTACCAGATCACTGGTGCACCTCAGCTGAAAGTCTTTAAAACAAACTCAGGCTTCAAACTCCTTCTTGACAGACATTCTTACGAAACGTACACCTCAACCGAGACCAGACAAAAACTTCTCAACGCAGGCTTCACTATTATTTGGACTCCTGAGCACCGCGCCAAATGCACAGTGATCGCAAAACACGTAGACTATTCTCTCCTGACTGCCTATGACACAGACAAAGAAGACTTAATCAAAGACATCATTACTAAGAACAAAGTCTCTGTTGACGATATTTACAGACCTGAAAACTCTACCATCCTCAAAATCCGTTGTTCAAATCCTTCTGACGCCTCTACACCATTTAATCAAGGAATCCTTGCCAAGACCATCCGCATTCCTCCAAACACTCTCTTCACTCCGAACTTTCACCCAATCACACAATGTCTGAAATGTTACAAACTCGGCCACGACAAAATCTTATGCACTTCCACACAAATCTGCTCCAGATGTTCAGCAACTGGCCACTTCTGGAACACTTGCAACCTCCCCCTTAAATGTTCCAACTGCGGTGGATCACACACTGCAGTTGCAAATTCCTGCCCTTCTAGAAAAGACATTCTCTCCACCCTCAGAGCCAACCCTGCCCTAGAAGGGCAGGGTTGGTGCCATCGACACCATCGATGTGTGAGGTAATCAGTCCCTCAGCCTGGAATCGATGTGTTCAGTCCATCACTCTTGTAGGAAGTGCAGCATAGGTATGTATGTATAATGTTCGCCAAGACCAGGGTCCTGGCACTGGTCTTAATCTCGAGATGACCCGTCTCTGGCTCCTGAAGGAGAATTGATTCCCCACTGTTGCAGCATATGCTGCTCAAGCACTGTTCCGGACAGTTCAGCCAGTGTGCCTCATAAGCGACTGAGGTTACTCCATCTCAGCTGTTTCCTGAGCTGGGGACTGGGCTCTGTCCGCTCTGATAATCTGCAGATTTATGGCATCCACTGTTTCCTGCTCTGTCAGTAAGCACACCCTCAGGAGTGTGCTGACAATCTGTCGGAACATGCTCTGTTGTTCCGTGGAGGTGATTGTGTTGCAGATAATATCCGTGAATGTCTTGATGAGTGTTAAGAGATCCTCTCTGTTGAGGGCCTGCGTTGTCGGTGGGTTCGAAGCAGTGGATATTGTCTGGGCTGTTGTAATCTGTGGGGACTGCTGAGGGTTGTATTTCTTCACTGTGCACACAGTGGCTTGTTGCTGTATGCCAAGTTGTGTACCCGGCATCTGCTGGTGAGGTTCAGTCACAGCCTGCAAAGTGGCTGTGCCTGGCAAGGAGGCCAGTGGGGGCTCGTGTAGTGCCGTCTGCTGATTGCATTGCCCAGATGTTTCCTGTTGGCGCCACTTGTTCCTCATGTTTTTGTTTCTTCGTTGCGGTAGTGGGGGAGGATGCTCCTATTCATGACGCCTGGTTGAGTCTTCAAGGGTCGAAAATTCCTGGGCATTGAGTTGGGTTGCCTGATGAGAGTTCTGTAGTATGTTAGGATTCTCTGCACCCATCGTCTGCTGAGGGTGATGCTCTGCCGTAGCCTACTGTCTCGTCGTTGGTGTCTTCCAGGCCTCACGAATTCTAGTGAGCCTCTCGGGGCATCGAGGGTTCCAGGCATGGTGTTTCTGCCTGCAATTCGGGCATCGTGGAGTGGGTGGCGATGCATTCTTCAGCTTGGTGATGCATTCCTTGGTAGGGTGGGGCTGGCTGCAGACACCGCAGATTACTCTGTTCGGACAGAGTGCACCCAGGTGTCCGTAACGTTGGCACTTGAAACAGCGAACTGGTTTTGCCGTGAAGGTCCTGACATCGTACCTGGCCCAAGAACCGAAGTCCAGCTGGGATGGCAGCGGTCCTACATGCTGAATGAGGACCTGCCGGTTGGTGCATTGCCTGCCGGTTTTGCCTTGAGACGCTGAGCTGACACGACACTGGGATGAGCTGCTACTGCCTCGATGGGCATCATCAGCGGGTATCGCATCACTACACCCTTGATGACCTTCTGCCGAGAATCCAGTTCCTCCAGGGTGAAGGAGCGGTCTGTCTCCATGACTTTCTTCAAGGTGATATGCATTTCCCTGTTGATAGGAGTCAGTATTGGTTCTCCCCTCAGGTTGAACCATATCTTGTGCCGTGTTTCCTGGTGTGTAACCACGCCATAGTGGGTTTTTTGTTCCCCATAAGCCTTTACCTTGAATCTGGAAGGTGATTTGAGCTGGTTTACCTGCTCCTTGGAGGGACGGCGTGTCTTACTGTTCACACTGCCTGCATGGTTACGCTTGTCAGAACTGGAGACTTTTCCTCTGATGACACGGAGTGGTCTCTCGACTTCTTCACTAGGATTGCGCCCCACATTTCTAAATCCGAGTCGTCCATTTCTAAATCCGAGTCATCTGTCGTGTCCCAGGAACAGCGTGACCTCTTCCTTTCGGCAGAAGCCATGTGTCTGTCCACGTGGTGCGTGCAGCATAGGGCCAGAGAGGTGGCTTATATACTGCAGTCAGATGAGATGAAGCAGGAGGAGGCGGGATCACAATGGGACCTGCCACTAGTGTAAGTAGGTCGTCATACAAAGGTTGGGCAAGCGTTGAAGTCTTTGAACCAAGATCCAATGGCGTTGCATTGTCTGACAGATGTGATGAATGGTTTTGAAAACCGACAAGTTGAAGAATTGAGACACTTATGCAACACATGGGAATCTTTATTGAAGAAACGTTTCGCCACACAGTGGCTTCATCAGTCCAATACAAAGTAGAAATGGGTAAGGAGAGGAGAAGCATGAGGTAATCAGTCCCTCAACCTGGAATGGATGTGTTCAGTCCATCACTCTTGTAGGAAGTGCAGCATAGGAACGAAAGAACGAACGAACGAAAGTTCAGGTAAGATCCCAAATGGGATGAGCGGGGAAGACGGGACAGACGAAGAATAGTGCTTGAGAGGAGTGTTCTTAGTCGTAGAAATAGAGCCAGGGCTTAAGCCAGCAGCGACGGCGATCGTGGGGCAGATATTGAGAAGAGAAATTCAGGCTCTTCTGTTGGGACTCCGGTGAGGTGAGCGAGGAGGAAGGGACATGCGACGTTTAGCGCTAGAGATGAGTGTAGAACTGGGCCATGTCTTAACCCAAAAGCTAAGTCGAACGTGGGTCAGAGAATGGTACCTGTCATAGAAGGTACCTGTCAGCGAATCCAAGGTTATTTGTAAATAGGGTTAGGAGCAGGATCATGCAAGGAATAGAAAAGATTGTGTTGGTTTGTGGGTCTGCGAATGTCTTCGTCAAGGAGAGAGGTCCAGTAGTCATGTCGTGCCTCAAGTTTGTCTATCTGTCCGTCACTGAGCCTCTTCCAGTACAGATTCAGCGCAGGGATGTCTAATTGGGCATGGAGAGACTCGCTTGTGGCGAAGTCCTCCCATCTGACATCAAGCACCCATCGCAGCGCCTTGTTCTGGACACGCTGCAGTTTAAGTTTGTTTTTGCTGCAACAGAGAGGGCTAGAGGAGAGTAAGTTATCAGAGGACGTATTAGGGATTTGTAGAGGTGTAGTTTGGTGCGTTGAGAGGCATGTTTCAGCTTGTAGAGGCCCGCAAGGGCCTTACTAGCTATTGCATGCCTTGAGTAAATGTGTCCATGTAAACGAAGAAGGTAGTCAAGATTAACGCCAAGGACAGTGACAGATAGTGTGATGGGGATGTAAGTGCGGGTGTCAGCTGTTCTGAGCTCGACAGGTAATGGAGGATCACGTTTCCTGTAGTTAAAATACGAAATGCTGGATTTAACTGCATTGGTTTTGATCCTCCATTTTTGTTCCCAGATCCTGTCGACCTCATTTTGTGTTTTGTGTGTGAGTGTATCTGTATTGGCATGAGTGATAAGTTGTGTAATGTCGTCTGCATAGGCTAGTGTGATGGAGTTGTGGTATACAGGTGTTGGAATGTCGTTAGTTTATAAAATGTAGAGGGTAGGGGAGAGGACAGATCCCTGGGGTACTCCAGCATTTAGTGTGAAGTAGTCAGAGTAACAGCCATGGAATTTGATTCTCATGGTACGGCCGTCTAGGAAGTTGCAGAGGAGTTTACGAGTATTGAGAGGCAGGTCGAAGTTAGTGCAGAGTTTGTACTTGAGCCCTTCGTGCCAGACACTGTCAAAAGCTTTTTCAACGTCTTTTGCAACCAGGGCTGTCCTGTTTCTTTGTTTAGTGTTGATGTGGATGTAGTTGAGAATGATGTTAATGGCATCCTGTGTGGATCTGTCCGTTCTAAAGCCAAACTGGCCATCAGAAAGTAGAGAATTATGTTCCACGTATCTGCGAAGGCGATGATTGATGAGTTTTTCAAAGAGTTTTCCTAAAGTTTTGAAGAGGCTGATAGGGCGATAGTTTCTAGGGTCAGAGTGGTCTTTATGACTCACGAAATCGTAATGACACGATTGCAAACAAACGATACCCCGGCCGGGATTGAACCTGCGGTCAGAGAGTCTCAGTGGTGCCTATGCTAACCTTCCTATGGTGTAGAAATATAACTAGTTGGACGAATCTTATTGTGGCTAGCTGGTCTAGTGGCTAACGCGACGGTCTGGAGTTTTGAGACTCTCTGACCACGGGTTCAATCCCGGCCGGGGTATGGTTTAGAGTGGTCTTTATTGGGTTTAGGAAGGAGGATAGCAGTAGCAGCTTTGAAGAGGGAAGGGAAGTATCTAGAGGCAAGAGAGGCATTGAGGAGGTTTGTGTAGGCAGTAATGATAAAGTCAGGAAGGTGTTTCAGGATAATATGGTTTAGGCCAGAGGCACCAGGGGCCTGGGGAGGAAGGTGTCTGAGGAGAGTTTTAACGTCTGTGTTGGTGAAAGGAGTCTCAAGTTCTTGGGAGGAGGTAAGAGAGTCCAGATGGATGTGGCTGTCTGGTGTTGTTTCGTGTGTGTGTGTGTATAGTGTTCCAGTGTTCTATGTTCTGAATGTGTTGAATAGCGTTAGGGTGGGGTGGGTGAGGGTGGAAGATGAACATCAAAATGGTATAAAATACCGACAGGTTGTTAGGTAAGACACATATGCAACAGTTAGGTATCTTTATTATGAAACGTTTCGCCTACACAGTAGGCTTCTTCAGTCAAGTACAGAAAAGTTGATAGAAGCAGAAGATACTTGAAGACGATGTAATCAGTCCATCACCCTTAAAGTTTTGAGGTGGTCAGTCCCTCAGTCTGGAGAAGAGCATTGTTCCATAGTATTGTTTCATACTATGGAACAATGCTCTTCTCCAGACTGAGGGACTGACCACCTCAAAACTTTAAGGGTGATGGACTGATTACATCGTCTTCAAGTATCTTCTGCTTCTATCAACTTTTCTGTACTTGACTGAAGAAGCCTACTGTGTAGGCGAAACGTTTCATAATAAAGATACCTAACTGTTGCATATGTGTCTTACCTAACAGGGTGGAAGATATTCTCCCAGATGTGTTTGAAGATGTTAGTAGCAGCCTGCAGGTCTGAGATGTGTGTGTTGTTGTGGGTGATGTGTTTGAATTTGTTGGTGGGAGTGGTGCCTCTGATTTTTTTGATAAAGTTCCAGAAGGATTTGGTGTTTTTGATACGCTGTTTGTCCGCTTGTAGTATGAGCTGTGACCAGTGATTGTTTTGGTCTTGGTCTAGACTGTGTAGAATGTTGTTTCTGAGGTAAGTGAGATCTAATCGGACTTGATTAAATCTGTGTGTGTTGTAGAGAAAGCGGTTGTGGTAACAGATAATTAATCTTCTTGTTCTGATTGAGGGTTTGAAGGAATAACGAGTGGTGTGGGTTTTCTTTGGTATTGCGGTGTTCGCTGCTTGTGTAATGGTGTCTTGGATGAGAGCAAGTTGAGTGTCAGTATCAGAGATGGGTTTGTTGTTGTAGTCATAGGTGAGGTTAGTATTATCTATGTGTTGTTTGAAGGCATCCCAGTCAGCGTTCTTGTAGGAGAAGGAAGGTGTGGCTGGGATGAGGATAGGATTCGAGATGTGTTAGATGACGGGAATGTGATCAGAGCCTGTAATAGGGCCAGGTGATATGTAGTGTTGAAAGAGAGAGCTGGCTCGGTTTGCCAGAATGATGTCGGGTTTGCCTTGGCCAGTGTGATTGTAGAAGGTGTTGAAGTCTGGGCCAAGGTGAACTAGGTGTTTGTGGTTTGTGAAGTTGAGTAATTGGTGACCAAGTTGGTTGTTACTGATGTGATGAAAGGCAGTGTGTTTGGCATTTATATCAGCTAGTAGGTATGTTGGTGTGGTTGAAGACTAAGGAAAGGTCGTGTATGTTGAGAGTAGTGTTTGGGAGAGCATAGGTTGTGAAAAAGATAAAGGGGCCAAGGTGGGTGTGTATTCTGACCGCAAGACAGTGTTGTTGTATAAAAGGGATTGGGAGAAATTCGTGTTTTATGTTGCATTTGACAAGGATGGCAACCCCATCGTGTGGATCATAGGGGGACTGTAGTGCAGTATAACCATAATGGAGGATACGTTGAAGGGCTTTGAGGCAGGTACTGTTTAGCAAAACAATATCTGGTCTCTCTGCTTCAAGGAGCTCGGCCAGTAGGTGTCTAATTGTAAAGTATGAACGTACATTGAATTGAATCACCTTAAACATGATTTAATGGTTTCGTCATAGCAAAGTTAATGTCGGGGGATGAGTTTGGATTAAAGCCCGTGAAAGTGGTGCCATCAGTGGATGTGTGTTTGTAGGTGCTACGGGCCTGTTTTCTGGAGGGGAAGGAAGAGATGGATCTGTATTTATGTTCTTTAGTCTGTCAGAAGTTGGGACAGGTTTAGGTTTGAGTGGATTTTGTCTGGAAGAGGTGGGGTTGGACCTGGATGAAGTTTTGGTTGTGGTGGAGGAGTGGGCAAAGGTGGATGCAGAGGAAGTGGAAGCTTTGGTAGGGGATGAGGAAGAGGAAGCTATGGTAAGGGATGAGGAAGTGGAAGCTTTGGAAGGGGATGAGGAAGTGAGTAAGGAAGTGGGGGGAGGGGTGGTCATAGCAGCAGCAGTAGGGGTGTTGGTGGGAGGTGTAGAAGTAGTGAAGAGGGGTAGGGGAGGAGGAGAGCTGGTGGGAGTAGGAAGTGGGGGGGTGGGAGAGGTTGTAGGAGGCTTGGAAGAGAAGCAGGAAGGAGGGATAATTAAAGAGGGAAGATTGTTAGCAGACAAGATTAGGTTAAGGACATGTGAGTAGTCTGATTGGTAAGCTTGAGAGATTACCATCGCAGAGTGGGCAGCAGTGGCGAGTTGACAGTTAGTTTTGTAGTCTAGTGTGGGTGTAGAAGGAGAAATGCTTGTAGTCTGTGTGTTGGTGTTTGATGTGTGTATAGTAGAAGAGGTAGACAAAGTGCGTGGGGAGGCCCAGGCATTGGGGGTAGGGGAGGAAGGTATGGAAGGGGAGGGAGGTGCAGGGAAGGGGTTGGGGAGGGAAGGAGGTTAGCTAGCTCTGAGGGAGGAGAGAATGTGCTTTCTAGAAGGGCAGGAATTTGCAACTGCAGTGTGTGACCCGCCGCAGTTACAACATTTAAGGGGGAGGTTGCAAGTATTCCAGAAGTGGCCAGTTGCTGAACATATGGAGCAGACTTGTGTAGACGTGCATTTGTTTTTGTCGTGGCCGAATTAGTAGCATTTAAGACATTGTGTGATTGGGTGGAAATTCGGAGTGAAGAGAGTGTTTGGTGGAATGCGGATGGTCTTGGCAAAGATTCCTTGACTGACGAGTGTAGAGGCGTCAGCAGGAGTAGAACAGCGTATTTTGAGAATGGTAGAGTTTTCGGGTCTGTAAATATCGTCAACAGAGACGTTGTTCTTAGTACTGATATATTTTATTAAGTCTTCTTTGTCTGTGTCATAGGCTGTCAGGAGAGAGTAGTCTACATGTTTAGCAATGACTGTGCTTTTGGAACGGTGCTCAGGAGTCCAAATAATGGTGAAGCCTGTGTTGAGAAGTTTTTGTCTGGTATCGCTTCGTAGGAATGTTTGTCAAGGAGTTTGAAGCCTGAGTTGGTTCTGAAGACTTAAAGTTGAGGTGCACCAGTGATCTGATATAATAAATTTTCATTTTAATTTGTATTTTTATATTATTAGATTAAACCTAGTTGTACTATAGCACATTCTAGCTCAATACATAGACTATACCAAAGTCATTACATTAGACCTTAGTGCAATTACAAGTGAGAGTCTTGTGCTATTTTTAATTTGTATTTTTATATTATTAGTTTATTCCTAGTTGTACTTTAGCTCATTCCAGCACAACACATAGACAACACCAACTTCATTATGTGTATTAGTGACTATACCCTACATGACCAAAATGCTGTAGCTATATACTTGTCCAAACTTCCCACCACTACAGATATCAGTACTAAAACTCAACACACAACTCAGGATATAAATAACCATAATTTAAACCTAGAAGATGGTTGATCACGTTGACCCTGATCTAAACCTACATAATCTGACACAGAATCAAAACCTATTGGAAAGTAACTGCCTTTATTACACAGCATCACAAGCCAGCACTATCCTAAACAATGCTAAAAGTCTATCAGTACTTAACTACAACATCAGGTCCTTAAACAAACACTATGATGACCTCCTGGCACTCCTTGAATCACTAAAGACACCCTTCTCCTGCATTATTCTTACTGAGACCTGGCTTAAGCAGGACACAATAGATATCTACCCTCTACCAGGATACACAGCAATCCACAACTACAGACCAAACCAAGTTGGGGGTGGTATTGCAATCTATTACTCTAACCAATTAACTTGTATTAGCACCACTTGCTTTAGTGATGAATATGGAGAATACATTTTTGCTAATTTTACTGTAAAAAACCTTAAGACGCCTATAACAATCGGTGCCATTTACCGGATACCCCACACAAACATCCCAAATTTCAGTGAGAAATTAAAGGCACTAATAACAAACAGACAGATGAATAAGCACCACCTTCTCTTAGCTGGAGACTTCAGCATCAACCTTGGCCTACTAGATGATCAACCTGTAACTGATTTCAACAACAATATGAACAACACACTTCTCATACCAACAATAACTAAACCAACCAGGCTCACTGAAACAAGTGCAACCATAATAGACCACATATGGACCAATATACTAGCCCCCCTTAAATCAGGGATGATCACAGATAGCACTACAGACCACTACCCTACCTTCCTCTTGTCAAACATTAGTAAACCACCACTTGAATACAACAAAGTCTCATTTAGACTCCATGATGAGGACTCAATAAGGAAGTTCGCAGCTGACCTAGAGACTGTTGACTGGCCTACAGAATTCTCCAAGGCCAATGGTATTGATGGCTGGACAGACATTTTTCTTAACAAATTACTTAGACTATACAACAAACATTGTCCTATAAAAACGAAACAGATCACAAACAAACGGCTTGGTTGCCCATGGCTAACCAGCACCATTCTGAAAACCATTGATAAGAAACACCAGTATGAAAAGCAATACAGACAGGGCTTAATACACAAAGATATTCTTAAACACTATTCATCAGTCCTCACCAAAGTAATAAAGAAAGCCAAACAACTATACTACTCCAGTAGATTCACTGACACAAGAGGACATATAAAAAAGACCTGGAAAACACTCTCTCAGATTCTAGGGACCCACAAACTGAAAAAAAAAACAAGAATATTGTCCTAACTAAACCTAATGAAACACCACTGCAACCCACTGACACAGCTAACAAGATAAACGACTTCTTCTCAACCATAGGTTCTAATCTCGCCAATAAAGTCCCACGTACCAATGCCCATGCCGGGGACTACCTAGATGGGAATTTCCCAAATTCCTTCTATCTTGCTCCAACTGAGCCCACGGAAGTCATCGAGATTATAAAGTCACTTAAAAATAACTCAGGGAATCTGTCTCATGTCCCACCATTATGGTACAAGAGAGCGGCCCTTGTCCTCTCGCATACTATCTCATTACTTTTTAACAAGTCACTAGAAACTAGCACCTTCCCGAAACTACTCAAGACGGCAAGGGTTACACCAATACATAAAGGTGGTGACCCTACAGATTTAAACAACTATAGGCCAATATCAAACGTACCATTGCTATCCAAAATCTTTGAGAAACTAGTGCACAGGAGACTATATTCATTTATAACGGCACAAAACATACTCAACCCCTGCCAATTTGGATTCAGGAAAAATAAAAGCACTAATGATGCAATCATAAAAATGCTAGATCTGCTTTACACAGCATTGGAAAATAAGGAATATCCACTAGGAATTTTTATTGACCTAAGAAAAGCTTTTGACACAGTAGACCACGGCATCCTACTATACAAACTTGACCATTATGGTATAAGAGGCCATGCGCTTGCATATTTCAAATCTTACCTTACTAATAGGTATCAGTATGTAACCATTAAAGACACAGCATCAACAACACAGCCACTTGATACTGGAGTTCTGCAGGGAAGTGTCCTTGGTCCCCTGCTCTTCCTCATATACATCAATGATCTTCCAAACGTATCTCAACACCTGAACCCCATTCTCTTTGCTGACAACACGACTTATGTCATCTGTCACCCTAATCTTGCCACCCTCAACACCATTGTTAATGAGGAGCTGATCAAAATATCGACTTGGATGACAGCCAATAAACTTACGCTTAACGCTGACAAAACCTACTACATTTTGTTTTGTAGCAGAGCAGGAGATGCGCAAATTAACATTAAGATCGACAACACTCTAATTGCCAGGCATAAGAGGGCAAATTCCTAGGCCTATACCTCAACAACAACCTGAACTTCAGCACCCATATCCAACACATAACCAAAAAAGTATCCAAAACGGTTGGGATCCTCTCCAAGATACGATGCTACGTGCCGCAAACTGCCCTTCTCACATTATACCATTCACTTATATATCCATACCTCACCTATGCTATCTGTGCTTGGGGATCAACTGCAGCAACACACCTAAAGCCAATAATAACCCAACAAAAAGCCGCAGTAAGAATAATCACTAAATCCCATCCCTGGCAACACCCCCCCACCCAACTCTTCATAGATCTAAACTTACTCCCTGTTCAGTACATCCACACTTACTACTGTGCAGTCTACATCTACAGGACCTTAAATTCCAATATTAACCTTGACCTAAAACGCTTTCTTGATATTTGTGACAGAACCCACAGGCACAACACCAGACACAAACATCTCTATGACATTCCCCGTGTCCGACTAAACCTTTACAAAAATTCAATGTATGTCAAAGGTCCTAAAATCTGGAACACCCTACCTGAAAATTCTAAAACTGCAGACACATTCATCACCTTCAAAACTACCATCAGAAAACATCTTATCTCCCTGATACACCCTGTCAACTAATTATACGAAAGCCACCTTGTGGTTCACACTTACACTCACTCACCCATTTGACCATAAACAGAAATATCAATCTCAATCTCAAAATAATGAATCTTAACTAGTCATACGTTGGCCTGTGATACTGCAATACTGAAACTATGTATAGTGCCAAAACAAAAGCATTCGCATTGCTAAACTCACAAACTAGTATTTAGTCACTTAGCCATAATACCAACATACCTCATAATTTTGTAATATTTTAAACTTAAGATTTAATCTAAGTCTGCCCGAAATGCCTAGCCATGCTAGGTGTTCTAGTTGTACACTCTGTAATTATTATTTTACTACATGTAAACCACACAATAACCAAATTCTGTAAACTCAGCATTGTAATCCTTATAGAGAATAAACTTCAGGACAGATAGTGGCATCAGGATTAGAGAATTTGAGGTTTAGCGAGAAGGAATTGGATTTAGAAGAAGCAGAGGCAGGTGTGGGCGGTTGGGGGAGAGTGGAAGGGGGGTGGGAGGTGGAAGGCAACGAAGGCATCGTCTAATTACGAAAAGATGTAATTGACGGTGACAATCGGCCGAAAAGTGAGAGTACTCAGCTAGGCAAGTACGTGTAAGTAGACACACGTACTTGCCTGGCGCAGGACACTGAGGAGGTGAACTGTAGCTTGATGGAGCACTGTATATCCTGAGTGGCGGCGAGACTGGCTGTATGGCGTGCAGTCAACAGACGAAGAGAATTCAGGCAGCAACAGGCTTCCTGCCCTTGGGTAGGCAACCACCGACGCACCAATCCTGATGGTGGAGAGGAAGACGAAGGGCCAGCAAGCACTACTCTAAGTGAAGTCTCTCCCAACACAGGGAAATTCGAGAGAGGCGAGATCGTTGATGTGTGAGTGATGTGTTAGGTAAGCACACGTTACCCCTCGAGCTAAGTCACAAACGAGGAATGCACCACCGTGATTAACAGCTTGTAGAATGAATGCAGCATAGGAACGAACGAACGAACGAACGAAAGTTCAGGTAAGACCCCAAATGGGATGAGCGGGGAAGACGGGACAGACGAAGAATAGTGCTGGAGAGGAGTGTTCTTAGTCGTAGAAATAGAGCCTGGGCTTAACCCAGCAGTAAAGACGATCGTGGGACAGATATTGAGAAGAGAAAATCAGGCTCTTCTGTTGGGACTCCGGTGGGGTGAGCGAGGAGGAAGGGACATGCGACGTTTAGCGCTAGAGAGGAGTGTAGAACTGGGCCATGTCTTAACCCAAAAGCTAAGGCGAACGTGGGTCAGAGAATGGTACCTGTCATAGAAGGTACCTGTCAGCGAATCCAAGGTTATTTGTAAATAGGGTTAGGAGCAGGATCATGCAAGGAGTAGAAAAGGTTGTGTTGGTTTGTGGGTTTGCGAATGTCTTCGTCAAGGAGAGAGGTCCAGTAGTCATGTCGTGTCTCAAGTTTGTCTATCTGTCTGTCACTGAACGTCTTCCAGTGGTGACGTGTACTTAGCTCAGTGGTGACGTGTACTTAGCTCAGTGAAGACCTGTTTGTGTGCTCTTGAGTGGTGACCTGTACTTTGAGTGCTGACCTGTACTTAACTCTGTGAAGAAGTGTCTTGTTTGATCCCGTGGACTGAACCAAGATGCCCTCCATCGAGCAACTTTACCAGCAACTTAAGGAAGAATTGAGGGCAGCGAAGATGGAGATACGGCGATTGACCGAGGAAAACAAGAGGATTCGTAGTAGTCCTCCTGTTTCGAGTCCTCAGGTCAAGAAGGGATCGTGGTCAGTGGTTGGACAGCAGGGGACGACGAAGTTGACGATCAAGAAGACGAATGGAAAGCCAGAAACGATGAAGAAGAAAGAGACTGCTGTGGAAACTCCCGTGGAAACCTCCAACGCATTCTCGGTGCTACCCGACGAATGTGAGTCTACTACTGGGATCGTCACGACGAACGACAACAAGGAAGGTAAGAATATTGTTGTTGTTGGGGATAGCCAGGTTAGATACATGGATAGGGCATTCTGCTTGAAGGACAGGGTAGGAGACAAAGGGTATGCTTTCCTGGGGCTGGGATGGAGGACATTGTTAGCCGGCTTGACAACACATGAGCGGTAAGGGATCAATCCTATTATTTGCCTCAGTGCTGGAGGCAATGATGTAGGCAAGTGTAGAAGTGAGGATTTAGTTAGAAAGTTCAGGACAGCTATAGACACGATTAGGAAGAGGGGGGGCCCCCTGTTATATGGGGCATTTTGCCAGAAGAGGTGTTGGTAATGAATGGTTGTCCAGAGCAATTGGTATTAATTGTTGGCTGGATAAACACTGTAAGGATAAGCAGTACCATTCATTGACAACTGGGACAACTTCTATGGCCGAAATGACTGTATGCCAGGGAGGGGTTCACTTATCCAGGGCAGGAGTGGGTTTTCTTGCTAACTCAGTTGAGGGGGTTTGTTAGGACTTTAAACTAGGATTAGTTAGAGGTATGGGTTTTGAAATGATTAATAATGAATATGGTTTTATTGACTTATGCTCTGATATTAAAGAATCTTAATAGTAACTGTCATGGAGTAACTTGGGTAATGATAATTTCAGAAATTGTGTAAAAACAAAGATGAATAGGAAAAATGTGCAGAGAAAAAAACATTATGATGGTATTTTATGCTAACAGTCGAAGTGCAAGAAATAAAATTAATGAACTACGTTTGGTAGCATGTGCTGGGAAAATTTGGGTATCATTGCATTAACTGAAACGTGGTATGATTTAAAGAGTCGGGATATGACTGCTGAATGTAATATTCAGGGATTTAAATTATTCAATGTGGATGATGTAATGGGAAGGGGGGGGGAGTTGCATTGTATGTTCGAGAAAATATTAATTGTTGCATAAAAAAAGGTATAAAAATAGATGGAGCAGTAACAGAGTCTGTTTGGGTAGAGTTCGTGGAGGGTCAAGAAAAAAATAATTCTAGGTGTAATATACCGACCTCCAGGCTTGGATCACGATAGAGGGAGACTTCTTTGGGACGAAATTGTTAGGGCTTCTGGACACAGTAACGTAGTCATAGTAGGGGACTTTAAATTTTGCCAAATTGACTGGAATTCTTTGACAGGTAATCTAGAGTCCCGTGACTTCATGGAAAACAGTTCAGGACTGTTTTCTGAAACAGAGTGTAACTGAACTACCAGGGGTAATAATTTGCTTTGACCTAGTCTTGTCAAATAAGGAAAACACTCGTGAATAATCTGGAGATCACTGAAGAGCTTGGTGCAAGTGATCACAAATCCATCCCTTTAGCATTAATTGGGAATGCAAGAATAATGATAATACAGTAAAAATCCCCCATTTTCGTTCTGCCGATTATAATGGACTAGGGAAAAATCTGTCTAATCTTGATTGGGGTTATCTAGCTAATGATTTTATTGACGATAATCATACTTATGAATATGAAGGGATCTGCTTTTATGATTGTTTTTTTTAATAATGTACACAGTGCCCAGAGTATATACATTCCCCAGAGAGAAATTAGGTCTATAATAACGATCCCAAATGGGTAACAGGAGGCTAAAGCATCTTTAGGGGAGAAAGGGGGGAAATTTTAGGGCTCGGAAAAGGGGGAGGTTAAAACCCTTTCTGACCAAAATGTTCAGTTAAAAAAGAGTAAAAAAGGCGATTAGAAAGGGTAAAGTGCTAAGAAATTAGAGTTGCTAATGAATCAAAGACTAAACCGGGGGTTTTTTCAAGTGTAAGGACGAATAAGGAAAAAAGTAGGACTCTGAAATTGGGATGGAAGTGACGGTAATGAACTGGAAATGTGTTCCTTATATAATGATATTTTTTGTCAGTTTTTACACAGGAAATGTAAATGAGATTTCCAGTAATTAACAATTTTTAGCCTAATGAATTTAATTAACTAATATTACTGTCACGAGGGACATGGTTATTAAAAAAGATAGAAAACTGAAACAAAAAAAAGGGGCCCCGGGGGCCCCATGAGTTGTTTTCAAGGGTCTTAAAAAATGCAAATGGAGCTTTGTCAGCCTTAACGAGTTGGTTTAGAAAGACAAATAAGCAAAACTATAAAAATATTTATTAGAAAAAGTTTCGGGCCTGGGGCCTTGATCCTTTAACATACAGAGGTAGAAAGACATTAATAATGGGGAGGTGAGTGTGACGCACGTGACCCTTTTGTTTTATGACTTTCCTCAGGTCCGTGCGTACATCTCACTCTCGCCCTTTTTTAAAAATGTCTTTTACCTCTGTTGTTAGAAGTGATCAAGGTCCCCGGGGCCGAAACGTTTTCTAAAAAATATTTTTTAGTGTTTTTTACATGTCTTTTTAAACCAACTTGTCGGATTTTTTACCAAGGTTTATACCCTTAACGAGTGTATTCAATGCGTCCATCCTTACCCGTGTTGTGCCAGAGATGTGGAAGTGGCTAAGTGGTTTCCCATTTCAAAACAGGGGATAAGTCCACTCTTCAAATTACCCCTTCCAAAAAGCCTGACATCTTAGTGGCCAAGTTTTTAGAATCAGTTATAGTGACATTATCAGAGTCACCTTGAAGGCTTAAATTGAAAAGAACTCAGCATGGATTCACGAGAGGTCGTTCCTGCCGCAAACTTACTGACGTTTTTCAATAGAAAATTTGGGCAGTTGACAGTGATAAGGAATTTTTATTGTTTATTTGGATTTTTTAAAGCTTCGACAGAGTACCTCCAAGAGACTCTTAAGAAAAAATGGCAGTATGGTTTAAAAGGGGGTTGGTTTTGAAAAAGTAAACAAACATATAACTATTTTTTAGAAAACGTTTCGGTCCCTGGGCCTTGATCATTCTAAAATACAGAGGTAGAAAGACTTATATATTAAAGGGGAGAGTGAAGTGAGCCGTGACTGGGAAAATCTAAGAACTAAGAATGGAGGACACGTAGAAGGCCCCTACTGGCCCATGCGAGGAGGTCCTTATCAAAAAACCTCGCCTAGTGAGACCCGTAGACGATGAAAACATGTGACTCCTGTGTTGTTTGGGTTGGTGTGTTAAGTATCATGTATGCCAATGTTTTGAAATTTGAGTTTCCCGTGTTGCGTTTATAGGTCGGGACGGTGATTAGTGAGGCTTCTAGGCACCGTCGGGTTGAGGTTGGTTCGGTGAGAAAAGAGTTTTGCTGTTCCAGTTATCAAAGCCCCTGGAGCTCTGTGGAGGACCCCCAGGGTACCTTTATCGTCTCTGTTTTGAGCATTTCGATGCTCATTCAGGCGGACTGCGTCTCTGCCTGTCCGCCTACTATTTTTGGGACAGAAAAACCCCAGGGGTAGTGTAGGTATGGAGGTAAAGTTTAGCTGGTTGAGGATGGCTTACCAATAGAAAGCAGAGGTTCCATTTAAACGAGTGAAAAATTTAATGGGGGTTAGTCACTAGTGGCGTCCAAAAGGATCGTTTTAGGCCCTCTCTTGTTATAATTTACATAATGCCTTGTGAAGGGATTTCTAGTGAATAGTAAGTTTTCTGATGATTTACAAAGATGGCCGTAAATTCACCTGAGGAGGATATCAATGAACTCCAGGACGATTTGAACAAATTATGCTTGGTCTGAAAAGGAGATGAAGTTTAAAGTGGATAAAGGGAAGGTCTTGCCCTTGGTAATGAAAATAACCCCCGAACATTTTAAACTAGGTGAAATGGGGGGTTGGTCATACGAATGTGAAAAAGATTGGGAGTCTGGTAAGCAGAAACTAAAGCCAAAATAGCAGTTTCCCCAGGTGCGCAACAAGGCCAAAAAGATTACTTCGATTTTCTCAAGAAGTATAAGTAACAGAAGTCCAAAATTATTTTACGCTTATACTCCTAGTGGGCCTCTTTAGATTTGCGCTCAGTTTTGGGCCCCTTACTACAGGATGGACATTGACTCATTAGAGAACATACAGAGAAAATGATAGTTGGGTTTTTGAGGTGGACTTTGGGGAGTTTCAAAAATTTGGTTGGATAAAATCATGAGTGGGGGGGGTTTGGGTTTGGTGGGACTTGCCATCAGGCTTATTTCTTTGGGGAGCACTGAAAATTTGGGTTGGTCAAATGTTTTTTAGTGGGATGAATTGTAAAAAGGGCTGCAGTAGGGCCACAGGCCTGCTGGGAGTGTTCCCCCTTTCTTATGTTTTATGTTCTTTGATTTACTGTGAAGGAACCCCCGTATGGGGGTAGCTTAAAGCCAAAATCTCCACTCTCTGGAGAGGGTAGAATGAGGGGAGATATCATTGAAGTGTATAAGTGGATGAGGGGCATAAACAAGGGAGACATTAATAAAGTATGAGGGGTGAACCCGGTAAGAACCGGAATAAGGATTTTAAATTGGGTAAATTTAGTTAGAAAGGACATGGTAAATACTGGTTTTCTAACAGAGTTTAGTGGGGGGAAAAGTTTTCCCAGTGGGGTGATAGAGGTAGGACCTTGGGTAGCTTTAAGAAGAGATGGACAAATATATGAGCGGGAGGGGTGGGGGTTTGATTGGTGTTGGGGGGTGCGGGAGTTGTTTTTTGGTGTTTAGGGAGATTCGTTTTGATAAGGACCTGCCCCGTATGGGCCAGTAGGCCTTTGCGTGTTCCCACATTTTATTTTTTATGTAATTTAAAACCCTTACTGCGGGTTCTCTTTTGGGGGATTTCCTGAAGACCTTTTAAATCCCCTTTTTTAAAACCTATCTTCCCCTTATACCTTCGATAGGTCTCCCCCCTTCTTCGTTTTAAAAGGAATGTAAACTTAAAAGTCTTTAATCTTTAAGAAATAAGAACATAAGAATTTAGGGAACACTGAGAGGCCTATGGCCCATCGACAAAGGGCCCTTTTCAAAACGACATTACCTAAACTACTCAAGAAAAAACTTCGCACCCCCCAACACCAATCAAACCCCAGCCCCTCCCCCTCATATATATGTCCAGTCTTTCTTAAGTACCCCAAAGGGCCTGCCCTCTATCACCCCACTGGAAAAATGTTCCCCGCTTCAGCTCGTTAGAAAAAAAAGTACTTTCTTGTCCCTTTTTAAACTAAATTTTTCCCAACTTAAATCCATTATTCCTGGTTCTTACCTGGTTCGACACCCTCGTACTTTTTTTAATGTCTCCCTTGTTTATGCCCGTCATCCACTTATACACTTCAATGATATCTCCCCTCATTCTACGCCTCTCCAGAGAGTGGAGATTTAAGGCTTTAAGTTTATCTTCATTACGGGAGGTTCCTTACACGGAAAATCATTTTTAGTCATTCTTCTCTGTATGTTCTCTAATGAGTCTATGTCCATCCTGTAGTAAGGGGGGCCAAAACTGAGCAGCATAATCTAAATGAGGCCTCACTAGTGATGTTAGAGCTGTAAAAATTTAAATTTTGGACTTCTGTTACTTATTTTTCTTGAGATAAATCCAAGTAATCTGTTGGCCCTTTTTGCGCACACTGAGGCACTGCTGTCTTGGCTTTAGATTTCTGCTTACCCTGACTCCCAAGTCTTTTTCGCATTCTGTATGACCCAAACTCTACTTCACCTAGATTTTTAGCTTCGAGGGTTATTTTCATTTCCAAGGGCAAGTACCTTACACTTATCCACATTAAATTCATCTGCCATTTCTCAGACCAAGACATTAATTTGTTCAAATCGTCCTGGAGTTCATTGATATCCTCCTCAGAGTGAATTTATACGGCCCATCTTTGTATCATCAGCAAACTTACTCATGTCACTAGTAAAACCCTTCATCAAGGTCATTAATGTAAATTATGAACAAGAGAGGGCCAAAAAACTGACCCTTGTGGAACGCCACCAGTGACTAATCCCATTCAGATTTCACCCCATTAATGGTAACTCTTGCTTTCTTTTGGTAAGCCATGCTCAATCCATGCTAGAACTTTACCTCCTATACCATGAGCTGCCACTTTTCTTAAGGGGTCTCTTGTGGGGTTTACTCTGTCGAAGGCTTTACTAAAATCCAAAAAAAACAATATCATATTCCTTATTCACTGTCAACTGCCTCAAATGTTCTATTGAGAACGTCGGGTAAGTTTGTCAGGCAGGAACAAACTCTCATGAATCCATGCTGAGATTCATTTATCAAGTTATGCTCTTCAAGGTGACTTCTGATAATGTAAAGCTATAATTGATTCTAATAACTTGCCCCACTATAGATGTCAGGCTTATTGGACGGTAATTTGAAGGAGGGGGACTTATCCCTGATTTGAAATTTTAGGAACCACATTGCCATCTTCCACATCTTGGCAAAAAACCTGGTAATTTTGTGTACGAATGGTATATAATACCGACAAGATGAGAGTAAGACACATGTGCAACATCGGGTTCTTTATTGTAGACGTTTCGCCATCCAGTGGCTTTATCAATACAAATTCTAGGACATAACTTGAAGACAGTAGAACTATGTACAGAAGATGAGGTAATCAGTCCCTCAACCTAGGAGTAGGTGCGAACAACACCACGACTATGGTGTTGTTCGCACCTACTCCTAGGTTGAGGGACTGATTACCTCATCTTCTGTACATAGTTCTACTGTCTTCAAGTTATGTCCTAGAATTTGTATTGATAAAGCCACTGGATGGCGAAACGTCTACAATAAAGATACCCAGATGTTGCACATGTGTCTTACTCTCAACACTGGTAAGGATGGACGCATTGAATACACTCGTTAATGGCTGACTAAGGTCCATCTTGCATTCCTTAAGTACCCTTGAAAACAACTCATCGGGTCCCGGGGACTTATTTTGTTTCAGTTTGTCTATCTGTTTAATAACCATGTCCCTCGTGACAGTAATATTAGTTAACTTAAATTCATCAGGAACTAAATAATTGTTAATTACTGGAATCTCATTTACATCTTCCTGTGTAAAAACTGGCAAAAAATAGTCATTAAATAAGGAACACATTTCCAGTTCATTATCCGTCAGCTGTCCATTCCCAGATTTCAGAGGTCCTATTTTTCCTTCACCTTCGTCCTTACACTTGAAAGAACCCCTTTGGATTGTCTTTGATTCATTAGCGACTCTAATTTCATAGTCACGTTTAGCCTTTCTATCGCCTTTTTTACTTCTCTTTTAAGCTGAACATATTGGTCAGTAAGGTTAACCTCTCCTCTTCTGATGCGCCTATAAATTCCCCTTTTCTCCCCTAATAGATGCTTTAACTCCTGTTAACCCATTTGGGATCGTTATTTTTAGACCTAATTTCTCTCTGGGGAATGTATATACTCTGGGCACTGTGTTACATTATTAAGAAACAATCATAAAAGCAGATCCCCCTTTATATTCATAAGTATGATTATCGTCAATAAATCATTTTCCCAGAAC
>NC_069444.1:33911020-33962838 GCF_026875155.1 Cherax quadricarinatus
AACGTCCCTACCTTAACGCCCTCAGTCTAATCCGCTTCTTCGAGTTTCTCTCTTTACAAGCATCAGTATCGACGAGACCTGTACGACACCTCTTCCCAATCGTCCCTCTACTTCTCAAAAGTCAAAAAAAAGGTCCGGTTCCGGTTTAAAACACTCCTCCTACCATTCTTCCACCTCCTCATTTTACCCTCCCTGTCTCTGTCCCTAGTTCTTCCCTCTCACTGCTCAGTTACAAGTGCAGAGGGTTCCACCCCATCTCCTTCGTAATGTACTTCCTCCCCTGTTCCCCTCCAAGTTCTTCCTCGTCTGGCCACCCTCCCAGTTTCCTGTCTCTTCTGTCCCTGCCACGCTTCTCAGTTCCCTCCACCTTTTTCGTTTCTTTCGGCCCCCCCCTACCTTGGTACAGTCCAAAATACAGTTTCCAATCTTTACTATCCCTCCCTACCATTCCAATATGTCTCCCATACGACATCTCTGCTGAATTCCGAAACACTTGAAGCATTCTTTGAATTATTGCAGCAAGAGGGACAAACCATCCAATGGACACTGATCCCCTTCCGCTCTTTCTCTCTCCTCTGCTCATCTGCGCAACTCCTATTTCACAGCGCCACGTTCCTTCGCTGCTGAACATTTTCCACTGCCTCCGCATGTGGGACTTTTCTAACCCTTCTAGTCCGTAGGAACCCTACCTGCGGATTTCAAGTATCTTTATTCATTGCAATCATGGCCTTTTTTACAGTGGGAATATACGCGGCCTAGGGGTAATCTGGGTGAGTTCAGTGTTCTCTCCAGTTTGCCCTGTATTGGTGTTTGCTTACAGGAACCAAAGTAATCTGCTGTTATTTCTAAATCTCAGGGCTTTAATTTATTGTATCTTCAGATCCTTTTTCCTGATGGGACATTTATGAAAAGTGCCTTCTTCTCCGCCATGATATTCGTACCATCAGCTATTTGTTCATTCTTCGCCTGCATTACACTGCTGCCCGTATCACTTACATGGTGGTATACGCTCTGTTCTTTATAACTCTCTCCTTCTCGGGCTTATCTATTCCGGATTTTGCCTTCCTTGTTTCGTTCATTACGCCACCGATTCTGTTACTTGGTGATTTTAATGCCACCATTTCCTCTGGGGAAGGTCTCACTGTGATTCCCGAGGGAAAATTCAGTTAGAGGGCTTTTCTTGCCACCCACCCCCTCGTTTTAATAAGTTACTACACCCATTTATGATCCTCGGATCATACTCTCTCTTGAATCGTTCTCCAGTTGCTCTTCCTAAACCGCTTAGACTTTACTTGGTCTGTTCTCCCGGACTTACCATGACAGTGATTTCCATTCCAATCATTTTACTTTCCCTTCAATTCGCCACCTCTTCGCACCCAACGCTGGCAATTTAATCGGGCAAAATTGGAAACCCTTTAAATCACACTGACTGTTTTTAAAAAGTGTTCCTTCTTCGTCCTACATCGATGAGCTTTTTACAACCTCTTCTCGCCTCCGTTTTTCACCGCAGCTTCTTCATTCTATACCCAAAACTTCGGGCAGGCATTCTCAGAAAATTGCGTGCCTTGGTGGGGCTCCTGCTTGTGATCGTAGCAGTACGTTTGAAAAACGCGCTGATGGGGCAGGTACCGGTTTCAATAAGAACCACAGGCGGATCCTTGATTTTTCAAACCAGAAGCGTGCTCGCTCGCCGTGGTCATCCGTGACGATAAACGCACTTGTGGCGATTTTGTCTCCACATCAACTCCCGCTTCCTCTATGAGTGCAGTCTGGAAAAAAGTACGAAAAACTGTGTGGTAAATTTCTCCTGACCGGATCCTGTTTTGCGGGGTTGCCGGTGGTGATATAGCAAAACCCACTGATGTTGCCAATGGAAATTGGCCAATATCTGGTGTTATTTTCTCTGGGACACATCTATGCCCTCATTTTTTCCTCAAGTCTGCCAGAGAGTTAGCACCTTGGACTTTTCTTCTCTCAGAGAAGATACGTATATGAGCCTTTTTACATTCAAGAACTGGAGGCAACAATCTCAGCTTGTCGGTCATCGGCAGTGGGCCCGACTGACATTAATATTTCGTTTGCTACAACATTTTCATCAGTCAGCCCTGCAGTCTATAACGCCTTTACAAATCTTATTTGGTCCACGGAGTTTTCCACAGTGTGGAAAATCCAGCCATTGTTCTCCTTTCGCAATACCAGGCAATACGGGACATGAACCTCCCACCTATCGTCATTGCTCTTACAGTGCAGTTTGCCAAGTAAGGAACGTCTAGTAAATAGACGTTTAGTGTGGTATGGTATTTAGAGACACACAACAGGTTCTCACTCGTCAATTATGGCTTCGTAAGGACGGTTTACCATAGGACCCTTACTGCGCCTTGGGGATTCGTCTGCTGCGTAATTGCCTTTGCGAATAACACTCAGTTATTGCCATATTTTTAGACCTTGAGAAGGCATAAGAAACTACTGGGAAGGATATAAATATTTTAGCCCAAAGCCCACTCTTAGGCTTCGAGGCAATCTACCATCCTTCCGTAAGAACTTTTTAACTGACTGCATGTCCGTGTATTCGGGTTATAATTGTGCTCTCACGGACTTTACCAAAGCTGAAGGGTGTCCCAGGATGTGTTCTGAGACAACACTTTTTCTCTTGCTATTAATGATTTGGCCTCTTGTCCTTCCATCAAATATTTGGTTCATCACTCTATGTTGATGACTTCGCTATTGCCTGTGCAGGCGCTGACTGTCACCCTCCTTACAGTTTCTCTCCAGCATGCAGTCGGACCGTGTTTCCAATTGGGCCACCACACATGGGTTTAATTTTCCAGCACTAAAAACACAAATAACTTCACTAGACGCTCTGCATCTCGATCATCCTTTGTTACCTCTATGGCTCAGTATCCCTGAACGTGATACATGTCAAGTTTCTGGGCTCCTCTTTGATCGTAGGTTATCCTGGAAACCTCACATTACTCTCTGAAAGGCAAACTTGTCACAGCCGGTGAAACCTTTTTAAATCCCTTGTATCTTTCGTGGGGAGCTGATCGATCGAACCCTCCTTCACTACTTTCCACCTTATTTTATCGAACAACTTGATTATGGTGGATCAGATTATTTCAGCGGCATCTCCTGCTACTTCTCTAGCCTTATCCCATTCTCACCCAAGGATTACGTTTTTGCCTTGGTGGCTTTCGCTCTCCTGTCGAAAGACTCTATGCAGAGCGAACGTTCCCATCCTTCTCCGATGCCGTGATGCCCATTGCCTGCGCTACTATGTACGCTCTCATGATTCGCAATCCTTTCCATTTATGAAGGTCACTGATTTAGTAGACATTCTTTATTTGTTTCACCGCCTGCTTACTCCGTCCCTCTCTTTCGCCTTTCATCGCTCTTGTCTTCTCTTCAACTACCACCTTTCTATGTACATGTAGCATCTCACTTTTCCCTTGCCCCCCTGGGAGTTCCTGCTGTTCGAGTCTGTTCTTTCTCCCTCCTTTGCTCGAAAGCCCAACTGTCTACGGTCGCTTCCCGCTCTCTTTTCTTGACCACTTTCACTCTCATTTCTCATGCCAGTGCTGTGTACACGATGGCTCTAAGTCTTTGACGGCGAGGTTTCGCAGCAGATGTTTCCGGACAGCGTAGTACAAGGGCATTTTATATCTTCAGCTAGTAAGTATTTTTACTGCTGAATTATTATTGCCATCCTACAGACTTATTCACGTCTATTGCTTCTAGGCTGTGTCATCATTTGTGGTTGGTCTCAGACTCCCTTAGTGATTTACTGGGCTGTACAAATATTTTGATTACACCTCACCCTTACGTCCTCCGTTCCAACTTTGGCTACGCCGCATCTTTACTAAACATTAAAGATTTTTGTTTTTTGTTGGGTCCCTGGTCATAGTTGGACGTACAGGGCAATGAACAGGCAGACACTGTGCTGCGCGGTCAGGGCAGTACTTGACCCCTACCAGTTTCAGAAGAGGTATTCATGTACGGACTATTTATGCTGTAATATCTTCCCACCTTCACAACCGTTGGCTAACAAACGTTGGTCTACTATGATCGGCAAAAAATTTCAGTCTAGTAAACCGAGTATTAGGTTACTGGCAGTCTTCTTAATCTCCAGTGTCGGGTTGGGGGAGATACTCTATCCCGTCTTCGCATTGGCCATACTCGTCTTACTCATGGATATCTCATGGAGAGGCGTCTTGCTCTCTCTGTGAGAAATTGCCAAGATTCCTTTATCAGTCAGCACTTCTGTTGGATCCCACTTTATCAACGAGCACGCAAGAATTTACCTCTGTCGTCGTCATCGCCCCGCTGCTCTCTTTTACCTTCCTTCTCGCGGATGGACCCACCTTTTCAATCCGGACTCTCTCATTGACTTTTTGTCAACGGACCTGACTTATTCACAAAATTCTGATACTTTCACCTTTCTATCTTGAATCTCTGTTCCTTCACCCCAGTACTATCCCATTGCCCCGCTCTGGTTCTTCGTAACAGGCTGATCATCCCCCTCCCTTCTGCCATCCAATTCCCTTGCTTCCTTCTCTACCTTCAGCGCTGATATAGCCCTTGTGGATTTAGCATCTTTTTGATTATAATAATAATGACAGTGATAAAGGAATTGATATGTTTATTTGGATTTTAGTAAAGCCTTCGACAGAGTACCTCACAAGAGCTATCTTTTAAGAAAAGTGCAGCTCATGGTTAGGAGGTAAAGTTCTAGCATGGTTTGAGGCATGGCCATACAATAGAAAGCAGAGAGTTTCATTATGGAGTGAATTCTCAATGGGGGATTAGTACACTAGGTGGCGTTCACAATGGATCCGTTTTGGCCCTTTCTTGTTCATAATTTACATTAATGGACCTTGATGAAGGGTTACTTGTGGACTTGAGGTAAGTTTGCTGATGATACAAAGATAGGCCTTTACAATTCACGTCTGAGGAGGATCTTCAATGAACTCCAGGACGATTTGAAACAAATTAATGTCTTGGTCTGAAAAAATGGCAGATGAAGATTAATGTGGGATAAGTGTTGGTACTTGCCCTTGGTAATGAAAATTAAACCTCGAAGCTATATTATAGTGGTGAGGTAGAAGCCCTTGGTCAATAGAATGTGAAAAAGGGACTGGGAGTCATGAGTAAGCAGGAAATCTAAAGCCAGACAGCAGTTGATAAATTAGGACACATTTTTTTTTGGTTGGGGGGCCCAAAAAAAAAAAAAAAAAACTCCTTTTGGGGGGGGTATCTTTATTGAGGAAACGTTTGCCACACAGTGGATTCATCGTTCATACATAGAGAATCTTGGAAGGAACAGGAGGAGAATGAGGTAATCAGTCCCTCAACTTGAGTCGATGTGGTTTCAGTCATCAATCTTGTTGGATTTCATTCATTGTTAGGCGATGATTGAGGGGAGGGAGACTTGTCGAAGTGTATTAAGTGGGAGAATGGTTATTAATGAGGGGGATATTAACAAGGTCTTGAGGATATCTCTTCAAGAGAGAACCCGCAGTAATGGATTTAAATTAGATAAGTTTAGATTTAGAAAGGACATAGTAAAGTATTGGTTTGGAAATAGGGTGTTGATGAGTGGAACAGACTACCCTAAGAAAAGTGCAGTCATGGTATAGGAGGTAAAGTTCTAGCTGGATTGAGGGCATGGCTTACCATGCCTCAATTCAGAAGACGAATGGAAAGCCAGAATCGATGAGAAGAAGAGGATGCGGTGGAAACTCCCTTGGAAACCTCCAACGCATTCTCGGTGCTGCCCGACGAATGTGAGGTTACTACAGGATCGTCCGACGAACGACAACAAGGAAGGTAAGAATATTGTGTTGTTGGGATAGCCAGGTTTGTTACATGGATTGGGCATTCTGCTTTGAAGGACAAGAGGTAGGAGACAAAAGGGTCTGCTTTCCTGGGGTGGGATGGAGGACATTGTAGCGGCTTGACAAACCATCATGAACGGTTAAATGGGATCATCTATTATTTGCTTACAGTGCTGGAGGCAATGATGTAGGAAGCGTATAAGAAGATGTAGGGTTTAGATTAGAAAGTTTCAGGAAGTTGAATGATTAGGAAGAAGGGGGGTCGCCTGTTATATGTGGCATTTTGCCAGAAGAGGTGTTGGTAATGGAATGGTTGTCCAGAGCAATTGGTATTACTTGTTGGCTGGATAAACCCCTGTAAGGTTAATTGCAGTACCATTCATTGACAACTGGGACACTTCTATGGCCGATATGACATGGTATGCCAGGGATGGGTTCATTATCCAGGGCAGGTGTTGGTTTTTGCTAACTCAGTTGAGGGGGTTTGTTTAGGACTTTAAACAGGTTTAGTTAGAGGTATGGGTTTAGAAATGATTAATATGAGTATGGATATGTTGACTTATGCTCTGATATTAAGAATTCTTAATAGTAACTTGTCATGGTGTAACTCTGGGTAATGTAATTTCAGAAATTGTTGTGAAATAAATGATGAATAGGAAAATGTGCAGAAGAAAAAAAACATTATGAATGGTATTTTTATGCTAACAGTCGAAGTGCGAAGAAATTAAAATTTAATGAACTACGTTTGGGAGCATGAGCTGGGGACCTTTGATATCATTGCATTAAACGAAAGTGGTTATGATTTTAAGAGTGGGATATGACTGCTGAGTGTAATATTCAGGGAATATAAGTTATCAATGTGGATAGATGTAATGGGAGGGGGAGGAAGTTGATTGTATGTTCGCAGAAAATATAATTTGTTGCATAAAAAAAAGGTATAAAATAGGGAGCAGTAAAACAGAGTCTGTTTGGGAGAGTTCGTGGGGTCAAGAAAAATAATTATTAGGTGTTAATATACCGAACTCAGGCTTGGATCAACGATAAGGAGACTTCTTTGGGACGAAATTGTTTAGGGCTTCTGGAACAGTACGTAGTCAATAGTAGGGGACTGTAACTTTAGCCAATTTGGAATGGATTCTTTGACAGGTAATCTAGAGTCCAGTGAACTTCATGGAAACAGTTCAGGGACTGTTTCTGAAAACAGAGTATAAAACTGAACTACCAGGGTAATTATTGCTAGCCTAGTTTGTCAAATAAGGAAAACACTCTTGTCATCTGGAAGATATCACAGAAGAGCTTGAGCAAGTGTTCACAAAATCATACTTTAGCATTAATTGGGAATGCGAGAATAAATTGATAATACAGTAAAAATCCCCGATTTTCGTTTGCCGATTATAATGGACTTAGGGAACATCTGTCTAATCTTGATTGGGGTTATCTAGCTAATGATTTTATTGACGATAATCATACTTATGATTATGAAGGGATCAGTTATATGATTGTTTTCTTAATTAAGTACACAGTGCCCAGAGTATATACATTCCCAGAGGACATTAGGTCTTATAATAAACGATCCCAAATGGGTTAATACAGGAGGCTAAGCATTCTATTAGGGGAGAGAAAAGGGGAACTTTATAGGCGGCATCGAAGAGGAGAGGGTTAACCTTACTGACCATATGTTCAGCTTTAAAAGAGAAGTAAAAAAAGGCGACTTAGATAGGCTCTAAACGTGACTATGAAAATTAGAGGTTGATAGAATGAATCAAAAGACTAATCCAAAAGGGGTTCTTTCAGTGTATAGGACGAGTGAAGGAAAAAGGTAGTTTAGGACCCTCTGAAATCTGGGAATGGACAGCTGACGGATAATGAACTGGAAATGTGTACCTATTTAATGACTATTTTTTGTCAGTTTTAACAGGAAGATGTAAAATGAGATTCCAGTAATTTAACAATTATTTAGTTCCTGATGGAATTTAAGTTAACTAATATTACTGTCTCGAGGGACATGGTTATTAAACCAGATAGACAAAACTGAACAAAATAGTCCCCGGGACCGATGAGTTGTTTTTCAAGGGTACTTAAGGAATGAAAGTTGGGAGCTTAGTCAGCCAGTAACGAGTGTTTTTCATATTGCGTCCATCCTTACCAGTGTTGAGCCAGAAAATGTGTGAACGATGGCTAATGTTGGTTCCTATATTCAAATCAGGGGATAAAGTCCACTCCTTCAAAATTACGTCGAATAAGCCTGACATCTATAGTGGGCAGTTATTAGAATCCAGTTATAAGCTGACTTATCAGAAGTCACCTTGAAAGAGCATTAACTTGATAAATGAATCTTCAGCATGGATTCACGAGAGGTCGATCCTGCCTGACAAACTTAATGACGTTCTTCAATAGAAACATTTGAGCAGTGACAGGGATAAGGAATATGATATTGTATTATTTTGGATTTTTAGTAAGCCTCTTCGACAGAGTACCTCACAGAGACTCTTAAGAAAAGTGGCAGCTCATGGTATAGGAGAGGTAAAGTTCTAGCATGGATTGAGCATGGCTTACCAATAGAAAGCAGAGAGTTAACATTAATGTAGTTGAAATCTTTCAATGGGGAATTGGTCACTAGTGGCGTTCCACAGGATCAGTTTTAGGCCCTATCATGTTCATAATGTAATTACTGACTTGATGAAGGGGGATTACTAGTGACATGGTAAGTTTGCTGATTGATACAAAGGATAGGCGTTTAATTCACTCTGAGGAGGATATCAATAAACTCCAGGACGATATGGACACAAATTCATGTCTTGGTCTGAAAATGGCAGATGAAGGTTCAATCGTGGATAGTGTAAGGTACTTGCCTTGGTAATGAAAAGTAACCTCGAAGCTATATCTAGGAGAAGTAGAGCTTGATATACAGATATGTGAAAAAGACTTGGGAGTCATGGGTTAAAGCAGAAATTAAAGCCAAGACAGCAGTGCCTTAGTGTGCGCAACAAGGCCAACAGATTACTTGGATTTTATCTCAAGAAGTTAAAGTAACAGAAGTCAAAAGTTATTTTGCAGCTCTATACATCATAGTGAGGCCTCATTTAGAATTATGCTGCTCAGTTTTGGTCCCCTTTTCTACAGGATGGAAATTGAATCATTAGTTAACATACAGAGAAGAATGACTAAAATGATTTACTGTGTAAGGAACCTCCGTATGAAGGACTGACTTAAAGCTCTTAATCTCACTCTCTGAGAGGCGTAGAGAACGGAGGAGATATCATTTGAAGTGTATAAGTGGATGACAGGAATAAAAAACAAGGGAGATATAATAAAAGTACTGAGGGTATCGAACAGGTAAGAACAGGAAATAATGGTTATAAGTTGGGATAAATTTTGATTTAGAAAGGACATAGGTAAGTACTGGTTTTCTACAGCAGTTGTGATGCGTGAAACAGTCTTCCTATTGGAATTTGGCAAACTGAGGTCTATACAGCAAAACTGAATTGTTTGCAATCATAATGGCGTTAAAGCTATAAAAAAAAACAAAAAAACCTTTTTTTTTTAAAAATGGGGGGGGCCCCCCCCCCCCCCCCAAAAAAAACTTTTTTGGAAAAGGGCTGGACTTCTCATCATTTCTGTTCTATGTCATAACATGCTATTGGAGAAGCCAGGTACAGATACTCAAAAAATCTGGGACAAAGGGGGGGGGGGGGGGGGGGGGGGGGGGGGGGGGGGGGGGGGGGGGGAAAAATAAAAACATATATAAAATTTGTACAGTTGCTATGGATCCCACTCACAAATTGGATTACTCCTTCATGATAAAGTTGTATGTTAGGCCAAGAAGAGTACCCAGAAGGAGAATGTAGAATATAACTTTGGTATTTCTGTGTCTAGCTTTAGGTATAATATTTAAAGAGAATTAAATTAATGGAAAATGATTGTTATAGGATTGCAGTTTGAAGCCATGAGTAAGTATCTTTAAACCCACTGTTATAACAAAAGTTTTTTAACAGTGTGATAGGACTGCTGATGTTGTAATGGCCAGGCTTGGGCTTGGTTACAAAGTACCTCTGCAGTTTGGGAGACCACGCAAATGATGATTCAAATCTGAATGCAATCTGTGATCTGCTATGGGTCCACTGTCTTGAACACTATTCGTGCCTAATTGTCCACTTATTGAGGAAATACAGAGGACAGACCAGTATAATAACTCTGGAATGTCAGATATCTTATTAATGATAACAAGAGGAGAACCTCAGTTTCTACAATGGAAACAATCAGGGCCTGCCTGAGGGGCAAGAAGCCCGGGCAGCGATAGTGTTACGTACTCATGATTTGCACGGGCTGGAAGAGTGGATTGGAGGCCATACTAGACGTCATTAACAAGTCGGTGGACGGGCCAGGACACTCCCAGCAAGCTTGGAGCAAGCTCTACCATCGTACCAATTCCAAGCCAAGGGCCCCAGGCAGTATGAGACATATCGTGCCCAGCTGCTTAGCAAAAAGACTGCTGAGAGGATTGGTGTTTAAACCGCTCCTATGGAAATTGGACCCTTGATCATCATATATTTGGCTTCACCAAAGGAGTGGCGTACAGCAGAGTGCATAAACCACTCTACTAAGCCCAGATTGCTGATAGTAACAAAAAAACCTGGTATTGTCGTCTACCTCGACCTTGTGTTGGCATTTGAGTAGCCAGCCCCACAAACATTTCTGGCTGTTAGGTAAGAACAATATGCAACAGTTAGGTATCTATATTTTGAAACGTTTCGCCTTAACAGTAGGTCTTATTCAGTCGAGTCAGAAAAGTTGATAGAAGAAGAAAGATACTTGAAGACGGGATTTAATCAGTCATCACCCTTGATGAAAATTTGTGGTGGTCAGTCCATCAGTCTGAGAAGAGCATTGTTCCGTTGTCTGGAAAACATATGAGTTGAAGTGACTGAATCGGCCTTATATAGTGCCAGGAGGTGAGAGTTGGTTGATTTGGCGAGGGCAGTCCTTATCAAACACAGCGTTCTCACTAGTGGAGAGGTTGTCGATGTATTGGTCTGTTACCCAAGATACCTTGTGTTGCAGTGTCTGTCAGAATGAACATTTAAATGGTATAAATTACCGACAATTGTTAGGTAAGACAAAATTGCAAACAGTTAGGTTCTTTATTTTGAAACGTTTAGCCTACACAGTAGGCATCTTCAGTCGAGTTCAGATAAGTTGATAGAGCGAAGAACTTGGAAGACGATGTAATCAGTCCATCACTTAAGTTTTGAGGTGGTCCGTCCTTCAGTCTGGAGAAGAGCTTGTTCTTTGTCTGAAACAATATGAAGTGAAGTCAGTGACAGAAATCGGGCCTTATATTGTGCCAATGGAGGTGAGACGTAGGTTGATTTGGGGAGGGCACCAGGTCCTTCTCAAACCAAGCCGTTCTCACTAGTAGAGGTTGGTCCAAAGTAGGATGGCTGTACCAAGATACCTTGTGTTGCAGTGTCTGACAGGATGAACATTAAAATGTATAAAATACCGGAACAGATTGGTTAAGGGATGACACATATGAAACAGTTTTAGGTATCAGTATTTTGAAACGTTTCGGCCTCACAGTAGGCTTCTACAGTCGAGTACCACAAGGGTATTTGGTACAGACCATCTACTTCGACAACCTTATAGTGAGAAACGGCTGGGGTTTTAGAAGGGACTGCCCTCCCCAAAATCAACCTTACGTCTCACTCCGGGCACTATATAGGCCGATTTCTGTCACTTCAACTTCATATGTTTCAGACAACGGACAATGCATCTTCTCCAGACTGAGGGAACGGACCACCTCAAAACTTTAAGGGTGATGGGACTGATTACATCGTCTTCAGTATCTCTGTTCTATCAACTTTTCTGTTCGCGACTGAAGAAGCTACTGTGTAGGCGAAACGTTCAAATTAAGATTACCTAATGTTGCATATGTGTCTTCCTAACAATCTGTCGGTTTTTATACAATTTTAATGTTCATTCTGTCAGACACTGCAACACCAAGGGTATCTTGGTACCAGACCATCTCTTAGCCAAACCTCTATAGTGAGAACGGGCTGGCGTTTTGAGACAAAGGACCTGCCCTCCCAAATCAACCTACGTCTACCTCTGGCACTATATATGCCCGATTCTGTCACTTCAACTTCATATTGTTTCAGACAACGGACAATGCTCTACTTTCCAGACTGAGGGGACTGACCACCTCAAAACTTTAAGGGTGATGGGGGATGTTTACATCGTCTTCAAAGTATCTTTCTGCTTCATCAACTTTTCTGTACTTGACTGAGAAGCTACTGTGTAGGCGAAACGTTTCAAAATAAAGATCCTAAACTGTTGATATGTGTCTTACCTAACAATCTGTCGGTATTTATTACCATTTTAATGTTCAACATTCTGGCAATACTAGCTCGGAAGGGAATCCAAAGGAACGGCTCTGGCTGGATAGAGTACTACTTAGGGGCACGGCAGCCTGTGTAGCTTTTCAGGGACACTTACTCTTCTTTAAACCCTGGAAACGGTACGCCCAAGGAGATTGTGCTCAGTCCTCCTGTTTATCATCTTATGCAGGAACTTGTGAGCCTTCCTTTCATAGTGGTACACAGCTCTCAGCTATGCTGATGATCTTGCACTAGTATTGTGAAGGAAAAGGCAATTTAGAACGACAGGCTCAGAGAGCTTTGGGACCCTAAATAGACCGCAGTTTTGCAAGGAAACTAGGCCTCAAGATCTCGGTGGGTTGTTGGGGGCCGGAAATCTCTTGCATTGTTGGTCAAGGGACCAGATCCTGTGAATAGATTACGTATTTCAGGATATAGAACTTGAGTGGACAGGGCTCCTACCTGCTACCTGTGAATCTACATTGATAAAGCTGACCTTTCAGAAACAGGCGAGTCCGAGTATTATCAGGGTCATGTGCTCTATCAGACTCTACGCCATGATGAGCCATGACGATGGCACCCTGCAGGGGGCAGAAAGATGTACTTCGCTGACTATATACAAGCTATAATTTAACCGGGGGGGTCGCTCATTGACTACGGTGTGCACGGGCGTTAGCTCATCTCTTCCGCTGACAGGCAAATGGGTGGAGGTGTACAAAATAAGGCGATTAGGAACTATGCTTGGGGCCCCCATCTGGACCAAACAATATGTCTCGAGCTGAGGCCCAGCTTCCTTCCTTGGCTGACAGAGTAAGATACATAAACGCCTGCAAAGTGTCCACGATCTGCACCAGCAGCAAGGTACCCCATAAGGAGACGGATATTAAAAACCATGACACAGTCCCACACTTTCCGATACTACTCCTGGATTCGTTCGTTTTGTTGCTGCTGGGCGGAAGCTGCTTCTATACAAAACTACTCTTGAGAAGAGTTGTGACCTTCTGGTGTGGGTTACCATCCACAACTCCCTGGACGCCAGATCCAGCGATTGTTTGCATCATGCAGCTACCCAGTCTATGCAGTTCAAGACACCCTCAGCAATCATGCTGAGACAAGCATGGCACTGGCAGAGGGAGACCATGGGCAGGATATACATGTCATTACATGTTGATTCACCTCTGCAAATCAATGCCTCTCCCATCTCAACCACAGACAAATGTTCATTCTCAATGATACTGACCATAATGACAGCCTTAGGAAGTTTCAGGGTAACAGGTCTGGCATTGAATGGATCCCATCGGGGGAAATGAGGCGGCAGATGGATGCAGCCAAGGCAGCAATACAAGACTTATCCACATGTTGGGATTACTGTCCCAATCAGGCCTACGACAGGACCTAAACTGGTGGCTTGCCAAGAGCCACGAAAAAACTTTTGGGGGTGGTTTTAGGTGATATTACCCCATCTCAACAGCGGTACGAAGCAGCGATCTTCGGGGAGACCCCCGCCTATGATAGAAGTGGTCCAGAGCGCAGTGTTCCGCCATCCATCGGGCTTCGTCTGGGCTTTCTACAGCCAGAAGGTGGTTGACAAGGCTGAGGAGATAGTGCCAGTAATGTTAGCACGTTCTGTCTCAGGGCCCCTAAACCACCTCTTATCTTCTGGAGTGCGAAGCTTACTGAGGACACTCGTAGGCTACTAGGAGTGGTATTCCCTCCCGAAATAGGACCCAGAGATGACTGTGGCCCACTAGTGTACTTGGTGAGTAAACGAACCAGACAAGCTGTTTCTGTGATGACGACATATCCTCCTCCTAAGTAGTTGGTAGTGTCCATTAGTTAGGAGTTACACAATGGTGTTGCTATGAGATGCATCAGTTGCACTGACCAGAAAAAGTGCTTGAGCAAGACATAGTCGCATCATTGTAGAAACCTTTCTCCTGGGAGCAGAGACGGGTCATCGCAGATTGAGACCGTGCCAGGATACGGTCTGGCGAAACCTTATAATACCATACTGATAAGTGAAAACTGTAGATATGTAGATGTAATTCCACTATGCTCTTGCGCTACCGTCCATCAGGGATGGATATGGGGGTTGTACATTAAAACTAGCCACATCGGTGGGCAAAAAAAAAAATAAAAATACAAATCATGTGCGCCCGTAGACTGAGAAACTCTTCTCGTCTGATATTTTAGGTCTCCTGTTAATCCATTTGGAAATCGGTTTTTTTGCTTGATGTAATTTCTCACAGTGGAATATAAATGTATTTGGACATGTTGTAAAGCATAATCACAGACCTCTTCATTATTGTAAGTATGATCTGTAGAGGAATTATTACAATATCAGATCAAGATCAGACAGGCACCTAATAAGTGCATTATTACAGGCAGTACAAAAGTCTCGTAATCAAAGAGTACAAAGCTCTTTTGTGAGCTCCAGCAAATTATTACGTCTATTTCTACCAAAGCAACTGGGAATTCATCGATGTAGGAAAAGTTGTGTGAAAATAAAAATGTTTATTGTATTTCATATTTATTAATAAAAATAACAAAAATATGGAAATGAACAGTAAGAAGAATCATTTTTATCCTGGGACAATATAAGCCTTTGTTTATCCGGGACAATATGAATTCCTGGTTATCTCGGGACAGTGTGTACTCCTTAGTCATTCTCGGCGAGGGTGGTACCCATTGTTATCCTGGGACAAGTTGTGTTTTGTATTCTTGGGTTAAGGTGGTGCTGGTTGCCATTCATTATCTTGGAATAATGTGGTTCATCGCTATCCTGTGGCATAGCAGTTGCCAACGTATCTAAGGACAAGTCGAGTGCCATCTCATCTTGGATAGAATGTGGTTCCTATCGTTATCTTGAAGCACACGTAGTGCAATCGTTATTCTTCTGATATGGAAGTAACGTCATCTTGGGACAAAGTAAAACCTTCCTCACTAACTAGAGAAGCCGTTGTGTTGATAACAGGTTCCCTGTTGAAAGCAAAGTCCATTAATGATATCGTGGTATCATACATTAGCCACATATATCCTATCATCTCTCCGGTGGTGAGAATGTTGGGAAGACCAATTTCAATAAGCTTGAGCTTCAGCAAAAAGCTTAAAGTTGATATGAGAAAGTTAATTGAGGCCAGCACAGTGAAACGTGCGACTGCATTGCCTTCTGTATTACTTTCATCCAGTCCTCGGACGAAGAAGTTCTTGACTTTGGAAGTAATATAAGAAAAGAACTCGGATACGCGGTTCATCAGCGAACTCTCCTCCCTGGTCTCTTGCGGTATGAAGTTGCACACACAGATATCTGGTGTTAACAAGAACACGAAAAAGACGAATTTGACCATTTTAGTATCCATTTGTGCTGATGACTTGCTTATGCTGCCACCGTTGCTGTAAGATTCATGCAACCCAGTGACTGAGCCTTATATACATTGGTCTGAGGTGAGATGCTATGGAGGAACAATAAGGAGACGTGTATAACATTTCTGGCCCATATAAGACAGGTCCTTCTCAAAGCCAGCCATGTATTTGTCCCTCTCCCAAAGCTATCCAAAAAATTTGCTTCTGTACCCCAGACATAAGAACATAAGAAAGGAGTAACACTGCAGTAGATCTGTTGGCTCATACTAGCCTAGTCTTTCACAAATCTAATCCACTATCCTAATAAATGCTACCCAAGCACTAAGAACATAAGAATGGAGGAACACTGCAGAAGGTCTACTGGCTCATGCGAGGCAGGTCCTCATCAAAACGACCTCTACCTAAAGCCACCCGAGAAATAACTCCCGTACCCAGTGACCAATCAAACCCAGCCTCTCCCACTCATATATTTGTCCAATCTCTTCTTAAAGCTACCCAAGGTCCTAGCCTCAATCAAATCACTCTACTGGAAGACGTTGCCACGCATCTAACAACTCTGTTAGAAAACAAGTACTTACCTATGTCCTTTCTAAATCTAAATTTATCCAACTTAAATCCATTATTTTTGGTTCTTGGTAGGTAAGACACATAGGCAACAATTAAGCAACTTTATTCCGAAACTTTTCGCCTACACAGTAGGCTTCTTCAGTCGAGTACGGAAAGGAAAAAGACACTTCTGTACAGTCAGGACCATTTATAAAGGAAACTTTTCCGCAGGGGGGGGGGGGGGGGGGGGGGCGAGTGGCTTCTTCAGTCCTACTACAAAAAACTAAGAAAAACACATATATATAGGGTGAGTCAGGTGAGGTTGAAGCGGGGGTAGAGGTGTGGTAGTAGTAGTAGAGTAATGGAACTAAGGAGGTAGGTTAGAGAGGACCTGTGCATCAAGTAACAACCAATCCCAGGAGGGTATATCCCGTTGCTTAGTATTTTGAAATAATGTAACACCGATTTTTTGCTTTATAGTGTTACTGAACAGAAATTGTGCACGTCAAATCATTTCCTTCACTCTGATTTTCTCCGCTAAGTCGGTCTTCTTTAATATCGCCTTAAACGAGAAAATGCATTGAAGCTGCACTAATTTCTGTCAGTAACACTATTAAAGTCAAAAATCCGTAGTTACATATTTCAAAATTACTAAGCAAGAAGGATATACCCATCCTGGGAACAACTGGTGTTACTTATGCCAACAGTTCCCTCACTAACTCCTCCCTCCTTAGTTTCCATTACAACTACTACAACTACCACCACCTCTACCACGCTTCATCATCACCTGACTCCCACCACTATATAAATTGTGTTTCTATAGTTTTCTGCTGTATTAGGACTGAAGAAGCCACTCGGCGAAACGTTTCCTTTAATAAATGTCCTAACTGTACATAATTCTTTTTCCCATCTTTGTCGTTTCACCATACCATTTCCTCGAGGCTGAAAGTAGGCAGGAACAGTTCAACTCTTGGATCTTAACTTGGGAATTCTTGTTTTCGCTTGCACTAATCTTGGGCACGACCTACTTCAACATTGAATATGTTTACACTGCCTCTTGACTGCTTCATCACCACTCCTGCCAACGTTTATAAGCTCCTTCTACACGTATGCCGTATTCTATTCAAGATTGATGGACTGACCACATATCGACTCAAGGTTGAGGACTGATAACCCTCATTCTCCTCCTATTCTTCAAGATTCTCCTATGTATGGACTGATAAGCCACTGTGTGCAAACGTTTCCTCAAAAAGATACCCAAGATTGCACATGTTGACTAATTTATCAACATCGTTCTCTGAACCATTCATCTACAAACCTGTCAGACACTGCATCTTCTTGGGATCTTAATACTTGGGAATTCTTCGCTTGCCTATTTCTTGGGCACGACCTACTTCAACATTGAATAAGTGTTACACTGCCTATGACTGCTTCACCTCTCCTGCCAACGGTTTATAAGCTCCTTCTCAGCACGTATGCAGCTCAATTCTGGTCTCCATATTACAGAATGGACATAAATTCGTTAGAAAACATTCAGCGTAGGATGAACATAAGAACATAAGAACATAAGAAAGGAGGAACACTGCAGCAGGCCTGTTGGCCCATACTAGGCAGGTCCTTTACAATTCATCCCACTAACAAACATTTGACCTACCCAATTTTCAATGCACCCCAAAATAAGCTCTGATTGCTTGTCCCACTCCAAATCCAACCCATCCACTCATGTATTTATCCAACCTAATGGGATGGGTTTGGATTGATGGACTTGCACATCAGACTAAATAATACATAGCCCCCAAAAATAAAAAAAAAAAAAATTAAAATCTTCCTTATGAAGAAAGATTGAAGACGTTAAGTTACACAATTGTTAGATCGAAGAATGAGGGGAGACCTGTACGAAGTTATAAGTGAAGATAGGTATTAATAAAGGGATATTACAGGTCTTGGAGGATATCTCTCCAAGAGAGAACCCCAAAAATGGATTTACATAGATAAGTTTAGATTATAAAGGACATAGGAAGTATAGTTTGGAAATAGGGGTAGTTGATGAGTGGAACAGTCTACCTAGTTGGTTATTGAGCTAAGCCTTTGGGTAGTTTCCAATTTAGGTTGGTAATACAATGAGGGGGAGGTGGATTTGAGTGGACATGCACATCAGAGCTTAAATCTTGCGTAGCCAATGAAAATTGGGTTGGTCAAAATGTTTTTGTTAGTGGATCATGTAAGGACCTGCCTAGTATGGGCCAACAGGCCTGCTCAGTGTTCCCCTTTCTTATGTATCTTATGGAATCAATATCCTACCTATCTTCGTGTATCGGCGAATTTGCTCATATCACTATTAATTCCTTCATCAAGATCATTGATATATAGTATAAACAACAACGCACAAGACTGATTCCCTAGTGGACGCCACTTGTTACTGATCCCCACTCGATTTAACCCCATTTAATGGACAATCTTTGCCTTCCTGCCTGTGAGCCATGATTCGATCCACGAGAGCAACCCTGCCCCCCCAATGCCATAGCTGCTACTTCTCTTTCAACAGTCTTTGGTGCGAGACTCTATCAAATGCCTTACTATAGCTAAGTACATAATATCAAATTCTTTATCGTTCAACAGCCTCAATAAGCTTTACGGAAGAAAATAATAAATAGTTAGACAAGACCGGCCTCTTGTAATCCATCTGAGTATCATTAATCAAGCGATGCTTACGAGATGCTCTTATAATCTCAGCTATACTGACTCTTATTAATTTGCCTATAATTAGGTCCAGGCTCATTGCGGTAATTTGACGTTATCGACTTGTCCCCTGTTTAAAAATAGAATTACATTAGTCCATCTTCCAAATATCAGACACTGCACCTGTTTGAAGAGATAAATTAAAAAATATATAATGGTTTCACTGACTTCCATTTTGCATTCCTTTAAACCTTGAAAAAACCTCATCCGGACCGTGACTTATTTTGCTTCAGTCCCTGTCTATCTGCTTCACAACCAATTCACTATGGACTGTGATGTTACATAATTTATCTCTTCTGAACCACTATCAAAATTAATTACCGGAATATTATTAGTGTCTTCCTGTTAAAAACCGAGAGAAAATAATTTATTTAAAATCGAGCACATTTCCATTCTCTTGTGTCAGTAAATGCCCATAGTTATTTTAAGGGACCTATCTTATCTCTGACTTTTGTTCTATTTACCTGGAAAAAAACTTTTGGTTAGTTTAAATCCCCTACAACTTTAATTTCATAGTCCCTTTTAGCTTTTCTTAGCCCCTTTTTAATGTCCCTCTAATGTCAATTATACTGATTCTAAGATGACCTCGCCCTCTTATTTGATACGCCTATAAATTCCTTTCTTATGCCCAGTAGATATTTCATCTATTATTATTTTTATAATCATCCATTTTGGTCATTTCTATTTTGATCTAATTCCTTATCAGGATAAACGTCTTTGAGCAGCATGTATTGTAATAAATTGTAGAATTAACCTGACAATATGTAAAGTAAAAGACACAGAGCAACTAATGTGACATTTATTATGGCACGTCGCTCTCCAGGAGCTTTATCAAGCCATACAGAAACATACATGGACACAGAGGTATATAAAGGCTCAGAGTAGTGAATACTAGAGAGTACCATTTCGATGTTCACATAGTGGTAGTATTACATAGTATATATATGGTAGTGACAAAAGTATACAATATGTAGAGCAATTAAATCGTCATGATAAAAGGATGAAATAAGCTATTACTTGGTAACATAAACATAGGTTGGACAAATATAAACTGAATAGGCACTTGTTTCAGTGCTCACTCTCTGTGCTTTGGTGTAGTATAACAGGAGAAGACTATGTGATGGCAGGGATAAACTGTTTTCAGAGGATTCTTGAAAGACTTTGCGGAGATGGTGAACTGCCGTGTTTTGTATATTGTATTTGAAACAGCGATCAGTGCGATTCAAGCACTTGCTGTGCGGAAATTTTGCTTTCTTTTATCACTAAATTTTGGGCGTCCTGAATTTCATAGAGGATTGGTGGAATTTCGTTTGAACACAGGCGTTTGTTAGGTTTGTCGTCCCTACATGCGTATATGTTGTTCATTGAGCGGGTGTCGAGGTTTCTTGCTGTTTTCACCTACGTAGATCTTGTCACAGCCTCCCAGGGTATAGTGTAAACTCCTGCATTACTGGGGGGTTCGTTTGCTTGGGGGTTTTACCTGGTTAGATCCTTTATTAAGTGGAGAAGCATGGCGTCCTCTGTGTTAGCTTGTGAAATACTTTGAGACGTTTTAGGTGCAACCTGGCTGTTTGGAAGAATTATAACTTTGTTGGAGCGGTGTTGACTGGAGAATTGATGACTGAAGAGCTCTTTTCTTGCAGTCTTTGATGAAAAAAGGAGGAAAATGTAACTCATGTTTTTGTGAATGTAAGTACATTCCTCGTCAAGAAACTCAGGACTCACAACTACGTATGCTACTTAGAAAACCCGATGATGATTCCTCTTTGGTCTTGTATCGGACTGGAATAGAATGTGAGAGAACATTTTATTGGTGGTTTTCCGATAACTTGAAATCTTTAGTTGAATTCTACTTTTGAATGAGGACGTCGAGAAAGTAGCTTGTCATTGGACTCTTCTCTAGTGTAAACTGAATCGCTGTTCCAACTGCGTTGACCTCGCCTGAAGATCCCGTACAACAAACGTTTTTGAGTTATACATGACTCGTCCCCGTAAAACGTAACCAAGTGACGCGTGAAGGAGATGTTGGCGAAGTTCGACTCTAGGTGTTCCATTACTCAGTAGGCTAGGACGGCACTTATGGACCCCATTCCCATGCCGTAGGTTTGTTTGTAAGCTTGTTATTGAAGAAAAAGCAGTTGAAGTTAACACAAGAGTTCAATCAATCAACAAAATCTCCGGGAGGTAAAGGAAGATTAAGGTCCTGTTGACTTTACGTCCGTAGAACCTCGATGGCCTTTTTGGTAGGTACTTTTGTGAAGAGAAACACAATCCAAACTGCTTAGTTTCTTGATACGGATGGGAGAGGTTACGGAATGCGGTTGAGAAGGTCGCCTGAGTGTTTAAGATGAGGCGGGCTGATGTCCCAGAAGGCAGGACAGATGTTGGCACGACCTCTACCGGCTAGTTTGTGTGGAGCACTGCTATTCCTGACGTATTGGTCCTAGAAGGAATATTGTGTTTAAGTTACCCAAGTAAATAGCTTTTATATATCCTTAACACATGTACGATTTAAATTGGCTCCTAACATATTGTATTACTTGTCACTGACCACCACCACTACTACTACTACTACTACTACCACTAGGAACATCGAAATGGTACCTCTCATATTCACCTCACCTCTGAGCTTTAAATATACCCTCTGTGTCCATGTATTGTTTTTGTAATGGCGTGATAAAGCCTCCTGGAGAGCGAAAACGTTCCACAAATAAATGTCACATTAGTTGCACTTGGGTCCTTTTACTTTACAGCAAGTATTGTGGTTCAGAAAACTGTCATATTGATAGCTCACTTCGTTTTACCCCCAGTCAACAGATGATAAGTTTCTCCTAAGCCCATCGTAATCTGCTAAGGCGAAAATCAGGGACTGTTTACTGAGTTATATCCCTACTATCATACTTCCATTCAATCTCTACATGTAATAGATTTGTGTCCTAGCACCCAGTTCCCTCTGAAACTTCTAAATTATAAACAAGGGTTCATTGTTTGCCAAACTAAGTCAAGCAGGTTTTACCCCTTGTAGTTCTGTCACAAACTGCTTCAAAAAACCAGCCTGAAACTACTTCAAGCAGTCGTATGATTCTAAATTCCCCTTCAAGAAATTCTCTCAATCATATGAACTAAATTAAAGTCTCCTAGAATTACTACATTATCGTGCCTTGTGGCCCTAACCCTTTCCTCCCCATAGAAGTCCTCCCCTGTCCCAATCTAAATGTGGGGACGGTATATCACAACCTCAAATTAATTTTTTTCGTGCCCCCTTCTGAAAAAATTCTATCCAAACAGACTCTGTATGTGTTACCTTCAGACTTAATAACCCTTTTTTTATGCAACAGTTCAAGCGATCTCGACATAACAATGCCACACCCCACCCCCCTTCCCGATACTTCTATCTACTTGGAACAATTTAAAAAACCCTGAATGTGACATTCTGCAGGCATGTCCCGACTTTTGAATTAAACCACGTCTCAGTAATGGCAGCAAATACATCTATGTTACCTGCACTACAACTAGTCGCAACTCGTCCCATCTTATTCCTCAGCACAGCGACTATTGTGTAATAAATATTAATGACCCTCCTATCTCTTTACCCTTCCTGCCTTGCCTTTCTGTTTATTCCACTAAACCTATTACTGTCATTGTAAATTAAGTGCCACTGGATTTCCAATACCTCCTCATTTTTGCCTATTACTAGTTCTCCTATAACTAATGTTACAATCTACCCGGCGACATCACAGTTTTCTCCCGCCAAAACCATACTACATACAAACTATTCCTAGTTTAAAGACCTAACAGCCGCCCGCCCACAGCGTTGGCCAGTGCTCCACCCCACACCTAGACAAGTGAACCCCATCCCTGGCATACATGTCAATTTCTTCTGCCATAGAAGAGTCCCAGTGTGTCAATGAAATGTTACGCATTTTTCTTAACAGTATTTGTCCACCAGCAATTGACAACCAAATGCTCTGGACAACCATTCATTTCCAACTCCTCCCATGGCAAAATCCACATCTGGTCAGAGTTATGCCACCCTTCTTCCGAATTATCTCTAGTGCTGACCTATACTTGCTAATCAGGTCCTCACTCCTACGTCTGCCAACATCGATGCCTCCAGCACTGAGACAGATAATAGGAGTGCTCCCATTACCTCTCATGATGTCATCCAGACGGCTAACAATATCCTTCATCCCAGCCCCAGGAAAACATACTCTCTGCCTCCTACTCCTATCCTTCAAACAGAATGCCCTATCCATGTACCTAATCTGGCTATCCCCAACAACAACAATGTTTTTACCTTCCTTGGCGTCGTCCGTAGTGATGCTCCGAGTAGTCGACTCACATTCGCCAGGTAGCATTACACCACTTGTAGAATTCGTCATGACGTTCTCGATGGTCTTCGTTGGGGTTTCTAGGGATGTCACTCCCCACGTCTGCCATGCTTCCTTGGTGCTCGTTGTGGCATTCCCAGTAGAACACTCACATTCGTCAGGTAGCACCGAGAATGAGTTGGAAGTTTCCACGGCAGTCTTCTGGTTTCTCGTTGTTTCTGCCTCCAACCGTTTTCTTAATCTTCAGCTTGGTTCCATGTTGCCCGGCCACTGACCAAGCTCCCCTCTTAACCTGGGGACTCACAACAGGTGGATTACTACGAATCCTCTTGTTCTCCTCCGTTAATCGCCGTATCTCCAGTTTAGCAACTCTGAGTTCTTCTCTCAGCTGCTGGTAAAGCTGCTCAAGAGAGGGCATCCTGGTTCAGATTCACAGAGAGCACACAAACAGGTCTTCACAGAGCTAAGTACACGTCACCACTGAGCTAAGTACACGTCACCACTGAGCTAAGTACACGTCACCACTGAGCTAAGTACACGTCACCGACACTATAGAACGCAACACTGGAAACTACAAAATTTTTGACACTGGAAACTACAAAATTTTTGACATCGACTCAAGGTTGAGGGACTGATTACCTCATTCTCCTCCTATTCTTCAAGATTCTCCTTTGTATGGACTGATGAAGCCACTGTGTGGCGAAACGTTTCCTCAATAAAGATACCCAAGAGTTGCACATGTGTCTAATTTATCATCAAGTACAGAAAAGTTAATAGAAGCAGAAGATACTTGAAGACGATGTAATCAGTCCATCACCCTTAAAGGTTTTGAGGTGGTCAGCCCCTCAGTCTGGAGAAGAGCATTGTTCCATAGTATGAAACAATATGGAGATGAAGTGACAGAATGGAGCTTTTTATAGCGCCAAGAGGTGAGACGTAGGCCACTAGGAGAGGTAAGAACTCCGATGTTGAAAGGTCAGGTCCCTCTCAAATCCAGCCGCTCTCACTAGTGGAAGTTGTCGAAGTTGATTGCAGGTCTGTACCAAGATACCCTTGTGTTGCAGTGTCTGACAGATTGAAAATTAAAATGGTATAAAATCCGACAGTTGTTAGGTTAAGACACATTGCAAAAAGTTAGGTACTTTATTTGAAACGTTTCGCCCCAAGTAGGCTTTCTTCAGTCAAGTACAGAAAGTTGATAGAAGCAGAAGATACTTGAAGGCGAGTTATTCAGTCCATCACCCTTAAAGTTTGAGGGGGTCAGTCCCTCATGTTGACAGATTGAACATTAAAAAATGGCGCTATAAAAGCTCCATTCTGTCACTTCATCTCCATATTGGTTATATATGGGAAAAATGCTCTTCTCCAGACTGAGGCTGACCACTCAAAAATTTAAGGGTATGGACGATTACATCGTCTTAAGTATCTTCTGCTTCTATCAATTTTTGTACTTGACTGAAGAAGCTAGTGTAGGGCGAAACGTTTCAAATAAAATACCTAACTGTTGCCCTATTGTCTTACCTAAAAAAACCTGGCGGTATTTTATACCATTTTAATGTTCATCTGTCAACACTGCAAACACAAGGGTACTTGTACAGAACCTGAATCAATTCAAACTTCCACTAGTGGGCGGCTGGTTTTAGAGGGACCCGACCTTTTTAACATCTGAGTTCTTACCTCTCCTGTGGCCCACGTCTCACCTCTTGGCGCTATAAAAAGCTCCATTCTGTCCCTTCATCCCCAATTTTTTTTCATACTTTTGGAACAATGCTTTTTCTCCAGATGGGGGGACTGACCACCTCAAAATTTTTAAGGGGTTGATGGACTGATTAAATCGTCTTAAAGTATCTTCGGGTTCTATCAACTTTTCTTACTTGACTGAAAAACCCCTACTGTTTGGGCCCCAAAAAACTTTTCCATAATAAAGTTCCTAATTTGCATTTTGTTCTTACCAAACCCAAACTCGGGCACAACATTTAAGGATGGATTTTTTAAAAATACCCCTTGGGTTTTGGCTGACTAAGCCCCCATCTTGCTTTCCTTAAGTCCCCTGGAAAACCATGGGGGCCCGGGGGACTTATTTTGCTTCGTTTGTCTATCTGCTTAATCCCCTGTCCCGTGACAGAATTTTTGTTAATTTAAAATTCATCGGGAAACAAAAGTAATCTTTTGATTACGGGGGAATTCATTAATTTTCCTGTGAAAAATGAAAAAAAAATGGGGTCATTAAAAAAGGAGCACTTTTTCCAGTTGTTACCGCATGTCCCATTCCTAATTTTTCGAGGTCCTATTTTTTTTCCTTAAACTATCTCCTTTTCACTTGAAAAACCCCTTTTTTGGATTAGTTTTTTGTTTCTTTTAGAAAACTCTAATTTCTTTATCACGTTTAGCCTTCAAATTTTTCCTTTTTTTTTCTTCTCTTTTAAGCTGAACATTTTGGGTCAGTAAGGTTAACCTCTCCTTTCTGATGCGCCTATAAATTTCCCCCTTTTCTCCCCAAATAGATGCTTTAGCCTCCTGTTAACCCCCTTTTGGGGTCGGGTTTTATTAGAATAATTTCTCTCTGGGGGAAAGTATATACTCTGGGCACTGTTTTAACATTATTAAGAAAACAATCATAAAAAAAGATCCCTTAATTTTTATATGTATGATTATCGTCAATAAAATCATTAGCTAGATAACCCCAATCAAGATTAGACAGATGTTCCCTAAGTCCATTATAATCGGCAGAACGAAAATCAGGGATTTTTACTGTATTATCATTATTCTTGCATTCCCAATTAATGCTAAAAGTGATGGATTTGTGATCACTTGCGCCAAGCTCTTCAGTGATCTCCAGATTATTCACGAGTGTTTCCTTATTTGACAAGACTAGGTCTAGCGAATTATTACCCCTTGTAGGCTCAGTTACACTCTGTTTCAGAAAACAGTCCTGAACTGTTTCCATAAAGTCACTGGACTCTAGATTACCTGTCAAAGAATTCCAGTCAATTTGACTAAAGTTAAAGTCCCCTACTATGACTATGTTACTGTGTCCAGAAGCCCTAACAATTTCGTCCCAAAGAAGTCTCCCTCTATCGTGATCCAAGCCTGGAGGTCGGTATATTACACCTAGAATTAGTTTTTCTTGATCCTCCACGAACTCTACCCAAACAGACTGTTACTGCTCCATCTATTTTTATACCTGTTTTTATGCAACAATTAATATTTTCTCGAACATACAATGCAACTCCTCCCCCCTTCCCATTACATCTATCCACATTGAACAACTTAAATCCCTGAATATTACACTCAGCAGTCATATCCCTACTCTTTAAATCATACCACGTTTCAGTTAATGCAATGATATCAAAGTTCCCAGCACATGCTACCAAACGTAGTTCATTAATTTTATTTCTTGCACTTCGACTGTTAGCATAAAATACCATCATATGTTTTTTCTTCTGCACATTTTTCCTATTCATCTTTGTTTTTACAAAATTTCTGAAATTATCATTACCCAGAGTTACTCCATGACAGTTACTATTAAGATTCTTAATATCAGAGCATAAGTCAATATATCCATACTCATTATTAATCATTTCTGAACTAATCCTCAACTGAACTAATCCTCAACCCCCTCAACTGAGTTAGCAAGAAAACCCACACCTGCCCTGGATAAGTGAACCCCATCCCTGGCATACATGTCATTTCGGCCATAGAAGTTGTTCCAGTTGTCAATGAATGGTACTGCATTATCCTTACAGTGTTTATCCAGCCAACAATTAATACCAATTGCTCTGGACAACCATTCATTACCAACACCTCTTCTTGGCAAAATGCCACATATAACAGGGCGCCCCCCCTTCTTCCTAATTATGTCTATAGCTGTCCTGAACTTTCTAACTAAATCCTCACTTCTACGCTTGCCTACATCATTGCCTCCAGCACTGAGGCAAATAATAGGATTGATCCCATTACCGTTCATGATGTTGTCAAGCCGGCTAACAATGTCCTCCATCCCAGCCCCAGGAAAGCATACCCTTTGTCTCCTACTCCTGTCCTTCAAGCAGAATGCCCTATCCCCAACAACAACAATATTCTTGCCTTCGTTGTTGTCGTTCGTCGTGACGATTTCAGTAGTCGACTCACATTCGTCGGGTAGCACCGAGAATGCGTTGGAGGTTTCCACAGGAGTTTCCACAGCAGTCTCTTTCTTCTTCATCGTTTCTGGCTTTCCATTCGCCTTCTTGATCGTCAACTTCGTCGTCCCCTGCTGTCCAGCCACTGACCACGATCCCTTCTTGACCTGAGGACTCGAAACAGGAGGACTACTACGAATCCTCTTGTTTTCCTCGGTCAATCGCCGTATCTCCATCTTCGCTGCCCTCAATCCTTCCTTAAGTTGCTGGTAAAGTTGCTCGATGGAGGGCATCTTGGTTCAGTCCACGGGAGCAAACAAGACACTTCTTCACAGAGTTAAGTACAGGTCACCTCAATGATATCTCCCCTCATTCTACGCCTCTCCAGAGAGTGGAGATTTAAGGCTTTAAGTCTATCTTCATACGGGAGGTTCCTTACACAGTAAATCATTTTAGTCATTCTTCTCTGTATGTTCTCTAATGAGTCTATGTCCATCCTGTAGCTAAGTACACATCACCACTGAGCACATCGATCAGGTCTCCCCTCATTCTTCGTCTAACAAGTGAATGTAACTTCAGAGTCTTCAATCTTTCTTCATAAGGAAGATTTCTAATGCTATGTATTAATTTAGTCATCCTACGCTGAATGTTTTCTAACGTATTTATGTCCATTCTGTAATATGGAGACCAGAATTGAGCTGCATAATCTAGGTGAGGCCTGACTAATGATGTATAAAGCTGCAGTATGACCTCTGGACTTCTGTTGCTTACACTTCTTGATATAAATCCCAGTAATCTATTTGCCTTATTACGTACGCTTAGGTACTGCTGTCTTGGTTTAAGGTTGCTGCTTACCATAACCCCCAAGTCCTTTTCGCAATCTGTATGGCTAAGTTCTACATTATTTAACTTATAAGTGCTAGGGTTATGGTCACTCCCGAGCTTCAGAACCTTGCATTTATCTACATTGAACTGCATCTGCCACTTTTCTGACCAAGAGTAGAGTTTGTCTAAATCCTACTGAAGTTCCCTAACATCTACGTTTGAATCAATTATCCTACCTATCTTCGTGTCATCGGCGAATTTGTTCATATCACTAGTAATTCCCTCATCAAGATCATTGATGTATATTATAAACAACAACGGGCCCAAGACTGATCCCTGTGGAACGCCACTTGTTACTGATCCCCACTCGGATTTAACGCCATTTATGGACACTCTCTGCTTCCTGTCTGTGAGCCATGATTCGATCCACGAGAGCACCCTTCCCCCAATGCCATGAGCTGCTACTTTCTTCAACAGTCTTTGGTGCGGAACTCTATCAAATGCCTTACTAAAATCTAAGTAAATAATATCAAATTCTTTATCGTGGTCAACAGCCTCAAAAGCTTTACTGAAGTTAATAAATTAGTTAGACAAGACCGGCCTCTTGTGAATCCATGCTGAGTATCATTAATCAAGCTATGCTTATCGAGATGGCTTCTTATAATTTGAGCTATAATTGACTCTAGTAATTTGCCTACAATTGAGGTCAGGCTTATTGGGCGGTAATTTGACTGTAACGACTTGTCCCCTGTTTTAAAAATAGGAATTACATTAGCCATCTTCCACATATCAGACACTACACCTGTTTGAAGAGATAAATTAAAAATATTAGTTAATGGTTCACAGACTTCCATTTTGCATTCCTTTAGAACCCTTGAAAAAACCTCATCAGGACCCGGTGACTTATTTTGCTTCAGTCGGTCTATCTGTTTCACAACCATTTCACTAGTGACTGTGATGTTACATAATTTATCTTCTTCTGGCCCACTATAAAAATTGATTACCGGAATATTATTAGTGTCTTCCTGTGTAAAAACCGAGAGAAAATAATTATTTAAAATCGAGCACATTTCATTCTCTTTGTCAGTAAGATGCCCATAGTTATTTTTAAGGGGACCTATCTTATCTCTGACTTTTGTTCTATATACCTGGTAAAAACTTTTTGGGTTAGTTTTAGAATCCCTAGCAACTTTAATTTCATAGTCCCTTTTAGCTTTTCTTATCCCCTTTTTAATGTCCCTCTTAATGTCAATATACTGATTCATAAGATGACCCTCGCCTCTTTTGATACGCCTATAAATTCCTTTCTTATGCCCTAGTAGATATTTCAGCCTATTATTCATCCATTTTGGGTCATTTCTATTTGATCTAATTTCTTTATAAGGGATAAACGTTCTTTGAGCAGCATGTATTGTGTTCAGAAAACTGTCATATTGATAGCTCTCTTCGTTACCCCAGTCAACAGATGATAAGTGTTCTCTAAGCCCATCGTAATCTGCTAAGCGAAAATCTGGGACTGTTACTGAGTTATCCCTAGTATCATACTTCCATTCAATTCTAAATGTAATTGATTTGTGGTCGCTAGCACCCAGTTCCTCTGAAACTTCTAAATTATTAACAAGGGATTCATTGTTTGCCAGAACTAAGTCAAGCAGGTTATTACCCCTTGTAGGTTCTGTCACAAACTGCTTCAGAAAACAATCCTGAACTACTTCTAAGAAGTCGTATGATTCTAAATTCCCAGTCAAGAAATTCCAATCAATATGACTAAAGTTAAAGTCTCCTAGAATTACTACATTATCGTGCCTTGTGGCCCTAACAGTTTCCTCCCATAGTAGTCTCCCCTGGTCCCTATCTAAATTTGGGGGACGGTATATCACACCTGAAATTAATTTTTCATGCTTCCTCCTAGTATTTTTCTTTGACGATAGTTTTACATTGAGTGAATCTTTTTTCTATAACTCTTCTACTTTACTGATTAGGGTAATCATTAGAGCAATGTCTTCGCTCAGAAAACTGATTTTCTTAATATATTCACAAATTTGTGAATATATTAAGTTGTGTAAAAATGTCTCGTCAAGCGAGTTTTCAACATTATGTTTATCCGTCATTGCAGATTTTGTATACAACTTGTAGCAAGAGGCATTGGAGTGTGCTTCTTCTGTTACTATGGTTGCTGATAACTTCTTGCTTCTTATCACTACTTTTATGTAATTCGTCATCCGTTGTTTGAATCAATGTTTTCCTGCCAATGTTCTTTTGTAGCATTGGATACACAAAAGATACAGATTTTATCATATACTTTTGTTTCTTATGAATGCTTTCTTGAGGTAAAACAATACTGCAGAATCCTGGAATCATTACTTATCTGTATAACAATTTCAACCAAAACAACGTGTGAAGGTTCAACGGAACTATTAGACCCTCAAAGAGGTTTTGATAAAGCCTATTCTTCATTATGGAAATGATAACATAGTAAGAAAAATGAAATACATGAATAATTAGTGACTCAAAGTTCATAAGTGAATAATATACTGGTGTCGTGCCGATGCTCTTGGCACATAGATCTGTATCGTGATGTGGAACGCTGAGCCGTTGTTGATGGACGTAACTGTTGTGACACCTGAAGTAAATAGTGACCCCAACCCTTCCGAATCAGTAGGGTCGCCAGTAGTGAGCCACAATGAAGTTTTGGTGGGGTGGGAGCTGGAGAACAGCTTCAGGATGGTATGTAGCTGATTGCGTGTCAGTTACGAGTGGAAGAGGATCAATTTAGGTACAGATGCCAGATTAAGTCTATGGCCTAGATCGTTGCTGCCCCTCTTATCTCGCCTGTGTCAGATGACCCAAGCCAACAATAAAGGCTAAAATAAAAAAAAGAAACAGAATATTTCAAACCATTCGAGAAATAACTAACACAATAGGCATATTGCCTTTAAAAGAAGTGGTGAGGACAAGTAAGTCCACAGTAGGTCAGGTTGAATTACCAGAATATAAACCTAAACAAGAATAAAGCTCTTGTTTAAACCAAATTAAACGAAACACAAAATAAATTACTCAACAAGAGTGGACTGGATACTTACAGACTTGATGGCAGCCGAAAGTCAAGTGACTGTCATCTGGTCGGAGGGACACACGTCAACTCCCACGGGTGGAGAAGAGGAAGCGGAGTGGCAGAAACAATGCACACATTACAGATCAAGCACCACCCATCAAACTACCATCACCACTCCTTTATATTTCCACTCCTATCTAACGAACTTTTCCCTCACACAACGGCTTCTGTAACATAACTGAACTTCTTACCAAGAAACTTCTTCATCGTTATCCTACATAACTACATACATAACTACATACCCGCCCGTCCCGTGTAGGTCCGTCTCAGATCCAACCTACTCAGCATTCTCCACCTGACTCTCCTATAAATACTCGTGTACTATTTATCCAAATAGATCAGTTTGTGACTTGATAAAGCCCACTGTGTGGGCGAAACGTTGTCAATAAAGGATCACATTATACTACCTTTGAGTTTATTTTTCAATGAATTCTGGATACCATGGTGTTTGTCAATCACTGTTATTTAAGGTTATTCTGCTGTCTTTTCATTGTAAATAAACTTCTCTGTTTAGTGTATTATTTACAGTAGAAAATTTCTGGGACCTGATTTTCCTCTAAAAACTCTGCTGTATCCAGTAGTGAATTGCTGTCGTGGTGTTGTTGCTTCTGTCAGAGTTGGTGTTGTTGCTTCTGTCAGAGTTGGTGTTGTTGCTTCTGTCAGAGTTGGTGTTGTTGCTTCTGTCAGAGTTGGTGTTGTTGCTTCTGTCAGAGTTGGTGTTGTTGCTTCTGTCAGAGTTGGTGTTGTTGCTTCTGTCAGAGTTGGTGTTGTTGCTTCTGTCAGAGTTGGTGTTGTTGCTTCTGTCAGAGTTGGTGTTGTTGCTTCTATCAGAGTTGGTGTTGTTGCTTCTGTCAGAGTTGGTGTTGTTGCTTCTGTCAGAGTTGGTGTTGTTGCTTCTATCAGAGTGGTGTTGTTGCTTCTGTCAGAGTTGGTGTTGTTGCTTCTGTCAGAGTTGGTGTTGTTGCTTCTGTCAGAGTTGGTGTTGTTGCTTCTGTCAGAGTTGGTGTTGTTGCTTCTGTCAGGTTGGTGTTGGTTGCTTCTCTCAGAGTTGGTGTTGTTACTTCTGTCAGAGTTGGTGTTGTTGCTTCTGTCAGAGTTGGTGTTGTTGCTTCTCTCAGAGTTGGTGTTGTTGCTTCTGTCAGAGTTGGTGTTGTTGCTTCTCTCAGAGTTGGTGTTGTTGCTTCTGTCAGAGTTGGTGTTGTTGCTTCTCTCAGAGTTGGTGTTGTTGCTTCTGTCAGAGTTGGTGTTGTTGCTTCTGTCAGAGTTGGTGTTGTTGCTTCTGTCAGAGTTGGTGTTGTTGCTTCTGTCAGAGTTGGTGTTGTTGCTTCTGTCAGAGTTGGTGTTGTTGCTTCTGTCAGAGTTGGTGTTGTTGCTTCTGTCAGAGTTGGTGTTGTTGCTTCTGTCAGAAGTTGGTGTTGTTGCTTCTCTCAGAGTTGGTGTGTTACTTCTGTCAGAGTTGGTTGTTGTTGCTTCTGTCAGAGTTGGTGTTGTTGCTTCTCTCAGAGTTGGTGTTGTTGCTTCTGTCAGAGTTGGTGTTGTTGCTTCTCTCAGAGTTGGTTGTTGTTGCTTCTGTCAGAGTTGGTGTTGTTGCTTCTGTCAGAGTTGGTGTTGTTGCTTCTCTCAGAGTTGGTGTGTTGTGTTTCTGTCAGAGTTGGTGTTGTTGCTTCTGTCAGAGTTGGTGTTGTTGCTTCTGTCAGAGTTGGTGTTGTTGCTTCTGTCAGAGTTGGTGTTGTTGCTTCTGTCAGAGTTGGTGTGTTGCTTCTCTCAGAGTTGGTGTTGTTGCTTCTGTCAGAGTTGGTGTTGTTGCTCTCTGTCAGAGTTGGTGTTGTTGCTTCTGTCAGAGTTGGTGTTGTTGCTTCTGTCAGAGTTAGTGTTGTTTGCTTCTCTCAGAGTTGGTGTTGTTGCTTCTGTTCAGAGTTGGTGTTGTTGCTTCTGTCAGAGTTGGTGTTGTTGCTTCTCTCAGAGTTGGTGTTGTTGCTTCTGTCAGAGTTGGTGTTGTGTTGCTTCTATTAGAGTTGGTGTTGTTGCTTCTGTCAGAGTTGGTGTTGTTGCTTCTGTCAGAGTTGGTGTTGTTGCTTCTGTCAGGGTTGGTGTTGTTGCTTCTATCAGAGTTGGTGTTGTTGCTTTCTCTCAGAGTTGATGTTGTTGCTTCTGTCAGAGTTGGTGTTGTTGCTTCTGTCAAGTTGGTGTGTTGCTTCTGTCAGAGTTGGTGTTGTTGCTTCTCTCAGAGTTGGTGTTGTTGCTTCTGTCAGAGTTGGTGTTGTTGCTTCTCTCAGAGTTGGTGTTGTTGCTTCTGTCAGAGTTGGTGTTGTTGCTTCTCTCAGAGTTGGTGTTGTTGCTTCTGTCAGAGTTGGTGTTGTTGCTTCTGTCAGAGTTGGTGTTGTTGCTTCTGTCAGAGTTGGTGTTGTTGCTTCTGTCAGAGTTGGTGTTGTTGCTTCTGTCAGAGTTGGTGTTTGTTGCTTCTGTCAGAGTTGGTGTTGTTGCTTCTGTCAGAGTTGGTGTTGTTGCTTCTGTCAGAGTTGGTGTTGTTGCTTCTCTCAGAGTTGGTGTTGTTACTTCTGTCAGAGTTGGTGTTGTTGCTTCTGTCAGAGTTGGTGTTGTTGCTTCTCTCAGAGTTGGTGTGTTGCTTCTGTCAGAGTTGGTGTTGTTGCTTCTCTCAGAGTTGGTGTTGTTGCTTCTGTCAGAGTTGGTGTTGTTGCTTCTGTCAGAGTTGGTGTTGTTTGCTTCTCTCAGAGTTGGTGTTGTTGTTTCTTCTGTCAGAGTTGGTGTTGTTGCTTCTGTCAAGTTGGTGTTGTTGCTTCTGTCAGAGTTGGTGTTGTTGCTTCTGTCAGAGTTTGGTGTTGTTGCTTCTCTCAGAGTTGGTGTGTTGCTTCTGTCAGAGTTGGTGTTGTTGCTTCTGTCAGAGTTGGTGTTGTTGCTTCTGTCAGAGTTGGTGTTGTTGCTTCTGTCAGAGTTAGTGTTGTTGCTTCTCTCAGAGTTGGTGTTGTTGCTTCTGTCAGAGTTGGTGTTGTTGCTTCTGTCAGAGTTGGTGTTGTTGCTTCTCTCAGAGTTGGTGTTGTTGCTTCTGTCAGAGTTGGTGTTGTTGCTTCTATTAGAGTTGGTGTTGTTGCTTCTGTCAGAGTTGGTGTTGTTGCTTCTGTCAGAGTTGGTGTTGTTGCTTCTGTCAGGGTTGGTGTTGTTGCTTCTATCAGAGTTGGTGTTGTTGCTTCTCTCAGAGTTGATGATGTTGTTTGCTTTCTGTCAGAGTTTGGTGTTGTTGCTTCTTGTCAGAGTTGGTGTTGTTGGCTTCTGTCAGAGTTGGTGTTTTGCTTCTCTCAGAGTTGGTGTTTGTTGCTTCTGTCAGAGTTGGTGTTGTTGCTTCTATCAGAGTTGGTGTTGTTGCTTCTCTCAGAGTTGATGTTGTTGCTTCTGTCAGAGTTGGTGTTGTTGCTTCTGTCAGAGTTGGTGTTGTTGCTTCTGTCAGAGTTGGTGTTGTTGCTTCTCTCAGAGTTGATGTTGTTGCTTCTGTCAGAGTTGGTGTTGTTGCTTCTGTCAGAGTTGGTGTTGTTGCTTCTGTCAGAGTTGGTGTTGTTGCTTCTGTCAGAGTTGGTGTTGTTGCTTTCTCTCAGAGTTGGTGTTGTTGCTTCTCTCAGAGTTGGTGTTGTTGCTTCTGTCAGAGTTGGTGTTGTTGCTTCTGTCAGAGTTGGTGTTGTTGCTTCTGTCAGAGTTGGTGTTGTTGCTTCTGTCAGAGTTGATGTTGTTGCTTCTGTCAGAGTTGGTGTTGTTGCTTCTCTCAGAGTTGGTGTTGTTGCTTCTGTCAGAGTTGGTGTTGTTGCTTCTGTCAGAGTTGGTGTTGTTGCTTCTGTCAGAGTTGGTGTTGTTGCTTCTGTCAGAGTTGGTGTTGTTGCTTCTGTCAGAGTTGATGTTGTTGCTTCTCTCAGAGTTGGTGGTTGTTGCTTCTGTCAGAGTTGGTGTTGTTGCTTCTGTCAGAGTTGGTGTTGTTGCTTCTGTCAGAGTTGGTGTTGTTACTTCTGTCAGTGTTGGTGTTGTTGCTTCTGTCAGAGTTGGTGTTGTTGCTTCTGTCAGGTTGGTGTTGTTGCTTCTGTCAGAGTTGGTGTTGTTGCTTCTGTCAGAGTTGGTGTTGTTGCTTCTGTCAGAGTTGGTGTTGTTGCTTCTGTCAGAGTTGGTGTTGTTGCTTCTGTCAGAGTTGGTGTTGTTGCTTCTGTCAGAGTTGGTGTTGTTGCTTCTGTCAGAGTTGGCCATGACTGGTGTGTCTTGAAACTCACTAAGTTCTTTGTACTGGATACATTACTTGATGCTATACCAATGATGCAATTTCGTTCTCGCTCTTCCTTGCCTAAGTATATAATGGATGCTTGCAACAGTCGTATTTCTCTATTTAAATCACTCTCCACCAACTTCATTAATTAAAGACCACCATGTTTGTGAAGAACAAAACATCCTAGTATATAATTGAAATAACTTCATAGTATAACAAAGGCAAATCTTTCGAGAACATAAACATTAGTAAAATGTTTATGTTCCTGAGAATTGGATTATCTTCAATAATAAACTTAAGAGCATTTGAGCATAGGCGAGTCATTTGAGCATAGGCGAGTCATTTGAGCATAGGCGAGTCATTTGAGCATAGGCGAGTCATTTGAGCATAGGCGAGTCATTTGAGCATAGGCGAGTCATTTGAGCATAGACGAGTCATTTGAGCATAGGCGAGTCATTTGAGCATAGACGAGTCATTTGAGCATAGACGAGTCATTTGAGCATAGACGAGTCATTTGAGCATAGGCGAGTCATTTGAGCATAGACGAGTCATTTGAGCATAGACGAGTCATTTGAGCATAGACGAGTCATTTGAGCATAGGCGAGTCATTTGAGCATAGACGAGTCATTTGGCATAGGCGAGTCATTTGAGCATAGAACGAGTCATTTGAGCATAGGCGAGTCATTTGAGCATAGACGAGTCATTTGAGCATAGGCGAGTCATTTGAGCATAGACGAGTCATTTGAGCATAGACGAGTCATTTGAGCATAGAAGAGCCATTTGAGCATAGGCGAGTCATTTGAGCATAGACGAGTCGTTTGAGCATAGACGAGTCATTTGAGCATAGACGAGTCATTTGAGCATAGAAGAGCCATTTGAGCATAGACGAGTCATTTGAGCATAGACGAGTCATTTGAGCATAGACGAGTGATTTGAGCATAGGCGAGTCATTTGAGCATAGACGAGTCATTTGAGCATAGGCGAGTCATTTGAGCATAGGCGAGTCATTTGAGCATAGAAGAGCCATTTGAGCATAGGCGAGTCATTTGAGCATAGACGAGTCATTTGAGCATAGACGAGTCATTTGAGCATAGAAGAGCCATTTGAGCATAGGCGAGTCATTTGAGCATAGAAGAGCCATTTGAGCATAGGCGAGTCATTTGAGCATAGAAGAGCCATTTGAGCATAGACGAGTCATTTGAGCATAGAAGAGCCATTTGAGCATAGGCGAGTCATTTGAGCATAGAAGAGCCATTTGAGAACAGGCGAGTCATTTGAGCATAGGCGAGTCATTTGAGAATAGGCGAGTCATTTGAGCATAGGCGAGTCATTTGAGAATAGGCGAGTCATTTGAGCATAGACGAGTCATTTGAGCATAGACGAGTCATTTCATACAACGGAACTACGAAGCTGCAAGAAGATAAAGTTATATCAAAATACAAGTTTAGAGTATATAACACAGAAGGCAACGAACTACACGTTATTTCAAACAGTACTAATAGAAAATCAATAGGAGCAAATTTGTTTCCCCAGACAGTTTAAAAATTTTTCCTCGTGTTAGCCTCAAAAATTTTGTGTTTATATTTGTTTGTGTTTAATTTTTCCGAGAGGTTCGTTTTTAAAAAAAAAATCAAATGAACCGTATTATTACAGTTTTTAAAGGGCATCATTTGGTTTGCAGAAATGGTTAATCATCTTTGGGGCCTGCATTTTTACCCTTTTACCCGGCGGTCTTTTTTTTGCATTTTAATGGTTTAACCGATCATGGTTCCGATTTAATTTACCCTGGCAGCATTGGTTTTTAGAACCTTTTTTTTAACCCTGCGTCTTTTGGGGCCTGCAGTTTTTTGGTTAGCCGAGTCTTTTGCATTTAACCGTTTTAAGGCATAGGGTTTCTTTTTAAAACTTTTAAAAGCTGCATGTGTTTTTTTTAACCCCGTTTAAGTATCAGGGGCCGATTTAACCGTTTTTAAACGAAAAAAAAAATGGGGTTCCCTTATTTTCCGTGTTAAGCCTCAATCGTTTTTTCCTGTTTTAAATTTTTCCCGAGCATCGTGGTTCTCAGTTAATCCATTAAGCTGCGCCCCTCGTTTTCTGTATGTTATATCTTTAATAACTGCAGTCAATGTGGTTCCTGCTATGTTAATCCGTGTTAAGCCTGCAGTCATCGTGTGTTCCTGCTATGTTAATCCGTGTTAAGCCTGCAGTCATTGTGGTTCTGCTATGTTAATCCGTGTTAAGCCTGCAGTCATCGTGGTTCCTGCTATGTTAATCCGTGTTAAGCCTGCAGTCATTGTGGTTTCCTGCTATGTAATCCGTGTTTAAGCCTGCAGTCATCGTGGTTCCTGCTTTGTTAATCCGTGTTAAGCCTGCAGTCTTTGTTGGTTCCTGTTAATGTTATTCCGTAGTAAGGGCCTGCAGTCATCGTGGTTCTGCTATGTTAATCCGTGTTAAGCCTGCAGTCATTGTGGTTCCTGCTATGTTAATCCGTGTTAAGCCTGCAGTCATATCGGGTTCCTGCTTTGTTAATCCGTGTTAAGCCTGCAGTCATCGTGGTTCCTGCTATGTTAATCCGGTTAAGCCTGCAGTTCATCGTGGTTCTGCTTTGTTAATCCGTGTTAAGCCTGCAGTCATCGTGGTTCCTGCTTTATTAATCCGTGTTAAGCCTGCAGTCATCGTGGTTCCTGCTATGTTAATCCGTGTTAAGCCTGCAGTCATCGTGGTTCCTGCTTGTTAATCCGTGTTAAGCTGCAGTCATCGTGGTTCCTGCTATGTTAATCCGTGTTAAGCCTGCAGTCATCGTGGTTCCTGCTTTGTTAATCCGTGTTAAGCCTGCAGTCATCGTGGTTCCTGCTTTGTTAATCCGTGTTAAGCCTGCAGTCATCGTGGTTCCTGCTATGTTAATCCGTGTTAAGCCTGCAGTCATCGTGGTTCCTGCTTTGTTAATCCGTGTTAAGCCTGCAGTCATCGTGGTTCCTGCTTGTTAATCCGTGTTTAAGCCTGCAGTCATCGTGGTTCCTGCTTGTTAATCCGTGTTAAGCCTGCAGTCATTGTGGTTCCTGTTGTTAATCCGTGTTAAGCCTGCAGTCATCGTGGTTCCTGCTATGTTAATCGTGTTAAGCCTGAGTCATCGTGGTTCCTGCTATGTTAATCCGTGTTAAGCCTGCAGTCATCGTGGTTCCTGCTTGTTAATCCGTGTTAAGCTGCAGTCATCGTGGTTCACTGCTTATTAATCCGTGTTAAGCCTGCAGTCATCGTGGTTTCCTGCTATGTTAATCCGTGTTAAGCCTGCAGTCATCGTGGTTCCTGCTTGTTAATCCGTGTTAAGCCTGCAGTCATCGTGGTTCCTGCTATGTTAATCCGTGTTAAGCCTGCAGTCATCGTGGTTCCTGCTTTGTTAATCCGTGTTAAGCCTGCAGTCATCGTGGTTCCTGCTATGTTAATCCGTGTTAAGCCTGCAGTCATTGTGGTTCCTGCTATGTTAATCCGTGTTAAGCCTGCAGTCATCGTGGTTCCTGCTATGTTAATCCGTGTTAAGCCTGCAGTCATTGTGGTTCCTGCTATGTTAATCCGTGTTAAGCCTGCAGTCATCGTGGTTCCTGCTATGTTAATCCGTGTTAAGCCTGCAGTCATCTGTGGTTCCTGCTATGTTAATCCGTGTTAAGCCTGCAGTCATCGTGGTTCCTGCTATGTTAATCCGTGTTAAGCCTGCAGTCATCGTGGTTCCTGCTATGTTAATCCGTGTTAAGCCTGCAGTCATCGTGGTTCCTGCTTTGTTAATCCGTGTTAAGCCTGCAGTCATCGTGGTTCCTGCTTTTTAATCCGTTGTTAAGCCTGCAGTCATCGTGGTTCCTGCTATGTTAATCCGTGTTAAGCCTGCAGTCATCGTGGTTCCTGCTTTGTTAATCCGTGTTAAGCCTGCAGTCATCGTGGTTCCTGCTATGTTAATCCGTGTTAAGCCTGCAGTCATCGTGGTTCCTGCTATGTTAATCCGTGTTAAGCCTGCAGTCATCGTGGTTCCTGCTATGTTAATCCGTGTTAAGCCTGCAGTCGTGGTTCCTGCTATGTTAATCCGTGTTAAGCCTGCAGTCATCGTGGTTCCTGCTTTGTTAATCCGTGTTAAGCCTGCAGTCATCGTGGTTCCTATGTTAATCCGTGTTAAGCCTGCAGTCATCGTGGTTCCTGCTTTGTTAATCCGTGTTAAGCCTGCAGTCATCGTGGTTCCTGCTATGTTAATCCGTGTTAAGCCTGCAGTCATCGTGGTTCCTGCTATGTTAATCCGTGTTAAGCTTGCAGTCATCGTGGTTCCTGCTTCTAATCCGTGTTAAGCCTGCAGTCATCGTGGTTCCTGCTATGTTAATCCGTGTTAAGCCTGCAGTCATCGTGGTTCCTGCTATGTTAATCCGTGTTAAGCCTGCAGTCATTGTGGTTCCTGCTTTGTTAATCCGTGTTAAGCCTGCAGTCATCGTGGTTCCTGCTATGTTAATCCGTGTTAAGCCTGCAGTCATTGTGGTTCCTGCTTTGTTAATCCGTGTTAAGCCTGGAAGTCTTCCTCTCAAGGTTGGAACTCCCACAGTGTTCAATCTTGCTCACTTATTGGAAAACCATTTGCTTTTCTCCATTAATTCTCACCCTTTAAAAACTAAACAAACTCACCGTCGAGAAGAAAAGTTTGTACATGGTAATTTAGTCACTGTAAGATAAGATAAGATAAGATTTCGTTCGGATTTTTAACCCCGGAGGGTTAGCCACCCAGGATAACCCAAGAAAGTCAGTGCGCCATCGAGGACTGTCTAACTTATTTCCATTGGGTCTTAATCTTGTCCCCCAGGATGCGACCCACACCAGTCGACTAACACCCAGGTACCTATTTGCTGCTAGGTGAACAGGACAACAGGTGTAAGGAAACGTGTCGAAATGTTTCCACCTGTCTGGCTGAAACTGTGGCTTCTTGCTTTAATAACAGGAAGTGTGTTTCCCTAAATCCACTAAGTGATGTATTAAATTTTGGTGAGCATTTTTTAATGAGACTTAAAGTTTGCGAATTTTAAGCAGTGAGGCGCATCTAGATGTAAGAAACTTCCAAGATTTTCTTACCATAATGACTTCTGCTGGATCAATATTTAGCAGGGTGTGCTGGAAAGCAAATGTGTGACGTGACCTTATATAGGTAAGGTCAGACAAGGTCGAGGGACACCGTTAACTGACCTGACTTCGGTAGAGCCAAGACCAACAAGGTTTGTACAAGGAGCGACCTGACCTTGGCCAGGTCAAGGTCAGATATCTGTAAGAATGCATCAATGATCTGACATTCGATGGATCAGCTCAAACAAAAATTTGTAGGCTTACCTGGGTATTAGTGGACTGGTGTGGGTCGCATCCTGAAACAAAATTGACCTAAATTTCCCGAAATGTTCTACATAACAAGCGCTTTTTATATAGTAGAATGTCAGTGATGTGAGCTGGACTGTATACCTTGTACATGTACTTGTAGAAATAAAGATTATTATTATTATTATTATTATTATTATTATTATTATTATTATTATTATTATTATTATTATTATTATTATTAATCAATGTGAGATAGACCCAGCTAAATCCCAAATAAAAAAAAAATATTATCTGGTTAGGATATTCAGTCTGGAACGACCATGGATCCGAACTCTTCTCCAGGCTGAGGGACTAACCTCCTCAAATATTTTCTTCAAGGGTTCATGGATTGATTGCATCATCTTTATTTCACTACTACACCTCCTTCTCTATTTGACTGAAGAAGCCTACTGCGAGGGCGAAACGTTTCAACAACAAAGATACCCAACTGCTGCACATGCGTCTTAACCTTCTAAACTTTTCTTAAAGATATTGATTTGTTCATCAAGGCAACATGTCAGCTCTACACCAATAAGCAATACACAAATAACCCGCACATAGGAGAGAGAACCTAATGGCGACGGTTCGGTCCGACTTGGACCATTTACAAAGTCACAGTATCACAACAGAGTGATAGAGCCAGTAAACAGTATCACAACAGAGTGCTAGAGCCAGTAAACAGTATCACAACAGAGTGATAGAGCCAGTATATATATAGGCGAGGGGGGAAAAGGAGGGAAAAAAGAAAGAAAAAAAAGTAGTGGTCATGGGGTTGTGGAAAATACTGTATTTTTTTTTTCCCAAAATACTATTATTGAAAACAGAGGCCTACTTTATTTAAAAAAAATTTTTATGTTATCGAAAAGGGGGAAGCGCCCGGCAAAAGACACTCGCCATGTTTAAAATTGAAAAAATCAAAAACGTTAAATATGGGAAAATTTTGTGCTCTAGAGGTAAAATTGGGTGAAACTCAAAATTAGAGGCGAAATTTTTGGGATGTGATTTCTGAAAATGACTTGGAATCAGGCGATGGAAAAGACAACCCCCGGCCTAAATAAGTCTCTGTTTTTGTAAGTCGGGCCCAGTGTTATTTTCATGTTAGACGAGGTTTTCTGGTATGATACACCTTTTTTTCCCCATCAAATTGGCGATGTTTTTAAGATATTCTCCTTTTGTTATGAAAAATGTGTTATAATAATTTTTTTATTAATTTAATATACAGCACCAAATTTTATTACCCAGCTTCCGGGTGTACTATTTCATTTAAAATTAATTTGGGCCCTAGAGAATTGTGGTAGACAGTGAAGGTAAAAAGGGGACATTTTTTGAACTAGGGCCCCAAATTTCCCTACTTTTTAAACCCTGATAAAAATAATTATTTTTGTTCATTTACTGTTTGTACATAATGATACATTCGATAAATGCTTTTTACTTTTAATTTTGCCCGTTGGTCCTTTTTGAACTGGGGGAATTAGTGAAGTCATTAATTATTTAATTATTTAAATATTATACTATGAAATGCGAAGGGGGTGGATTTTTAATTCACAATTTAATCAATATGTATGGTTATAAAATTTATTTACAATTTTATTTTAATTTGATTTTGCCAAGTGTGGTAAAGTTATATTGTGTAAAAAATTAATTTTTGTAGAAAAATTTGAAAGGGATTTAATTTTTTTGTTAATGAAAGGGCAATTTTGCCTTATATAGTGAGTTTAATTGAAAAAGCCAAATTTGGAAGAAATTAAAATTAATTGTATAATATTAATTTGTAAAAAAATTCGGAAGGTTTTATATAAATTTTAAATTATAAAATTTTCTTACATGGGGGTTTAATGTAAGCCAATTTGGCTAATTTATTAAAGGAAAAATAATTTTGCATGCCAAATTTGGGGGAAAAATTTTATTAATTTTGTTTTTAAATTTATTTTGGGTCAAGCGGGAAAAGGGAAAATTAATATACAAAAATTTTTTATAACAAGAAAAGCTCAAACTGGGAAAAAGGTAATTGTATACCAAAAGGCAAAAATTTAATAAATGTTTATTAATTAAATTTTAAAAAGCCGGGTAAAAGGGGGGAAAATTTAAATTTAAAGGGCCAAAACATATATAGGGGAAAAAAAATATGGAAAATCATAAAAAGGCTTAAAAAAAAATTTTAAAATTTAAGAAAAAAAAATTTAAATACGGGTTTTTTTTTAAAAAAGTTTTTGATCTTTAAATAGATTATTCCACAATTTTAATTAAACAAAAAGGGGGAATTTGTTAGAAACGTGTAGATGAAACTGAAGTAGATCCTTTTGATTAATCGTATTAAAATTAGAAAAAAAGTTTCTGTAAAAGTCAGGGTTTAATAAAGTAAAAAGGTAAACCCGGGAGTTAATCAGTCCCGCTCCAACAAATAAGGGCGTCTTTGCCAAAAAACCCGGAAAATTTTTTTTACCCGTATTTAATCCCGGGGAAAATGGGGGGAATTTTTTGGCAACTTTTTAAAACATGTGATGACAATAACAAGCCGGAAAATAAATTATTTTACCCCCAAAACAGGTAAAGGGGATGCTACATACCATACAAGCCTTTCCATGTAGATGACCTTACAAGGGAAACAGTTGACTTTTGAAGGTCATTATGGAATATGAACAAAGTATTGGATCAAAATGAATATCAATTAGTTTAAAAACTCCAGATCATACTACAAAGGTTTACAGCAGTTTTAAATTAAACTGGAGAGCATTCAAAAATTTTTTAAAAATAAATAAAATCTGAGGAATCAACTGGGTTATTGGTGCCAATAGTACAGAATAAATTAAACAAAAAAACTTTAAAAGGCTCCGAATAAGTATACAAGGGGATTTTGGTTGGGAGGAAATAAGACTGGGCAAAGAATTAATTGTGCAGTTGCAGACCCGCCAACTAACTATTTTAGAGATGCAAACATAAAAACTTGAGGTAACTGCAATTTCAGAAGGGAAAAATTGTCCCAACTAACAAAATTTAAATTTCCCAAAAAAAGTGATAGGGCATACAAGTGGGGGAATCAGAAATAAGATTCTCCACAAGGTAAGAAGGGTAAGTCCCCCCTAAGGGTAGCCCCTTAATAAGAAAACCCGTCAAAGAAAAAAGAGATTGTCTTTTCTGCAAGGGTACTCATTTTTCTAAAAATTTCAATACATACAATTAGGAATGAAAAGTTGAAAGATTGGGGGAACTTGAAGATGTACAGGGGGTTTAGGTAATCTCAATGTAAAGGATGGTTTGCCAAATAAACAACTGTTAAATGTCACAAAGGAAGACACCAATATCATGTTTAGGGGCTTATGATATTGATGAAATGATAAAGTTTTACAATCCTGACACAACAGTAGCTAATGTAAAAATTCTACTAAGTTAAAATGGGGTTTTGCTGAAGAGCCTTAGTGTTACAGTAAAAAATTTATGATAAAAGGATAAATAAAAAAATGTAAATTCATTATTAAAACCCAAGGGTCCCAACGTATTTTCATTTAAAAGAAATGTATGATGGGAGAAAGTACAAAAGGGGGGATCCTACCCCCTTTAAAAATTTTGGTTTTCTCTCGTAAAAGAGCTCAGTTTTTATGAAATGTTTATGTAACTGTGGTTGGGAATGAAAAAAAAACGTGTTAATGAGGTAATTGTAATAGACTTCAGAGAAAATACTACAGTAGGGACAGCAAAGCTACAGAAAGACTTTTACTATGTAAATTCCCCACCTTCTGGTGTAAGTGATTTTTCTGTAGGCCCAATAAAATATTTTTTGGTGTGCTTTATGCCCCTTTTTAAAGGTATGGTAAAGAAAAGGTGTCACCCTTTTTAAGACTGCGGAGGCCCTGTAAGTATGGTAATTCCTCGTAATAATTTCATGACAGAGGGAAATACGAAAACCATAACTGGTGTTATCATGAAATGACCCCAGTATAATTCTTCCATAGAGGATGGTGTTGAGCCAGTGCATAAATTGTGGGAATTAGCATTGGTATAAATGTAAATGAAGAAAGTCCAGACGATTCTTATACTCAGGAACAGTACCTGAAAGATGTAAAATTTGAATCTGGACAATACTGGGTGCGACTTCCGTGGAGACTGAACCATCCAGAATTGCCCACTAATTACAGAATGGCATATGGACAATTAAAGGCTCAGCTCCGCGAACTGAGTAAGACACCAGAATTGTTAACTGCCTATAATGATATAATTGCTGAGCAGTTAATTAATAAATTTATAGAAGAGGTACCTCCTGAGCAAGCCAAAATTTATGGTCACTATTTGCCACATCACGGAGTGAAGAAGGATTCTAAGACACTCCTCTGAGAAGTGTGTTCAATTGTAGTTCCAGGAGTAACAAAAATGTACCTAGTTTAAATGACTGATGACAGATCCGTCGTTGACGGAAAAATTAGGAGATATCTTATTAAATTTCAGGATGAAGAATTATGCCTTTACGTCTGACATAAGTAAAGCTTTCCTAAGAGTGGGTTTACAAGAGGCTGACTGGGATTGTACCCGCTTCTTATGGCCTGAGAATCCTAGTGACCCACTTAGCCCTCTGAAAACCTTTCGCTTTAGGAGCGTATTATTTGGTGCTACATCCAGTCCGTTCCTACTTCAAGCGACGATAAATGCACACCTTAAACATATGGAAAGTCCATTGAGTAAAGTAATGAGCAAATAATTTTGTGGACAATTTCCTGGGTGTGACGTCAACTGAAGAGGAACTGTTAATGACTTATGGAGAGGCTAATGAAATAATGCAAAGTGCAAATATGCCTCTGAGGGAATGGAATAGTAATTCGTCCAAATTAAAGGACAAAATAACTAAAGATTTCCCTGGAGATGAAGCGCCAAAATGTAGTAATGTATTGGGTTTAACTTGGGATACTGAGAGAGATTTGTTGAAGTTAAAACCTAATAATTACAGTATGCACAATAAATTAACTAAGAGAGTTTTCCTTGCTGAAGTTTCCAAATGTTTTGATCCACTAGGTTTAGTGTCACCCCTTACTATAATAGGGAAATTATTAATACAGGAAGCATGGAAACTTAAATGTGCTTGGGATGAAATTCTACATGAGGAATTCATTAACAGGCAGGATGAATTAATTGGTGATTATGAGAAAATTCCAATGTTGGAGTTCCCACGCCAGGTGGCCAATCCAAATGGGAAAAATGTACTCCACATTTTTTGTGATGCTTCAAAATTGGCATATGGAGCAGTTGCTTACCTTCAATGTAATAGCATTATTTCTCTTGTTATGTCTAAGGCTAAAGTGTCTCCAATTAAATCATGTACCTTGCCTCAGTTGGAATTAACAGCCATTTATGTAGGTGTCAAATTAGCTAATTATATAAGAAATAAGTTGCAGGAGATAAATATTAGCGACAATGTAATTTGGTCTGACAATGAGGTATCCTTACAATGGATTCGTAATGGAAACAGTAAAATTGTGTACATACAAAACAGAGTCGCTGAAATTAATCAGATGCAAGAGATGTATAATAGTTTGGGTCAGCATATGTTAACATTTAATCATATACCTGGTGAGGAGAATCCAGCTGATTTCTTGTCTCGAGGTTTACCTTATGTTAAATTTGTAAATGCTGTATCATGGTTTAAAGGACCGAGCTGGTTGGTAAATAAAGCTAATTGGCCTGTACAAAAGGCTTATATTGCTCCTATTAAAATTACTGTGACCACTGCTCCAATAGTTTGTCCTTCAGCCTTTGATATAAATAGGTATTCTTCTTTACCCAAACTAATCAATGTAACTAAGTTGGTGTTTAAATTTTTAAACAAGATGAATATCTCATAAGTTTTCACATCCTTTTAAATATTGGATAAAGAGGGTACAGGAAGAAATCTATGGAAATGAGATTAAATTGATAATGGAAAGAAAAATTGTGAAAGGTTCCATAATAGAGAAATTGGGGCTGTATTTAGAGAACAATGTAATTAGGTGCAGAGGTAGGTTACAAAATGCTGAATTGGGTGATTATGCTAAACACCCTATCTTACTGCCCAAAACTCATCTAACAAATTTAATTGTTCTAAATGCCCATAAAAATGTAATGCATGGTGGGGTACACGATACCTTAAATTGTATTAGGGAAACTTTCTGGATTCCACAAGGATGGCAAAGTGTAAAAAGGGTGATTAAATTGTGAAAATTCCCCGTGTGGATGCCAATCCTGTATGTACCCAGGTCCTCCCCCCATTGCCAAATGAGCAATTTGAGTTTTAGCCGAACTCCGCGGGCCGCAGTCGGGAAAAATACTGTTTTTTTTTTCCAAAATACAGTATTATATTAAATAGGGGCCCATACTGTTTTTTAATAAAAATTTTGTTTGAAAATGGGAAGTGCCCCTGCGCAGAAGACACCGCCATTTTTGAATTGAGACATCAAAAACTTTTGTGAATTTGGGAAAAATTTTCGTGCTCTGAGGTAAAATTGGGCTGAAACCTCAATAGGGGGCGAAATTGTTGGAGGGCATTTCTGCATGACTTGAGTATCAGGCGAGGACAAGACAACCCCGGGGAACCTCAAATAATCTCTGAGTTGTAAGTTGGCCGTGTTTTTATGTATGACAGAGGTTTTCTGAGTACATACACCTTGTTTTCCAGTCAAATTGGCGAGTGTTTTTAGATATTCCCCTTTTTGGTTATTAAATGTGTATATAATAATTCTTTATTAATTTAATTACAGTCCCCCAAATTTTTTTACCAGCACCGGGTGATAATATTTCATTTGTAATTAATGGGCCCTAAGAAATTTGTGGTATGACAGGGGTAGGTATCGAAGGGGACTTTTTTTTGCGACCTAGGGCCCCAAAATTTCCCTATTGTCTAACTGATAAAAATAATTATCTTTGTTCATTTACTTTTATGTACTAATAAAAATTTAGATAAATGAAATTTTTTCCACACGGGAGTGGAATATGTCGTCGAAGGAGTGTTTGAGGCTGTAGAAAAAAGGCCGAAATAGTAAGGGTTGTCTTTAGTATAGACAAGTGAGATGTGAAGCGATCTGACCGTCTGTTCTACGACAAACAATACAAAAGAATAAAAGATAGAAGGAACACGCAGCAGGCCTACTGGCCATGCAAGGAAGGCCCAAATTACCTACAGGATTAAGCCCTGACCGAAAACCTTGTCGGTCAAGGGCACATTTATTAAGGAGCACAGCTCAGATTACTAGAAAAAGCTAGCAGGGCCTACTCACACCCCCCCCCACCCACCCACCCCAAGACCAAAGTGTTTACGTAAAACATTAGGGGAAAAGTGTTTAGATAAGGCTAAAAAAGGTTTTTTTTACATTTATACTTGGGAAAAGGGGGTTGCAGGGTGGAAGAGGGTAAATTGGTATTGCAGGTGTATGGTAAGGTGGTTATTGAAAGCAGTGAGAGTTTTTCGAGGGTAGTGGGCTCAGGTTAGAGTTTGTAGGAAAAAGGGAGATATTTCCCAGTAAAGTGATGTGTGAGTTTCGTGTTGTCAACTATAGATGGGGGTTTTAAAAGAAATGAAGCGAGGGGCTTTGGGAAGGGGGGAATTAAAAGATAAAAAATCAAAACCAAAAATGGGAGTTGTCCTTGCTCTTTTCTGATGACGCTTGCTCTTGGGGGATTTGAAGGAAGTTGCAAGGGTTGGGGGACGAATTTGGTAGGGTATGAAAAGAAAAAAAAGAAATGAATTAAAAACGAGTAAGGTTTTGAGGATAAAAAGATTACGTGACGAAAAAATTGGATATCAGATTGGGGGGAGAGAGTAGGGGAGGGAGTATTAGAATTTGGGAGTGGACGTGTCAGCAGATGGTCATGAAAGGGTGAGGTGAAACATAGAATTGATGAGGGGGAAAAAGGGTTGGCGGGGCACTTTAAAAGTCTGGGAGACAAAGAACTTTGTCCTTGTGATTAAATGGTTACAAATATAGATTGGTAATTAAACACATAGGGAAATTAGGCAACTTTTTTCAAACGTTTCGCCCGCCAAGGCTTCTTCATCGGTACAGAAAGTAGGGAGGAGCATAGAGATGTGAGACGATGTAATCAGTCCACCCATTCAAAGGGGGATGGATGATTACCCGCTTACATCTTACGTCCGCCTAATTTCTGTACTCGACGAAGAAACCACTGTGTAGGGGAAACGTTTCGAAAATAAAGTTGCCTAAAAGTTGCCATGTGTCTTTTCACCAACTTTGTCCTTGGAAGCAAAGAGGGGAATGATGAGAGTATAGGTTTACAACGCTCTTTTTGAGTGTTTAAGAGGGTGATGAATGTTGCAGCGAGGAGAAGGCGGAGGCGTGGAATGTCATTCTGAGGGGGAAAGTGGGTGTGAAAAATAACGCAGGAATTGTAGTTTGCAAATTAGGAGGAGGGCGTATTCCCAAAAAATGTTGTCCCGAGGCTAGGAAGGGGGGTGGGGGTGGTTCGGAATGTAGAGAGAAAGGAACAAACAGTGACTTCGAGAATGTATAAATCTGTAGTGGAGGGAAGGCGGGGTAAGGTCGGCCTAGGAAAGGTTGGAGGGGGGGGTAAAGTAGTTTGTGGGCGGGGGGCTTGGACTTTCAGCAAGCATGCATGATGTGTTTGATAGGAGTGAATGTAGACAAATGTGCTGTTTGGTGTGAGCAAAGTAACATTTACGAAGGGATTCAGGGGAACCGGCAGGCCGGACTTGAGTCCTGGAGATGGGAAGTACAGTGTCTGCACTCTGAAGGAGGGGGTTAATGTTGCAGTTTTGTGAACTATAGTATGAAGCAACCCTCTGGCAAAAAGGGATGGAGTGAAAGATAAAAGTTGTTCTTTTTCGGGCCACGCTACCTTGTTGGGAATCTGCTGAAGTGTTAATAATAATTTTTTTTACTACACAACGTTTTATCTTCTATAACTGTACTCGGGATTTGGGTTCCACTCATCCACAACTCTATTCCCAAAACCATGCTTCCCTATATCTAACCTATGAATCTGAATTTTTCCAACTTGAAACCATTGCTGCGAGCCCAGTCGTGGCTAGATACTTTTCAGCAGTCTATTTACATCCTCTTTATTCCTGTTTTCCATTAATACATCTCAGTTATATCCCCTCTAATTTACGCCTTTCTAGAAAGTGCAGATTCAGGGATCTCAGTCCTCCTCTTAGAGAAGATTTCTGATACATGGGATCAACTTGTCACCCTCCTTTGTACGTTTTCCAAGCATTTATATCCATTCAGAAATACGGTGCCCCAAAACTGTGCGGCAAAAAACTAATAAGGCCTAACCAAGGATATATAGAGTTGAAAAACAACCTGAGGACTTCTATTATTTATGCTTCTTGATATGAAGCCAAGGATTCTGTTAGCTTTTTTGCGAACACTTATGCACTGTTTTTTGGATTTAGATTACAGCTAACCAAAATCCCAAATCCTTTTTGCAATCAGTAATATTAAGATCTGCATTATTTAGTTTATATGTGGCATGGTTATTTTCTTGTCCAATGTTTAGAACTTTGCATTTGTCTATATTAAACTGCATCTGCCACTTCTCCGACCACTGCATCAGTCTATTCAAATCTTCGTGGAGTGCTCGAATGTCCTCGTCAGAATGAATTCGTCGGCCTATTTTGATGTCAACGGCAAACTTGATTATATCGTTGTTTATTCCCTCATATATGTCGTTTATGTAGATTGTGAACAAGGGGCCGAACATTGACCCCTGTGGGAAACAGCTCGTGACGCTTCCCCACTCAGACTTCTCCCCATTTATGCAAACTCTCTGCTGCCTATTTGTCAACCATGCCTCTATCCAGGAAAGAAAATTCTCCTCCTATTCCGTGTGCCTTAATTTTCCTCAATAGTCTCTGATGTGGGACCTTGTCAAAAGCCTTACTGAAGTCCATATACACAATATCATATTCTATATCATGATCTACCTCCTCAAACACCTTAGTGAAAAAAGTTAATAAATTCGTAAGGCAGGAACGTCCCTTTGTAAAACCATGTTGAATGAGATTCGTTGATCAGTTTATGCTTTTCAAGATGGCTACGAATTACCTCGGCAATTATTGATTCCATAAATTTTTCCACAATGGAGATTAAGCTTATTGGTCTATTGTTCAAAGCTAAGGACCTGCCATCTGCTTTGAAAATTGGTATCACATTTGCCATTTTCCATTTATCTGGCACTATGCCAGTTTGTAGTGATATTTTGAAAAGATTAGCCAAAGGTTTGCTAAGTTCCTCTTTGCGTTCCTTAAGAATCCTTGCGTAATGCTCATCAGCCTGGGATTTGTTGGGTTTTACTTTATCTACTTGTCTAAGGATCATGTCACTTGTGACCCTAATCGTGCATAGTTTATTATCGTCCTTTTCCACTTAATTTATTATTTTTGTAACATCACTAGTATCTTCCTGTGTAAAAACTGAGAGGAAGTAAGTGTTAAAAATTCTACACAATTTCCTTATCACTGTCAGTGAGCTGACCCGAGTAACTTTTGATTGGGCCTATCATTCCCTAATCTTACTTCTGTATACCTAAAAGAATCCTTTAGGGTTAGTCTCTCTTTGCTTTTCTTATTCCCTTTTTTATTTCTCTCTTTAACTGAATATAAAGTATTTAGTAACCTATTTTTAAAAATACTCAACGTTTTAGCTTCTATGATGGTACTCGGGGAGTTTGTTCCACTTATCCACAACTCTGTTACCAAACCAGATCTTTCCTATATCCTTCCTGAATCTAAATTTTTTCCTACTTGACACCATTATTTCGATCCTGTCTTGGCTAGATATTTACATTCCTTTATTATTCCCTTTTTTTATTCCCGTAATGCGAGGTCGAGTTTTGCTCAACCCTGCAACACAATTTTGTTCAAAGATTTGTTAAGTTATACCCTGAATTAAGAAAAACCGAGACTTCACCTTTCGAAACAGACAAAGCAAATACGATAAAA
>NC_069444.1:33963338-34040838 GCF_026875155.1 Cherax quadricarinatus
GGTTAAATTCTGCTCCGCTCAAACTGTAAATAAACAGGGGGCTCGATCCCTACTTAAATTAAACAATATGTATTAATTAAAATGAAGGGTTCTATGCCGGCTCGAGCAAACAGAAAGTTGAATGGGGTCACTTGACCATCCAATCTTCTCACCAACAAATCAGGAGTGCCCTATGACAGTTCCCTTGATATAATAAAGAGCTCAATGAAACAAATTGTCACTGGAAAATCTCAGGTCCCTAGAGTCTAATCCTCCAAAGTGTTTCAAGCTCACACAAAAACAGATGGCAGAATTAACTAGTATTCCTGCCTTGACTTACAATAAATTGAGACTAACAATCACCAAATCTTTTAATACCTGTATTTGTAGTCTACCATAGAGAATGATTACTCATGGCTGGTGGTAACCGTCTGTGGTATGCGGCGTTGAAGTTCCAATGGTAGATTCGAGATGGAGTTGAATCTTGATTCAGTAGAGTTGATCCTGCAAGGTCGCCACTTGTGAAGGCTTACTCAGCCCTGTAACAACTTCAGGCAGTATTACCCAGGCTGGCTCCTCCTCAGGAAAATTAATGAATAGAAAAAGAATAATAACAGACAAACATAAACTTTATTATTAGAAAATATAAAAATATAAAACACTTAAATATGAAACATTAATCCTACATTAAAGAAAATGAAAAATGAAAAATATAAATGATAACTGAATTCAACGCTAATTTAAAACTTGGGTGTCTGGTGTTGGTGACACTGTGTTGTTGAAATTGTAGCCGTTGCTGATGATGGGGGGGGTTGCAGGTGTTGGTTACAACCCACCGGTTCGTTCTTCACAGTATAGCCGTGAGTATTATATCCCGATGACAGGAAAGCAGGTTCTTTACCACTGCAATGATGAGGGGTTATGTCCTGCAATTTCATACAGGTGCACAGGTAATTAAATCCAAAAAGGGGAAGTCTCAGGACGTTAGTCCATCTCCATCAGTTCTACTCGTTGATTGGCAGGTGACCCTCTCTGTCATCCAAGAGTAGTGCTGGGAGCTGTGAGTCTAGTGATTACTGTTTGGACCGGAGCCCCACACGTCACCTTTCGGGGATGGGGGAAGAAGGAGGGGAAGGGATAGCGGGAGCTAGACTGACCCTACCTTAACAAGCAGCCGGCAGTCAAACTATCACTTTCGGGGAGGGGAAAAAAGGCGGGAATAGCAGGAGCTTGACTTACCCTACCTTAACAAGTAGCCGGCAATGAAACTATTGCTACTATGTACTCCCTCTCTACTCCTATCTATTGAACTTTTCCCTCAGAGTTTGTGGGTCTGTGAATGTCTTCGTCAAGGAGAGAGGTCCAGTAGTCATGCCGTGTCTCAAGTTTGTCTATCTGTCTGTCACTGAGCATCTTCCAGTTCAGATTCAGCACAGGGATGTCTAATTGGGCATGGAGAGACTCGCTTCTGGCGAAGTTCTCCCATCTGACATCAAGCACCCAGCGCAGTGCCTTGTTCTGGACACGCTGCAGATTGAACATTAAAATAATATAAAATACCGACAGGTTGTTAGGGTGTCATATGCAACAGTTAGGTATCTTTATTTCGAAACGTTTCGCCTACACAGTAGGCTTCTTCAGTCTAGTACAGAAGTTTTGAGGTGGTCAGTCCCTCAGTCTGGAGAAGAGCATTGTTCCATAGTCAGTTTTTTATACCATTTTAATGTTCAATCTGTCATACACTGCAACACAAGGGTATCTTGGTACAGACCTGAAATCAGCTTCGACAACCTCTACTAGTGAGAACGGCTGGATTTGAGAGGGATCTGACCTCCAAACATCTACGTTCTTGCCTCTACTAGCGACCTACGTCTCACCTCCTGGCGCTATATAAGGCTCCATCCTATCACTTCAACTCCATATTGTTTCAGACTATGGAACAATGCTCTTCTCCAGACTGAGGGACTGACCACCTCAAAACTTCAAGGGAGATGGACTGATTACATCGTCTTCAAGTCTCTTCTGCTTCTATCAACTTTTCTGTACTCGACTGAAGAAGCCTACTGTGTAGGCGAAACGTTTCGGAAAAAAAAAAAAAAAAAAAAAAAAAAAAAAAAAAAAAAATTGAACTTTTCGTGTCAGAGGAAAGAAAGTCTCCCTGATAACATTGAGTATACATAGTGTATAGTGTATACTACAGTGGCTCCCTAGTATATTGATGATAAAGGCTAAAGTGTCATTTGAAAACAGGTGAATTTGTAAATGAAGTGATAAGCCTATGGAGGCAGGTGCCAGAAGTCGCCAGAAACTTACCACAGGTCAGCTGTTTTAATAATCTTCCTGGCCTGCTAGTGTACTCGCATATAATCTAGTGATACCAGTGAAGAGCAGAATACAGTTGTGTAGTAGCAACTAACCAGTATTATAATGGTACTTAGTGGAGTGGAGTGACTTTCATTAGTTTCTTTTTCTTGAAATACAGACGTTACTGTGAATTTCATATAACCTGTAGTTTCCAGCGGTCACAATATACACAACGAGAAGCAATTATTTATACAGAAAAAGCGTCCTTCCTCCAAATTTGCACCCGTCAATTATAGTGATAATATAGCATTTATTGTGGTGGAGACGGAAAAAAAAAAAGAAAAAGCTAGATACAGCGATTTATAAACAAGGGTTGAGGTCGACCGTTCGTCACTGTAGGAGCTGCCAGCAGTCACCGATTTCTTCAACACGCAAGTTATACTTTTGTATCAGTCAAATCACATATTACTCGGGTAGATAATTTCCAGTAGATCCTTCATGTGTTAGCTCAAATCACCGACCAGTATGTTTTAAATAAGTGACCCACTGATCAGATCGACTGGTCCGAACCCTTGACTGGTCCGAACCCTTGACTGGTCCGAACCCTTGACTGGTCCGAACCCGGGACTGGTTTCAAACGGTTTCGTTGGACAATAAAGCGGACTGTAAACGGATGGGGTTGTAGGCGCCCTTATAAACACAAACATTAAAAATCAGGAACGTGACGGTAAGCTGTCCAATATACAAAAACAGTTAGAAACAGAAATACAAATAGCTAGAGCTTCATTTAAGGTTATTAATAGAATATTCAAGAGGTTGCTAGTAGAATTGCAGTAAATCAACCATTCAAATCATTATGAAGCTGTGTGTAGTCTGTGGTCAGTCAAACAAACGGGCTTCCACATGGATAAATTGTCATTTTTGTGGAAATTGGTGTCACGCCCCTTGTGCAGATATTCAAGAACTAGCTACAAGCAGTATTAAAACAGAGAAGTGTTTTTAGGTATGCCCAAATGAGGAAAATCTGTGGACTAAAATCACAAGGGTATTAAAAGAGGACAACATCAAAGCTGCTTTCATAGAAACCTGGAAGCTTTCTACAACAGATGGGAACATAAAAAGTCTGGGCTGAATGGTACTGCCCTTGATACTGGCCATGTAGTCACAAAATGTAAGGCTGGAGGTGATGTCCTGGTAGTCAGTAAATGTGGGGCTGATAGTGCTGTCCTGGGAGACAGTAATGGTGAAGCTGGAGGTGCTGTCCTGGGAGACAGAAATGGTGAAGCTGGAGATACTGTCCTGGGAGACAGTAATGGTGAAGCTGGAGATACTGTCCTGGGAGACAGTAATGGTGAAGCTGGAGATTTTGTCCAGGTAGTCGGGAATTATACGCAGGAAGGAATACATATAAATGACCTCATAGGGGACAGGAGCCATAGTAGGGAAACAAGTGTAGTCAAAAGATAAAACCAATATTGCAAACTAGAAATACCGCAGGAAATAGCAAACAAGAGGACTCCAATAGCAATACTGAGGATAAATTACCAAAAACAACTGGTGGGAGCTCCATTGTTGGTGCTAGGGAGGATAGAAGTAAGACAGGGAAACATGCACCAACAGGGAATACAGTCACAGAAACCCAAGGCAAGCGGAAACCAAGCCTGTGCACATACTATGCACTTGGTATCTGCTGGCATGGGAAATCTGGAAAAACAGATGGGACATGCAACTATGACCACCCTAGAAAATGCCATGCCCATATGACAACAGGAAAATGCAAACTCCCTTCCTGTAAGCTTTTTCACCCTGAAATGTGTATACCTCTTCAGTACAGGAAAGACTGTGCTATAACTTAAATTGCCAGGCATACCATCTAAAGGGGACAAAAAGATACAAAACATCCAGGCCATGGGAAAACCTGGGTAGCCACAGCCACTCAAGAGGGAGAGGTTTTTTAGTGCCAGGAAGGAAAAAAAAACTGGCAGGAAATGGCAGAAATCGTACACCAAATCCAGTCATTCCTGGAGTGGAACCACAGTCGATGGCCTCCACTCCAAACCAACAGCTACAGATACTAATGCCGGAAAAAAAATCCCCCCCCCAGTACCAACAATACCACCAGTCCGATAACATTCTTCTTTGCAAATATACAGGGTCTAAAGCCAGCAACAAACAACAAAATACCTTTCATCCGTGGACTGCTTGCAGAGGCAAAGGCAATGTTCGCGGCTTTCACTGAGACCCACATAAAGGATCACTTGGACAACGAAATATGGATCCCAGGTTACAACCTATACAGATGTGACAGAGTGAACAGGCAAAAGGGGGGGGTTGGCCTGTACATTGCAGAGTCACTTGTTTGCACAGAACTGCTAAATGCCTCAAATGATGTAGTGGAAGTTTTAGCAGTAAAGGTCGAGAACCAAAACCTAGTCATTGTGGTAGTCTACAAGCCTCCGGATGCAACATCCCAGCAATTCCAGGAACAGCTGTTAAAAATTGACCACTGTCTGGAAAATCTTCCAGCTCCTGCACCCAACATCTTACTCCTGGGGGATTTCAACTTAAGGCACCTAAAATGGAGGAATATAGCAAATAATATTGTTGCAGTAATAACACCAGGAGGCAGCTCTGATGAAAACTCACACTCACACGAGCTTTTAAATCTCTGCACAAAATTCAATTTAAACCAGCAAATAATAGAGCCTACTAGACTGGAGAATTCACTAGACCTCATCTTCACTAACAATGATGATCTGATAAGAAATGTCACCATATCAAAAACAATATACTCAGATCACAACATAATTGAGGTTCAGACATGTATGCGTGGAGCCCCAGACCGACAAAATGAGACTAGTCACGAGGGAGCATTCACCAAATTCAACTTCAATAACAAAAGCATAAAGTGGGACCAAGTAAACCAAGTCCTAACCGATATAAGCTGGGAAGATACACTAAGCAACACAGACCCCAACTTATGCCTAGAACAGATTAACTCGGTGGCACTCGATGTATGCACAAGGCTTATTCCTCTAAGAAAAAGGAGGAGTAGATGTAAAATAGAAAGAGACAGGCGCTCCCTTTACAGGCGACGGAAAAGAATAACAGAGCGGCTAAAAGAGGTCAATATATCTGAAATGCGTAGGGAGACACTGGTCAGAGAAATAGCAAGCATCGAACTTAAGCTAAAAGAATCCTTTAGGAGTCAGGAATCGCGGGAAGAACTAAAAGCCATAAATGAAATCGAAAGAAACCCAAAGTATTTCTTCTCCTATGCCAAATCAAAATCGAGAACAACGTCCAGTATTGGGCCCCTACTTAAACAAGATGGGTCCTACACAGATGACAACAAGGAAATAACTGAGCTACTCAAGTCCCAATATGACTCAGTTTTTAGCAAGCCGCTAACCAGACTGAGAGTCGAAGATCAAAATGAATTTTTTATGAGAGAGCCACAAAATTTGATTAACACAAGCCTATCCGATGTTATCCTGACGCCAAATGACTTCGAACAGGCGATAAATGACATGCACATGCACTCTGCCCCAGGGCCAGACTCATGGAACTCTGTGTTCATCAAGAACTGCAAGAAGCCCCTATCACGAGCCTTTTCCATCCTATGGAGAGGGAGCATGGACACGGGGGTCGTCCCTCAGTTACTAAAAACAACAGACATAGCCCCACTCCACAAAGGGGGCAGTAAAGCAACAGCAAAGAACTACAGATCAATAGCACTAACATCCCATATCATAAAAATCTTTGAAAGGGTCCTAAGAAGCAAGATCACCACCCATCTAGAAACCCATCAGTTACACAACCCAGGGCAACATGGGTTTAGAACAGGTCGCTCCTGTCTGTCTCAACTATTGGATCACTACGACAAGGTCCTAAATGCACTAGAAGACAAAAAGAATGCAGATGTAATATATACAGACTTTGCAAAAGCCTTCGACAAGTGTGACCATGGCGTAATAGCGCACAAAATGCGTGCTAAAGGAATAACAGGAAAAGTCGGTTGATGGATCTATAACTTCCTCACTAACAGAACACAGAGAGTAGTCGTCAACAGAGTAAAGTCCGAGGCGTACGGTGAAAAGCTCTGTTCCACAAGGCACAGTACTAGCTCCCATCTTGTTCCTCACCCTCATATCCGACATAGACCCCCAAGGATGTCACCCACAGCACCGTGTCTTCCTTTGCAGATGACCCCCGAATCTGCATGACAGTGTTTTCCCATTGCAGACACTGCAAGGCTCCAGGCGGACATCAACCAAATCTTTCAGTGGGCTGCGGAAAAACAATATGAAGTTCAACGATGAAAATTTTCAATTACTCAGATATGGTAAACATGGGGAAAATTTAAATCTTCATCAGAGTACAAAAACAAATTCGGGCCCACAAAATAGAGCGAACACCAACGTCAAAGATTTGGGGAAAGTGATTATGTCGGAGGATCTCACCTTCAAGGACCATAACATTGTATCAATCGCTTCTGCTAAAAAATGACAGGATGGATAATGAGAACCTTCAAAACTAGGGAGGCCAAGCCCTGATGACACTCTTCAGGTCACTTGTTCTATCTAGGCTGGAATATTGCTGCACTCTAACAGCACCTTTCAAGGCAGGTGAAAATTTCCGACTAGAAAATGTACAGAGAACTTTCACGGCGGATAATGGAGATAAAACACCTCATTACTGGGAGCGCTTGAGGTTTCTAAACCTGTATCCCTGGAACGCAGGAGGGAGAGATACATGATTTATACACCTGGAAAATCCTAGAGGGACTAGTACCGAACTTGCACACGAAAATCACTCACTACGAAAGCAAAAGACTTGGCAGACGATGCACCCTCCCCCCAATGAAAAGCAGGGGTGCACTAGCACGTTAAAAGACCATACAATAAGTGTCAGGGGCCCGAGACTGTTTAACTGCCTCCCAGCACACATAAGGGGGATTACCAACAGACCCCTGGCAGTCTTCAAGCTGGCACTGGACAAGCACCTAAAGTCAGTTCCTGATCAGCCGGGCTGTGGCTCGTACGTTGGTTTGCGTGCAGCCAGCAGCAACAGCCTGGTTGATCAGGGGCTGATCCACCAGGAGGCCTGGTCACAGACCGGGCCGCGGGGGCGTTGACCCCCGAAACTCTCTCCAGGTAAAGATACCTAACTGTTGCATATGTGTCTTACCTAACAATCTGTCGGTATTTTATACCATTTTGATGTTCAATCTGTCAGACACTGCAACACAAGGGTATCTTGGTACAGACCTGAAATCAACTTCGACAACCTCTACTAGTGAGAACGGCTGGATTTGAGAGGGACCTTACCTCCAAACATCTACGTTCTTGCCTCTACTAGTGACCTACGTCTCACCTCCTGGCGCTATATAAGGGTCAATCCTATCACTTCAACTCCATATTGTTTCAGACTATGGAACAATGCTCTTCTCCAGACTGAGGGACTGACCACCTCAAAACTTCAAGGGTGATGGACTGATTACATCGTCTTCAAGTCTCCTCTGCTTCTATCATCTTTTCTGTACTCGACTGAAGAAGCCTACTGTGTAGGCGAAACGTTTCGAAATAAAGATACCTAACTGTTGCATATGTGTCTTACCTAACAACTCTGTTAGAAAACCAGTACTTACCTATGTACTTTCTAAATCTAAATTTATCCAAATTAAATCCATTATTTCTGGTTTTTACCTGGTTCGACGCCCTAAGTACTTTATTAATATCTCCCTTGTTTATGCCTGCCATCCACTTATACACTTCATTGATATCTCCCCTCATTCTACTCCTCTCCAGAGAGTTGAGATTTAAGGTTTTAAGTCTATCTTCATACGGGAGGTTCCTTACACAGTAAATCATTTGAGTCATTCTTCTCTGTATGTTCTCTAATGAGTCTATATCCATCGTGTAGTAAGGGGAAGAGGACCTAAAGAAGGAATAGTACAATACGACATCAGTCAGCTTAGAAAGAGGTCACTTGCGATGGCTCTAACACTACAAATGAAGGTATGTATGAAGGTTAACCATAATGAACGAGATACGACTGTTACTTTTGAAATTTAAGTATTTTCGTATGAACGTTGAAATTTAGAAAGAGGGAAAGAACAAGTAAGTTTAGTTTTCCGAATATAAGTCAGTAAGAGGTCTACTGAAATGGTCAAGATTAAATAATGCTTAACTTGTATTTCTGTTGCAGAATTATCTGAGTGCGGAATGTGCCCTGAGGGTGTGAATGACCGCACCACCCGCCGTCTCTCCTGCGGTCATCCAGTATGTGTCCCTTGCTTGGCTGCATTGTTCAGAGCGTCAAACACAGTCTGCTGTCCAGTTTGCAATATTATTCATTGGAGGATAGGACCTTATGACAATAGGGTTGTTCCCAAGAACTGTCTTCGTGTCTGGAAAATGAAAGGTTCCAACAGCTTAAGAACTGATCCCCTCCACAAAAGGGAAGATGGCCGTTTTAACATGAGACGAGAGGCTATGGTGAGCTTCATTCTTTCCAGCTTTGAAAGTGATCGCGACTTAAATGTATATAGAAATGCTCAAGGTATTTTTGAATTGTTCTATATGTAAATATGCTTATGAATCATGTTTCGAATCTGAGACATTGCAACTTTGGTCTTTCAATAAAAATATACAAGCACACAACACTGTGTAATTTCTTGGTCTGTAATATATTTTATTTAATCTTATGCGAGATTGCTACATAAATCCATACCGTACACAAGATTATTATTGTTTACCTAGATTTTGATAAGAATTATACAAACAACTCAAGGAGAGATGGTATTGTGATACCGAAAAAGGCACGTATGTACAGCACTGAAGAAGTCACTCGTGGCGATATGTTTCCATTTATAAATGTCCTAAACTGTTCATAAGTGACTTTCTCCACAACTAAAGCTGAATCGAATATTCGGTGCAAATTTTCTTGGCTGCTTCAGAGAGATGGAGATTCCCAGCCTCCCAGCTTTTGGGAGGTGGGAAATATAGTAAATGCCAGATTTAAGGTATGACTATTATTACAGGTCAAGGGTCATCAACCGTTCACAGTAATTTAGGTGCTTTCAGTGAGAGTTATCTATATATTCTCCAGGGGCTGGTAGTGTACAACAGTATTCCAGAACAAAAAATTTGATGAGAATCATCATTGGCTTGACATCTCTAGTTTTGAAAGTTCTCATTGTGCATCCTATCATTTTCCCAGCTGATGTGCTATATAGATTGTTTTCATCTTGAGATCCTGAGATTCTCTGACATTACCACTCTCCTTAAGAACGTAACAACATAAGAATGGAGGAACACTGAAGAAGGCCTACTGGCCCATACAAGGTAGGTTCTTATCAAAACGACCTCTATCCAAAGCTCCTCAAGAATTTGCTCCCATACCCAGTGACACCAATCAAACCCAGCCCCTCCCACTCATATATTTGTCCGATCTCATTCTGAAGCTACCCATGGTCCTAACCTCGATCACCCTACTCGGGAGATTATTCCAAGCATCCACAACTCTTCACGTCGTCTTCACAGCTCTACTGTTCCTGCCTACTTTCTGTATTCGACTGAAGGAGCCTACTATGTAGGCGAAACGTTTCGGAATAAAGTTGCTTAACTGTTGCCTATGTGTCTTACCTACCAACCTGTCGGTATTGTATACCATTTTGATATTCATCCTGTCAGACACTGCATCTACAGTACAGAAAACACCTTGGATAACTCTTTCAAGTGAGAATTGTTTGATCTGAGAGGGACATGACCTCTCAGTGGCTCCGTTCTCACTACTACTACTCTGCACCTATCCTTCCGACAGTATTTAAGTCTCTGCACTGTCGCTTGATCTTCCGATAGTTCCAGACTATGGAACTGAACTTCTCCAGGCTGAGGGACTGACAACCTCAAATCTACGACTTCAAGAGTGATGGACTGATTACATCGTCTTCACATCTCTACTGTTCCTGCCTACTTTCTGTACTCGACTGAAGAAGCCTACTGTGTAGGCGAAACGTTTCGGAATAAAGTTGCTTAACTGTTGCCTATGTGTCTTACCTACCATCCACAACTCTGTTAGAAAACCAGTACTTACCTATGTCCTTTCTAAATCTAAATTTATCCAACTTAAATCCATTATTTCTGGTTCTTACCTTTGTTTATGCCCGTCATCCACTGATACACTCCCATCTTTCTATGTCTCTCCTGATAGTGGAGATTTCAGGCTTTTAGTCTATCTTAATACAGGAGAATCCTTACACAGTATATCATTTTAGTCATTCTTCTCTGTTCTCCAATGAGTCTATATCCATCCTGTAGTAAGGAGACCAAAACTGAGCGGCATAATCTCAATGAGACCTCACTAGTGATGTATAGAGCTATAAAATAACTTCTGTACTTCTGTTACTTATTCTTTTTGAGATAAATCTTAGTAATCTGCTAGCCTTGTTGTGCACACTTAGGCACTGCTGTCTTGGCTTTAGATTTCTGCTTGCTATGACTCCCAAATCTTTTTCACATTCTGTGTGATCAAGCTCTACTTCACCTAGTTTATAGCTTCGAAGGTTATTTTCATTATCATGGACTAGTACCTTACACTTATCCACATTGAACTTCATCTGCCATTTTCAGACAAAAACATTAATTTGTCCAAATCCTCCTGGAGTTCATTGGTATCCTCCTCAGACAGAATCATATGGCCTATCGTCGTATCATCAGCAAATCTGCTCATGTCACTCGTAATCCCTTCATCAAGGTCATTAATGTAAATTATAAACAAGTGAGGGCCTAAAAGTGATCCTTGTGGAACGCCACTAGTGACTAATCCCCATTCAGATTTGACGCCATTAATGGTAACTCTCTGCTTTCTTTTGGTAAGCCTCTATCCATGCTAGAACTTTACCTCCTATACCATGAGCTGCCACTTTTCTTAAGCGTCTCTTGTGAGGTACTCAATCGAAGCTTTACTAAAATCCAAATAAACAATATCACATTCTTTATCACTGTCTTCTGCCTCAAATGTTCTATTGAAGAACATCAGTACTGCTGTGGGAGGAAATTGTTAAGGCCACAAGGCACGATAACGTTGTAATTCTAGGAGACTTTAACTTTCGTCAGGTTGACTGGATTATTTTGACATGGAATTTAGAATCTAATGACTTTTAAGAAGTAATTCAGGATTGTTTTTTGAAACAGTTTGTGACAGAACTTACAAGGGATAATAACCTGCTTGACTTGGTTCTGGCAAACAAGGAATCACTTGTTAATAATTTAGGAATTTCAGAGGAACTTGACGCAAGTGACCACAAATCAATTACCGCTAGCATTGAATGGAAGTATGATATTAGGGTTAACTCAGTAACAGTCCCAGATTATCGCTTAGCAGATTACAATGGGCTTAGAGAACACTTATCATCTGTTGACTGGGGTAACGAAGAAAGCTATAAATATGAGAGTTTTTTGAACTCTAAGTACAGTGGTGACCTGTACTTAACTCTGTGAAGAAGTGTCTTGTGTGCTCCCCGTGGACTGAACCAAGATGCCCTCAATCGAGCAACTTTACCAGCAGCTTAAGGAAGAATTGAGGGTAGCGAAGATGGAGATACGGCGATTGACTGAGGAAAACAAGAGAATTCGTACAAGTCCTCCTGTTTCGAGTCCTCAGGTCAAGAAGGGAACGTGGACAGTGGCTGGACAGCATGAGACGAAGTTGACGATCAAGAAGACGAATGGAAAGGTAGAAACGACGAAGAAGAAAGAGACTGCTGTGGAAACTGTTGTGGAAACATCCAATGCATTCTCGGTGCTACCCGACGAATGTGAGTCGACTACTGGGAACGCCACTGCAAACGACACCAAGGAAGGTAAGAATATTGTTGTTGTTGGGGATAGCCAGGTTAGATATATGGATAGGGCTTTCTGCTTGAAGGACAGGAGTAGGAGACAGAGAGTTTGCTTTCCTGGGGCTGGGATGGAAGACATTGTTAGCCGGCTTGACAACATCATGAACGGTAATGGGATCAATCCCATTATCTGCCTCAGTGCTGGAGGCAATGATGTAAGCAAGCGCAGAAGTGAGGACTTGGAAGGTTCAAGACAGCAATAGACATAATTAGGAAGAAGTGGGGCGCCCTGTTATATGTGGCATTTTGCCAAGAAGGGGTGTTGGAAATGAATGGTTGTCCAGAGCAATTGGTATTAATTGCTGGCTGGGTAAACACTGTAAGGATAATGCACTACCATTCATTGACAACTGGGACAACTTCTATGGCCGAAGTGACATGCATGCCAGGGATGGGGTTCACTTATCCATGGCAGGTGTGGGTTTTCTTGCTAGCTCAGTTGAGGGGGTTGTTAGGTCTTTAAACTAGGATTAGTTAGAGGAATGGGTTTAGAAATGATAAAAAATGAGTATGGATATATTGACTTATGCTCTTATATTAAGAATCTTAATAGTAACTGTCATGGAGTAACCCTAGGTAATGATAATTTCAGAAATTGTGTAAAAACAAAGATGAATAGGAAAAGCAGTGCCTGCCTCAAAGCCCCTCAACGTATCCGCCATTATGGTTATACTGCACTACAGTCTCCCTATGATCCCCAAGATGGGGTTGCCATCCTTGTCAATTCCAACATAAAACACGAATTTCTCCCAATCCCTTTTATTCACCAACACTGTCTTGCGGTCAGAATACACACCCACCTTGGCCCCTTTATCTTTTTCACCACCTATGCTCGCCCAAACACTACTCTCAACATACACGACCTTTCCTTAGTCTTCAACCACACCAACATACCTACTAGCTGATATGAATGCCAAACACACCGCCTTTCATCACACAAGTAACAACCAACTTGGTCACCAATTACTCAACTTCACAAACCACAAACACCTAGTTCACCTTGGCCCAGACTTCAACACCTTCTACAATCACACTGGCCAAGGCAAACCCGACATCATTCTGGCAAACCGAACCAGCTCTCTCTTTCAACACTACATATCACCTGGCCCTATTACAGGCTCTGATCACATTCCCGTCATCTAACACATCTCGAATCCTATCCTCATCCCAGCCACACCTTCCTTCCCCTACAAGAACGCTGACTGGGATGCCTTCAAACAACACATAGATAATACTAACCTCACCTATGACTACAACAACAAACCCATCTCTGATACTGACACTCAACTTGCTCTCATCCAAGACACCATTACACAAGCAGCCAACACCGCAATGCCAAAGAAAACCCACACCACTCGTTATTCCTTCAAACCCTCAATCAGAACAAGAAGACTAATTATCTGTTACAACAACCGCTTTCTCTACAACACACATAGATTTAATCAAGTTTGATTAGATCTCACTTACCTCAGAAACAACATTCTACACAGTCTAGACCAAGACCACAACAATCACTGGTCACAGCTCATACTACAAGCGGACAAACAGCGTATCAAAAACACCAAAGCCTTCTGGAACTTTATCAAAAAAATCAGAGGCACCACTCCCACCAACAAATTCAAACACATCACCCACAACAACACACACATCTCAGACCCGCAGACTGCTACTAACATCTTCAAACACATCTGGGAGCACATCTTCCACCCTCACCCACCCCACCCTAACGCTATTCAACACATTCAGAACCTAGAACACTGGAACACTACACACACACACGAAACAACACCAGACATCATGGAATCTTGATTCTGAGGACATGTACATAACCTTCACGACTACGACAACTACTACTACAACTAACCCATCTCTTTGGGAAGGACCTACTTCCACTGGGGAATCCCGCCTACCAGTGACTATGCCTTCGTCTGCCACAACTGACGTTACTATATAAGCGTAAGGCTCCTTGCTTCTGCTTCAGAATCTCCACGACTACGGTGCTCTTCGCACCTACTCCAAGGTTGAGAGACTGATTACCTCATCTTCTGTACATAGTCCTACTCTCTTCAAGTTATATCCTAGAATTTGTATTGATAAAGCCACTGGATGGCGAAACGTCTACAATAAAGATACCCAAATGTTGCACATGTGTCTTAATTTCACCAGACAGCCATATCCATCTGGACTCTCTTACCTCCTCCCAAGAACTTGACACTCCTTTCACTAACACAGACGTTAAAACTCTCCTCAGACACCTTCCTCCCAAGGCCCATGATGCCTCTGGCCTAAACCATATTATCCTGAAACACCTTCCTGACTCTATCATTACTGCCTACACAAATCTCCTCAATGCCTCCATTGCCTCTGGATACTTCCCTTCCGTCTTCAAAGCTGCTACTGCTATCCTCCTTCCTAAACCCAATAAAGACCACTCTGACCCTAGAAACTATCGCCCTATCAGCCTCCTCGAAACATTAGGATAACTCTTTGAAAAACTAATCAATCATCGCCTTCGCAGATACTTATCCCACATAAGAACACAGGAATGGAAGAACACTGTAGAAGGTCTGCTCACAAACTTATCCAATCTCCTTTCCAAGCTACCCAAGATTTTAGACTCTGTAACCCCACTCGGTACATCATCAGATGCAGCATTCTCCACCTGACCTCAGCATTCTGAACCTGACTATAAATACTCGCGTCCCTTCCACCCCAGGTAGATCTGTTTGTGACTTGAAAAAGCCCACTGTGTGGGCGAAACGTAGTCAATAAAGGATCACATCATACTGCATATGTGTGTTTATATTTCCGTCCTAGCCTCTATCACCCAACTGGGAAGACTGTTCCACGCATCTACAACTCTGTGTGATGAATGGTTTTGAAAACCGACAAGTTGAAGAATTGAGACACTTATGCAACACATGGGAATCTTTATTGAAGAAACGTTTCGCCACACAGTGGCTTCATCAGTCCAATACAAAGTAGAAATGGGTAAGGAGAGTAGAAGTTTTGAGGTAATCAGTCCCTTAAATCTCCACTCTCTGGAGAGGCGTAGAATGAGGGGAGATATCATTGAAGTGTATAAGTGATGACGGGCATAAACATAGGGAGACTTTAATTGAAGTATGCGGGTGTCGATACCAGGTAGAACCAGGAATAATGGATTTGTTGGACAAATTTAGGATTTAGAAGGCATAGGTCAAGTACTGGTTTCTAACAGAGTTGTAGATGCGTGGAACAGTCTTCCCAGTGGGGTGATAGAGGCTAGGACCTTGGGTAGCTTTAAGAAGAGACTGGACAAATATATGAGTGGGAGGGGCTGGGTTTGATTGGTGTTGGGGGGTGCGGGAGTTGTTTCTTGAGTAGCTTTAGGTAGATGTCGTTTTGATAAGGACCTGCCTCGTATGGGCCAGTAGGCCTTCTGCAGTGTTCCTACATTCTTATGTTCTTATGTTCTTATGACATTCCCCTGCTCTGGGACTAGCCTTGTTGCAAACCTTTGTACTTTCTCTAACTTCTTGACGTGCTTGACCAGGTGTGGGTTCCAGACTGGTGCTGCATACTCCAGTATGGACCTGACATACACAGTGTAGTTTCAAATTTAGGTTGGATAAGTACATGAGTGGGAGGGGTTGGATTTGAGTGGGACTTTCACATCAGAGCTTATTTCTTGGGTGGCATTGAAAATTGGGTTGGGCAAATGTTTTGTTAGTGGGATGAATTGTGAAGGACCTGCCTAGCATGGGCCAACAGGCCTCCTGCAGTGTTCCTCCTTTCTTATGTTCTTATGTTCTTATGTTCAATCGATGTGTTCAGTCCATCACTCTTGTAGGAAGTGCAGCACAGGGCCAGAGAGGTGGCTTATATACTGCGGAGAAGGAGAAGGAGGCGGGATCACAGTGGGACCTGCCACTAGTGTAAGTAGGTCGTCGTCCAAAGGTTGGGCAAGCGTTAAGTCTTTGTACCAAGATCCCATGATGAAGATTGAGACACTTATGCAGCATATGGGAATCTTTATTCAGGAAACGTTTCGCCACACAGTGGCTTCATCAGTCCAATACAAAGAGGAAGGCGTAAGGAGAGGAGGAGAATGAGGTAATCAGTCCCTCAACCTGGAGTCGATGTGTTCAGTCCATCACTCTTGTAGGAAGTGCAGCACAGGGCCAGAGAGGTGGCTTATATACTGCGGTGAGATGAGTCCAAGCAGGAGGAGGTCCCACTGTGATCCCGCCTCCTCCTGCTTGGACTCATCTCACCGCAGTATATAAGCCACCTCTCTGGCCCTATGCTGCACTTCCTACAAGAGTGATGGACTGAACACATCGATTCCAGGTTGAGGGACTGATTACCTCAAAACTTCTACTCTCCTTACCCATTTCTACTTTGTATTAGACTGATGAAGCCACTGTGTGGCGAAACGTTTCTTCAATAAAGATTCCCATGTGTTGCATAAGTGTCTCAATTCTTCAACTTGTCGGTTTTCAAAACCATTCATCACATCTGTCAGACACTGCAACATCATGGGATCTTGGTACAAAGACTTCAACGCTTGCCCAACCTTTGGACGACGACCTACTTACACTAGTGGCAGGTCCCACTGTGATCCCGCCTCCTCCTGCTTGGACTCATCTCACCGCAGTATATAAGCCACCTCTCTGGCCCTGTGCTGCACTTCCTACAAGAGTGATGGACTGAACACATCGATTTCAGGTTGAGGGACTGATTACCTCAAAACTTCTACTCTCCTTACCCATTTCTACTTTGTATTGGACTGATGAAGCCACTGTGTGGCGAAACGTTTCTTCAATAAAGATTCCCATGTGTTGCATAAGTGTCTCAATTCTTCATCTACAACTCTGTTAGAAAACTAGTACCTACCTAAGTCCTTTCTAAATCTAGATTTATCCAACTTAAATCCATTATTTCTGGTTCTTACCTGGTTCGACACCCTCAGTACTTTATTAATATCTCCCTTGTTTATGCCCGTCATCCACTTATACACTTCAGTGATATCTCCCCTCATTCTACGCCTCTCCAGAGAGTGGAGATTCAAGGCTTTAAGTCTATCTTCATACGGGAGGTTCCTTACACAGTAAATCATTTTAGTCATTCTTCTCTGTATGTTCTCTAATGAGTCTATATCCATCCTGTAGTAAGGGGACCAAAACTGAGCAGCATAATCTAAATGAGGCCTCACTAGTGATGTATAGAGCTGTAAAATAACTTTTGGACTTCTGTTACTTATACTTCTTGAGATAAATCCAAGTAATCTGTTGACCTCGTTGCGCACACTAAGGCACTGCTGTCTTGGCTTTAGATTTCTGCTCACCATGACTCCCAAGTCTTTTTCACATTCTGTATGATCAAGCTCTACTTCACCTAGATTATAGCTTCGAGGGTTATTTTCATAACCAAGGGATAGTACTTTACACTTATCGACATTGAACTTCATCTGCCATTTTTCAGACCAGGACATTAATTTGTCCAAATCCTCCTGGAGTTCATTGCTATCCTCCTCAGAGTGAATTATACGGCCTATCTTACTCATGTCACTCGTAATCCCTTCATCAAGGTCATTAATATAAATTATGTAAAGTAAAAGCCGATACCGGCTTGACAAAGTTCCTGGAGAGGGAAACGTTGCCACAGTAAAATGTCACATTAGTTGCACTTATGTCCTTTTACTTTACATATTGTCGGTAATTCTACCAACATTATTACAGTGTAAATTATGAACAAGAGAGGGCCTAAAACTGATCCTTGTGGAACGCCACTAGTGACTAATCCCCATTCAGATTTCACTCCATTAATGGTAACTCTCTGCTTTCCATTGGTAAGCCATGCCTCTATCCATGCTAGAACTTTACCTCCTGTACCATGAGCTGCCACTTTTCTTAAGAGTCTCTTGTGAGGTACTCTATCGAAGGCTTTACTAAAATCCAAATAAACAATATCATATTCTTTATCACTGTCTACTGCCTCAAATGTTCTATTGAAGAACGTCAGTAAATTTGTCAGGCAGGAACGACCTCTCGTGAATCCATGCTGAGATTCATTTATCAAGTTATGCTCTTCAAGGTGACTTCTGATAATGTCAGCTATAATTGATTCTAATAACTTGCCCACTATAGATGTCAGGCTTATTGGACGGTAATTTGAAGGAGTGGACTTATCCCCTGATTTGAATATAGGAACCACATTAGCCATCTTCCACAACTCTGGCACAACACCGGTAAAGATGGACGCGTTAAACACACTCGTTAATGGTAAGACACAGATGCAACAGTTAGGTATCTTTATTTCGAAACGCTTCGCCTACACAGTAGGCTTCTTCAGTCGAGTACAGAAAAGTTGATAGAAGCAGAAGATACTTGAAGACGATGTAATCAGTCCACCACCCTTGAAGTTTTGAGGTGGTCAGTCCCTCAGTCTGGAGAAGAGTATTGTTCCATAGTCTGAAACAATATGGAGTTGAAGTGACAGGATGGAGCCTGTGGAGCCTATATACCGCCAGGAGGTGAGATGTAGGCCACTAGTAGAGGTACGAATGTTGTCGTTGGAAGGTCAGGTCCCTCTCAAATCCAGCCATTCTCACTAGTAGAAGTTGACAAAGTTGACTTCAGGTCTGTACCAAGATACCCTTGTGTTGCAGTGTCTGACAGAGTGAACATTGAAATGGTATAAAATACCGACAGGTTGTTAGGTAAGACACATATGCAACATATGTGTCTTATCCAGACCTGAAATCAACTTTGTCAACTTCTACTATTGAGAATGGTTGGATTTGAGAGGGACCTGACCTTCCAACGACAACATTCTTGCCTCTACTAGTGGCCTACATCTCACCTCCAGGCGGTATATAGGCTCCACAGGCTCCATCCTGTCACTTCAACTCCATATTGTTTCAGACTATGGAACAATACTCTTCTCCAGACTGAGGGACTGACCACCTCAAAACTTCAAGGGTGATGGACTGATTACATCGTCTTCAAGTATCTTCTTCTTCCATCAACTTTTCTGTACTCTAATGAAGAAGCCTACTGTGTAGGCGAAACGTTTCGAAATAAAGATACCTAACTGTTGCATATGTGTCTTACCTAACAATGTAAGGGCCTAAAAGCGATCCTTGTGGAACGCCACTAGTGACTAGTCCCCATTCAGATTTGACACCATTAATGGTAACTCTGCTTTCTGTTGGTAAGCCTCTATCCATGCTAGAACTTTACCTCCTATACCTTGAGCTGCCACTTTTCTTATGAGTCTCTTGTGACATACTCGATCGAAGGCTTTACTAAAATCCAAATAAACAATATCACATTCTTTATCACTGTCTTCTGCCTCAAATGTTCTATTGAAGAACGTCAGTAAATTTGTCAGGCAGGAACGACCTCACGTGAACCCATGCTGAATTCATTAATCAAATTATGCTCTTCAAGGTGACTTCTAATAATGTCAGCTATAATTAATTCTAATAATTTGCCTACTATAGACGTAAGGCTTATTGGACGGTAATTTGAAGGAATGGACTGATCCCCTGATTTGAATATAGGAACCACATTAGCCACCTTTCACATCTCTGGCACAACACCACAAGGATGGATGCATTAAGCACACTAGTTAATGGCTAAGTTCCATCTTACATTACTTAAGTACCCTGGAAAACAATTCGTCGGGTCCCGGGGACTTATTTTGTTTCAGTTTGTCTATCTGTTTGATAACCATGTCCCTCGTGACTGTACTGTTAATTAATTTGAATTGATCAGTATCTGAATAATTGTTAATTTCTGGAATCTCATTTTTGTCTTCCTGTGTAAAAACTGACAAAAATTAGTCATTAAATAGCGAACACATTTCCAGTTCGTTATCCGTCAGCTGTCCATTTCCAGTTCTCTGAGGTCCTACTTTTTCCTTCATCTTCATCCTATACATTTGAAAGAACCCCTTTGGATTGGTCTTTGATTCATTAACAACTCTAATTTTATAGTCACGTTTAGCTTTTCTAATCCCCCTTTTTACTTCTCTTTTAAGCTGAACATATTTGTCCGTAAGGTTAACCTCTCCTTTGATAAGCCTATAAATTCAATTTTCTCCCATAATAGATGCTATAGCGTGTTTAGAAGCCCTAACAATTTCGTCCCAAAAAGTGTCCCTCTCTCGTGATCCAAGCCTGGAGGTCGGTATATAACACCTAGAATTAGTTTTTCTTGACCTTCTACAAACTCTACTCAAACAGATTCTGTTACTAGTCCATCTATTTTTATACCTTTTTTTATGCAACAATTAATATTTTCTCGAACATATAATGCAACTCCTCCCCCCTTCCCATTACATCTATCCACATGGAACCACTTAAACCCTTGAATATTACACTCAGCAATCATATCCCGACTCATTAAGTTATACCATGTTTCAGTTATTGTAATGACATCAAAGTTCCCAGCGCACACTACCAAACGTAGTTCATTAATCTCATTTCTTGCACTTCGACTTTTAGCATAAAACACAATCATATGTTTTTTCTTCTGCACATTTTTCCTATTCACCTTTGCTTTTACACAATTTCTGAAATGATCATTACTCAGCGTTACTCCATGATTGTTATTAATAAGATTTATAATATCAAAGCCTAAGTAAAATATATCCATACTCATTATTTTTCATTTCTAAACCCATACCTCTAACTAATCCTAGTTTAAAGTCCTAACAATCCCCTCCACTGAGCTAGCAAGAAAACCCACACCTGCCCTGGATAAGTGAACCCCATCCCTGGCATACATGTCATTTCGGCCATAGAAGTTGTCCCAGTTGTCAATGAATGGTATTGCGTTATCCTTACAGTGTTTGTCCAGCCAACAATTAATACTAATTTCTCTAGACAACCATTCATTCTCAATACCCCTTTTTGGCAAAATGCCACATATAACTGGGCGCCCCCCCCCCCTTATTCCTAATGCTCTCCTGAACCTTCTAACTGAATCTTCAGTTCTGCACTTGCCTACTTCATTGCCTCCAGCACAGAGGCAGATAATAGGATTGATCCCATTACCATTCATGATGTCAAGCCGGTTAACAATATCCTCCATCCCAGCCCCAGGAAAGCAAACCCTCTGTCTCCTACTCCCATCCTTCAAGCAGAAGGCCCTATCCATATACCTAACCTGGCTATCCCCAACAACAATATTTTTACCTTCCTTGGTGTCGTTCATCTTGACGTTCCCAGTAGTCGACTCACATTCGTCGGGTAGCACAGAGAATGCATTTGATGTTCCCACAACAGTTTCCACACCAGTCTCTTTCTTCTTCATCGTTTCTACCTTTCCATTCGTCTTCTTGATCATCAACTGTCCAGCCACTGTCCAGGTTCCTTTCTCGACCTGAGGACTCACAACAGGACTACTGCGAATCCTTTTGTTTTCCTCACTCAATCGTCGTATCTCTATTTTCGCTACCCTCAATTCCTCCTTAAGCTGCTGGTAAAGTTGCTCGATGGAGGGCATCTTGGTTCAGTCCACAGTCCTCAATGAGCAAAGTACAGGTCACCACTGAGCTAAGTACAGGTCACCACTTTAGTAAAGCCTTCGATAGAGTACCTCTCAAGAGACTCTTAAGAAAAGTGGCAGCTCATGGTATAGGAGGTAAAGTTCTAGCATGGATAGAGACATGGCTTACCAATAGAAAGCAGAGTTTCCATTAATGGGGTCAAATTGGAATGGGGATTAGTCACTAGTGGCGTTCCACAAGGATCAGTTTTAGGCCCTCTTTTGTTCATAATTTACATTAATGATCTTGTTGAAGGGATTATCAGTGACACTGTATCATCAGCAAATTTGCTGGTGATCCTAAGATAGGCCGTATGATTCATTCTGAGGAGGATAGCAATGAAATCCAGGAGGATTTGGACAAATTAATGTCTTGGTCTGGAAATGGCAGATGAAGTTCATTGTGGATAAGTGTAAGGTACTAGTCCTTGGTAATGAAAATAACCCTCGAAGCTATAAACGAGGTTAAGTAGAGCTTGTTCCTACAGAATATGAAAAAGACTTGAGAGTCATGGTAAGCAGAAATCTAAAGCCAAGACATCAGTGTCTAAGTGTGCGCAACAAGGCTAGCAGATTACTAGGATTTATCTCAAAAAGTATAAGTAACAGAAGTCCAAAAGTTATTTTACAGCTCTATACATCACTAGTGAGGCCTCATTGAGATTATGCAGCTCAGTTTTGGTTTCCCTACTACAGGATGGATATAGACTCACTGGAGAACATACAGAGAAGAATGACTATAATGATTTACTGTGTAAGGAATCTCCCATATGAAGATATAAAGATACTTAAAGCCTTAAATCTCCACTCTCTGGAGAGACGTAGAATGAGGGGAGATACCACTGAAGTGTATAAGTGGATGACGGGGATAAACAAAGGAGATATTAATAAAGTACTGAGGGTGTCAAACCAGGTAAGAACCAGAAATCATGGATTTAAGTTGGATAAATTTAGATTTAGAAAGGACATAGGTAAGTACTGGTTTTCTAACAGAGTTGTGGATGCGTGGAACAATCTTCCCAGTAGAGTGATAGAGGCTAGGACCTTGGGTAGCTTTGAAAGGAGATGGGACAAATATATGAGTGGGAGGTGTGATGAATGGTTTTGAAAATCAACAAGCTGAAGAATTGAGACACTTATGCAACATATGGGAATCTTTATTGAAAAAACGTTTCGCCACACAGTGGCTTCATCAATCTTATACAAAGCAGGAAGGTATAAAGAGAGGAGGAGTTTGAGGTAATCAGTCCTTCAGCTTGTAGTCGATGTGTTCAGTCCATCAATCTTGTAAAAAGTGCAGTACAGGTATGTATGTATACTGTTCGCCAAGATCGGAGTCCTAGCACGGGTCTTAATCTTGCGATGACCCGTCTCTGGCTCCCGAAGGAGAAAGGGTTCTGCAATGATGCAATGTATGCTGCTCAAGCACTCTTCTGGTCAGTTCATCTGGTGCATCTCATAAGCGACGACAACACCGTATGTGGACACTAGCGAGGAGGAGGATATGTAGTTATCACTGACTACAGCTTGTCTGGTTCGTTGACTCCATGGTTCACAAATGTAGCCTCAGTCAACTCTGGGTCGTCTTCGGGAGAGGACATTAGTGCTAGTTGCCTGCAGAGCGTCTCAGTAACTTCGCACTCCAGAGGATAGTGTGTTAGGGGGCGCTGGACAACGTGCTGGCATTGCTGGCACATCTCAACCTTGTTTGCCAGCATCTTGACTGTGGGAAAGCCCAAACGAAGCCGATGGATGGCGGTACACTGCGCTCTGGACCAGCTTCTATTATTTGAGCAAATTAGGTCAATTTCGTCCCAGGATACGACCCACACCAGTCGACTAACACCCAGGTACCCATTTTACTGATGGGTGAACATGGACAACCGGTGTAAGGAAACGTCTATCTTACGCTCGGCAGACGGAGGATCGAGCCTCCAGCATGTCTTCCGCTAAATGACCCACATGTTTTTAGCGCTTGTCATGAATTATTTGTTTGTATTCTACAGAAATATGTCACATGGTACAGTTAATCACTATTAGTAATTTTAATTACCTGATATATAGTAACTTTCCAAAGGGTACAATTAACCTTGATTACATGATATACAGACATATTTAAGTTCAGTTGATGCACTCAGATGTATATGAAGCTAAACCTTTAGCAAATATATTAATTTTACTGATTTTTACTGATTAATTTTACTAATTTCATATTTCGTCTCTGTAATCTTAACTCATCTTAAAACCGCTTCAGGCAACTCATCTTAAAAGCACTTCAGGCAACTCATCTAAAAAGAGCTTTTGGCAACTCATCTTAAGAGTGCTTCAGGCAACTCATCTTAAAAGCGCTTCAGGCAACTCATCTTAAAAAGCGCTTCAGGCAACTCATCTTCAAGTGCGTCAGGCAACTCATTTTAAAAGTGCTTCAGGCAACTCATCTTAAAAGTGCTTCAGGCAACTCATCTTAAAAGCACTTCAGGCAACTCATCTTAAAAGTGCTTCAGGCAACTCATCTTAAAAGTGCTTCAGGCTACTCATCTTAAAAGAGTTTCAGGCAACTCATCCTAAAAGCTCTTCAGGCAACTCATCTTAAGTGTTTCGTGCAACTCATCTTAAAAGCGCTTCATGCAACTCATCTTAAAAGCACTTCAGGCAACTCATTCTAAAAGTGTTTCAGGCAACTCATCATAAAAGTGCTTCAGGCAACTCATCTTAAAAGTGCTTCACGCAACTCATTTTAAAAGTGTTTCAGGCAACTCATCTTAAAGCGCTTCAGGCAACTCATCTTAAAAGTGCTTAAGGCAACTCATCTTAAAAGCATTTCAGGCAACTCATCTTAAAAGTGCTTCAGGCAACTCATCTTAAAAGCGCTTCAGGCAACTCATCTTAAAAGTGCTTCAGGAAACTCATCTTAAATCACTTCAGGCTACTCATCTTAAAAGTGCTCCACGCAACTCATCTTAAAAGTGCTTCAGGCAACTCATCTTAAAAGTGCTTCAGGCAACTCATCTTAAAGCACTTCAGGCAACTCATCTTAAAAGTGCTCCACGCAACTCATCTTAAAAGTGCTTTAGGCAACTCATCTTAAGAGCACTTCAGGCAACTCATCTTAAAAGTGCTCCACGCAACTCATCTTAAAAGTGCTTTAGGCAACTCATCTTAAGAGCACTTCAGGCAACTCATCTTAAAAGTGCTCCACGCAACTCATCTTAAAAGTGCTCCACGCAACTCATCTTAAAAGTGCTTCAGGCAACTCATCTTAAAGCACTTCAGGCAACTCGTCTTAAAAGCGCTTCAAGCAACTCATCCTAAGAGCGCTTCAGGCAACTCTTCTTCAAAGTGCTTCAGGCAACTCTTCTTCAAAGTGCTTCAGGCAACTCATCTTAAAAGAGCTTCAGGCAACTCATCTTAATTAAAAGCACTTCAGGCAACTCATCTTAAAAGCACTTCATGCAACTCATCTTAAAAGCACTTCATGCAACTCATCTTAAAAGCTCTTCATGCAACTCATCTTAAAAGAGCTTCATGCAACTCATCTTAAAAGCACTTCAGGCAACTCATCTTAAAAGAGCTTCATGCAACTCATCTTAAAAGCACTTCAGGCAACTCATCTTAAAAGCACTTCAGGCAACTCATCTTAAAAGCACTTCAGGCAACTCATCTTAAAAGCACTTCAGGCAACTCATCTTAAAAGCACTTCAGGCAACTCATCTTAAAAGCACTTCAGGCAACTTATCTTAAAAGCACTTCAGGCAACTCATCTTAAAAGCACTTCAGGCAACTCATCTTAAAAGCACTTCAGGCAACTCATCTTAAAAGCTCTTCATGGAACTCATCTTAAAAGCACTTCATGCAACTCATCTTAAAAGCACTTCAGGCAACTCATCTTAAAAGCGCTTCATGCAACTCATCTTAAAAGAGCTTCATGCAACTCATCTTAAAAGCACTTCAGGCAACTTATTCTGCTCTATATTAACGTTGAAGAATATTGAATTATAAATCTGTTAAAAGTCAGACACTTGCTAGAGTCTGGAAGGATATCAGTAGGTTGACCTTCCAGTATTCTCTGGTAGATAATTTTGTAACTGATCTTGTAATGGACCCTACCAATAACACACAAATAACCCGTACATACGAGACAAGCTCATGACGACGTTAATGGTTCGAGACGGACCGAAATGTCGTTATGAATTGCAGTCTCAACTGTGGGGTCAGTGTTCTAGAATATGACTAAACTACCTAAGAGGCCTTCACAGTTCTAGAATAAGTTCAACCACTTAATCAGGAGACTTTATACACTGGAAGGCTTGGTGTAAACATGTGTAAATATTAACATTAGGAGTGGTGGTGGTGGTGAGCTTGAGGTGAAACCATCAATTTGTGTTAGTGTTAAGAAAGCTGCCTCTAAACATTGCCTCAGTTGAGCATCAATATTCATTACTACACACACTCTCCTCCTCCTCCTCCAACCTTACACATCAAAATTCCTCCTACCATTCCCTCCATCAACCACGCCCTCGTCACTTGACCCACCCACACTTCCACACCTCACCCACTCACACCTCATTCACCCACACTTTCACATCTATCCCCCACACATACACTCCTACATCTCACCCAGGTGAGATGAGCATGGGAGACGAGCCAAGAAGATGGCCAAGAAAGACGAGCCCAGAATTCGAACCAGGGAGACGAGCTAAGAAGACGAGCTGGAAAGACGAAGAACTCCGACATAGGGAGCTACCTGGAGTGGCTTCCTTATTCGCCTGCATCATTCCTTGGCTCCACCCATGGTCAGAGAGGCGTGAGGATCCCGACGAAGGTGCTGATGGTGGATGGAGAGAGACTAACTCTTAGGATGTCCTGCTTCGTGTGAGATGCCACATCTCTCCTTCAAGAGAGAGAGAGAGAGAGAGAGAGAGAGAGAGAGAGAGAGAGAGAGATGAAGAAAATGTATGATAAAAGTGAAAGGAAGAGGTGGGTTAATTAGCGAAAAAATGTAATGTGACCATACAGTGTGATAATTTATGACAGATGCATCACTAAGTATAACATCATCTTCCAGAAGCAGACACAGGATATTACTCTATTCTGTATAATCTATAATTCACAACAATCTTATCATTTTTTTCGCATGCAGAGTTGGTTAATAAAAAATATTTTTTTAGAATCTTGTCCCAAAATGTTTACCAATATGAAAGGTCAGTCTCCAAGAAATACTCTAAAATCATCATTCTCTTTATTTTCCACATCTTTTCAGGAAATCAACAGCTGTGAGTGCTTCTGATCAATCAGAAAGCATCTTTATTTATTCTAGTTAAGATAGGGAGTCTAGGAACCAAGGTATTCTCTTATCCTACACTAGCAGCAACTTGGTTCTAGGATGTTTCTTGACACTGAGTTTTGTGACAAAATTCTTCTCCCTGGAGACAAATGGAGGAAGCTGACGTGTGATAAGAAAGATAATCGCAGAGTGAAATTATTTTGAGAAGATTCGTCTGAGGACGGAGTTCTGCAGTTGCTATTTGCAACTGTCTCTGTCTCACCAAAAATATTCTCACTAGCCTTTCAACCAACAAATGTAACTTTACTAATGACAACCTTAGATTTCTTGGACAAGTGACTTGGGTATGGGATTGCACATAAACACATACACACACACACACACACACACACACACACACACACACACACACACACACACACACACACACACACACACACACACACACACACACACACACACAGACCTGTATCACTAACTTGTATAGTATGCAAAGTCATGGAGAAGATCATCAGGAGGAGAGTGGTGGAGCACCTGGAAAGAAACAAGCGTATAATCGACAAACAGCACGGTTTCAGGGAAGGAAAATCCTGTGTCACAAACCTACTGGAGTTTTACAACAGGGTGACAGAAGTAAAACAAGAGAGAGATGGGTGGATATACTGCACTTTCTTTTACTGCAGGAAGGCCATCGACAGTTCCTCACAAGAGGTTAAAGCAAAGGCTAGAGGATCAGGCACACATGATAGGAAAGACACTGGAATGAATCAGAGAATTTCTAACAGGGAGGCAACAACCAGTCATGGTATGTGACGAGGTGTCAGTGTGAGCGCCTGTGACAAGCGGGGTTCCACAGGGGTCAGTCCTGGGACCTGTGGTGTTTTTGTTATATGTGAATGACATAACTGAAGGGATAGACTCAGAAGTGTCCTTGTTTGCAGATGATGTGAAGTTAATGAGGAGAATCAAATCGGTCGAAGATCAGGCAGGACTACAAAGAGACCTGGACAGGCTACAAGTCTGGTCCAGCAACTGGCTCCTTGAATTTAACCCTGCCAAATGCTAAGTCATGAAGATCGGGGAAGGACAAAGAAGACCGCAGACAGAGTATAGTCTAGGTGGCCAAAGACTGCAAACTTCACTCAAGGAAAAAGATCTTGGGGTGAGTATAATACCGAGCACATCTCCTGAGGCGCGCATCAATCAGGTAACTGCTGCAGCATACGGGCGTCTGGCAAACCTAAGGATAGCGTTCCGATACCTCAGTAAGGAATCGTTCAAAACTCTGTACACCATGTACGTCAGGCCCATACTGGAGTATGCAGCACCAGTTTGGAATCCACATCTGGCCAAGTATGTCAAGAAATTAGAGAAAGTGCAAAGGTTTGTAACAAGATTAGTCCCATAGCTAAGGGGATTGTCCTACAAAGAAAGGTTAAGGGAAATTGGCCTGACGACACTGGAGGACAGGAGGGTCAGGGGAGACACGATAACGACATAAAATACTGCACGGGATAGACAAGGTGGGCAAAGAAAGGATGTTCCAGAGATGGGCAACAGAAACAAGGGGTCACAATTGGAAGTTGAAGACTCTTATGAGTCAGAGATGTTAGGAAGTATTTCTTCAGTCATAGAGTTGTCAGGAAGTGGAGTAGCCTAGAAAGTGACGTAATGGAGGCAGGAACCATACATAGTTTTAAGGTGAGGTTTGATGAAGCTCATGGAGCACGGAGAGAGAGGGCCTAGTAGCAATCAGTGAAGAGGCGGGGCCAGTAGCTATGAATCGACCTCTGCAACCATAAATAGGTGAGTACACATACACCCACAAACACACACACACACACACACACACACACACACACACACACACACACACACACACACACACACACAAACACACACACACACACACACACACACACACACACACACACACACGCACACAAACACACACACACACACACACACACACACACACACACACACACACACACACACACACACATCACAGTGGGCTCCTGTGATGAACGGGGTCCCACAAGGGTCAGTCCTAGGACCAGTATTATTTTTGGTATATGTGAATGACATGATGGATGGGATAGACTCAGAAGTGTCCCTGTTCACAGATGATGTGAAGTTAATAAGGAGAATTAAATTAGATGAGGATCAGGCAGGACATCAAAGAGACCTGGACAGGCTCGACACCTGATCCAGCAACTGGCTTCTTGAATTTAACCCCGCCAAATGCAAAGTCATGAAGATCGGGGAAGAGCAAGGAAGACCGCAGACAGTACAGGCTAGGTGGCCAAAGACTGCAAACCCCGCTCAAGGAGAAAGATCTTGGGGTGAGTATAACACCGAGCACGTCTCTGGAAGCACACATCAACCAGATAACTGCTGCAGCATATGTGCACATGGCAAACATGAGAATAGCTTTCCGATACCTTAGTAAGGAATCGTTCAAGACACTGTACACCGTGTATGTCAAGCTCATACTGGAGTATGCAGCACCAGTCTGGAACCCATACTTGATCAAGCACGTCACGAAATTAAAGAAAGTATAAAGGTTTGCGGCAAGGATAGTTCCAGAGCTAAGGGAAATGTCCTACGAAGAAAGATTAAGGGAAATAGGCCTGACGACCCTGGAGGACAGGAGGGTCAGGAGAGACATGATAATGACTTACAAAATACTGCATGGAATAGACAAGGTGGACAGAGACAGGATGTTCCAGAGAGGGGGCACAGAAACAAGGGGTCACGCTTGGAAGTTGAAGACTCAGATGAGTCAACGAGATGTTAAGAAGTATTTCTTCAGTCATAGCATAGTCAGGAAGTGGAATAGTCTAGCAAGTGAGGCAGTGGAGGCAGGAACCATACATAGCTTTAAAATGACATGCTTGATTAAATCTTCACTTTCACACTCAAGTATCCCCTATCACACAAACATAGCACACATAACTAGCATTACCAATGCCTTATCACACTCCCTACCATCCCGGAAGACTAGCCTGTTGGAACCCCTGATGTTACAAATTCCATAAATCCCTCATCGCAAAATCCCTGTAACCCTCCGTTAATTCCATCTCCCATCTCCTCCCGTATATCTTCCTATTATGGCGCTTAGGCCTGGAAAAAGATGCAGCTGTCGCCATTTTCCATCCGTCCACTCCTGTTGGAAGCAAGAGTGGACCAACGAAAATAAATGTGAAATCTGTTACCAAATACGTCACTGCATTCCGAACCTGCTCTCCCCACTATCCAAACTTAGCACCCACAATACCGACAACCCCTCCCCACCACTAACCGAATCACACGACTGAGCCATTCCCTCATAAAGCAAAGATGTTCACAAAAATAAACCACATGAAAAGCCGTGTTGTCCCCACCACACGCACAGCACTCCCACACTTCACTGAGCCTCCTATTAAAAACCTACCCCCGACGGCAAAATCCCATGTAAAAACTGAAACATTACCCCCCGTATGCACGGTCGTACATGCAGCATCTTTAAGCACATCCGGATATCTCGCCAAGCATACATAGGGTATGCCCCCTCCACCGCAGCCACTTCCCAACCACTCCCCACCCTCTTGAGAACTCCCACCTTCATGCTTACTGGATCCTGAACAATCATCAAAGCTCGCAACATGGCCTCATAATCCTGTAAATCCCTACCCCCTCCCCACCACTGTCACATATCCTCATGCACCCTACCTATCCCCCACCCCTCCCTCCCACAGGAAACTCTGTTTCACATACACACTCATCAATCTTTGTTCCAACGAAATAAGCCTCAGCCCACCCTGGCTAAGCAGAAGCGTGACCACCCCTCTACTTAACCAATCACAGCCTGAACCACAGATAAAACGAGAAACCCTATGTAACAATTGCCTAACATCACATGGCACCAAAGGGTACATGACAGCAACATGCCATACCTTACTGTTTAAGAGTACATTAGCCATGATCACCCTTAGGTGCAACATGAGATGCGTCGGCCGCAATCCCTCGAGTTGCTCCAGCGCATGATCAACAACCCTCTCCAAATTAACCCCTCTTGCCTCCCTCACATTCCTTGCATACACAACCCCACAAATCTTAACCTTATCCACAACACTCCATCCGCCCCTGTCACCCCCCTCCACCCAAACCCAGTTCCCAAGTTCCATAAACTTCGACTTAGCCACATTAATTTTCATCCCTGTAGCCTCCCCAAACACAGCCACCACTCTCTCCACACGTCTTAAACCCTGTCCCCCACTAGAACCATTGTATCATCAATGTAACCTACAATACCTGGATGCCCAGCTTGTTACTCACCCTCCATCCCCTCCCTCACACACTGCTGAACAGCCCTATAAAACGGATCCTGTAAACATGCAAACAATAACTGCGAGAGAGGACAACCCTGTCACAATCCCCTATCCATCTAAACTTTCGTCCCCACCCTCCCACGGACCTGCACACACATACACGCCCCCTGATACAAAGTCCTTGCCCAAGACATGATTTCCTCCCCAAACCCCTGCCATCTCATAAACCGCCACAACCCTTCCCTTTCTACACTATCATATGCTGCCCACCAATCCAGGGCTAACACTCCGCCCCCTCCCAACCCCTGCTGCTGCTCTAAAAAGCCCCTTATCAACCCATGCCCCTCATACATAGACCTACCCGGTACCCCATATTGACCCCATCTATTACTGTTTTCAATCGATTTCCTAAAATCTTCGCAAATAACTTATAATCGCTGCACATGAGCGATATAGTCCTGCAGCCTGCACTGTAGACTGTTGGGCCCTGTTTGGCACCAACACCATGACTGCCATCCATTGCAATTCCCTCATCACTCCCCTCTCTTTCATTACATTAAATAACATTACTAAAAACTCCTTTAAAACCCCCCCAATGCAGGACATAGAAATCACTCGGCAAACCATCTATGCCCAGTGCTTTACCCAAGCTCATGCCCAACAATGCTTGCCATACCTCACACTCTAGAATAGGACCCCCTAAGCCTCTCTATCCACCCTTTCAAGCACACAATGCATCCAACCCCCCCATGTCCCATAGAGCCACTTCACTTATACCCACACTCATCATATACAACCCAAACCATGCATCAGCATAACCACCCATACCCTCCATCGTGACCAACACTTGACCCTCCTGATACCCCTCCACCCCTGCATGCATATGCAATCCCATCACTTCTGTGGCCAATCTCCTCTGTCTCTGCCCCCTCAAAACACAAACCAACGGCCGACATCCCCAGAGCACCTTCTCCAAACCTCCCTACACCCGTGCACCATCGAAATGATCATTTTGCAAGACCTGCACCTCCACCCCCATAGCAACCCCTCAGCTGCCCTTCATGATACCTTATAAGCCCATATGCCCAACTGATTTTCCTCCCGCCCACATTGAATATATAAGTCCCTAATGCGTGTCTTAGCCACTGTTTCCCACCAACTAACCAAATCCCCCTCCCCAGGTTCCCCATTCATATTATTATGGGAGTTTTATGACTTTTATGGAGGATCTGCTGATGGTCCCCAGTTAGGGTCATTATTTTGTCTCACTGTATCTGACTCCGTGCTGCTGCTTTGTACATTATTATTGTCCGGCAAATCGTTTGTCATATTGTTCAATTAAGCTGTTTTGATTGCCTTATTGGTCAAGAAGATAGATTATTTGAGAACATTTAGTCAGTCACCGTCGAGTCTAGTCTTACCTGGATTTTACCTGGAGAGAGTTCTGGGGGTCAACGTCCCCGCGGCCCGGTCTGTGGATCAGAGCCTGATCAACCAGGCTGTTACTGCTGGCTGCATGCAATCCAATGTACGAGCCACAGCCAGGCTGGTCAGGTACCGACTTTAGGTGCTTATCCAGTGCCTGCTTGAAGACAGCCAGGGGTCTATTGGTAATCCCCCTTATGTATGCTGGGAGGCAGTTGAACAGTCTCGGGCCCCTGACACTTATTGTATTGTCTCTTAACGTGCTAGTGACACCCCTGCTTTTCATTGGGGGGATGCTGCATCGTCTGCCGAGTCTTTTGCTTTCTTAGTGAGTGATTTTCGTGTGCAAGTTTGGTACTAGTCCCTCTAGGATTTTCCAGGTGTATATAATCATGTATCTCTCCCGCCTGCGTTCCAGGGAATACAGGTTCAGGAACTTCAAGCGCTCCCAGTAATTGAAGTGTTTTGTCTCCGTTATGCGAGCTGTGAAGGTTCTCTGTACATTTTCTAGGTCAGCAATTTCACCTGCCTTGAAAGGTGCTGTTAGTGTGCAGCAATATTCCAGCCTAGATAAAACAAGCGACCTGAACAGTGTCATCATGGGCTTGGCATCACTAGTTTTGAAGGTTCTCATTATCCATCATGTCATTTTTCTAGCAGCTGCGATTGATACAATGTTATGGTCCTTGAAGGTGAGACATAACGAACAACTTCGAGCACATATACACATTCTCACACACACACTTGTATATTACCTGGAGTTTACCTGGAGAGGGTTTCTGGGGTCAACGCTCCCGCGGCTCGGTATGAGATCAGGCCTCATGGTGCATCAGGGTCTGATCAACCAGGCTGTTACTGCTGGCCGCATATGCTAGTATTATTTTTATACTCGATAACAACATACCAGAAGCTACTTAAGTCATACTGATATGAAATGTGCCTTCAGCACTATACTACTATATGTACAATTAAACTTTGCACTAGAAGAGAAATGTAGGAGCTTATATCCTAAATTATATCAAATTCATTTTAATTTTGTCCAACTAGACAACTTTGTTAATAAACTTCTGGATTTTTATTTCGTTTGTTAGTATCCTATCAGTTTCAGTCCTAGAGTGCTATTAAAATTTATCAATTTTTAAAGGATAATTGGACCAGAATAATTTCTGACTGCTTGTTACAAAAAACTAGAAACAGGCTGAATGCTAGAGAGACCGTTCTTGTATTATCTGGAGATGTCTATACTTCATAGATATTGCCTTTTTGTAACATATTACAATTTATTCGATGTATGTCACACGCTCATATAGACATGCTCTAAGAGTGTAGCAGGAGGGGCCCACTGTTAGGCTAATTGTTCCGCTCATCCAGCCAGTCATAGGAAAGCCCACTAATTCTGTGAAGCGACGTCTGGTACTCGTGGAGCAAAATTTGAAGACTTACCTTCAAGTCTTTGCTTGCAAAATGTCTCATTGTACATACTCTCTGTATATACTGTATATTAATGTCCTTTGCTAGTCTCTACATTGTTGACTGATTATCGTGCTGACTCAGTTACGAACATATATACAGACCACATGATTACAGATGTGTTCGTAACATGGGGTGCCTGTCCTGAAGCCATTTTCTGCTGCATTGTCTCTACGAGCCTGCTTGAGTTGTTGAATGATACTGCTACAAGTTATTTGAATATTGCATTTACTGCAGAGGTAAATGCTTTGTTGTAGCGTTGGCGTGTTATGCCACAGGCGCATGTTAGAATTCAGTGAAGGAGTATATGTTGAACTTGCCCAGTCCATCTCTACAGCACTGTTGGCATAGTGTCAATGCACTCTTACTGCTGCACAGCTTCACGAGTGTATTCAAGCTAAGGTCTGATTCGTACAATATGGCAATACAAAATGGTCCTGTTGCTACAGAAACTATTAATCGCTGATTTCGGCTTCGATTTGTTACTCGTAATGGGGGAGAGGGGGGACGCAAACTGCAGAACACATGCAGGACAACTTTCCACCTGTGGAAACGGGTGGCGATTCTTTGTCTCAGGATCAGTCAGCTATGTTGGTGCTTGAGTTACCTAAATTCAATCTTGAGCACACTTGAGAGCAGCGTGTCTTTGCTAAGGAGGAATTTTGTACAGAGAGGAAGCAGTTTCGGCATACTGGTGATGGTAATTTCGGTGTTCAGAAGTCGGTGTCTCTGGTACCTCATTTCTCCGATTCCGAGCCTAAGCAGCTTTTTGAGTCTTTCGAGAACCAGGCTTGAGCTCTGTGATGGCCTTCCGGGCATTGGGCAGTACTAGTTCATACAGCATTGTATAGTTTGACTGATGTAAATTTCTTCGGTTACAGTGTTGTGAAAGCGGCTATATTAGAGGCATGCCACTGTAATCCTGCCAAATACAGGAGAGAGTTTAAGATAAATGAGCGTCAGTCTGATCATCTTATGTGGATGTTGTTCGTATACAATATAAAATCTTTATCAAGTGGTATAAAGCAGGTGGTATTGCGAACTTCAGTGAGTTAGTTTAGTTAGTCATTAAGATAACCTCCTTGAGTTAGTTGGGCAGGATGTAAGGGTTTTTCTAGAAGACCACTCTAGCAACTGCTGCAGAAACAGCCACTCTTGCACAAACATTTGAGGCTAACCACTCCTTGTCCGAGCGATCTAACTATTCTTTCCACCAGTTTGGTATGGACAGAGATCGTCAAAGAAGGACTTCTGGATTTTGTCCCATGATGGAAGCTGGAGTTCAGACATGACGCCATCGTCAAGACCAGAAAGGCGAACGAGATAAGATTCCCCATCAGCAGTTACTACTGCCGTAACCATGGCTACATCAAGGCCTACTTGCTCAAAATTAAGTAAAAGTGCTGCTAGTGATAAGTCAACTATACCAAAACCTATGGGAAAAATAGCTATACTTATTGATGAAACAAATCAGTGGAATATAGATATATTTATAGCAGCTTTTTATAGTAATAGTCAAATCTTCCTTAAAAAGCAGGAATGTTTCATTGAAGTATCCACCTTCAGGAATATCGGAGCTTATTGCTCCCTTTTACAAGATGAAGTACTTTCAATTTCGGAAGTGAGACTCCTTTGAACTCCTCAATGCATTAGAACCTTATGGAGGGGTGGGGGGGGGACAGCTGGTTTTTCGTTACTAGCCAGAATTTCACTGGTTATCCAACTGTATGTGTATCTGGGGGTTTCCCCATGAAAGATGCTTTACTGTTACTTGACAGCAATATTCTTCATTCCAAATGGTGTCCCGAGCCTATTGTAACCACAGAAGACTCTTTGGTCTTGGCTATAATTCGGGCAATATATATATATATATATATATATATATATATATATATATATATATATATATATATATATATATATATATATATCGTAAATCTAGTGAAATGTCCCTGATCAAGTCTTTCTATTCCAGGGTAGCATGACTGCCAGACGTTTCTGTTTCCATGCCGGAGGGACTGAGTTTCCGAGAATAGCAAAAAAAGGGTGCCCATCTTTGGCTTCAGCATTTAAAGCTGCCGCTGCTGAATCAAATTCTGTACACTCGGTTAAATATTTGAGATAAAAAAAACATAAACTATTTAGTCCAGAGTTATTTTTAAGGGGACCTGTCTCATCTCTAACTTTTGTTCTATAAACCTGGAAAAAACTTTTTGGGTTAGTTTTAGAATCCCTAGCAACTTTAATTTCATAGTCCCGTTTAGCTTTTCTTATCCCCTGGTGAGGGTCATAAGATGATCCTCACCTCTTTGGATGAGCCTATAAATTCCTTTCTTCTGTCCTAAAAAATATCTGAGCCTATTATTCATCCATTTGGGGTCATTTCTATTTGATCTAATTTCCTTATATGGGATAAATGTCCTTTGGGCAGCATGTATTGTGTTTAGAAAACTCTCTTATTGATAGCTCTCTTTGTTACCCCAGTCAACAGATGATAAGTGTTCTCTAAGCCCATTGTATTCTGCTAATCGAAAATCTGGGACTGTTACTGAGTTATCCCTAATATCATACTTCCATTCAATGCTAAAGGTAATTGATTTGTGATCGCTAGCACCAAGTTCCTCTGAAATTTCTAAATTATTAACAAGTGATTCCTTGTTTGCCAGAACCAAGTCAAGCAGGTTATTACACCTTGTAGGCTCTGTCACAAACTGCTTCAAAAAACAATCCTGAACTACTTCTAAAAAATCATTAGATTCCAAATTCCCTGTCAAAAAAATCCAGTCAATCTGACTAAAGATAAAGTTCCTAGAATTACAACGTTATCGTGCCTTGTGGCCTTAACAATTTCCTCCCACAGTAGTCTTCCTTGGTCTCTATCTAAGTCTGGGGGACGGTATATCACGCCTAAAATCAATTTCTCGTGCCTCTTTGAAAATTCTACAAAAACAGACTCAGCGTGTGTTTCGGACTTTATACCAGTTTTTATGCAACAATTTAAACGATCTCGGACATAGACTGCCACCCCGCCCCCCTTTCCGATATTTCTGTCTACTTGGATGTGACATTCAGCAGGCATGTCCCTATTTTTCATATTAAACCACGTCTCAGTTATGACAAAAACATCGTTACCCGCACTTGCAACTAATCTCAATTCGTCCATGGATCAAGTCATGGCTCACTAATAGGAAGCACACACCTTCATCTACCAACGATCTCGCCTCTCTAATTACCCCGTGTTGAGAGTGACGTTCCTCAGAGTGGTGGTTACTGGACCTTCGTCTTCATCAGGATTGGTGCGTCGGCGGCTGCCTACCCAAGGGCAGGAAGCCTCCCTCTGCACTCCTGTTGCTGTCTGAAGTCTCCACGCCTCAAACTGTACGTGTAGTCTACAAGCCATACAGCTAGTGTTGGCTCTCCTCACCGCTCACAGCCAGTGTTGCCTCTCTTCATCCAGTGGTGGTTACTGGACCTTCGTCTCTAGACCATCAGGATTGGTGCGTCGGCGGCTGCCTACCCAAGGGCAGGAAGCCTCCCTCTGCTCTCCTGTTGCTGTCTGAAGTCTCCACGCCTCAGCCTGTACGTGTGGTCTGCACGCCATACAGCCAGGCTTCACTATTATTTGGACTCCTGAGCACCGCGCCAAATGCACAGTGATCGCAAAACACGTAGACTATCCTCTCCTGACTGCTTATGACACAGACAAAGAAGACTTAATCAAAGACATTAGTACTAAGAACAAAGTCTCCGTTGACGATATTTACAGACCTGAAAACTCTACCATCCTCAAAATACGTTGTTCAACTCCTTCTGACGCCTCTACACTCTTCAATCAAGGAATCTTTGCCAAGACCATCCACATTACTCCAAACACTCTATTCACTCCAAACTTTCACACCATTACACAATGTCTGAAATGCTACAAATTACAAACTAACTGCCCACTCTGCGATGATAATCTCTCGAGCTTACCAATCAGACTACTCATATGTCCTTAACCTAATCTTATCTGCTAACAATCTTCCCTCTTTAATTATTCCTCCTTCCTGCTTCTCTTCTAAGCCCCCTACAACCTCTACCTCCTCCCTCACTCCCACCCCCCACTTCCTACACCCACCAGCTCTCGTCCTCCCCTACCCCTCTTCACTACTTCTACCCCACCCACCAACACCCCTACTGCTGCTGCAACGGCCCCCCCCCCTTCCTCCTTACCCAATTCCTCATCCCCAACCAAAGCTTCCACTTCCTCATCCCTTACCATAGCTTCCACTTCCTCATCCCCTACCAAAGCTTCCACTTCCTCTGCATCCACCTTCGCCCACTCCACCACAGCCAAAACTTCATCCAGGTCCAACTCCACCTCCTCCAGACAAAATCCACTCAAACCTAAACCTGTCCCAACTTCTGACAAACAGACCAAAGAACATAAAAACAGATCCATCTCTTCCTCCCCCTCCAGGAAATGGGTCAGTAACACCTACAAACACACATCCACTGATGGCACCACTATCACACCACTATCCAAACTCCTCCCCCGACATTAACTTTGCTATAACGAAACCATTAAATCACGTTTAAAGTGATTCAGTTCAACGTACGTTCTTACTATACAATTAGACACCTACTGGCCGAGATCCTTAAAGCAGAGAGCCCAGATATTGTTTTGCTAAACAGTACCTGTCTCAAAGCCCCTCAACGTATCCGCCATTATGGTTATACTGCACTACAGTCCCCCTATGATCCCCACGATGGGGTTGCCATCCTTGTCAAATCCAACATAATACACGAATTTGTCCCAATCCCTTTTATTCACCAACACTGTCTTGCAGTCAGAATACACACCCACCTTGGCCCCTATATCTTTTTCACCACCTATGTTCGCCCAAGCACCATTCTCAACATACACGATTTTTCCTTATTCTTCAACTACACCAACACACCAACATACCTACTAGATGACATGAATGCCAAACACACCGCCTTTCATCACACCAGTAACAACCAACTTGGTCACCAATTACTCAACTTCACAAACCATAAACACCTAATTCATATCGGCTCAGACTTCAACACCTTCTACAACCACACGGGCCAAGGCAAACCAGACATCATTCTGGCAAACCGAGCCAGCTCTCTATTTCAACACTACATCTCACCTGGCCCTATTACAGGCTCTGATCACATCCCAGTCATCTTACACATCTCCACCAACCCTATCCTCATCCCAGCCACACCTTCCTTCTCCTACAAGAACGCTGACACACACAATATTAACCTCACCTATGACTACAACAACAAACCTATTTCTGACATCGATACTCAACTTCATCTCATCCAGGACACCATTACACAATCTGCGAACACCGCAATACCAAAGAAAACTCACACCACTCTTTATTCCTTCAAACTGTCACTCAGAACAAGAAGACTAATTATCTGCTACCACAACCGCTTCCTCTACAACACACATAGATTTAATAAAGTCCGATTAGATCTCACTTACCTTAGAAACAACATTTTACACAGCCTAGACCAAGACCACAACAATCACTGGTCACAACTCAAACAACAATCTGACAAACAGCGTATTAAAAACACTGAAGCCTTCTGGAACTTTATCAAAAAAATTAGAGGCACAACTCCCACAAACAAATTCAAACACATCACCCACAACAACACACACATCTCAGACCCGCAGGCTGCTACTAACATCTTCAAACACATCTGGGAGAACATCTTCCACCCTCACCCACCACACCCTAACGTTATTCAACCCATTCAGAACATAAAACACTGGAACACTGCACACACACAAGAAAGAACACCAGATAGCCACATCCATCTAGACTCTCTTACCTCCTCCCAAGAACTCGAACTCCTTTCACCAACACAGACATTAAAACTCTCAGACACCTTCCTCCCAAGGCTCCTGGTGCCTCTGGCCTAAACCATATTATCCTAAAACACCTTCCTGACTCTATCATTACTGCCTACACAAACCTCCTCAATGCCTCCCTTGCCTCTGGATACTTCCCTTCCCTCTTCAAAGCTGCTACTGCTATCCTCCTTCCTAAACCCAAAAAAGACCACTCTGATCATAGAAACTATCGCCCTATCAGCCTCCTCAAAATTTTAGGAAAACTCTTGGGAAAAACTCATCAACTATCGCCTTCGCAGATACCTGGAACACAACTCTGCACTTTCTGATGGCCAATTTGGCTTCAGAACACACAAATCCACACAGGATGCCATTAACATCATTCTCAACTACATCCACATAAACACAAAACAAAGAAACAGGACAGCCCTGGTTGCAAAAGATGTTGAAAAAGCTTTTGACACTGACACGAAGGGCTCAAGTACAAACTCTGCACTAACTTTAACCTGCCTCTTACTACTCGTAAACTCCTCTGCAACTTCTTAGACGGCCGCACCATGAGAATCAAATTCCAAATCTGTTACTCTGACTACTTCACACTAAATGCTGGAGTACCCCAGGGATCTGTCCTCTCCCCTACCCTTTACATTTTATACATTAACGACATTCAAACACCTGAATACCACAACTCCATCACTCTAGCCTATGCAGACGACATTACACAACTTATCACTCACACCAATATAGATACACTCACACACAAAATGAGGTCGACAGGTTAGGCATCTGGGAACAAAAATGGAGGATCAAAACCAATGCAGCTAAGTCCAGCATTACATATTTTAACTATAGGAAACGTGATCCTCCATTACCTGTCGAGCTCAGAACAGCTGACACCCGCACTTACATCCCCATCACACAATCTGTCACTGTCCTTGGCGTTAATCTTGACTACCTTCTTCGCTTACACGGACACATTCATTCAAGGCATGCAATAGCTAGTAAGGTCCTTGAGGGCCTCTACAAGCTGCAACATGCCTCCCAACGCACCAAACTACACCTCTACAAATCCCTAATACGTCCTTTGATAACTTACTCTCCTCTAACCCTCTCTCTTGCAGCTAAAACGAACTTACTTAAACTGCAGCGTGTCCAGAACAAGGTGCTGCGCTGGGTGCTTGATGTCAGATGGGAGGACTTCGCCACAAGCGAGTCTCTCCATGCCCAATTAGACATCCCTACACTGAATCTGTACTGGAAGATGCTCAGTGACAGATAGATAGACAAACTTGAGACACGACATGACTACTGGACCTCCCTCCTTGACGAAGACATTCGCAGACCCACAAACCAACACATTATCTACTCCTTGTATGAACTATAACGAGTTTATTTGGTAGGGCTGAAAGCGGGTGGTTAATGATAAACTTCTTCGGAGGCTTCTTTGTTTATTGTTAAGTCATGGTGGGTACACAGGCTTGTGTGTTGTGCCCATGGCCCGGGAGGGCCATCCCACGAGAGAGAGCTAGGAGTAGGCCTTGTGTCTTCCTGCTAGGCTGCTGTGTGAGTGAGCGTGAGGCAAAGGCAGGCAGGCTGAAGTGGCAACGCCTATAGGTGGCAGCACCAGCATGGCGCGAAATATGAACTAAGCTGGCAGACAGCATGGGCTGTCTGTGCAGACAGTACAGGCTGTCTACATATGCTCGGCCACCTACCGCGCATCGTCCTGACGCGACAATACTGGTGGTAAAAGAAACTCGGTCTCTCTCTCGTAGGAACAGGGCACAGAACACAAAATAAAAACATATATATATATATATATATATATATATATATATATATATAATATATATATATAATATATATGGACATGGAAAAAAACTTCCTACAGGGAGGGAAGAAAAAAACATGTGGGGTGTGCTAAACATCGTGGTCATAGGCAGTGAGCGTCGATAGGCATCACTGCACGCCTTCCTGCGTCTGGACAGATACTGCAACACGGGAGACATCGCTGCGGCTGAGCTGTGACATAACAGGGTACGGTCTCCTCTGGAACGGTGAAGCAGTCATCGTAGGAGTCGCTGCATGTTTCACTCAACCTGGGGCACGACATGCTGGTGCCCTCGAGTGAGGCGTCGACAAAACTCGGCAACTGGGCAGGACTTCTGGCAAGCGACTCAGGAGGACACTTCTCGACTGGTACTGTCGCTGGGCTGTCACTGCCAGCGAGCGTGGAGCGAGCTGTGGAGCGAGTCGTGGCAGAGACGACTGGGCGAAACATCTGGGAGTCGTAACATCATACACCAGACTGCAGTGAGAGAGCTAGCAGTCAAAGTGACATCTTCTTTGTGCAGGCTGCTCACTGAAGCTTGTGACACGAGGCTGACACAGTGTGTCATTCTCTCGACAGTTGGAGTTATAGCAGAGGTTAGTCTAAGCGTCCCCAGACTTGTTTCTCTACATATAACTGCATTCTGAAGGTCTGGAGGTGAAGTGAAACAAATCTCGATAGGAATCGTAGCAGGTACGATTCTGCAGAACATCACGAGAGATGAGCATAAAAGCTTTCTGTACAAGGGGGCTCGGGCTCAGGGCTGTCTGATAGCTGTCAAACACACTGGTCACACGGGTGACTTAACACAGTGGTGCTACTCAGGTCTGGCTCAGACCTCACTGGACACATGGAAACTTTACACACCCGCGGTACATGAGGTACAACATGGCTTAAACTAGCAAATGATGCTTTTCTGTGCATAAAACTGACTCTAAGACATACTAAAATGTGAGAACACTGACTGAGAGGAATTAATTAACACGACATATATCTTCTCTCAGTCTTCTCGACAATACTAAAATAATTACTGAACACTCGATGGTGACATCAAGTGATGTTGCGAGGTGACGTCAGCAGACATCTCGAGGTGACGTCAAGCAGACATCGTGAGGTGACATCAGCAGACATCGTGACGTCATGAAGTCGGGCAGCATCGTCGGTGACGTTAATGTGATGCGGGCAGCAGACCACAGCATGTGGCCTGGAACATCTGGTAACTCACGTGGCTGGTAGATCTACGTGACATCGCCCACACCCACGTGGCGTTGGGATCCACGTGGAGTCGTGATCTACGTGGCATGCTGATCCACGTAGCTTCGAGTGGCCTTGGGCACTCGGATACACAGCTCTGGCAATGAATTCACAAACAACAGAAAACACAGCAGAGGGAGTGGGCAGTGGTGAGTGTATGGTAGACGGTTGAGCGTGAGTAGGGCGAGCATGGGCAAGGTGAAGAACGGCCACTTCCTCCTCTTCCTCCTCCACCCACAAACACGTGGAGAAGCTCACACCGGACGCAGAAATCGCCACAAAACTCACCTCTGGCTTGCTGAAACAGCTGTGCTGAGCTGAACAACAACAGCAACATACAAGTGACGCTGAACACGTGACTTGAGAAACAGCGTGGGATGCTGTGGCGTGGAGTCACTGGGACGCCACTTGCAATTCTCGAAGAATTTCGGCAAATTTCGGCTGGATCCTGCTTGTACCTGTGTCTGGATGCTCAAACGTGCAGACACGACATCAGGATAACTCGTTGAGAGACGGATGCTTGTTGTGTAGGGGGATGAAGTGAACAACTTCATTCATTCCTTCCTTCCTCTCTCTGGGCAAACACACTGCTGCAACCACCGCTGCTACCATTTATAATGAGTTTATTTGGTAGGGCTGAAAGCGGGTGGTTAATGATAAACTTCTTTGGAGGCTTTGTTTATTGTTAAGTCGTGGTGGGTACACAGGCTTGTGTGTTGTGCCCATGGCCCGGGAGGGCCATCCCACGAGAGAGAGCTAGGAGTAGGCCTTGTGTCTTCCTGCTAGGCCGCTGTGTGAGTGAGCGTGAGGCAAGGGCAGGCAGGCTGAAGTGGTAACGCCTATAGGTGGCAGCACCAGCATGGCGCAAAATATGAACTAAGCTGGCACACAGCATGGGCTGTCTGTGCAGACATTACAGGCTGTCTACAGAACCTGCTCCTAACCCTATTTACAAATAACCTTGGATTCACTGACAGGTACCTTGTGCTGTTCATTCTCTGATCCATGTTCGCTTTAGCTTTTGGGTTAAGACATGGCTCAATTCTACACTCCTCTCTAGCGCTATTCTTCGCCTGTCTCGTCCTCCCCGCTCACCCCACCAGAGTTCCAACAGAAGAGCCTGAATTTCTGTTATCAATGTCTGTCCCACGATCGCCTCAGCTGCTGAGTTAAGCCCTGGCTCTATTTCTACGACTAAGAATACTCCTCTCCAGCACTATTCTTCGTCTGTCCCGTCTTCCCCGCTCATCTCATTTGGGATCTTACCTGAACTCTTCAGTCACTCACACTCACCCCAGGTAGATCTGTTTGTGACTTTTAAAAGCTCACTGTGTGGGAGAAACGTTGTCAATAAAGGATCACATTATACTGCATATGTGTTTATATTTCCATTGTGTCGGTATAAAATACCGAAACAATGTACCTGGGGCGTATGTGTATGTATAATGTTCGCCAAGACCGTAGTCCTGGCACAGGTCTCAATCTTGCGATGACCCGTCTCTGGCTCCCGAGGGAGAAATTTTTCTACAATGATGCAACATATGCTGCTCAAGCACACTTCTGGTCAGTTCATCTGGTGCATCTCATAATCGACAACACCGTCTGTACTCCTAGCCGTGGACACTAGCGAGGGGGAGGATATGTCGTTATCACGGGCAACAGCTTGTCTGGTTCGTTGACTCCATGGTACACTAGTGTGGCCGCAGTCATCTCTGGGTCCTCTTCGGGAGGGGATATCAGTGCTAGTTGCCTGCGCAGTGTCACAGTAACTTCGCACTCCAGAAGATAGTGTGTTAGGGGGCGCTGGACAACGTGCTGGCTGTACTGGCACATCTCATCAGCCTTATCTACCATCATCTTGGCTGTGGGAAAGCCCAAACGAAGCCGATGGATGGCGGTACACTGCGCGCTGGACCAGCTTCTATCATATGGAGGGGTTCTCCCTGAGTCGCTCTTCGGTAGCACTGTTGAGATGGGGAATCACCTAAGACCTCTTCCATAAGTTTCATTGCTCTAGCAGCCATCAGTTTGGTCTGTCGTAGGCTGATGGGGACAGTAATCCCAACATGTGGATACTCTGTGGTTGTCAGGTAAGACACATATGCAACAGTTAGGTATCTTTATTTCGAAATGTTTCGCCTACACAGTAGGCTTCTTCAGTCGAGTACAGAAAAGTTGATAGAAGCAGAAGAGACTTTAAGACGATGTAATCAGTATATCACCCTTGAAGTTTTGAGGTGGTCGGTCCCTCAGTCTGGAGAAGAGTATTGTTCCATAGTCTGAAACAATATGGAGTTGAAGTGACAGGATGGAGCCTTATATAGCGCCAGGAGGTGAGATGTAGGCCACTAGTAGTGGTAAGAATGTAGTCGTTGGGAGGTCAGGTCCCTCTCAAATCCAGTCATTCTCACTAGTAGAAGTTATCCAAGTTGATTTCAGGTCTGTACCAAGATACCCTTGTGTTGCAGTGTCTGACAGAGTGAACATTAAAATGGAATAAAATATCGACAGGTTGTTAGGTAAGACACATATGCAACAGTTAGGTATCTTTATTTCGAAACGTTTCGCCTACACAGTAGGCTTCTTCAGTTGAGTTCAGAAAAGTTGATAGAAGCAGAAGAGACTTGAAGACGATGTAATCCGTCCATTACCCTTGAAGTTTTGAGGTGGTCAGTCCCTCAGTCTGGAGAAGAGTATTGTTCCATAGTCTGAAACAATATGGAGTTGAAGTAACGAACGAACGAACGATAGTTCAGGTAAGATCCCAAATGGGATGAGCTGGGAAGACGACACAGACGAAGAATAGTGCTGGAGAGGAGTGTTCTTAGTCGTAGAAACAGAGACAGTGCTTAACCCAGCAGCGAAGGCGATCGTGGGACAGATATTGAGAAGAGAAATTCAGTCTCTTCTATTGGGACTCCGGTGGGGTGAGCGGGGAGGACGGGACAGGCGAAGATTAGCGCTAGAGAGGAGTGTAGAATTGAGCCATGTCTTAACCATAAAGCTAAGGCGAAAGTGGGTCAGAGAATGGTACCTGTCAGAAAAGGTACCTGTCAGTGAATCCAAGGTTATTTGTAAATAGGGTTAGGAGCAGGATCATACAAGGAGTAGAAAAGGTTGTGTTGGTGTGTTGGTCTGCGAATGTTTTCGTCCAGGAGACAGGTCCAGTAGTCGTGTCGTGTCTCAAGTTTGTCTATCTGTCTGTCACTGAGCGTCTTCCAGTACAGATTCAGCGCAGGGATGTTTAATTGGGCATGGAGAAACTCGCTTGTGGCGAAGTCTTCCCATCTGACATCAAGTACCCAGCGCAGCACCTTGTTCTGGACACGCTGCAGTTTAAGTAAGTTCGTTTTAGCTGCAAGAGTGAGTGTATCTATATTGGCATGAGTGACAAGTTGTGTAATGTCGTCTGCAAAGGCTAGTGTCATGGAGTTGCGGTATACAGGTGTTTGAATGTCGTTAGTCTATAAAATGTAGAGGGTAAGGGAGCGGACAGATCCCTTGGGTACTCCAGCATTTAGTGTGAAGTTGTCAGGGTAACAGCCTTGGAATTTTATTCTCATGGTACGGCCGTCTAGGAAGTTGCAGAGGAGTTTACGAGTAGTGAGAGACAGGTTAAAGTTAGTGCAGAGTTTGTACTTGAGCCCTTCGTGCCAGACAGTGTCAAAAGCTTTTTCAACATCTTTTGCAACCAGGGCTGTCCTACTTCTTTGTTTTGTGTTTATGTGGATGTAGTTGAGAATGATGTTAATGGCATCCTGCGTGGACCTATGTGTTCTGAAGCCAAACTGACCATCAGAAAGTACAGAGTTGTGTTCCAGGTATCTGCGTAGGCGATGGTTGATGAGTTTTTCAAAGAATTTTCCTAAAGTTTCTAGGAGGCTGATAGGGCGATAGTTTCCAGGATCAGAGTGGTCTGTTTTGGGTTTAGGAAGGAGGATAGCAGTAGCAGCTTCGAAGAGGGAAGGGAAGTATCCAGAGGCAAGGGAGACATTGAGGAGGTTTGTGTAGGCAGTAATGATAGAGTCAGGAAGGTGTTTTAGGATAATATGGTTTAGGCCAGAGGCACCAGGAGTCTTGGGAGGAAGGTGTCTGAGGAGAGTTTTAATGTCTGTGTTGGTGAAAGGAGTGTCGAGTTCTTGGGAGGAGGTAAGAGAGTCTAGATGGATGTGGCTATCTGGTGTGGTTTCTTGTGTGTGTACAGTGTTCCAGTGTTCTATATTCTGAATGTGTTGAATAACGTTAGGGTGAGGTGGGTGAGGGTGGAAGATGTTCTCCCAGATGTGCTTGAAGATGTTAGTAGCAGCCTGCGGGTCTGAGATTTGTGTGTTGTTGTGGGTGATGTGTTTGAATTTGTTGGTAGGAGTGGAGCCTCTGATTTTTTTTGATAAAGTTCCAGAAGGCTTTAGTGTTTTTAATACGCTGTTTGTCCGCTTGTTGTATGAGTTGTGACCAGTGATTGTTGTGGTCTTGGTCTAGGCTGTGTAAAATGTTGTTTCTAAGGTAAGTGAGATCTAATCGGACCTGATTAAATCTGTGTGTTGTAGAGGAAACGGGTGTGGTAGCAGATAATTAGTCTTCTTGTTCTGAGTGATGGTTTGAAGGAATAAAGAGTGGTGTGAGTTTTCTTTGGTATTGCAAAGTTCACAGTTTGTGTGGTGTCCTGGATGAGATCAAATTGAGTATCGATGTCAGAAATAGGTTTGTTGTTGTAGTCATAGGTGAGGTTAATATTGTGTGTGTCAGCGTTCTTGTAGGAGAAGGAAGGTGTGGCTGGAATGAGGATAGGGTTGGAGGAGATGTGTAAGATGACTGGGATGTGATCAGAACCTGTAATAGGGCCAGGTGAGATGTAGTGTTGAAATAGAGAGCTGGCTCAGTTTGCCAGAATGATGTCTGGTTTGCCTTGGCCCGTGTGGTTGTAGAAGGTGTTGAAGTCTGAGCCGATATGAATTAGGTGTTTATGGTTTGTGAAGTTGAGTAATTGGTGACCAAGTTGGTTGTTACTGGTGTGATGAAAGGCGGTGTGTTTGACATTCATGTCAGCTAGTAGGTATGTTGGTGTGTTGGTATAGTTGAAGACTATGGAGAGGTCGTGTATGTTGAGAATAGTGATTGGGCGAGCATAGGTGGTGAAGAAGATAAATGGGCCAAGGTGGGTGTGTATTCTGACTGCAAGACAGTGTTGGTGAATAAAAGGGATTGGGACAAATTCGTGTCTTATGTTGCATTTGACAAGGATGGCAACCCGATCGTGGGGATCATAGGGGGACTGTAATGCAATATAACCATAATGGCGGATACGTTGAGGGGCTTTGAGGCAGGTACTGTTTAGCAAAACAATACCTGGCCTCTCTGCTTCAAGGAGCTAGGCCAGTAGGTGTCTAATTGTATAGTAAGAACGTATGTTAAACTGAATCACTTTAAACATGATTTAATGGTTTCGTCATAGCAAAGTTAATGTCGGGGGAGGAGTTTGGATAGTGGTGTGATAGTGGTGTCATCAGTGGATATGTGTTTGTAGGTGTTATGGACCCGTTTCCTAGAGGGGGAGGAAGAGATGGATCTGTTTTTATGTTCTTTGGTCTGTCCGTCAGAAGTTGGGACAGGTTTAGGTTTGAGTGGATTTTGTCTAGAGGAGGTGGAGTTGGACCTGGATGAAGTTTTTGGGTGTGGTGGAGGAGTGGGCTAAGGTAGATGCAGAGGAAATGGAAGCTTAGGTAGGGGATGAGGAAGTGGAAGCTTTGGTTGGGGATGAGGAATTGGGTAAGGTGGTGGGGGAGGGGTGGTCGTTGCAGCAGCAGTAGGGGTGTTGGTGGGTGGGGTAGAAGTAGTGAAGAGGGGTAGGGGAGGAAGAGATTTGGTGGGTGTAGGAAGTGGGGGGTGGGAGAGAGGGAGGAGGTAGAGGTTGTAAGGGGCTTAGAAGAGAAGCAGGAAGGAGGGATAATTAAAGAGGAAAGATTGTTAGCAGACAAGATTAGGTTAAGGACATGTGAGTAGTCTGATTGGTAAGCTTGAGAGATTACCATCGCAGAGTGGGCAGCAGTGGCGAGTTGGCAGTTAGTTTTGTAGTCTAGTGTGGGTGTAGATGTAGAAGGAGGAGTGCTTGTAGTCTATGTGTTGGTGTTTGAAGTGTGTAGAGTAGGAGAGGTAGATCAAGTGCGTGGAATAACCCAGGCATTGGGGGTAGGAGAGGAAGGTATGGTTGGGGAGGAAGGTGCAGGGAAGGGGTTGGGGAGGGAGGGAGGTTGGCTGGCTCTGAGGGTGGGGAGAATGTCTTTTTTAGAAGGGCAGGAATTTGCAACTGCAGTGTGTGACCCGCCACAGTTAGAACAATTAAGGGGGAGGTTGCAAGTGTTCCAGAAGTGGCCAGTTGCTGAACATCTGGAGCAGATTTGTGTGGAAGTGCATGAGATTTTGTCGTCGCCGAATTTGTAGCATTTCAGACATTGTGTGATAGGGTGAAAGTTTGGAGTGAAGAGAGTGTTTGGAGGAATATGGATGGTCTTGGCAAGGATTCCTTGATTAAAGAGTGTAGAGGCGTCAGAAGGATTTGAACAGCGTATTTTGAGGATGGTAGAGTTTTCAGGTCTGCAAATATCGTCAACAGAAACTTTGTTCTTAGTACTAATGTCTTTGATTAAGTCTTCTTTGTCTGTGTCATAGGCAGTCAGGAGAGAATAGTCTACATGTTTTGCGATCACTGTGCATTTGGCGCGGTGCTCAGAAGCCCAAATAATAGTGAAGCCTGCGTTGAGAAGCTTTTGTCTGGTCTCGGTTGAGGTGTATGTTTTGTAAGAATGCCTGTCAAAGAATTTGATACCTGAGTTGGTTTTAAAGACTTTCTGCTGAGGTGTGCCAGTGATGTGGTACAATAAATTTCCAGGACAGATAGTGGCATGACCAGATTTAGAGTAAATGAGGTTAAGCGAGAAAGAATTGGATTTGGAAGAGGTAGAGGCAGGGTAAGCCTTAGAGGCAGGAGTAAACAGGGTAGAGGCAGGTGTTGGCGGTAGAGGAGGAGCGGTAAAGGGGAAGGAAGTGAAGGCATTGAAGGCATCGTAAATTATATGTGGCGGCCAAATCTGTGAGAGTAATTGGCTAGGCAAGTACGTGTGAAGTAGACATACGTGCTTGCCTAACTTTAAAGTTTTCTTGTGGAGTCCGTCGCTGGAGGCACAGGACACTGAGGAGGTGAGCTGTAGCTTGATGGAGCACTGTGTGCCCTGAACGGCGAGAAGAGGCAACAGTGACTGTAAGGCGTGCAGACCACACGTACAGGCTGAGGCGTGGAGACTTCAGACAGCAACAGGAGTGCAGAGGGAGGCTTCCTGCCCTTGGGTAGGCATCCACCAATGCACCAATCCTGATGGTGAAGACGAAGGTCCAGTAACCACCACTCAGAGGAAAGTCACTCTCAACACGGGGTAATTAGAGAGGCGAGATCGTTGGTCGATGAAGGTGTGTGTGTGAGTTAAAGTTATTGTTGTAGGTTTGCCAGTACTTCCGGCCCGGGTCTTCTCCAGATGGTGACCCGGCGGTGGCCTCTCGGGCGGGGGGTGTCGTTCATCTTCTTCTTTCTTCTGTATTCTTTCTTGGGGCCCTCTGATTGGAGGGTGACTTCTTCTTCTGTCTTGTGGTGACTCCCCAAGTGGGAAGTATCTTCTCTTTTAGCATCTTCAACAGCATAGGAGGGCGGAGGCAGCAATTACAGGGTTCGTTTTGGAGCCACACCCCAGCTTTAGCAGGCAGCAAAGTGCTGGGGAAACTTGCCTTCACGGTGATTGATCATTGACAGTCCTGCTAGGTGAGGGTACCGTCTTCAGCAGCCCCATTCTGGAGAGTCCTGAATTTCTTCCTTGTGGTGTAGTCGAGTGCCACAAAGCGATGGCTTTTTGAGAGTAGGTTGATCAGGGATTCAGTGGTGAATGATCGAGTTGAGTCGCAGGTGAACTTGACTGTCCCGTTGTGGAGGTGTTGAATAATTTCTGGAGTGCAAATTGCGTTCTCATTCTGATTGGTTGTGTAGAAGTATACACCAGGCAAGCAGTGGACTTCTTGTGAAGGAGTGGCGGTAGTACGTAGGGATGCATCCCAAGGCTCTTGTGTTTTAACCTTCTTGGCTGGTGGCTGAGACGTTTGAGGTGAGGCGTCTGATTGGTCCGTTGTGACTGAGGTGGAAGCAGGTGCTGGTGGACTCTCATTGGTGAAATCGGTCGACATCTCAGTGGTCTCTGATTGGTCCATCTCTGTGTCGGGAGGAAGGTGTGGTAGAGGTGGAGCAGCGGTAATGTTGGCGACATTTGCAGTGGATTTTATGATCTCCATGGAAGATGGAGATGCAGGGAATGTGAAACTGGGCATGTTGTTGCACTTGAAGGGTTCGTTGATGGTGGTGTTGAAGGAACCAGGTTCAGCTACCAATCAGACGCTTCACCTCAAACGTCTCAGCCGCCAGCCAAGAAGGTTAAAACACAAGAGCCTTGGGATGCATCCCTATGTACTACCGCCACTCCTTCACAAGAAGTCCACTGCTTGCCTGGTGTATATAATGTATATTACCTTTTCGTATAATTTTATATTGCTTATATTTGCGATAATAGCTAAATCGTAAATATATTGCTTTATATTATTATCTGACTTAGTTATATTGTTAGGTAGGATGTAACATTCATATATTATTATTATGTGCTCATAGTTCAAGTCTTGATTGTCTAACTACTGTAATTATCGCTCGTGGCTCATTACTCTGCTGGCTTCTCGGTGTTGCTGGGCAGCAACTGTCCACGGAGCAATCACGTGATCAAGGGGGGTGTTCACACCTCGCCTGGAGTAGTCAGTCTGGGCTAGACTCTCTTGGTGGTTGGACGTATTCCTGACAAGACGTGCCTAACTCTCCCTTATTGGCCCTTGTTGGAAGATCGTCTCTGTCTCTTTCTTGTTGTTGGTTCTGTAGAACTGTTCACAGAACATTGTCTAGACTTAGTGATTTTAGACGTTGTACTGAGGTTGTGTGTTGCATAGACACTCTGAGCAACTCAGGTCCTGAGCTGTAGCTTCTGACCTAATTTGTACTGGTATCTGTGTACTGTCACAGTCAGGGATTTTCTTATGCTGAACTTAGATTCAGTAGTATGGGAGTTTGGTGACTTTTGTGGAGGATCTGCTGATGGTCCCTACTTAGTGTCATTATATTATCTCCTTGATCCTGATTCTGTGTCACTGTTGCTTGTTATATTGCTGTTCGGCTTATCAGTCGTTTTATTGTTCAAGCAAGCTGTTCTGATTGCCAGGTTGGTCAAGAAGTTAATTGATGTGAGGACTTTGTCAGTCACTGGTTTAAGTCTAGTCGAGTCTTGAGACATAGCGAACTACTTAGAGGACTTACACACATACACACACTTGTACATATTTGTAATATCTTATTAAATGTTAATGTACCAGATGGTATGTGATATGTGCTTTCAGAACAATACTACTGTACACGAGAGAATTGTAGGAACTTGTATCCTATATTATATTCAATTAATTAATTTAATTTACTTTGATCTTATACCTCTAGACATTATTATTAATAAACTTAATAAATTTTAATTTCTCTTGTTAGTAGCCTACCAGTTGTAATCCTGAAGCACTAATAATTCTTACTGAATTCCATTGGATAATTAGACCAGGATACTGACTACTTGTTACGAAAACCCATTAACAGGCTGAATGCTAGAAGGGCAGTCCTTTCTAGTATTCACTGGAGATCTCTAAGCTTATTAGAAATCGCGTTTTTTGTAACAGTATCCCAACAGTGCGCGGATTGTTGAATGGGCACGAGAGGAGCTCTGTGCCCATTGTGACCGAATGGCTCCGAAACCCTTGGTGCACTACCTGTTAGACTGCCCGGCTACGATGCCCCTTTGCCGTAGACACTTCCCAATGACCCCAGTGGGGCAAGCCTGGGAGGATGAGGCAGCACATCTTACGTACTTAGCTGTGAGGGACTTGGAAACCTTACTCCCAGTCATTGCATGTCACCCCCCTCTCCGCTGAAGTCGCTGTGTGGGCCTGCTTTGGGCCTCCATTGCACCACACACCAGCAGTTGTTAGTGCACACTAACTTTTGGTACGTCACTTAGCCATAGAGCTGAAGAGGTACCCCCCCCCCTTCCTGCTGAAGAACTGCCATGCATGTACAAGAAAAGCTAAACGACACTTCCCTACCCGGGGAGCCAATGCCGGGTCACCAAATTGGAAGAGACCCGGGCTGGGATCCATACCAGCAAATCAAATAGAATATAATAGAATTTTCTGTTGAGGTTGGTAAGGAGACGTTTGAGGGGAGGGTTTATATCCGAGTTAAGTGTTCTATGTATGTAGTAGGTACAGTAATAAGTATGGATGTTTTGTATGGTGAGTAGGTTTAGAGTTTTGAATATTGGTGGAGTGTGCTGCCTGTAGTGGGAATTTGTTGTCATTCTGACTGCAGCCTTTTGTTGGGTAATTAATGGTCTGAGATGATTTATTGTTGTTGAGCCCCATGCACAAATTCCATAGATGAGATAGGGGCAAATAAGTGAGTGATATAGGGTCAGGAGGGCTGACTGCGAAACATAGTAACGCATCTTCGATAGTATGCCTACAGTCTCGGAAATTTTCTTGGAAATTTGTTGTACATGTGTTTGAAATTTGAGTCTATTATCAAGGTGAATTCCTAAGAATTTTCCCTCTGTGGGCTTTGTGATAGGTGATCCGTTTATCATTATGTTAAGAGGGACATCTGTAGCTCTGTTACCAAACTGAATGAAGTAGGTTTTGTCAATGTTGAGAGTACGTTTGTTAGTCCTCATCCAGGTAGATATTTTCTGTAATACGGTATTTACAGTATTGGCTAGCATGACTGGGCTTGGGTGAGAGAAGACGTATGTAGTGTCATCTGCAAATAGTGTGGGTTTGAGTAGTTGCGATGCATTTGGTAGGTGATTAATGTAAACGAGAAAGAGAAGAGGGCCAAGGACACTTCCTTGTGAGACAACAACTGGAATTGGCTGTGCGGAAGAGTTTGCTCTATTTGTGTACACATATTGGCTTCTGTTGCTGAGGTATGACTTAGGTCGTTGAGAGAGTGCCCTCTTATACCATTGTGCGACAATTTTACGTAGAGCAAGTCATGGTCAATTGTATCAAAAGCTTTACGTAAATTAATGAAGATCCCCAGTTGGACTTCTTTTTTCTCAAGTGCAGTGTATATTTGTTCTAGCATGTGTTTAATAGCATCATTCGTATTTTTATTAGGCCTGAACCCAAACTGACAGGGGTTGAGTATGTTGTGGGAGATGAGGTAGGAATAGATTCACTTGTGAATTAATTTTTCGAAGATTTTAGAGAGAGGGTGTAAGTTGGATATAGGCCTAAAGTTGTTCAAGTCTGTTTGGTCTCCTCCTTTATGGACCGGTGTGACCCTCGCTATTTTGAGAACTGTAGGGAAGGTAGAGGATTTGATGGATTTGTTAAAGAGTTTTGCAATGAATGGTGACAGCACTTGCGACACATTTTTGTAAATAAAGGGTGGTAAGGTATTTAAATCTCCTGTCTTGTTTTTTAGTGTGTTGATAATAAGGGAGACTTCTGTTGGGTTAGTCGGAGCTAGGAACAGTGTGTTCGGGTAGTTGCCAATGAGGTACATTTATGCCAGGGATGGGGTTCACTTATCCAGGGCAGGTGTGGGTTTTCTTGTTAGCTCTGTTGAGGGGATTGTTAGAACTTTAAACTAGGATTAGTTAGAGGTATGGGTTTAGAAATGAAAAATAATGAGTATGGATACATTGGTTGAATAAGAAAAATGTGCAGAAGAAAAAGCATATGATGGTATTTTATGCTAACAGTCGAAATGCAAGAAATAAGATTAATGAACTACGTTTGGTAGCATGTGCTGGGAACTTTGATGTCATACCATTAACTGAAACGTGGTATGATTTAAAGTGTCGGGATATGATTGCTGAGTGTAATATATTAAAGGGTTTAAGTTCTTGCATGTGGATAGATGTAATGGGAAGGGGGGAGCAGTTGCATTATATGTTCGAGAAAATATTAATTGTTGCATAAAAACAGGTATAAAAATAGATGGAAAAGTAACAGAATCTGTTTCGGTAGAGTTTGTAGAAGGTCAAGAAAAACTAATTCTAGGTGTAATATACCGACCTCCAGGCTTGGATCACGATAGAGGGAGACTTCTTTGGGACGAAATTGTTAGGGCTTCTAGACACAATAACGTAGTAATAGTAGGGGATTTTAACTTTAGTCAAATTTACTGGAATTCTTTGACCGGTAATCTGGAGTCCAGCGACTTTATGGAAACGGTTCAGGACTGTTTTCTGAAGCAGTGTGTAACAGAGCCTTCCAGGGGTAATAATTTGCTAGACCAAGTCTTGTCAAATAAGGAAACACTCGTAAATAATCTAGAGATCACTGAAGAGCTTGGCGCCAGTGATCACAAATCCATCACTTTTAGCATTAACTGGGAATACAAGATTTTCGTTCTGCCGATTATAATGGACTTAGGGAACACCTGTCTAATCTCGAATGGGGGGTATCTAGCTAATGATTTTATTGACGATGATCATACTTATGATTACGAAGGGATTTGCGTTTTATGATTTTTTTCTTAATAATGTACACCGTGCTCAGAGTATATACATTCCCCAGAGAGAAATTAGGTCTAATAATAACGATCCCAAATGGGTTATCAGGAGATTAAAGGTTATTAGGGGAGAAAATGGGAATTTATAGGCCCATCAGAAGAGGAGAGGTTAACCTTACTGACCAATATGCTCAGCTTAAAAGAGAAGTAAAAAAGGGGATTAGAAAGGCTAAACGTGACTATGAAATTAGTGTTGCTAATGAATCAAAGACTAATCTACAGGGGTTCTTTCAAGTGTATAGGACGAAGGTGAATGAAAAAGTAGGATCTCTGAAAATTGGGAATGGACAGCTGACGGATAACGAACTGGAAATGTGTTCCTTATTTAATGACTATTTTTTGTCAGTTTTTACACAGGAAGACACAAATGAGATTCCAGAGATTAACAATTTTTCAGTTCCTGATGAATTCAAATGAACTAATATTACTGTCACGAGGGACATGGTTAACAAACAGATAGACAAATTGAAGCAAAATAAGTCCCCGGGGCCCGACGAGTTGTTTTCCAGGGTATTTAAGGAATGCAAGATGGAACTTAGTCAGCCATTAATGACTGTTTAATGCATCCATCCTTACTGGTGATGTGCCAGAGTTGTGGAAGATGGCTAATGTCGTTCCTATATTCAAATCAAATCAGAGATTATGCCGCTCAGTTTTCGTCTCCTTACTACAGGATGGATATAGACTCATTGGAGAACAGAGAAGAATGACTAAAATGATTAACTGTGGAAGGAACCTCCCGTATGAAGATAGACTTAAAGCCTTAAATCTCCACTCTCTGGAGACACGTAGAATGAAGGGAGATATCAAGTGTATAAGTGGATGACGGGCATAAACAAAGGAGATATTAATAAAGTACTGAGGGTGTCGAACCAGGTAAGAACCAGGAACAATGGATTTAAGTTGGATAAATTTAGATTCAGAAAGGACATAGGTAAGTACTGGGGCTGTTAGGAGGAGGGAGCTGTTAGGACTTTAAATTTGGAATAGTTAGTGGTATGGGTTTTGGCGGGAAAACAGTGAGGTCCCAGAGTAGTAATATTATGAGTTCTAGGGGAACTAGTAATAAGCAGAACGAGGTAGATATTGGAAGGCCAGTGGCACTAGGTGACAAGGACAGTAATAGGTTTATTAGTAAATCAGAAATGAGCAGGAAGGGTAAAGAGAAAGGAGGGTCTTTCAATGTATATTATGCTAATTGCCATAGTGCTAGGAATAAGATGGACGAGTTGAGATTAGTTGCTAGTGCAGGTAACATCGATGTATTTGCCATAATTAAGACGTGATTTAACTAAAAAAGTCTGGACATGCCTGCAGAATGTCACATTCAGGGTTTTAAATTGTTCCAAATAAATAGAAGTATCGGGAAGGCGGGTGGGTTGGCACTGTACGCCCGAGATCGCTTGAACTGTTGCATAAAAAAGGGTAAGTCTGAAGTAACACATACAAAGTCTGTTTGGATAGAATTTTCAGAGGGGCATGAAAAATTGATTTTAGGAGTGATATACCGTCCCCCAAATTAGATAGTGACCAAGGGAAATTACTGTGGGTGGAAATTGTTAAGGCCACAAGACCTTAACAATATGAGGCCACAAGGCCTCATATTGATTGGAATTTCTTGACTGGGAACTTAGAATCTAATGACGTCTTAGAAGTAGTTCAGGATTGTTTTTTGAGGCAGTTTGTGACAGAACCTACAAGGGGAAATAACCTGCTTGACTTGGTTCTGGCAAACAAGGAAACCCTTGTTAATAATTTAGAAATTACAGAGGAAATCAGCACAAGCGATCACAAATCAATTACCTTTAGCATTAAATGGAAGTATGACAGTAGGGATAATTCAGTAATTGTCCCAAATTTTTGCTTAGCAGATTACAAAGGGCTTAGAGAACACTTATCATCTGTTGACTGGGGTAACGAAGAGAGTTATGAGTATGACAGCTTTCTTAACACAATACATGCTGCCCAAAGAGCATTTATCCCATATAAGAAAATTAGATTGAATAGAAATGACCCAAAATGGATATATAATAGGCTTGAATATCTTTTAGGGCAGAAGAAAGGAATTTTTAAACGTATCAAAAGAGATGAAGGTTATCTTATGAATCAGTATATTGACATTAAGACGGACGTTAAAAAGAGGATAAGAAAAGCTAAACGGGACTATGAAATTAAAGTTGCTAGGGATTCGAAAACTAACCCAAAAAGTTTTTTCCAGGTGAATAGAACAAAAGTTAAAGGACACAAATGCAACTAATGTGACATTTTATTGTGGCAACGTTTCGCTCTCCAGGAGCTTTATCAAGCCATTACAAACAATACATGGACACAGGGTACATTTACGCATGTAGGAACGATAACTTGAACAACGCCTGTGTACAACACCGAAATTCCACCAATCATCTCATGAAATTCAGAGACGCCCAATTAGTGATCAAAGAAACTAATTTCCGCAGACGCAAGTGCCTCGAATCAGCACTGATCGCTGTTTCGAATACAATTAAACAAAACAACGGCAGTTTCACAATCTCCGAAGTCTTAGCAAGAATCCTCCTGAAAACAGTAAACCCTGCCATCACATAGTCTCTCCTGTTATACTACACAAAGCACATTACAGAGAGTGAACACTGAAACAAGCTGCCTCTTCCCAGTCTATATTTGTCCAACCTATTTTTATGTTACCCAAGTAATAGTTTTTATATCATTTTACTCATGTACGAATTAATTGCTCTACCATATTGTATTACTTTTGTCACTACTACTACTACTACTACTACTACCACTACTACTACCACTAGTGAACATCGAAATGGTACCTCACTAGTATTGCACCTCACTCTGAGCCTTTATATACCCTCTGTGTCCATGTATTGTTTGTACACAGGTCAGAGCACTGCTTACTCACGATGCATTACTCTAACAGAGTACAGATCAAACCAGCGAGTGGCACAACCAATGAGTCGTCCAAACTAGCACTTGCAGCTGCCGTTAGTGGCAGGCTGCAAGTCAAATGTAATGCGATTTTATCGCTCAAGGAGGCCTTTGTTGTCGTCTGTACAGACGACACAGAGGCTGAGAAACTACTTACCACTACTGCTACTACCACTCTACGAGACCAGGGATTTCTTGTCTTGACTTCCCCAACACTGAGGGCCAGGAGAACTGTGTTCCTCAAGCGACTCGACAACCTTATCACTGTACAGGCCACTGAAGAAATCAAGTCATCTATCGAAGCAAAGAACCCTTGGGCCAAGGTGGACTTCATTACTAAATACCAATACTTCATCCACTGAAGGTCACCTTCAGTTACGTCAACAGGCAGCCAGAGCTCTCGCTGAGGGCCTGGCTATTCACTACTTCCACACAACCACAGACTTCATACGAAGCAGAGAAATTCCAACATATCTCACAGTGCTATAATTGTTACATACTTACACACCCAATGATTGTCCTACCAAGGACAAGAAGTTTGCTCCACTGTGGCGTGAGGGTCATGACTTCAAATATTGCATACTGTTCACCACCTAAATGCTTGAACTGCAAGACATGAACAACCTAACCATCTTGCTCCCAAAGTGTCCCTACCAGCAAGAGCAACTCAAGAACACAACAACCAAAGAACCTAACCACAAGCAACCCACACATACTGCTATCGCCAAGCTTCAATGCAGACACTACAGATACTAACATGCACGCAAGCTGCTCCCACCATTCCCTGCCACAGACTACTGCCGACTCACAAAAATTTCCCTTTATTGCATTATGTATGCCTCATGACTAAATGCAGCTGAGCTGGTTCCTTCAACACACTATCAATGAACTTTCAAACTAATAATAGCATGCCTCACATTCCTATCACCCCTTCCACTGAATCCTAAATAGCATCACTGCTGCTCCACCTCTGCACAACCCCACTAGACACAGAGTGACCAATCAGAGACCACTGAGATGTCGGCAAACCCACCAATGAGAGTCCACTACCGCTTGCATCCCTAGAGCAACTGACCAGTCGGAATCTCGCCTCACCATTCAGCCACAGCCAAGAAAGCAAAAACACAAGAAACTGCGGATGCACCTCACGGTGCCACTGACACTGCTGCACCACAACAAGTCCGATACCTGAAGGGTGTATACTTCTACATAACCAAGCAGTATAAGAACACAATGCTGTCTTCAGAGGTCCATCAGCGCCTCCAGGACGGAACAGTCAAGTATACCCACGACCAAGCTGTTACATACACCACTGCAGACATGACCAGACTACTCTCTGCCAACACCCAACACCTTGTGGAAGTCGAGTACACCTCAAAGAGGAAATTCAGGATGCTTCAGAATGGGGACCTTGAAGACGGTACCCTCCTCTAGCACGACTATCCATGACCATTCACCATGAAGATAAGTTTACCCAGCACTTTGCTGTCCGCTAAAACTGGGGTGTGGCTCCAATCGACCCTGTAACTGCTGCCTCTGCCGGACTGCACTTTTCTTCGGGGAGGTCAGCGCGGGATGGAAGAAGATGACACCCTCCAACCGGAGGGCCAAGAAAGAGGAAAGAAGATGATCGTCACCCCCCACCTGGGGGGCCGCTGCCGGTCGCCATCTGGAGGGGACCTGGACCGGGAGTACCGGCTAATCAACATGAATGAATGAAAATGAACACCAACACACGACACTCCACACAGGAGAGCACAGCGCTAGCACGATCGACACCATGCCTTGCCCTTCTAGGGCAGGGTTGGTGCCAGAGCCCGAGTTTGTAGCTCACAAGATGAGGGGGGTACTTGTGCCTCCTCCCATGGGAGACTTAGGTCTCAGACACTCCCTAGACAGGGAGCCAGTGCCGGGCCACCACTTGGAAGGGCCCGGGCCGGGAGAATACCGGCGAATCTTTAACAACAACATATTGTTTGTAATGACTTGATAAAGCTCCTGGAGAGCGAAACGTTGCCACAATAAAATGTCACATTAGTTGCATTTGTGTCCTTTTACTTTACATATTGTCGGTAATTCTACCAACTTTATTACAGAACAAAAGTTAGGGAAAAGATAGGACCTTTAAAAATAATTTGGGGCATCTTACTGACAAAGAGAATGAAATGTGCTCGATTTTAAATAATTATTTTCTCTTGGTTTTCACTCAGAACACTAACAATATTCCAGTAATCACTTTTTATAGTGGACTTGAAGACGATAAATTATGTAACATCACAGTCACTAGTGAAATGGTTATGAAACAAATAGACCGACTGAAACTAAATAAATCACCGTGTCCTGATGAGCTTAAAGGAATGCAAAATGGAACTTTGTGAACCGTTAACTAATATTTTTAATTTATCTCTTCAAACAGGTGTAGTGTCTGATATGTGGAAGATGGCTAATGAAATTCCTATTTTTTAAAGCAGGGGACAAGTCGTTACCGTCAAATTATCACCCATTAACTTTTTTCTTTTACCACCCAATAAGCCTGACCTCAACTGTAGGCAAATTACTAGTCAATTATAGCTGAGATTATGAGAAGCCATCTGGATAAGCATAATCTGATTAATGATACTCAGCATGGATTCACGAGAGGCCGTTCTTGTCTAATTTATTAACTTTCTTCAGTAAAGCTTGTGAGGCTGTTGATCACGACGAAGAATTGATATTGTTTATTTAGATTTTAGTAAGGCTTTTGGTAGAGTACCGCACCAAAGACTGTTAAAGAAAGTGGCAGCTCATGGCATTGGGGGGAAAGTGCTGTCTTGGATAGAGTCATGGCTCACAGACAGGAAGCAGAGTGTCCATAAATGGGGTTAAATCCGAGTGGGGATCCGTAACAAGTGGCGTTCCACAGGGATCAGTCTTAGACCGTTGAAAGTTAAGACACATGTGCAACATCTGGATATCTTTATTGTAGACGTTTCGCCATCCAGTGGCTTTATCAATACAGATTCTAGGACATAATAGGAAGACAGTAGAACTATATACAAAAGATGAGGTAATCAGTCCCTCATCCTTGGAGTTAGTGTTCACAGCATCGTGGTGGAGGAGAATCTGGAGCAAAGGCAAGAAGACTGGCGGTTATATAGGCGTCAGCGGATAGGGACGGCAGCAGACGAGGGCATAGTCACTGGTAGGCGGGATTCCCCAGTGGAAGTAGGTCCTTCCCAAAGAGATGGGTTAGTTGCAGCAGCCGTGAAGAAGGTCTTGTAGATGTCCTCTGAACCAAGATTCCATGAAGTTGCAGTGTCTGACAAGTTGTGCAAGAAAGGTATAAAATACCGGCAACTTCATGGAATCTTGGTTCAGAGGACATCTACAAGACCTTCTTCACGGCTGCTGCAACTAACCCATCTCTTTGGGAAGGACCTACTTCCACTGGGGAATCTCGCCTACCAGTGACTATGCCCTCGTCTGCTGCCCGTCCCTATCCACTGACGCCTATATAACCGCCAGTCTTCTTGCCTTTGCTCCAGATTCTCCTCCACCACGATGCTGTGAACACTAACTCCAAGGCTGAGGGACTGATTACCTCATCTTTTGTATATAATTCTACTGTCTTCCTATTATGTCCTAGAATCTGTATTGATAAAGCCACTGGATGGCGAAACGTCTACAATAAAGATATCCAGATGTTGCACATGTGTCTTAACTTTCATATCTGTCGGTATTTTATACCTTTCTTGCACAACTTAGACCCGTTGTTGTTTATAATATATATCAATGATCTTGATGAGGGTATTACTAGTGATATGAGCAAATTCGCCGATGACACAAAGATAGGTAGGATAATTGATTCAAACGTAGATGTCAGGGAACTTCATGAGGCTTTAGACAAACTCAATAACTGGTCAGAAAAGTGGCAGATGCAGTTCAATGTAGATAAATGCAAGGTTCTGAAGCTCGGGAGTGTCCACAACCCTAGCACTTATAAGTTAAATAATGTAGAACTTAGCCATACAGATTGCAAAAAATGACTTCAGGTTATGATAAGCAGCAACTTTAAACCAAGACGGCAGTGCCTAAACGTACGTAATAAGGCAAACAGATTACTGGGATTTATATAAAGAAGTGTAAGCAACAGAAGTTCAGCGGTTATATTACAGCTTTATTCATCATTAGTAAGGCCTCACCTAGATTATGCAGCCCAGTTCTGGTCTCCATATTACAGAATGGACATTAATTTGTTAGAAAACATTCAGCGTCGAATTACTAGATTAATACGTAACATTAGAAATCTTCCTTATGAAGAAAGATTGAAGACTCTTAAATTACATTCACTTGTTAGAAGAAGAATGAGGGGAGACATGATCGAAGTGTATAAGTGGAAGATGGGTATTAATAAAGGGGATATAAATAAGGTCTTGAGGATGTCCCTCCAAGAGAGAACACGCAATAATGGATTCAAATTAGACAAGTTTAGATTTCGAAAGGATATAGGAAAGTATTGGTTTGGAAATAGGGTAGTTGATGAGTGGAACAGTCTACCTAGTTGGGTTATTAAGGCTAAAACCTTGGGTAGTTTCAAATTTAGGTTGGGTAAATACATGAGTGAGAGGGGTTGGATTTGAGTGTGACTTGCATATGAGAGTGTATAGAGTTATCAGAGCTTATTTCTTGGGTGGCATTGAAAATTGGGTTGTGTAAATGTTTTGTTTGTGGGATGGATTGTAAAGGACCTGCCTAGTATGGGCCAACAGGCCTGCTGCAGTGTTCCTCCTTTCTTATGTTCTTATGTTCTCATGAAAGGTACGTGAGTATTTATAGGATGGAATCAGGTGGAGAAAAAGTTACCCAAGGTCCTACTCGGAAGGTTGTCACGTGCAGCGTTCTCCATTTGACTCCATCCGTTAAATACTGGCGTACCTTTCATCCAGGTAGATCACCAGATGAACTGACCAGAAGGGTGCTTAAAAGCAGCAGCATATGTCGCATCATTGTGGAAACCTTTCTCCCTCGGGAGCCAGAGACGGGTCATCGCAAGATTGAGACCCGTGCCCATGTCTTGGCGAACATTATATATACATACACCCAGGTAGATCTGTTGGTGACTTGATAAAGCCCACTGTTTAGGCGAAACGTTGTCAATAAAGGATCACGACTCACGAAATCGTAATGACACGATTGCAAACAAACCATACCCCGGCCGGGATTGAACCAGCGGTCAGAGAGTCTCAAAACTCCAGACCGTCGCGTTAGCCACTGGACCAGCTAGCCACAATAAGATTCGTCCAACTAGGTATATTTCTACACCATAGGAAGGTTAGCACAGGCACCACTGTGACCACAAATGTAAGTTTTTACAGACGGATCTCCAACTAGCGTGGCCGTGACGAACTCTAGCTCAAGTCCCCTCACTGCCGTCAACATGACTCACGAAATCGTAATGACACGATTGCAAACAAACCATACCCCGGCCGGGGCAGTGAAGGGACTTGAGCTAGAGTTCGTCACGGCCACGCTAGCTGGAGATTCGTCTGTAAAAACTTACATTTGTGGTCACAGTGGTGCCTGTGCTAACCTTCCTATGGTGTAGAAATATACCTAGTTGGACGAATCTTATTGTGGCTAGCTCGTCCAGTGGCTAACGCGACGGTCTGGAGTTTTGAGACTCTCTGACCGCGGGTTCAATCCCGGCCGGGGTATGATTAATAAAGGATCACATTATACTGCTTATGTGTTTATATTTCTACCTTATTTATATCACCTTTGTTAATACCCGTCTTCCACTTATACATTTCGACCATGTCTTCCCTCATTCCTCGTCTTATAAGTCAATGTAATTTAAGGGACTTTAATCTTTCATCATTCCGGAGATTTCTAATGCCATGTATTAACTTTGTCATTCGCCACAGAATGTTTTCTAACGAATTTATATCCATTCTGTAATGTGGAGATCAGAACTGAGCCGCGTAATCTAGGTGAGGCCTTACTAATAATGTATGAAGATGTAATATAACCACTGCACTTCTGTTGCTTACACTTCTTGATATAAATTCCCGTAATCTATTTGCCTTATTACGTACGCTTAAGCAGTGCTGTCTTGGTTTAAGCTTGCTGCTTAACATAACCCCCAAGTCCTTTTCGCATTTTGTACGGCAAAGCTCAACATTTTTAAGCTGGTAGGTGCTAGGCTTATGAAAATTCCCGAGCTACAGAACCTTGCATTTATCTACATTGAACTGCATCTGCCACTTTTCTGACCACGAACTGAGTTTATCTAAATCCTCCTGAAGTTCCGTGATATCTGCGTCTGAATCGATTATCCTACTTATTTTCGAGTCATCAGCAAATTTGCTTATATCACTAGTAATTCCCTCGTCAAGGTCATTTATATATATAGAAACAATAGTCCTAAAACTGATCCCTGTGGTACCCCACTTGTTACAGATCCCCACTCGGATTTAACCCCATTTATGTACACTCTCTGCTTCCAAATGGTGAGTCATGACTCGATCCATGACAGCACTTTTTCCCCAATGCCATGAGCTGCCACTTTCTTGAACAGTCTCTGGTGCGGTACTCTATCAAAAGCCTTACTAAAATCTAAATAAACAATACCGAATTCTTTATCATGATCAACGGCCTCATAGAGCTTTATTGAAGAAAGCTAGTAAATTAGTAAGGCAGGAACGGCCCCTCGTGAATCCATGCTGAGTATCATTAATCAAGCTCTGCTTATCGAGATGGCTTCTTATATCATCAGCGATAATTGACTCTAGTAATTTGCCTACAATTGAGGTTAGGCTTATTGGGCCGTAATTTGACGGCAACGACTTGTCCCCTGTTTTAAAAATAGGAATTACATTAGCCATCTTCCACATATCAGACACTACACCTATTTGAAGAGATATATTAAAAATATTAGTCAATGGTTCAGAGTTCCATTATGCACTTCTTATGAACCCTTGAAAAAGCTCATCAGGACAGGGCGATTTATTTTGTTTCAGGCGGCCTAGTAATTGTTATATTACATAATTTATTTTCTTCAAGCACACTAAAAACCCTAATTATTTGGGATATTATTAATGTCTTCCTGAGTAAAAACCGAGAGAAAATAATTATTAGAAACAGAGCACATTTCATTTTCCTTGTGAGTAAGATGCCCAGAGTTATTACTGAGGGACCTATCGTTTCTCTAACTTTTGTTATATAAACCTGGAAAAAGCCTTTTGTGTTTGTTTTCGAATCCCTAGCAACTTTAGTTTCATTGTCCCGTTTAACTTGTTTTATCCCCTTTTTAACGTCGCTCTTAATGTCAATATATTGATTCATAAGATGACCCTCACCTCTTTTGATGCGCCTATAAATTCCTTTCTTCTATCCTAAAAGATATTTGAACCTATTATTCATCCATTTTGGGTCATTTCTATTCTATCTAATTTCTTTATATGGGATAAATGCTCTTTGGGTAGCATGTATAGAGTTTAGATAAGTGTTCTCTAAGCCCATTGTAATCTACTAAGCGAAAATCTGGGACTGTTAGTGAGTTATCCCTACTATCATACTTTCATTCAATGCTAAAGGTAATTAATTTGTGGTCACTTGTGCCGAGTTCTTCTGCAATTTCTAAATTATTAACCAGGGTTTCCTTGTTTGCCAGAACCAAGTCAAGCAGATTATTTCCGCTTGTAGGTTCTGTCACAAACTGCTTCCAAAAACAATCCTGAACTACCTCTAAAAAGCCGTTAGATTCTAAATTCCCAGTCAAAGAATTTCAATCAATCTGACTAAGGTAAAGTCCCTTAGAATTACTATGTTTTCGTGCCTTGTGGCCTTAACAGTTTCCTCCCAAAGTAGTCTCCCTAGGTCCCACGTTTGGAGGACAATAAATCGCACCTAAAATAAATTTTTCATGTCCCTCTGAAAATTCTCACCGGACTCAGTATTTGTTTCAGACTTTATACCCATTTTTATGCAACAATTTAAATGATCATGGACACAGAGTGCCACCCCGCCTCCCTTTCCGATACTTCTGTCTACATGCAACAATTTAAAACCCTGAATGTGACATTCAGTAGGCATATCCCGATTTTTTCATGTTAAACCACGTCTCAGTTATGGCAAAAACATCAATGTTACCCGCGCTTGCAATTAATCTCAATTCGTCCATCTTATTTCTCACACTACGACTATTAGTATAATATATGCTAAAAAAAACTCCCTTCTCTTTTCTCTTCCTGCTACTATAACAGTTCCTGTTTTTTAAAAAAAAATAATAAAATAAATAAAAATTCCTGCTGATTTCTGTTCCTCCACTACTCCTGTTACTGTCCTTGCCACCTAGTGCCACTGGTTTTTCAATGTTCACCAGTAACTCTATCTCATTATGCCTATAACCGGTTTCCCTAAAACTCACACTATTGCTACACTGAGAATTCATTGATTTTCCACAAAAACCCATACCACTATCTATTTCTAGTTTAAATACCTAAAAGCTCCCTCCATTGCGTTGGCCAGTGCTCCCACCCCCAGACCTAGATAAGTGAACCCCATCCCTGGCATACATGTCATTTCTTTCATAGAAGAGGTCCCAGTTGTCTTTGAATGGTACTGGATTTTCCTTACAGTGTTTGTCCAGCCAGCAGTTGAAACCAGTTGCCCTGGACAACCATTCATTTCCAACTCTTCTCCTTGGCAATATGCCACATATCACAGGGTTCCCACCCTTCTTCCTAATTAGCTCTGTTGCTGACCTATACCTGCTAAGCAGGTCCTCACTCCTAAGTCTGACAATATCGTTGCTTCCCACACTGAGGCAGATAATAGGATTGCTCCCATTACCTTGCTTGAATAATACAGTGATCAGTTTGCCAAATAGCAATATGCACTAAGCAGCCGTGAACAGCCCAGTACCAGGCAAAGAAGATAAAGAGACACAAACATGACCTAATTAGGGAAAAATCCACGTATCCTCAATACAAGGTTAAAAACTCCCAAGTTAATGTATCGGAGTTTAGCAGCTTTCAAACCCCCGACTACAACAGTGCACAGATGCCAGTCACAATAAGTTAGATAGTGAGTTAAAATCATGTTGAATCACACTCAGTGTTTCACAACACAACCTCAAAATGTGAAAAATCACTAATTTTAAATAAATGTCTGAGAACATAGTTCCACAGAGAACAAGAACTTGTTTCAGAGTCAGTGAGATGATCCTGTTCTACCACAAGACTGCGCTTACATGACAAGAGCGGAGGAGAACAAAGCGCTTACAAATAGAGGGAGGAGAGGTGTTGCCTAGGCAATGTCCGGCTAGAAAGAGAGAGAGAGAGAGAGGAGAGAGAGACAGACAGACAGACAGACAGACAGACAGAGACAGAGAGAGAGAGAACTATGCAACAACTGCAGGTGTGAGACGAGGTTTTTCCTAGGTTGCCACACGTTCCAGAATGCATCGCAATTGGCAAGTGTGTAATAGTGCAAGACAGCCAATGAAAACTCCAAAAATCTGCCAGCACAGAAAGTGTAGTGTGTGTGAGGAACATCTTATGTATCAATTAAACTTAATATTCAAGACAACTAATACTCTACTGCATGATATATTCATATTAACTACTAATGGAAATAACATTACCAATAAAATATTTGATAAAAATATGTACACATAATAATAATAATAATAATATCCTAATTTCTACAAGTACATGTACAAGGTATACAGGCCTAGTTGACATCAATGACAAACTAGTATATAGAAAACCGCTTGTTATGCAGAGCATTTCGGGCAAATTAGGTTAGTTTTGTCCCAGGATGGACTCACACCAGTCCACTAACACCCAAGTACCCATTTTATACTGATGGGTGAACAGGGACAGCAGGTGTCTTATGGAAACACGTCCTGATGTTTTCCGGCCGTACCAGAGATTCAAACTCCGGACCTTAGTGTGTGAGCTATGTGCGCTAGGACTCCAGGAGAAAATCAACAAGTATTTCCACCATGTGTCAGATCACTGTAGGCTGTGTGATGAATATGTGAGCCAGTAAGCAGCTGACAGTAACAGTCTGACCAGGCAAGCAACAGACAAGCCTGGCCCAAGGCCGGGCTTAAAAGTAAACCAATCACAGGTATGTCACCTCATAGCAGATGCTAAATTTAACCTTAACTAAAACTTTTATTTATAAAATTTGAAGCTATGACTCTCCAGCACGTCCCTAAGCCTGCTGGCATAACAGTGGCGAGTTCCACGAAGATTGGCGTTCATTCCACAGCTGCCAGACTAACACCCCATGAAAACCATTAATCCCTATGTTACTCTATTATTTCCTTGGCAGTATCTGGCAGCTTGTAGCAAGGTTGTGCCGTCATTCCTTATCTACAGGTCATATATTTAGTGGCCTCATTAACTATTAAATATCTCCTTAGTACCTTGCCGGATTGATCTCAAGAGTTGGAGCTGTGTTTAACATAGTTATATTCCATATCTCTCTTTCTCTCTGCTCTCTTTCTCTATGCTCTCTCTCTCATTTTCTCTCTCTTTCTCTCTCTCTCTCTCTCTCTATCTCTCTCTCTCTCTCTCTTTCTCTCTCCTTCTTTTACACAGAGATTTTACAAGATTAGGAAAAAGGGTTCCTACCTTTATTTATAAGTTAAGAACTATTACCTACATCAGCTCCTTTTAACGGAAGATCAGGAGGAAGGTGACCTTTTCTGATGCCATATTATCTCAGGAATCTTGCCAGTGATTGACAGACGTGACACTGGTCTGTAGTTGCTGGTTTCCGCTCTGTTCTTCATTGTATGAACAGGGATTATACTTGCCTCTTTACAAAATACAAGGCCGTTTACAGTGAGCTAGGCAGTGCTGATAGATGCAAGGTACAGGTGATGCTAGCTGGTCTGCTCGTCTCAGCAATCTTGGGCTCACCTTATCTGGGCCCACAGCTTTTTCTTGGTCGTGCGATTTAAGATACATTTCATCCTGCCCTACTATCACGTCTGACAACTTTGACACAAGTGTTTGGAGTTGTAGAGTTGCGTAGTGGCATATTCAGTTAGGTAAGGTTGGGTAAGCTACCCAAGCTTACTTAACTAAATTTTGACACAGTTCTTGCGGCCAGCTTTCTCCTGATTTCATCCGGTGAATAACCTTGTCGGTTCTAGACCAAGGACCACCAGCTTTTAGAGCCCACCCTAACTGATAACAATTTTTGTCAGTCTCCCATCTAGAGATGGCCCACTCTCCTCTTTGTCTCTCTCTCTGCCTGTCTGTCTGTCTGTGTGTGTGTCTGTCTGTGTGTATGTGTATCTGTCTGTCTGTCTGTCTCTCTCTCTCTCTCTCTGTCTCTCTCTGTCTCTCTCTGTCTCTCTCTCTCTCTCTCTCCTCTCTCCTCTCTATCTCTCTCTCTCTATATATATATAATATATATATATATATATATATATATATATAATATATATATAATATATATTCTCTTTCTCTCTCTTTCTTTCCCCTTGCCTCCCCTTCTCCCCTTCCTCCCCTCCTCCTCACCTCCTTTCCCTCTTCTCCCATTCCTCCCCTCCTCCCTACCTCTCCTTCTCCCTTCCTTCTCCCTGAGTCTCTTCTTACCCATCATGGGAAACAACCACTCCACAACTACGTCAATCTAAAAGTGCTTGAGAGGAACTTTCTTAATCTCTCTCTCTCAGCTCGAGTTCGGACCGTCTTCGGCAGTTTTCCCTCGAGGTTCCGAGTCGAGGATCAACAAGAGTTCACAAATTAAATTCCGGGAAGATGTTTACCAAGTCTTACGCTTTGAAAAGCAAGAAACAGTGACTTCTTCAGATTTTACGCTTCACCTTGCCTGGAAAATATCAGTTTCTTTTGTGAGAAGTGAGAGCAAAGAGTAAGATGGCTAATGTTCGATCAGTATGGAAGACTTTGTTCATGACAGTACGTTACCACCTGTCCGTAGTGACAAAGCTCCTGGAGAGCCAAACGTTGCCACAATAAAATGGCACATTAGTTGCACTTGTGTCCTATTACCTAACACAGATGGAATTACAGACTAGGGCCCAGAGGAAACAAGACCTAGACACAAGAAATGATAAACTAGGGCCCAGAGGAAACAAGACCTAGACACAAGAAATGATAAACTAGGGCCCAGAGGAAATAAGACCTAGACACAAGAAATGATAAACTAGGGCCCAGAGGAAACAAGACCTAGACACAAGAAATGATAAACTAGGGCCCAGTGGAAATAAGACCTAGACACAAGAAATGATAAACTAGGGCCCAGTGAAAATAAGACCTAGACACAGATGGAATGACAGACTAGGGCCCAGAGGAAACAAGAGCTAGACACAAGAAATGATAAACTAGGGCCCAGAGTAAATAAGACCTAGACACAGATGGAATGACAGACTAGGGCCCAGGGAATAAGACCTTAGACACATGGAATGACAGATGGGCCCATAAATAAATGACCTAGACAGAGATGGAATGACAACTCAAGGGTCCATTTGTGAAATAAAACCTAAAAGAGATTGAATTGACAGACTAGGCACAGTGGCATAGAAAACATAGCGACGAGATGGAATGACAGACTAGGCCCAGAGGGAAAAACTAGACACAAAAATATAAACTAGTGCCCTGAAATTCGACCTAGACACAGATGGATGAACTAGGCCCAGAGGAAATAAGACCTAGACACAAGAAATGATAAACTAGGGCCCAGAGGAAATAAGACCTAGACACAAGAAATGATAAACTAGGGCCCAGTGGAAATAAGACCTAGACACAAGAAATTATAAACTAGGGCCCGGGAAAAAAGACCTAGACACAAGAAATGTAAACTGGGCCCCCAGTGAAAAAAGACCTAACACAGAGGGAATGACAGACAGGGCCCATGGAAGTAAACTAAAAAAGATGGAATGAAACTAGGGCCGAGTAAATAAGACCTGCCAGAGGGGGAAACTGGGGCCTAGAGAAATAAGCCTTTAAAAACTTTTTTTTTGGTTTCATAAATAAATCGTACTACGTTTACTCAAGACGTACATTGCTGCAATGTCATTTGTTTTATATAAAAATTTAATAAAAGCTTATTTCAACTAAAAATAAAATCAGTCGTTCATTTAGAATAACATGATACGTGACAGTACAATTTTTCCCTCTGCAGATCAAGGTACAGTTGTACCCCACAGGTCATGTAAACTGTGTCCCCAAACATTGTCAGGTTACAGGTGTCACCACTAGGGTCCACGTGCCCGCACGGTCAGAGTATAGTGTCCCACTGGTCAGTGTACAGGTGTCCCCACATGTTCAGTGTTACATGTGTCGCCAACCTGAACAGTGTTACAGTGTACAACATGATCAGTGTTACATGGTTCCCACACTGTTAGGCAGAGTGCCCCAATAAATACATTGTACAAGTGCCTTCACATGGTCAGTGTCACTAGTGCCCCTATGGCAGTGTTAACAAGTGTCCCCACATGGTCAATAAAAATAGTTACACGTGTCGCCAACTGGTCCAGTGTTACAAGTGTCCCAACATGGACAGTGTTACAAGTGTCCCCACTGGTCACTAGCTGTAACACACCAGTGCCCTCACAGGTCAGCGTTAAGTACCCCCACATGGCAGTGTTAACAAGTGGCTCCACATGTTAGTGATGTGCAAACTGCCGCCCAGAGGTCAGTGTTACATGTGTTCCCAACTGTTAGTGTTACAGGTGTCCCCACAATGTCAGTGTTACAGGGTTCAAGTGTTACAGTGTTACAAGGTGGGGCTCTGGTGGCCTGGTGGTTAACGCTCTCGCTCAACGAGTGATGGGCCTGGGTTCGATTCCCAGCCAGAGAGAAACATGGACGTGTTTCTTGTCCACCTGTTGTCTATGTCCCCGATAAGTAAAATGGGTTACTTGGTGTTAGTCGATGGTGTGGTCGCTCCTGGGACACTGACTAAGGAGGCTGTCACAGACCGCCGCGGGCGTTGACCCCGAACTCTCATCCAGGTAAACTCAGGAAAACTTAGTGTTACAAGTGTCCCAACACGGTCAGTGTATTAAGTGTCCTCACATGGTCAATGTTACAAGTGTCCCCACATATTCAGTGTTACAAGTGTCCCCACATGGTTAGTGTTACAAGTATCCCCACATGTTCAGTGTTACAAGTGTCCCCAAATGGTCAGTGTTACAAGTGTCCCCACATGGTCAGTGTTACAAGTGTCCCCACATTGTCAGTGTTACATGTGTCACCACTTAGCGATACAAGTGCCCCAGTATGATCAGTGTTACTTGTGTCTTACAAATGTCCCCACATGGTCAGTGTTACAAGTGTCCTCACGTGGTCAGTGCTACAAGTGTCTCAACATGGTCAGTGTTGCAGGTGTCCCCACATTCTGAATGTTACAGGTATCCCCACATAGAAAGTGTTACAAGCGTCCCCACATGGTCAGTGTTACAATTGTCCCCAAATGCTCAGTGTTACAAGTGTCCCCACATGGTCAGTGTTACATGTTTCTCCACATGGTCAGTGTTACAATTGTTCCCACATGGTCAGTGTTACAACTGTTCCCACATGGTCAGTGTTACAGTGTCCCACACAGTGTTACAGGTCCCCACATGTCGTTACAAGGTCCCCACATGGTCAGTGTTACAAGTGTCCCCACATGGTCAGTGTTTACAGTGTCCCACATGGTCAGTGTTACAGTGTCCCCACATGTCAGTGGTACAAGTGTCCCCACATGGTTAGTGTAACAAGTATCCCACATGGTCAGTGTTACAAGTGTCCCCACATGGTCAGTGTTACAAGTGTCCCCACATGGTCAGTGTTACAAGTGTCCCCACATGGTCAGTGTATACAAGTGTCCCCACATGGCCAGTGTTACAAGTGTCCCCATTTTATGGTCAGTGTTACAAAGTGTCCCCACATGGTCAGTGTTACATGTCTCCACATGGTCAGTGTACAAGTGTCCCCACATGGTCAGTGTTACAAGGTGTCCCACATGGTCAGTGTTACAAGTATCCCCACACGGTCAGTGTTACAAGTGTCCCCACATGGTCAGTGTTACAAGTGTCCCCACATGGTCAGTGTTACAAGTGTCCCCACATGGTCAGTGTTACAAGTGTCCCCACATGGTCAGTGTTACAATGTCCCCACATGGTCAGTGTTACAAGTGTCCCCATATGGTCAGTGTTACAAGTGTCCCCACATGGTCAGTGTTACAAGTGTCCCCACATGGTCAGTGTTACATGTGTCCCCACATGGTCAGTGTTACAAGTGTCCCCCACATGGTCAGTGTTACAAGTCTCCCCACATGGTCAGTGTTACAAGTGTCCCCACGTGGTCAGTGTTACAAGTGTCCCCACGTGGTCAGTGTTACAAGTGTCCCCACTTGGTCAGTGTTACAAGTGTCCCCACATGGTCAGTGTTACAAGTGTCCCCACATGGTCAGTGTTACAAGTGTCCCCACATGGTCAGTGTTACAAGTGTCCCCACATGGTCAGTGTTACAAGTGTCCCCACATGGTCAGTGTTACAAGTGTCCCCACATGGTCAGTGTTACAAGTGTCCCCATATGGTCAGTGTTACAAGTGTCCCCACATGGTCAGTGTTACATGTTTCTCCACATGGTCAGTGTTACAAGTGTCCCCACATGGTCAGTGTTACAAGTGTCCCCACATGGTCAGTGTTACAAGTATCCCCACACGGTCAGTGTTACAAGTGTCCCCACACGGTCAGTGTAAAGTGTCCCCACATGGTCAGTGTTACAAGTGTCCCCCATGGTCAGTGTTACAAGTGTCCCCACATGGTCAGTGTTACAAGTCTCCCCACATGGTCAGTGTTACAAGTGTCCCCACGTGGTCAGTGTTACAAGTGTCCCCACGTGGTCAGTGTTACAAGTGTCCCCACATGGTCAGTGTTACAAGTGTCCCCACATGGTCAGTGTTACAAGTGTCCCCACATGGTCAGTGTTACAAGTGTCCCCACATGGTCAGTGTTACAAGTGTCCCACATGGTCAGTGTTACAAGTGTCCCCACATGGTCAGTGTTACAAGTGTCCCCACATGGTCAGTGTTACAAGTGTCCCCATATGGTCAGTGTTACAAGTGTCCCCACATGGTCAGTGTTACATGTTTCTCCACATGGTCAGTGTTACAAGTGTCCCCACATGGTCAGTGTTACAAGTATCCCCACACGGTCAGTGTTACAAGTGTCCCCACACGGTCAGTGTTAAAAGTGTCCCCACATGGTCAGTGTTACAAGTGTCCCCACATGGTCAGTGTTACAAGTGTCCCCACATGGTCAGTGTTACAAGTGTCCCCACATGGTCAGTGTTACAAGTGTCCCCACATGGTCAGTGTCCAGTGCCTTCTTGAAAACAGCCAGGAGTCTATTGGTAATCTCTTTTAAGAATGCTTGGAGGCGGTTGAGCAGTCTTGTGCCCCTGACACTTATTGTGCTGTCCCTCAGTGTACTCGAGGAGCCCCTGTTTTTCACTGAGGGAATGTTACATCTCCTGCCCAGTCTTTTGCTTTCATAGAGAGTGATTTTCGTGTGCAAGATTGATACTAATCCCTTTATGATTTCCAAGTGTATATTATCATATATCTTTCTCGCCTGCGTTCCAAGGTATACAAATCAAGGGACTTAATTTAGGTGCTTTATCGTACTTATGTGTGCCGTGAAAGATCTCTGTACACTCTCCAGGTCAGCAATTTCGCCAGCCTTGAAGGGGGCCGTTAGTGTACAGCAGTACTCCAGCCTAGAGAGAACAAGCGATTAGAAGAGAATCATCATGGGCTTGGCATCCTTAGTACTGAAAGTTCTTATAATCCATCTTATCATTTTTCTAGCAGATGAGGCAGATACATTGTTAAGGTCTTTGAAAGTAAGATCCTCTGACATTATCACTCCCAGGTCTCTCATATTAGTTTTTCACTCTATTGTGTGGTTAGAATTTGTTTTATCCCTTGATACAGTTTATTTCAAGTGAGCTCATTTTCCCCATGTAGGAACTATTTCTTCATGTAGGTTCATTTTCCCCATGTAGGAACTATTTCTTCATGTAGGTTCATTTTCCCCATGTAGGAACTATTTCTTCTTGTAGGTTCATTTTCCCCAGTAGGAACTATTTCTTCATGAGGTTCATTTTCCCCATGTAGGAACTATTTCTTTCATGTAGGTTCATTTTCCCCATGTAGGAACTATTTCTTCTTGTAGGTTCATTTTCCCCATGTAGGAACTATTTCTTCTTGTAGGTTCATTTTCCCCATGTAGGAACTATTTCTTCTTGTAGGTTCATTTTCCCCATGTAGGAACTATTTCTTCATGTAGGTTCATTTTTCCCCATGTAGGAACTATTTCTTCATGTAGGTTCATTTTCCCCATGTAGGAACTATTTCTTCTTGTAGGTTCATTTTTCCCATGTAGGAACTATTTCTTATTGTAGGTTCATTTTCCCCATGTAGGAACTATTTCTTCTTGTAGGTTCATTTTCACAGTAGAACTATTTCTCATGTAAGGTCTTTTCTCATGTAGAACTATTCTTCTGGAGTTCATTTTCTCCATGTAGGAATATTTCTTCTTGTAGGTTCATTTTCCCCAGTAGGAACTATTTCTTCTTGTAGGTTCATTTTCCCCATGTAGGAACTATCTCTTCTTGTAGGTTCATTTTCCCCATGTAGGAACTATTTCTTCTTGTAGGTTCATTTTCCCCATGTAGGAACTATTTCTTCTTGTAGGTTCATTTTCCCCAAGTAGGAACTATTTCTTCTTGTAGGTTCATTTTCTCCATGTAGAAACTATTTCTTCTTGTAGGTTCATTTTCCCCATGTAGGAACTATTTCTTCTTGTAGGTTCATTTTCCCCATGTAGGAACTATTTCTTCTTGTAGGTTCATTTTCCCCATGTAGGAACTATTTCTTCATGTAGGTTCATTTTCCCATGTAGGAACTATTTCTTCTTGTAGGTTCATTTTCCCCATGTAGGAACTATTTCTTCATGTAGGTTCATTTTCCCCATGTAGGAACTATTTCTTCTTGTAGGTTCATTTTCCCCATGTAGGAACTATTTCTTCTTGTAGGTTCATTTTCCCATGTAGGAACTATTTCTTCATGTAGGTTCATTTTCCCCATGTATGAACTATTTCTTCTTGTAGGTTCATTTTCCCCATGTAGGAACTATTTCTTCTTGTAGGTTCATTTTCCCCATGTAGGAACTATTTCTTCTTGTAGGTTCATTTTCCCCATGTAGGAACTATTTCTTCATGTAGGTTCATTTTCCCCATGTAGGAACTATTTCTTCTTGTAGGTTCATTTTCCCCATGTAGGAACTATTTCTTCTTGTAGGTTCATTTTCCCCATGTAGGAACTATTTCTTCATGTAGGTTCATTTTCCCCCATGTAGGAACTATTTTCTTCTGGTAGGTTCATTTCCCCATGTAGGAACTATTTTCTTCTTGTAGGTTCATTTTCCCCAGGTAGGAACATTTTCTTCATATAGGTTCATTTTCCTCATGTAGGAACTATTTCTTCTTGTAGGTTCATTTTCCCCATGTAGGAACTATTTCTTCTTGTAGGTTCATTTTCCCCATGTAGGAACTATTTCTTCTTGTAGGTTCATTTTCCCCATGTAGGAACTATTTCTTCATGTAGGTTCATTTTCCCATGTAGGAACTATTTCTTCTTGTAGGTTCATTTTTCCCCATGTAGGAACTATTTCTTCTTT
>NC_069444.1:34045838-34078802 GCF_026875155.1 Cherax quadricarinatus
CTGGGGGAAAGTGATCACAAATCACTTAGTTTCAATATATCATGGAATTACCCAGATAACTGCAATCAAATCTCTGTCCCAGGTTTTCGCTTAGCCGACTTCATGGGACTGAAAAATACCTGGGTGGGCTAAATTGGGTTGTCCTTACTATGGGTCAGGTAGGTGATCTTGGTTGCCAATATGACATTTTTCAGAGCATAGTTCTAGCTGCCCAGACAACTTGCAACTTGTTCTGAGTAGGGAAATTAGATCAAACAAAAGTGATCCCAAATGGATGAACAATAGATTAAAACATCTCATTGGTCAAAAGAGAGGCATATATAGGCGTATCAAAGGAGGGGATGGGCAGTTAAGAAATCAATATATTCAATTAAAGAGAGAAATAAAGAATGGAATAAGAAAAGCAAAAAGGGATTATGAGGCTAAGGTCACAAGGGATTCAAAGATTAACCCAGAAGGGTTCTTTCAGGTATACAGAAGTAAGATTAGGGACAAGATTGGCCCACTTAATCTGGTCAGATCACTGAGAGTGATAGGGATATATGTGAAATTCTCAATACCTACTTCCTCTCAGTTTTCACCCAGGAAACTACTAGCGATATTCCTGAAATAATAGATTATGTAGAACAGAACGTTAATAAACTATGCACGATTGTAGTAACTAGTGACATGGTCCTCAGACAAATAGAGAAACTAAAACCTAACAAATCCCCAGGCCCTGATGAACTGTTTGCAAAGGTGTTAAAGGAATGCAAAGAGGAACTTAGCATTCATTTGGCTAATCTTTTTAACATATCACTACAAACTGGCATAGTGCCTGATAAGTGAAAAATGGCAAATGTAATACCTATTTACAAGGCAGGTGAGAGGTCCTTGGCTTCGAACTATAGACCAATAAGCCTTTCCTCCGTAGTGGGAAAAATTATGGAATCAGTAATTGCCGAAGCAATTTGTAGCCATCTTGATAGGCACAGATTGATTAATGAATCTCAACACGGTTTTACAAAAGGACGTTCTGTCTTACGAATTTACTTACATTTTTCACTAAGGTGTTTGAGGAGGTAGATCATGGTAATGAATATGATATTGTGTATATGGACTTCAGTAAGGCTTTCGATAGAGTTCCACACCAGAGGCTGTTGAGGAAACTTAAGGCACACGGAATAGGAGGAGAAATTTTTCCTGGGTAGAGGCATGGCGGACAAACAGGCAGCAGAGAGTTTGCATAAATGGGGAGAAATGAGAATGGGGGCACGTCACAAGCGGTGTTCCTCTGGGGTCAGTGTTGGGCCCGTTGTTGTTCACAATTTACATAAACGACATAGATGTGGGAATAAATAGTGACATAAGCAAATTTGCTGATGACACCAAAATAGGCCATCCAGTTCATTCTATTAAGGACACTAGAGCACTCCAGGATGATTTGAATACTGATGCAATGGTCGGAGAAGTGGCAGATGCAGTTTAATATAGACAAAAGCAAAGTTCCAAATGTTGGGCAGGAAAATAACCATGCCACATATAAACTAAATAATGTAGATCTTAATACTACTGATTGCGAAAAGGATTTAGGAGTTCTGGTTAGCAGTAATCTAAAACCAAGACAACAGTGCATTACTCACGAAATCGTAATGTCACGATTGCAAACAAACCATACCACGGGTGGGGATAGAACCCGCGATCAGAGAGTCTCAAAACTCCATACCTAGTTGGACGAATCTTATTGTGGCTAGCTGGTCCAGTGGCTAACGCGACGGTCTAGAGTTTTGAGACTCTCTGATCGCGGGTTCTATCCCTGCCCGTGGTATGGTTTAACAGTGCATTAATGTTTGCAATAAAGCTAACAGAATTCTTGGCTTCATATCTAGAAGTATAATTAATAGAAGTCCTCAGGTTGTTCCTCAACTCTATATATCCTTGGTTAGGCCTCATTTAGACTATGCTACTCAGTCCTGGTCACCGTATTACAGAATGGATATAAATGCTCTGGAAAACGTACAGAGGAGGATGACAAAGATGATCCCATGTATCAGAAATCTTCCCTATTACCTGGAGTTTACCTGGAGAGAGTTCCGGGGGTCAAAGCCCCCACGGCCCGGTCTGTGACCAGGCCTATGAGGATAGACTGATGACCCTGAATCTGCACTCTCTCGAAAGGCGTAGAATTAGAGGGGATATGATCGAGGTGTATAAATGGAAAACAGGAATAAATAAAGAGATTGTAAATAGCGTGCTGAAAATTTCCAGCCAAGACAGGACTCGCAGCAATGGTTTCAAGTTGGAAAAATTCAGATTCAGGAAGGATATAGGTCTCCGTTATGCGTGCCGTGAAAGTTCTCTGTACATTTTCTAGGTCAGCAATTTCACCTGCCTTGAAAGGTGCTGTTAGTGTGCAGCAATATTCCAGCCTAGATAGAACAAGCGGCCTGAAGAGTGTCATCATGGGCTTGGGATCCCTAGTTTTGAAGGTTCTCATTATCCATCCTGTCATTTTTCTAGCAGCTGCGATTGTTACAATGTTATGGTCCATGAAGGTGAGATCCTCCGACATGATCATTCCCAGGTCTTTGACGTTGGTTTTTCGCTCTATTTTGTGGCCAGAATTTGTTTTGTACTCTGATGAAGTTTTAATTTCCTCGTGTTTACCATATCGGAGTAATTAAAATTTCTCATCGTTGAACTTCATATTGTTTTCTGCAGCCCACTGAAAGATTTGGTTGATGTCCGCCTGGAGCCTTGCAGTGTCTGCAATGAAAGACACTGTCATGCAGATTCGAGTGTCATCTGCAAAGGACGACACGGTGCTGTGGCTGACTTCCTTGTCTATGTCAGATATGAGGATGAGAAACAAGATGGGAGCGAGTACTGTGCCTTGTGGAACAGAGCTTTTCACCGTAGCAGCCTCAGACTTCACTCTGTTGACTACTACTCTTTGTGTTCTGTTTGTGAGGAAATTATAGATCCATCTACCAACTTTTCCTGTTATTCCTTTAGCACGCATTTTGTGCGCTATTACGCCATGGTCACACTTGTCGAAGGCTTTTGCAAAGTCTGTATATATTACATCTGCATTCTTTTTGTCTTCTAGTGCATCTATGACCTTGTCGTAGTGATCCAGTAGCTGAGACAGACAGGAACAACCTGCTCTAAACCCATGTTGCCCTGGGTTGTATAATTGATGGGTATCTAGATGGGTGGCGATCTTGCTTCTTAGGACCTTTTCAAAGATTTTTATGATGTGGGATGTTAGTGCTATCGGTCTTTAGTTCTTTGCTATTGCTTTACTGCCACCTTTGTGGAGTGGGGCTATGTCTGTTGTTTTCAGTAACTGTGGGACGACCCCCGTGTCCATGCTCCCTCTCCATAGGATGGTAAAAGCACGTGATAGGGGCTTCTTGCAGTTCTTGATGAACACGGAGTTCCATGAGTCTGGCCCTGGGGCAGAGTGCATGGGCATGTCATTTATCCCCTGTTCGAAGTCATTTGGCGTCAGGATAATATCAGATAGGCTTGTGTTAACCAAATTCTGTGGCTCTCTCATAATAAATTTATTTTGATCTTCGACTCTCAGTCTGGTTAGCGGCTTGCTAAAAACTGAGTTATATTGGACTTGAGTAGCTCACTCATTTCCTTGCTGTCATCTGTTAACCTTTTATTTTTATAGTTTTTTGATAATGTGAGAAGTCACGAAAGCACATGCAATTTCGCTCTTTTTCACAGTGGATGTTCTGCATACTGAAAATTGATTACTGTCAGGAAAGCCTTCCAGCTCCATCCCCAAACATCTTACTGCTTGGTGATTTCAACCTAAAGCATATAAAATGGAAGAATGTAGCGAATAATGTTACAGCAGAAACAATCCCTGGAGGCTGAATAGATGAAATGTCACACACACATGAGCTACCAAATCTCTGCGATAAACACACCCTAAGTCAGCAGATAGTATAGTCAACAAGACTGGAAAACACACTGGACCTTATCTTCACAAATAATGAGAACCTGGTAAGAAACAAAACAATATAAAAAACAACTAATTCCAATCACAATCTAATCGAAGTTCAGACCTACATGCACAGGGATCCTGATCAGCAAAATGCATGTAGCTGTGAAGGTGTCTTCACCGAATACAACTTCAACAAGAAGAACATCAACTGGGCCCAATTGAACCATGTCTTAAATGAAACGTGTTGGGAAGATATCTTAAATAAAATGGATCCAAACGTGCCTTGAAAGGATCAACTTCCTGGCAGCTGAAGTATGTTCAAGGCATATTCTCCTAAGAAAGAAAATAAGTAATCTGGAGAGAGACAGATGCTCCCTCTACAGAAGACGACGATGAATCACTGAGCTCAAGAATGCTAGATTATCTGATACACAGAAGGAAGTGCTGACCAGGGAAGTGGAAAGTATCGAACTTAAGTTAAAGGACTCATACAGGACCCAAGAGAGACAGGAGGAGCTAAAAGCGATTAGTGAAATTGAAAGAAATTCGAAGTATTTCTTTTCACGTGCCAAAAACAAGGCAAATACCACATCTAGTATCTGGCCCTTGCTCAGACAAGATGGGACATACACAGATGACAGCAAAGAAATGAGTGAGATTCTGAAATCCAAATACGATTGTGTTTAGCGAGCCACTAATCAGTCTAAAGATCGACAGTCCAAATGATTTTTTCATGAATGAGTCTCAAAACTCCATCAATGTAAGCCAGATTTCTGACATTACCCTAACTCCGATAGACTTTGAGAAAGCCATTGACAACATGCCCATGCACTCAGCCCCGGGTCCAGACTTGTGGAACTCCGTGTTCATTAAGAACTGCAAGAAACCTTTCGCGTACCCTAAGTATACTATGCAGAAGCTTATACATGGGTGAAATTCCAGACACTAAAAACAACGGATATAGCCCCACTCCATAAAGGTGACAGCAAAGCATTAGCTAAGAACTATAGACCAATAGTTCTAGCGTCCCACATCATAAAAATCTTTGAAAGAGTGCTAAGCAACACGATTGCAAACCACTTTGATTCCCAAAAACTGCACAATCCAGGGCAACTTGGGTTCAGCGCAGGTCTCTTCTGCCTCTCGCAACTACTGGATCACTATATGGTCTTGGATCCTCTGGAAGAAAAACAGAATGCAGATGTAATATACACAGCCTTTACAAAAGCTTTTGACAAGTGCGATCATGGCGTAATAGCATACAAAATATGTGCAAAAGGAATTACTGGCAAAGTAGGTAGATGGATCTTCAACTTTCTAACCAATCGAACACAAAGAGTAGTGGTAAACAGAGTTAAATCATAGTGAAAAGCTCTGTTCCGCAAGGCACAGTACTCGTCCCCATCCTGTTCCTTATATTAGACATAGACAGAGATGTAATCCACAGCACCGTGTCATCCTTTGCAGACGATATTAGGATCTGCATGAGACTGTCATCTATTGAGGACACGGTTAACCTCCAAGAAGATATAAATCAGGTTTTCCAATGGGCAATGGATAACAATATGATGTTCATTGAAGACCCGTTTTGGAAAAGTGGAGGAGATAATAATTACAACTGAGTATACTACATACTCTGATCATACAATAGAGCGAAAAATTAATAATATGAGGGACCTGGGAGTGGTAATGTCTGAGGATCTCACTTTCAAGGATCACAACTGCAAAGAAAATGATAGGATGGATGATGAGAACGTTCAAAACAAGAAATGCCAAGCCTTTTCAAATCATTTGTTCTCTCTAGGCTGTGCATTAAAATCTCCGTTCAAAACAGGTGAAACTGCAGATTTAGTGTGTACAGAGAACCTTTACTGCACATGTAAGTTCCATCAAACACCTCAGCTACTGGGAACGCTTGGAAGCACTTGACTTGTACTCGCTGGAACGCAGGCGAGAGATATGTATATCATAATCTACACCTGGAAAATCCTAGAAGGAATGGTCCCGAATCTCCACACACAAATCACTCCCTACGAAAGTAAAAGACTGGGCAGGCTGTGCAAAATACCCCAATGAAAGTAGGGGCGCTAAGAGAACCCACCATAAGTGTCTGGAGCCCAAGACTGTTCAACAGCCTCCCACCATGCATAAGGGGAATTACCAATAGGCCCCTGGCTGCCTTCATGAAGGAACTGGACAGATACTTAAAGTCGGTGCCAGATCAGTCGGGCTGTGGTTTGTACATTGGACTACGTGCGGTGAGCAGTAACAGCTAGGTTGATCAGGCTGATCCACCAGGAGGCCTGGTCGTGGCCACGCGCGGGGGCGGTTTTGATCCCCGGATTACCCCTCCAGTGTAGACTCCAGGTTGTTATGTCCAATAAGTAAAACGGGTCAATTAGCAAAAATTCATTTAAAATTAAGTCTTGTGAAGGTTTCCTCAGCCCTGTCAGACCCTCAGACAGCATTTGACAAGGCTGGCTCCTCCTTATGGAATAAAAAGATAGAAAATTCAATAACTAACAATTTTATTATAATAAGCACCAGCCAATAATATAAAACAATTAAACATGAAATTAATCCAACTTTAAGAAAAATGAAATATATAAATTATTAGTGGTCAAAGACTAATATGTACACTATGGCTGATACAACGGTGCCGATGTCTGGGAACGTAGCTTTGAATGGTTCTGGAACTCTAAGCTGTTGTTGATGATGGGAGGGGGGTCACAGCTAGTCGTGACTACACAAACCATGGTGTCCCCAACACGCTTATATATTCTGACGAGGAGAGGTTGACTGATTCTCTGATTACCACAGTGTTGACGTTAATTAGCCAGTCCTAAACCACCATGAACGCTGGTGTCGTTCAACTGGGGAGGAAGGCTGCTCCGAATGATGTGTTGTGGACCTGGTGGTCGGCTTCGTGTTGGAACAAAAGGGGGGGAGCGGACCAGTGGTAGGTAGAGAGGCTGCAGTTGAAGGCTCTGTAATCTTTGGCAAGATCCCTGCTGTACCTTCCCGTATCTCACTGAGTCAGATGGCCGGGCCGTACATCAAGCCTACAAGAAAAAGAAAAATTTTTGTTACAACACTTTCGATAAATCGCTTCACCCCCCCCCACATGATAAGTGTATCTAGGGCGTTAATGGAATGCTGTGATTGTAAAATGGACATAACCTGTAAATTCAAAGCAAGGCAGGAATAAACTTAAATCTAAAACCCTAAATAAGAGTGAAGCTCTTATTAAGACAACGAACCAAAAACAGAATAATTTAACAACTGGACGAACGAAATTACTTACAGATTTGATGGAAGACGCCAGTTCAAATGATTTACCTCAAGGCCAGAGACGTCACGTTCACCTGCCACCGGGTGTAAAAAAAGGGGGGGGGTTACAGTGTGGAGCTAGGCACTCACCCTCTGGAACAAGCAGACTAATAGCTTTGATACCCTTTTACTCATGTGCAAGTTGATTGTTCGATCATATTGTATTACTACTACCTCTACACTTATAATTACTACTACCGCTAGCATTTACACCTCACTCTAAGCTATGTATCCTCCCTGATGTGTCATGCATTGTTTGTAATGGCTTATTAAAGCTCTGAAGAGCGAAACGTTGCCACAATAATAATATCACACATTCGCCGCTTGAACTGAGAGAGAGACAGACGTGTGGCTCCTGCCCTCTGCTGGCCAATGGAGGCGACATAGATTTTCACAAGATGGTGCAGTTTCGTGAGGAGGTGGTCCACACAGTGTGCCACTGAATTGGTGCATGGTTCTGCAATAACGCCTAGTCAGCCCAAAAGTGCTATTACCAGCATTATCCAAAGGACACCTGTGGTGTTGTGGATCAAGATCTGATGGTGCAGCGCTCAAGGGGGCATACCACATTTTTCGTCAAGTGAGATCAGCTGGAGTGTATGAAACGGCTGAGTTGACAAGTTACCAGGACGAGGCTGTGAATGTTAAAACTCGGCAGTAGTGTTCACTTCTTCAATTTGTCTAGGCACATACCTGGGTTTAAAAGTCAGAAATGTGTCATTTGAGGGCTGATGATACGGACCTGAGGAACGATTTGAAAACAGTATGGAACTGTACACCTGGCAACGGGTGGTAAATGGGGGAACGGGGCATATGCTGGCTTGCCAGAGGGTAATGTTCACACTAAAGATGGACATTGAGGCATTCCATCTTTTGTCTTTCATCATCCTGGATGATTACTGGTTGCAGGTAATAGCGTACTATGCTGGGCAGCATAAGACTTGTAGGTTATGTGGTGCATATAACCATATGGCTGCCAGTTGTGGAAGTCTAGCACGCGGCAACAGGAAGCAGACCGTGAGATGGAGAAAGACCAGAACCGCGAGGTGGGTTCATTGCTTTGAAGTCCTCTGTACTTGGACGTGGGTACTTCCTGGAGGGAGGAAGTGGAAAGTGAGCTGCCCAACGGTGAGGTTACAAGGCCCATCCCTGCAAACCGTTTGTGGGACTCTGGACGCTCTGCCTTGGAGGAAAGGGGAGACCGTGCTGAGTGGCAAGTCTTGCGGAAGAGGAAGATTGTTATGGTGCAATGCAGGAAGGGTTCTTTGAAACAACGAGTGCTGCCGATGACCTGAGGTCGGTGAAGGGGTCCTGAGCAGAGGAGGACAAGAAACTAGGACAACGGCCAACTGTGGAAGTTGTTCGCCAGAGTGGTGAACGTGATTACGGTGGATGCTGAGATTCACCATGAGGCGTCCAGTGAGTAGGAGACGGTCGAGGAGTGGTGTCAGTCGCAGAAGGCAGTGACACTAAATCTGACATCAGATGATGTGGTGACCCCTGAACCATAGGCCGGGGAAGAAGCCGTGGGCAGAAGTGGTATGCCCAGTCAGGTGTTTGGACTTGGGGAGAGGAATCGTGTGACGGTCAGTGGAGAGAGAGGTGGCCTAGAAAGCAGAAGTAGACATGCTGGAGGTAGCGTGTCTGTGAAAGATGACAAGGGACAGTGGGTGAATAATTCAATAAGTAGGTTTCCGGTGTATGAACAGTGAATGTTAAATTTGTCTGTGTGCGGGTGAGAAGGTATGTGGCTACAGGGGTGGTTTTTATGGTGCTATGCCATTAGACATTGTTTTTGTGCAGGAAGCATTATTTCAACTAGGATGGGAGTTGGAACGTGGATGGGTACAGTGTTTGTGGTGTATCAGAACGATTGAAGGGCGAGGGTGAAATCTGATTCGAAGAGTCGAGCCCGTTTGTTTATTAAGGGCAGAGGGGGAGAGTGGTCGTGTGCTACGGGTAGATTGGGTGGTGGAGAGGTGAGCAGAATGGCAGGAAGTTTGTGTGTTATGCAACGGCAGGAGAATGAATGTTGTGGTGTGAAGAAATGAGATTGTGCATGATGTGTTGGTTTATTAGTTAGCGGTCATTACCCCCAATGGCATTAGTGGGTGGTGATTGGTTGGAAACTGTGTGGTGCATTAGAAGATGTGGAACCGAGGGAGGGCGGCGGTGATTTTTGGTAAGTTTAGGGGATCTTTTTGCGAGGGTGGGATTGGGGGATATAGTTGGGGAGGGAATTGCAGGTCGAAGCACACGTTTAATAGTAATGGGTTATGCATCATGGCTAGAGAGCTTGTATGTGGGAAAAGTAGTGTGAGGATGATACAGGTGCATACGGTTAAATGTCGCATTCTAAGTCATCGGTGTGGTTTGTACAGACATTGATTGGGATGGATTGCCTATGAGTATTCGGGGTACTAGAAACTGAATGGTGCCTCTCGGTGGAGGGGGTTGGATTTTGAAAGTTTTGTATGAGGAATTTGTGGGAGTGAGGGTAGGGAGTTGTGTGAGATTTATTGGGGTGGTGGGATGGGGTAGCTGTGGGGAGGAATATGGCAAATATATGTGTTGATGAGGAAGCAGGAGGCTTGACATGACATATGGGCTCCAATCCACAGTATTTTAAGGGGCATTTGACAGGGTTGTTATGAGGATGGAGGTGCTCAGGTAGCGGGTGTGGGTGTATTCCGATGGAGGAATTGAAACATTAAAGGGGCCAGATAGTGATATACAAAATGACAGATATGTTGTGGTGAAGGGAAGTTTTTTCAGGTGTGGGTTGGAGAAGGCGATGTGAGTGACAGGCCATCGGTCTGATGTGTTAAGGGGCCCCAGCAGAGGTTGCAGGATCGGCAATGGTATTGATAAGTTGGTAGTACATGAGGACTTAGGTGGGTTTATGAGACGGGGGAGGGCAGGTGCTCGAAACTTTAGTGAGAATGAGTGGTTACGTGGATAGGTGGTTTGGAAGATATTTGCTGAGTGGCAAAGAGGAAATGGTGAAGCTAAGAGTGGATTGGGAGCGAAAAATGTAACTGTGAGACTGAAGTCAGCAGTGATGGCAAACACAGCATAGGGAGGGGATATTGAGAGGGAAGGTATGGAGGGCTTTGCAGGATATGGTGAGAGGTAAGGCGCCCGGCATAGATGGTTACCTTGTGATTCTTTGACGGCCATTGGTGCGTTCTGAAGAATTATTTGGTACAAACTGATGATTACAATGAAAAGTGAGGGGAGGATGGGTGGCGTAGCTGCTTACAGTGGTTATAGCCTTTGTTCCAAAAGGGGAAGGACCCTACTACAGTGTGGAACTACCAGGGCCTTTGTCATTGCTATGAGAAGTCTTATAGGTCTTCACAAAAATCCCTGAGGAATTAGGTTTGAAGTGTGTGGTATAGATAGAGTGGTTGCGAGAGGACCAAATATGGGGTGCCTGGGAGGAGATGTATGAATCGGAATCGGCATCATAAAAGATTTTGTACGGGAGAAGTATGGAAATGGAGAATAAGGGGGGGGGAAGTGCCTTAGCTTGGAATGGCAGGACAGTGTATGATTGTGTAGAACGTGTGGCGCTGTGGTATATCTTACGAAGACAGGGTTTTGGGGAAAGGTGTGCGTTGGGTTGAGACTTTGTACAAAGGGGTGGGTGTACGTGTGCAGGTGAATGGCAAAATTGAGGGAGTGGGTTTCAGTGGGTAGATGCATAAGCGGAGCTGTCCCTTGTCTCAAACTGTTGTTTTGGGATTGTATACTGGACCCTTTTTATAGGGGGTGAGGGAGATGTTTGGGGGTGGATCAAAGGCATAGGGAATGGAGGGATGGGAATAATAGTGTAATGTGATGACACAACGATTCTGAGAAGGGGAACGGATGTGATTGGTGGTATTGAGGGGATTACGGGTTTAGACGTGAATGTATCAGAAGTCAAAAATTATTGGTCATAGGGGATTGGGGTAGGGAGGGGGAGTTGGGGAAAAGCTCATGTGCATTGGTGTGTGGGGGATAGACTAAAGGTGTGTTGGAATAGTGGGGTATATGGGTAATGCGATGGAGATTAGGATGGTAATTTGGGATTGTATGACATAGGGTGCGTGGGAAGGTTAGTTATTTTGTGAACCGATGCATTTGACGATACATCAGCGTGTGACAGTATTGAATGTATGTTTACTCTATAGTAAAGTTTGGCATGTGGATCACCTGTATATCCGTGCTTCACCAGACATTACAAGAAGTTAAAGAAAGGTATTAGGGGCATGAGCTTGGATGTGGGGATGTGGAGGATGCTCTACTATGCAGCGGTCCATTGGTTTGTACATTAATAGCAGATTTTGCTTTCGTATCATGGGCCTGAGGGAGGTTAATGGGGATTGGGTGGTGCGAAAGGTCTTGGCAGCGACAATTTACCGAACGCCCTAGCTCGAAATAAGGGGATATATGGGATAGGGCATTTCCTGAAGGGCTATCGTAGCATGAATATCAGAGGATTTTTGCATTGAGGAGTGCGTTGATGTGGTAGGTAACTGCAGTGTATTTGTGTGGTTGATTAGTACGTTGTGGTGGTTTTCTGGGAGAAAGATGTTCCTATCTTAGTATGGCCATGGCATTGGGATTTTAATGGGTGCATGTGCTTGGGTATGAGTCTGTTCTGTTTTAGTTGAGTGTAGAATGATGCCTTTTGAGCAAGGCGTTTTGAAAAAGAAAAGATATTGACGGTTCATAAAACAGGCCAGTACTGTGAGCTGGTTTCCTTTGTTTGTTATTGGATATGTTGATTATGGGATCGTCTTATGTATTGTTTGGCCTGGTGATTGCTTTATTGGAAAGGATGCGGGCGTGATAAATATCGTAGTAATGGAAGATTGGACACTTTGGCTGTTATGGGATTCCTTTATTCTGGAAAGTTGCGCAACAACAGTGGCTTCATCCTGAATAAAGATTCCTCATATGCTGCATTAAGTTGTCTCAATCTTCACCTTGTTCGGTTTTTCAAAAAACTTTCATCACAAAAAGTAGTTAATAAAATGGGTGTTGTGGTTTTTACCATAAATAAATGTGTGACTAGTAGACGGAAATGAGTAATTTTTCGTCCTTGTTCCCAGAATGGGTTGCAACTATGGCAATCAATGAAGTACAAATGCTCTGTTAACGAGTGAGATAGGCATGAGGAGTGTTTGTGTTAAATATACTGTGTATTAGGCGGGGTTAGGGTGGGTGATGCAGGACTATGCTATGTCAGTTGCGTGAGAGTATTGTGGTATTGTATAGTGGAGGGGGATTGGAATATGGGGTAATGTATGTATATATTTAATATTGTTTATGTTGTATTGTTTTATAGTAATATAAATATGTATATTTTTATGTTTACAGTATAAGATGTTTATGATTACTTAAAAATAGGAAATATATTTGAAATCCCATATTACATATGTTGTTTTGGATGTTGTGGGATGATGTAGTGTTAGTCGGGGAGATGAAGTGGGATGATGTAGTGTTAGCGGGAGTGAAGTGGGATGATGTAGTGTTAGCGGGAGTGAAGTGGGATGATGTAGTGTTAGCGGGAGTGAAGTGGGATGATGTAGTGTTGTTTGCGGGACGTTAACGTGGGATGATCAGAGTTATTTTATATTTTTGTCACCGATATTATATTGTAATGTTTGAAGTGTTTAATATATATGAATGTCTTTGTATATAAAGTTTCATATATAATATAAATACGTGTGCCATACCTAGGCTTATATAGCTTTTTATGTTATGTTACAAGATTCCCTAAAGACATGCATCTCCACCTTAGTTATTGAAAATATGAATCTTCGAGAGACACTAACAAAACAAGACAACAGGATGACACAACTCGAGAACAAAATCCTCAGTCTTGATAAGATAAGAGAGATAAGATAAGATTTCGTTCGGATTTTTAACCCCGGAGGGTTAGCCACCCAGGATAACCCAAGAAAGTCAGTGCGTCATCGAGGACTGTCTAACTTATTTCCATTGGGGTCCTTAATCTTGTCCCCAGGATGCGACCCACAACCAGTCGACTAACACCCAGGTACCTATTTGCTGCTAGGTGAACAGGACAATAGGTGTAAGGAAACCGTGTCGGAATTTCCACCCGCCGCGGAATCGAACCCGGGCCTCCGTGTGTGAAGTTTCCGGGAGCTTTAGCCACCAGGCCACCGGCCACCAGGAAACAACTAACTATCGCAAGACCATCCAACAGTCATAAGATAGCCATACCAACAAATAATATCTCTTAATACAAAGAAGTTGAAGAAGCAGTAAAAGAATGGAAGAACAAACTTAGATAACCAGTTCAGTGACTACTTTGCTCTCCAGTAAGATAAAAACTGAACAAAGATAAACTATCGGACGCAGTTATAGTTAACAGTTCCTCGTTGTTCCAGTGATATGAACCAACACAAACAGTAAAGAAATTTTACTCTGAAGATATAAGGACCCAAACAGTGTTATTGTTTACCAGAGTCTGAAATAAAAGAAAGCCAGGTTACTAGGTTCCATGGTAGAAAAAAAGTGTTTATGCTTAGATTCCACTCACAGACATGGAAAAAAGACTAAATTATTGCATCTATTAAAGTAAAGAAAGAGGTTACATAAACGAGTGTCTTACCAAATAAAACGTTCAGAACCTCCTGTATAGAGGTCAGAAAGAAAAACTTTATGCGGGAGAATTTGACACCAATACACCAATGCTTCACACGGGAATTGGGAAAATTTATAGTAGGAAATCATTGTAGGTCTACTGTATACAATCTCGAACAGAGAATGATCTATCGATTTTCTCGGGATACTAATTCTTACAGAGAATACAATAAACAATGTCCAACCTTAAAAGCCTACGATAGTGTAGTGTATGTTTTGCTCCATTATTGTTTCAAAATTTCATTGTACAATCTCTTAGTAATTATATAATCAATACTCATTTTGTGATTCGTTACTAGTTTGCATAAGTCAACCTTATCTAATTTCTTATTTACTATGGTTGCTAAATTATTAGCTGAATCGATACTTCTCGGTCCATATTACGACCATTTTTTTTAAATAATATCAATTGATATTTCTTACTAAAATTAATAATTACCATTTGTACTATTCAATACAATTTACTCTAAACATTTTTTACATCATTTAATAACATTTACTTGTCTAAATTACCTTAAACCAGTTTTAATTACCACATTTTCCTATCTTAGAGTACTCGTAATTACCTTGTACTTGCCATATAACCATCAAAGTTTAACTACCAGTGCAATTTTGAAAGAAATAACATTACTTTTTCACTTATTTTGTTAATCATTATTACTTACAAAAATTTTATTATACACCCCCCATTTTTACTACCAGTCAATTTTACTTTTGTTCATTTAAACATTATTTTATACTTCCCATAACATTTTGTTGCCAAATTTTCATAGTTTGTATATTTCACTCACCAAACTTTATATTATCCTTTGTACCTGTGTACCGTGTACCTGTGGACCTGTGTAACTGTGTTTGCTTGTCGTACTTGTCACATTTACTATCATATTATAACCAAGACATTGCCATTGTTATTTTTTATTATTATTCTTTTGGTACTTATTTGTGAATTTTATTTGTCAATTTAATATAGTATACTCTTGATCTTGTCAACAAAATATACAGTCCCTAGTGTAAATGCAAGTTCAATTCATTTGTTTTTTTATATTATAAGTTTATATTATAAGTTCCTATTCTAAGATTGCTTTCATATCTTAGTATGACTTATTGTGTGATGCAATTTGTGTATATTTAAATTTATATTATTGTCAAGGCCCTTAACTATCTTTTGTAACTAGCACCAACTACTTCTTATATATTTTTTTTTCTCTACTTTTTTTTATTATTTTGCTACCTTAACTTGCATATTTATCTAGTCAATTTAAATCCTAGTTATTACTCCAATTCTTGTAAAATCAACTTTATAAGACTTTCGTGTTACAATTTCAAATGCGAGTCGTGGTTGCCTTTTTTATATCATTAGATTTAACTAGTTGTATATTGATCATTCTAGCCCAATACATAGTCAATAACCAAATTATTCTATCAGCATAGCTGTAATTACTAGTGAGAGTCTGGTGCTATTTTTTAATTTGATTTTTTTATATTATTAGATTAAACCTGAAACATCATAATGGTATACAATACCGACAGGTTGTTAGGTAAGATAAACATGTGCAACAGTTAGACATCTTTATCGAATCGTTTCGCCTAAACAGTAGCTTCTTCAGTCGATACAGAACGTAGGCAGGGAGCAGTAGAGAGGTGAAGACGATGTAATCATCCATCACCTTAAAGTCGTAGAATTTGAGGTTGTCAGTCCCTCGGCCTGGAGAAGTTCCAGTTCCATTAGTCAGGAACTATCTTCAGTAGTTCCTGAATGGAACTCGAACTTCTCCAGGCCGTGGGACTGACAACCTCAAATTCTACGACTTTAAGGGTGTTGGAACTGATTATCGTCTTCACATCTCTACTGCTCCTGCCTACTTTCTGTATTCGACTGAAGCAGGCTACTTGTAGGCGAAACGTTTCGGAATAAAGATGTCTAAACCTGTTGCAATATGTCGTCTTACCTTACAACTAGATTAACTAGTTGTACTATAGCACATTCTAGCTCAATACATAGGACTAATACAAAGTCATTACATTGACTTAGTGCAATTACAAGTGAGAGTCTTGTGTATTTGTAATTTGTATTTTTATATTATTCGTTTTTTTTTTATACATAGTTGTACTTTAGCTCATTCCAGTACAAACACATAGACAACATCAACTTCATTAGTGCTGTAGTGACTGATACCCTACATGACCAAATACTCTAGTATACTACCTTGTTCAAACTTCTACCATACAGATATCAGTACTAGACTCAACACACAACTCAGGATATAATAACCATAAATTTAAACTAGAGATGATTGATCACGTTGACCTGATCCTAACCTCACTAATCTGACTCACACAATCAAACCTATGGAAAGTATCTGCCTTTACTACACTGCATCACAAGCCAGCACTATCCTAACAAGCTAAAGTACTATCAGTACTTAACTACATTCATTCCAGGTCCTTAAGCAAACACTATGATGACTCGGGCACTCCTTTGAATCACTAAAGACACCCTTCTCTGCATTATTTCTTACTGCAGACCTGGATCTTAAGCAGGATTATAATAGATATATACCTCTACCTGGATTACACAGGAATCCAACAACTGCAGACCATACCAGTTGGGGGTTGGTATTGCAATCTATTACTCTAACCAATTATCTTGTATTAGCACCACTTGCTTTAAGTTGATGAATATGGAGAATAAATTTTTGCTACTTTTACTGTAAAAAACCTTACGACGCCTATAACAATCGGTTGCCATTGTACCGGATACCCACACAAACATCCCAAATTTCAGTGAGAAGAAACTAAAGGCACTAATAAACAAACAGACAAATGAATAAGGGCACCACCTTCTCTTAGCTGGAGACTTCAACATCAACCTTGGCCTACTAGATGATCAGACATGTAACTGGATTTCATCAACAATAGGAACTCTACACTTCTCATACCAAATAACTAAACAACCTGGCTCACTGAACGAGTGAACCATAATAGACCACTATTTGGACCAATATACTAAGCCCCTTAAATTCAGGGATAATCACAGAGAGCACTACAGACCACTACCCTACCTTCCTCTTGACAAACTTTAGTAAACACCACTGGAATACAACACAGTTTCATTTAGAATCCATGATGAGGCCTCATTACGAAGTTCACAGCTTGACTAGAGACTGGTTGACTGGCCTACGGAATTCTCAAAGGCAAGGTATTGACGACTGGAACAGACATTTTTTTCTTAACAAATTACTTAGACTATACAACAAACATATTGTCCTATAAAAACGTAAGCTGATCACAAACAAAACGGCTTTGAGGTTGCCCATGGTACCTGACATTCTGAAATCCATTGTATAAGAAACACCAATATGAAAAAGCAATATAGACAGGTGGCTTAATACACAAAGTGTTCGTAAACACTATTCATCGCATCACCAAAGTAATAAGAAAAGCCAAACAACTATACATACTCCAGTAGATTCACTGACACAAGAGGAGATATAAAAAAGACCTGGAAAACACTCTCTCCGATTCTAGGGAACACAAAAACTGAATAAAAACATGAATATTGCCCTAATAAACCTTTGAAGCTTATTACCCACTGCATCCACTGACACAGCTAACAAGATAAAACGACTTCTTCTCAACCATAGGTTCTAATCTCGCCAATAAAATCCCCACGGCACCCAATGCCCATGCCGGGGACTACTAGATGGGAATTGCCCAATTCCTTTATTCTTGCTCCAACTGAGCCCAGGAAGTCACCGGATTTTAAAGTCCTTAAAAAATAATCAGGGAAATCTGTCTCATGTCCCACCATTATTGTTCAAGAGAGCGGGCCCATGTCCTATCGCATGCTATCACATTACTTTTTTAAAAAGTCACTAGAAACTAGCACCTTCCCGAAACTACTCAAGACGGCAAGGGTACACCAATACATAAAGTGGTGACCCTACAGATTTAAACAACATAGGCCAATATCAAACTTACCATTGCCTATCAAAATCTGTTGAGAAGAACAAAATTGTGACACAGGAGACTATATTCATTTATAACGGCACCAAAACATACTCACACCCCTGCCAATTTGGATTCAGAGAAAAATAAAAGCATAACGATGCAATCATTAAAAATGACTAGATACTGCTTTACCAGAATCTGGAAATAAGGAAATATCCATAGGAATTTTTATTGACCTAAGAAAGCGTTTGACACAGTAGACCACGGCATCCTACTCCACAAACTTGACCTTTTATGGTATAAGAGGCCACATGCGCTTGCATATTTCAAATCTTTCCTTACTAATAGGTATCAGTTATGTCACATTTAAAGATCAAGCTTCAACAACACTCAGCCACTTGATACTGGAGTTCTGCAGGGAAGTGTCCTTGGTCCCCCTGCTCTTCTCATTTTACATCAATGATCTTCCAAACGTATCTTCAACCCTGAACCCCATTTCCTTTGCTGACGACACGACTTATGTCATCTCTCACCCTAATCTTGCCACTCAACACCATTGTTATTGAGGAGCTGTAATCAAAATATCGACTTGGATGACAGCCAAGAAACACTTAACTTAACACTGACAAAACCTATACATTATGTTTGGTACAGGAAAGGGGGCCCCCCAGGGAGATGCGGAAATTAACATAAGATCTACAACCACTTCTTAATTGCCAGGCATAATGAGGGCAAATTCCTAGGCCTAAACTTCGACACAACCTGAACTTCAGCACCCCATACCAGCACATAACAAAAAAGTATCCAAAACGGTTGGGATCCTCTCCAAGTACGATTCTACGTGCGCAAACTGCCCTTCTCGCACTATACCATTCACTTTTATATCCATACCTCACACTAGGCTTATATAGTGCTTGGGGTTCAACTGCAGCACACACACCTAAAGCCAATAATAAACCCAACAAAAAAGCCGCATTAAGAATTAATCACTAAATCCCATCACTGGCAACACACCCCCACTCTAATAGATTTAAATTACTTCCCTGTTCAGTACATCCACAACTTACTACTGTGCAATCTCATCTACAGGACCTTAAATTCCAATATTAACTTGACCTAAAACGCCTGTTGATAGTTGCGACAGAACCCAAAGGCACAATACCAGACACCAAACATCTCTTGACATTCCCTTGTGTCACGACTAAACCTTTACAAAAAATTATTGTATGTCAACCCCTCGCCGCCAACGCAAAAATTTGGACGACAACCCCACCTGAAAAATCCCCCCTGCAGGACCATTCATCACACTTCAAAACTACACATCAGAAAACATCTTATCTCCCTGGATACACCCTGTCAAACTATTAACGAATACCACTGGTAGTTAACACTTACACTCACTCACCATTTGACATAAACAGTAAATATCAATCTCATCTCAAAATAATGAATCTTAACTAGTCATAAGTTGGCCTGGGACTGTGTGATACTCCAATACTGAAACTATGTATAGTGCCAAAACACAAAAGCATTCACATTGCTAAAACTCACAAACTAGTAATTAGTCACTTAGCCATAATACCAACTTACCTCTTAATTTGTTAATATCTTAAAATAAGATTTAATTTAAGTCTGAACCCGAAATGCCTAGCCGGCATAGGAGTTTGGGTACACTCTGTAATTATCTTTTATACATTGTAAAACCCCCCCCCTTATAAAAATACTAATAACCATATTCTGTAAACTTCAGCATTGTATCCTTCTAGAGAATATATACTTTGAATTTGAATTTGAAAAAATGGAGGCAAAAATCTTCCGCACAGCCAATTATACAGTTGGTGTCCCAATGGGAAGTGTTCCTAAAGCCCTCTCTCTTTCTCATATAATATAAATGTCCTACCCAAATGCATGAACTACTAAAAACCCACACTATTTGCAGATGACACTACATACGTCTTCTCTCCACCCGAGCCCAGTCATGCTAGCCATACTGTACACACCGAATACTGAAATATCAACCTGGATGAGGAACAACAAACTTACTCTAAACATTGACAAAACCTTCTAACATTCAGTTTGGTAGCAGAGCTGCAGATGTGTTCTTAACATATGATAAATGAATTACCTTGATTAATAAGACTACAAATTTCAAATTACATATAAAACAAATTTCCAAAAAAATATTCCAGACCGTAGGCATTACTATACGGTATATAAGATACAGGTATATGTTCCACAGTCAGCCTCCTGGCCCTATATCACTCACTTATTTACCCTATCTCACCTATGGAATTGTGCATGGGGCCTCAACAATAATTAACCATCTTCAGACACTAAATCACCCAACAAAAGGCTGACAGTCACAATGATAACAAACATTCCACAACAGGACACAAAAGAGCGCACTACAACAATATTCAAAACACTAAACTTACTCACAATTACCAAAAACATACATCTTATTACTGCACCTATTACATACCTAAAACAAATCAACTCTGACATAAACCCATCCCTCAACATCTCCTTGCCAACCTAACAAACACATGACCAAACACAAGGCACAGATCACTCTTTGATGTTCCTCGTGTCCATCTCACGCTATGCAAAAACTCAATGCACATAAAAGGCCCTAAAATATGGAATTCATACCTGTAAATATAAAAGATTTATTATCCTAGAAAGTAAATTAGTATTCTGGAGGGAGAGACAGATGCTCACTCTACAGTAGACGACTCGATGAATCACTGTGGACTCACAGAATGCTAGTTTATCTGAAATACCACAGGAAGGAAGTGCTGACCAGGGAAGTGGAAGGTATCGCGGAAACTTATGGATTTTAAAGGACTCATAAAGTGAGAGACCAGGAGATGATCAGGAGGAGCTAAAAAGCGATTAGTGAATGAAAGAAATTACGAAGTATTCTTTTCAACGTGCCAAATACAAGGGCCAAATACCACATCTAGTTTCTGGCCCTTGCTCAGACAAGTGGACATAAACATGTTGACAGCAAGAATATGAGTGAGATTCTGAAAAGTCCTTAATACGATTGTGTTTTGCCGAGCCACTCTAATCAGATCTAAAGATCGACAGTCACAATTGATTTTTACATGATGAGTCTCAAAACTCCATCAATGTAAGACAGATTTCTGACATTACCTATCTCCGATAGACTTTGAGAAAGCCATTGACAACATGACCATGCATCTCAAGACCCCGGGTCCAGACTTGTCGGAACTCCGTGTTCATTAAGAGAACTGCAAGAAACCCTTTCGCGTACCCTAGTTTATCTATGCAGAGCTTATACATGGGTGAAAATCCAGACATAAAAAAACAACGGATATAGCCCCACTCCCTAAAGGTGACAGCAGAAGCATTAGCTCAGAACTATAGACCAATAGTTCTAGCGTACACATCATAAAAATCTTTGAATTTAAGAGTGCTAAGCAACACTGATTGCAAACCACTTTGGTTCCCAAAAAAACTGCACAATCCAGGGCAATTGGGTTAAGCGCAGGTCTCTTCTGCCTCTCGCAGACTACTGGATCATATATGGTCTTGGATCCTCTGGTAAGAAAAACAGAATGACAGATGTAATATACAAGCCTTTTACAAAAAGCTTTTGACAAGTGCGATAATGCGTAATAGCATACAAAATATGTGCAAAGGAATTTTCTGCAAAGTAGGTAGATGGCCAGCTTCAACTTTTATCCAATCGACACAAAGAGTAGTGGTAAACAGAGTTTATAATATAGTGAAATGCTCTGTTCCGCAAGGCACAGTACTCGTCCCATCCTGTTCCATTATATTAGACATTAGCAGAAGATGAATCCACAGCAACCGTGTCATCTTTGCAAGATCGATATTAGGATCTGCATGAGACTTTGTCATCTCCCCCCCCAATTGAGGACTCGGTTAACCTCCAAGAAGATATAAATCAGGTTTTACCATGGGGCAATGGATAACATTATGATGTTCATTGAAGACCAGTTTGGAAAAAGTGGAGGAGATAAATAATTGGTTGAACTGAGATATTACTTCATACTCTGATCATACAATAGAGCGAACTAAATTAATAATATGTGGGACCTGGGAGTGGTAATGTCTGAGGATCTCCCTTTCAATGATCACAACTGCAAAGAAAATGAATCGGATGGATGTTGAGTAACGTTCAAAACAGAATGCCCATGCTTTTCAAAATCATTTGTTCTCTCTAGGCTGTGCATTAAAATCTCCATTCAAAACAGGGGTGAAATGCAAGATTTTGTGTTGTACAGAGAACCTTTACTGCACATGTATGTTCCATCAAACACCTCAGCTATATGGGAAACGTTGGAAGCACTTGACTTGTACTGCTGGAACGCAGGCGAGAGATATGTATATCATAATCTACACTGGAATTCTAGAGGGAATGGTCCCGAATTCCACACACAAATCATCCTACGAAGTAAAGACTGGGCAGGCTGTGCAAAATACCCCAATGAAAGTAGGGGCGCCAATGGTACACTAAGAGAACCCACCATAAGTGTCTGGAGCCCAAGACTGTTCAAAGCTCCCACCATGCATAAGGGGAATTACCAATAGGCCCCTGGCTGCCTTCATGAAGGAACTGGGACAGATACTTAAAGTCGGTTCGCAAGATCAGTAGGGCTGTGGTTTTTGTACATTGGACTACGTGGGTGAGCAGTAAACAGCTAGGTTGATCAGGCTGATCCACCAGGAGGCCTGGTCGTGGCCACGCGCGGGGGCGGTTTTGATCCCCGGATTACCCCTCCAGTGTAGACTCCAGGTTGTTATGTCCAATAAGTAAAACGGGTCAATTAGCAAAAATTCATTTAAAATTAAGTCTTGTGAAGGTTTCCTCAGCCCTGTCAGACCCTCAGACAGCATTTGACAAGGCTGGCTCCTCCTTATGGAAATAAAAAGATAGAAAATTCAATAACAAACAATTTTATTATAATAAGCACCAGCCAATAATATAAAACAATTAAACATGAAATTAATCCAACTTTAAGAAAAATGAAATATATAAATAATTAGTGGTCCAAAGCTAATATGTACACAATGGATGATACAACGGTGCCGATGTCTGGGAACGTAGCTTTGAATGGTTCTGGAACTCTAAGCTGTTGTTGATGATGGGAGGGGGGTCACAGCTAGTCGTGACTACACAAACCATGGTGTCCCCAACACGCTTATATATTCTGCCGAGGAGAGGTTGACTGATTCTCTGATTACCACAGTGTTGACGTTAATTAGCCAGTCCTAAACCACCATGAACGCTGGTGTCGTTACAACTGGGAGAAGGCTGCTCGAATGATGTGTAGTGGACTGGGTGGTCGGCTTCGTGTTGGAACAAAAGGGGGGGAGCGGACCAGTGGTAGGTAGAGAGGCTGCAGTTGAAGGCTCTGTAATCTTTGGCAAGATCCCTGCTGTACCTTCCCGTATCTCACTGAGTCAGATGGCCGGGCCGTACATCAAGCCTACAAGAAAAAGAAAAATTTTTGTTACAACACTTTCGATAAATCGCTTCACCCCCCCCCACATGATAAGTGTATCTAGGGCGTTAATGGAATGCTGTGATTGTAAAATGGACATAACCTGTAAATTCAAAGCAAGGCAGGAATAAACTTAAATCTAAAACATAAATAAGAGTGAAGCTCTTATTAAGACAACGAACCAAAAACAGAATAATTTAACAACTGGACGAACGAAATTACTTACAGATTTGATGGAAGACGCCAGTTCAAATGATTTACCTCAAGGCCAGAGACGTCACGTTCACCTGCCACCGGGTGTAAAAAAAGGGGGGGGGTTACAGTGTGGAGCTAGGCACTCACCCTCTGGAACAAGCAGACTAATAGCTTTGATACCCTTTTACTATGTGCAAGTTGATTGTTCGATCATATTGTATTACTACTACCTCTACACTTATAATTACTACTACCGCTAGCATTTACACCTCACTCTAAGCTATGTATCCTCCCTGATGTGTCATGCATTGTTTGTAATGGCTTATTAAAGCTCTGAAGAGCGAAACGTTGCCACAATAATAATATCACACATTCGCCGCTTGAACTGAGAGAGAGACAGACGTGTGGCTCCTGCCCTCTGCTGGCCAATGGAGGCGACATAGATTTTCACAAGATGGTGCAGTTTCGTGAGGAGGTGGTCCACACAGTGTGCCACTGAATTGGTGCATGGTTCTGCAATAACGCCTAGTCAGCCCAAAAGTGCTATTACCAGCATTATCCAAAGGACACCTGTGGTGTTGTGGATCAAGATCTGATGGTGCAGCGCTCAAGGGGGCATACCACATTTTTCGTCAAGTGAGATCAGCTGGAGTGTATGAAACGGCTGAGTTGACAAGTTACCAGGACGAGGCTGTGAATGTTAAAACTCGGCAGTAGTGTTCACTTCTTCAATTTGTCTAGGCACATACCTGGGTTTAAAAGTCAGAAATGTGTCATTTGAGGGCTGATGATACGGACCTGAGGAACGATTTGAAAACAGTATGGAACTGTACACCTGGCAACGGGTGGTAAATGGGGGAACGGGGCATATGCTGGCTTGCCAGAGGGTAATGTTCACACTAAAGATGGACATTGAGGCATTCCATCTTTTGTCTTTCATCATCCTGGATGATTACTGGTTGCAGGTAATAGCGTACTATGCTGGGCAGCATAAGACTTGTAGGTTATGTGGTGCATATAACCATATGGCTGCCAGTTGTGGAAGTCTAGCACGCGGCAACAGGAAGCAGACCGTGAGATGGAGAAAGACCAGAACCGCGAGGTGGGTTCATTGCTTTGAAGTCCTCTGTACTTGGACGTGGGTACTTCCTGGAGGGAGGAAGTGGAAAGTGAGCTGCCCAACGGTGAGGTTACAAGGCCCATCCCTGCAAACCGTTTGTGGGACTCTGGACGCTCTGCCTTGGAGGAAAGGGGAGACCGTGCTGAGTGGCAAGTCTTGCGGAAGAGGAAGATTGTTATGGTGCAATGCAGGAAGGGTTCTTTGAAACAACGAGTGCTGCCGATGACCTGAGGTCGGTGAAGGGGTCCTGAGCAGAGGAGGACAAGAAACTAGGACAACGGCCAACTGTGGAAGTTGTTCGCCAGAGTGGTGAACGTGATTACGGTGGATGCTGAGATTCACCATGAGGCGTCCAGTGAGTAGGAGACGGTCGAGGAGTGGTGTCAGTCGCAGAAGGCAGTGACACTAAATCTGACATCAGATGATGTGGTGACCCCTGAACCATAGGCCGGGGAAGAAGCCGTGGGCAGAAGTGGTATGCCCAGTCAGGTGTTTGGACTTGGGGAGAGGAATCGTGTGACGGTCAGTGGAGAGAGAGGTGGCCTAGAAAGCAGAAGTAGACATGCTGGAGGTAGCGTGTCTGTGAAAGATGACAAGGGACAGTGGGTGAATAATTCAATAAGTAGGTTTCCGGTGTATGAACAGTGAATGTTAAATTTGTCTGTGTGCGGGTGAGAAGGTATGTGGCTACAGGGGTGGTTTTTATGGTGCTATGCCATTAGACATTGTTTTTGTGCAGGAAGCATTATTTCAACTAGGATGGGAGTTGGAACGTGGATGGGTACAGTGTTTGTGGTGTATCAGAACGATTGAAGGGCGAGGGTGAAATCTGATTCGAAGAGTCGAGCCCGTTTGTTTATTAAGGGCAGAGGGGGAGAGTGGTCGTGTGCTACGGGTAGATTGGGTGGTGGAGAGGTGAGCAGAATGGCAGGAAGTTTGTGTGTTATGCAACGGCAGGAGAATGAAGCTTATTGGATTCTTTTGGAAAAAATCAAATGAAAAAGAGCTCATTTTTGGGGGAAAAGTTCTAGAAAGAGGTTGTTTTGTAAAATTTTTTTCTCTAAAAGACTTGTTTTCCCCGTGGGGGAAAAAATGAGGTTTTTGGTTGGGAAAAACAATGGAAATTTTCCTGGGATCATAAAAATGTTAGCCAATTGATCCATTCTTAGAAATCTGTGCAGCCTTGGGAAGCAGGAAGAGGCACTGTATCTTAATGTCTCTACTATATGAAAAATTTATTAAATGTGACTAAAAGGCCCTCAATAAATTTGCAGTGTAAAAAAACTGCAAAATATTTGCAATAAGTTGATTAAATACCGTATTTCCACATACAGATCAATTGACATTCATTGTTCGCTTTGTAGACTCCAGTGGTAAGCCTGTAGAGCGCTTTATAAAATTCATTCCTCTTTCAGGCCATGATGGAGAAACAATGATGAATGTAGTACTGGATACTCTGCTTGAACATGATCTCTCTATTTATTATGGATTGCCGTGGCCAGAGCTTTGGTGTGACTTTGGTGTTCACATCGCTATTGGGCCGTGCGGATGTGCTGGGCAGTCGCTCCTGATTGAGTTGGCTTTTGCACAGTGTTGACGTGTACTTGGCTCTGTGAAGACCTGTTTGCGCGCTCTCTACAAATTGAAGCAAGATGCCCCCATCGGAACTTTACAAAGCTTAAGGGGAACTGAGGATGGCGAAGATGGAGATTGGGGCGACTGACGAGGAAAACAAAAAGATTCGTGTAGCCCTCCTTTTTTGAGCCCTCAGGTCAAAAAGGGGGAAATGGTCAGTGGCTGGACAGAGGGAACGAAGTTGACGTCAAAAAGACGAAGGGAAAAGGTGAAACGATGGAAGAAGAAAGAGACTCCCGTGGAAACTGTTGGGAAACATCAAATAATTTCCCAGTGCCCCGACGAAGTGAGTGATACTGGGAATCCGACGAAGACATAAAGGGAAAGGGTAAGAATATTGTTGTTTTTGGGGGGGATACCCAAATTTAGGTATATGGAAAGGGCGTTCTGCTTGAAAGAAGGGTAGGAGACAGGAGTTTGTTTTCCCTGGGGGGGGGTAGGGAGGTATTGTTAGCCGTCTGGATGACATCATGAGAGGTAAGGGAGCAATCCTATTATCTGTCTCAGTGCTGGGGGGCAACGTTTTGGCCCGTGTAGGGTGAAGACTGATTAGCAGGTATGGGTCAGAAATAGAAATTTTTTGGGAAAAGGGGGGGAACCCTGTCTATGTGGTATTTTGCCAAGGAGAGGGTTGGAAAAAATTTGGTTGTCCAGGGCAATTGGTGTAATGCTGGCGGACAAATATTGTAAGGAAATGTGGAACATTCGTTGACAATGGGACCCCCTTCTATGGCGAAATGACATGTATGCCAGGGATGGGGGGGTTTACTTATTAGGTTGGGGTGGTAGCCTGGAACTGCAGGGGGGGGTGTTAGGACTTTAAATGGAATAGTTTGTGGTATAGGTTTGGCAGGGGGGAAAAAAGTGAAGTCCCAGTTTTAGTAATATTACAAGTTCTAGGGGAACTAGTAATATGCAAAAAGGTGATATTGAAAAACCCGTGACTTTGGGTGAAAGGAAGTAATAGGTTTAGTAGAAAAACAGAAATGAGAAGAAGGGTTTTAAAAGAAAGGAGGTTTTTCAATGTTTATTATGTAATTGCCCTAGTGCTAGGAATAAGTGGACGAGTTGGATTAGTTGCTATGCAGGTAACATTGATGTATTTGCCTTAATGAGACGTGGTTTATTCAAAAAGTCGGGACATGCCTGCGGAATGTCATATTTAGGGTTTTAAATTGTTCCCAAATGTGAAGTTCGGGAAGGGGGGTGGGGGGGGCATTGATTCCGAGACGCTTGAAATGTTGCAAAAAAGGGGGATAAATTGAAGTAACATACAGAGTCTGTTTGGTTGAAATTTTTAGGGGGCGTGAAAAATGTTTTGGGTGATATCCGTCCCCCCCAAAACTTGATAGGGACCCAAAAGGGTATACTTGGGAGGAAATTGTTAAGGCCCAAAGGCACATAATTTGTAATTCTAGGGACTTTTAAATTTAGTCATTTGATTGGGAATTTTTTAGGGGGAAAAATTTTGTCATACGACTTTTAGAAGTAGTTCAGGATTTTTTTTTGAAGCTTTGGAAGAACCCACAAAGGGGAAATAACCTGCTTGACTTAGTTTGGCAAACAAAGAATCCTGGTTAATAAATTTTGAAATTTCAGAGGAACTGGGTGCTGCACCACAAATCAATTCATTTGTTGAAAAGGAAGTACGATAGTAGCGTATCATAACAGTCCCCGATTTTTTCTTAGCAGATTACGTGGGCTTAGAAAATTATCATTGTTTATGGGGGGAAGAATAGAGCTATCAATATGACGTTTTTGAACATTTACATGCTGCTCAAAGAAACTTTATCCCCTATAAAAAAAATTGATAAAAAGAAAGACCCAAAAAGGTGAATATAGGCTAAATTTACTAGGGGTAAGAAAGGAATTTATAGGGTATCAAGAGGTGAGGGTCATCTTATGAATCAGTTATATTGACATAAAGGGAATTAAAAGGGGATAAGAAAAACTAAAAGGAACTATGAAATTGAAGTTGCTAGGGATTCTAAAAATAACCCAAAAAGTTTTTTCCAGGTCTATAGAACAAAAGTTAGAGATAAGATAGGTCCCCTTAAAAATAACTATGGGCACCTTACTGACAAAGAGAATGAAATGTGCTCGATTTTAAATAATTATTTTCTCTCAGTTTTTACACAGGAAGACACTAATTAATTAATTAATTAATTTTTATAGTGGGCTAGAAGAAGATAAATTATGTAACATCACAGTCACTAGTTTCGGTCCTGGGACCTTGATCAAGGTCCCAGGACCGAAACGTTTTCTAATAAATATGTTATAGTGTTTGCTTACGTGTCTTTCTAAACCATTAGAAATCTTCCTTATGAAGAAAGATTGAAGACTCTTAAGTTACATTCACTTGTTAGACGAAGAATGAGGGGAGACCTGATCGAAGTGTATAAGTGGAAGATAGGTATTAATAAAGGGGATATTAACAAGGTCTTGAGGATATCTCTCCAAGAGAGAACCCGCAGTAATGGATTTAAATTAGATAAGTTTAGATTTAGAAAGGAGATAGGAAAGTATTGGTTTGGAAATAGGGTAGTTGATGAGTGGAACAGTCTACCTAGTTGGGTTATTGAGGCTGGGACTTTGGGTAGTTTCAGATATAGGTTGGATAAGTACATGAGTGGGAGGGGTTGGATTTGAGTGGGACTTTCACATCAGAGATATTTCTTGGGTAGCATTGAAAATTGGGTTGGGCAAATGTTTTGTTAGTGGGATGAATTGTAAAGGACCTGCCTAGTATGGGCCAACAGGCCTCCTGCAGTGTTCCTCCTTTCTTATGTTCTTATGTTCTTATGCAATGCAAGTAACATGTCGGGTAAATATAATGGATTGCAAGCCCGTATCAAGCAAATCAACCCACTTGCTGAATATGTGCCCTGCTCAGCACATTCTCTTAATCTTGTTGGGTCATGTGCTGCGGAGTGTTGTGTCGCTGCAGTTTCATTTTTTGAACTTTTACAAGCACTCTTTAATTTTTTCTCTGCTTCAACGCATCGGTGGAGTATACTCAAGTCAACCATTCATGGAGATGTCATCAAATCATTATCAACAACAAGATGGTCAGCGCAGCATGATGCAACACATGCTTTGAAAGACAGCTTTGCTGAAATACGTTCTGCTTTGATCCAAATAGCAGAGGATGAAGACCAGACAGCAACTACAAGAAGCGAAGCAGCCAGCTTAGCATCAAAATTGGAAGATTTTGAATTGGCCTTACTCTGTGCGCTTTGGGACTGTATACTGGAACGGTTAAATGCCACGAGCAAGACACTTCAGAAAATTGAAATTGAAATGGCTACTTGTGCTAACCTCTATGCAGGCTTAGTGGAATTTGTAAGCTCACTTCGCAATGATGAAGCTTTTGAAATGTTTGGAAGAAAAAAGCTAAAACTGCTGGTGAAAAGACTACAGTTACCAGGCTGATCATCAGCGGGTGGGGAAGAGGAAACACAATTTTGAAGAGCCAGGAAAGGGAAAAATTGTGTTGCTACAAGGCAGAAAAGTAAGACAGTACAAAACTTCGCATTCTGGATTTACGATTACAGAATTGGTGAAAAGAAAAAGAATTGCAAAAATCCAGTGAAAAGTTTGGATTTCTGTTAAAATTACTACTATGCCAGATGCAGAATTGGGAGAAAGGCTGCATTAAAGTTGCAAAAAACACCTTTCAGCAGATGTTCAGGACACATTTGTTGAAGAAATAGTTCATTTTCTGGGTTTTATTGAATCAGATTAAAGCTCCACCTGAAAAATGTGCGCCCTCAGTGCTTTGAAACATTTAAGAAATGCAGGTATCTCAAAAACCTTCCCTAATTTTTGACATAGTGTATCGCCTTTACCTAACACTTCCAGCTACTAACTGTGAAGGAGAACTTTCATTTCTGTTTTGAAAAGAGTAAAAAACCAGCTCCGTTCAACAATGAGTAAAGGGACAAATTGTGTAACCTAGCCTTGTTGACCATTGAGTCTGATTAACAAGAAATATTGATTTTCAGAATATAATTTATGATTTTCCCCAATATGAACCCAGAAAAAATTTTTATTTAAGAAGTGCCTGTGAATATAAACAATTCTTTACTTTCTAGAGTTTTATGATTTGATAGTCTTATGCATGATGCAATGATAACAATAATGGTCAGTGATTTATAAAGGGAATAATAGTGCTGTAGTGGTTATGCTGAATATAATAGGTACTGATGTCACTATTTTAATAGCCTAATCTAGTAATTTCTTGCTGTCTTGAGTTTATTCTCTTTAAAATGCATGTTTTAACAAGATAGTTATAATGGCTGTTGGAAAAAGGGTTTTGGTTGTCTTGATGTACTTTCCCTACTAAATTTAATCTAAATAGCCAGAATGTATTTAATTAGACCTTAAACAGGATCACACCGACCCCCCCCCCCCACACCCCAAGCTGGGAAGGGGTCGCTTTCGCTTACCCGTAACTAAAAGGGGCCCCCGCCCAATCCGAATAGCCTAGGGCCCGGAGACTTCTTAATCCGGCCCTGACTCTACTGTCTTCCAATTATGTCCTAGAATCTGTATTGATAAAGCCACTGGATGGTGAAACGTCTACAATAAAGATATCCAGATGTTGCACATGTGTCTTAACTTTCATGAAGGAGATTACCAATAGACCTCTGGCTGTCTTCAAGAAGGCGCTGGACAGACACCTAAACTCAGTACCTGATCATCCAGGCTGTGGTTCGTACGTCGGTTTGCATGCACCCAGAAAGTAACAGCTGGTTTATCAAACCCTGATACACCCAAGGCCTGGTTTCGGACCGGGCTGCAGGGTAGGTAAAGGAGGTTTTGTGTGCAAAGGGCTTCGACTTCCAGCAAGCATGCGTGAGCATGTTAGATTGGAGCGAATGGAGGCAAATGGTTTTTAGGACTTATTGTGCTGTTGGAGGGATTCAGGGAAACCGGCAAGCAGGACTTGAGTCCTGGAGATGGGAAGTACAGTGTCTGCACTCTGAAGGAGGTGTTAATGTTGCAGTTTTATAACTGTAGTGTAAGTACCCCTCTTGCAAGACAGTTGTGGAAAATATTTTAATTTTCCGAAACTATAGTGCCTAATAGGTGTTTAATGTGTCTATATGGGTCAAAGATGTATTTGAAAATAGAGTAGAACCAAGAGTTCCCTTTGCGCATGCGCGGATGTGCGGGGGGAGAGTGGCGGGTTTGTTTTGAATGTGGTGAGGAGGCTGGAAAGCATGGAACCACGAAATTGGCATTCACGGCGGCCCCTTTAAAAATTAATATAGGCCTCCCTTTCATAATAGGAAGTGTCGTAACTGTTCCTGGGGAGGTGAGGGAAAAGTGATTTACCGGGACCACGGTAATTAAGTGGAAAAATGAGTGAATTTAAGGGGAGGCCGGGGATGGCACGTCACTATGGGGCTGTGTCTGGGAAAAATTTCCCTTGGTTTAATCATCACTCATCGGTCTCGGATCTTAATGGAGTGATCTCTAATGTGTATAATAATTATGAGAGGTTAAATCGTCTTGTGAATAGTAATGTAATTAGTGATAATAACACTGAGTTAAGATAATGCGTGAAGTGAAATAAGTCGTTTTGCTCCGAGTGAACACGTTAGACCTCGTTGTTCCCGAGACGAGGAAAGTGAAGCTCCTTGAGTCACGACCTTTAAAGCGGGACAAACCAACGGATACCTCGTCCTGCTGGAATAAGAACCGTGTCAGTGTAGCAGGACTTCGAAATGAGATGGTGAATGGAGGAAATACGGAGTATCAATCACCCACAGTTAAGTAACCCTTCTAGTTATAACAGACTCTTTCTGGCCAGTTTGGGGTTTTGTTGTAATTGGATAGGTTATGAGTGATCCAGCTACTTCAAGTGACCACCAGAGAACATCTGGTAAGTGGTGGGATTATGTACAAATGTTTTTCCTTGATGGATGTATCTATGACCTGACCTGACTAGGTTGGGTGCATTGGCTTAAGCTGGTAGGAGAAATTTTTACCTGCCTCGCATGGGCCGTAGGCCTTCTGCAGTGTTCCTTCGTTCTTATGTTTTATGTGTATCCTACCCCCCCCCTTCATTCAGCTAAACTAATATAATATATACAGTCCACAATTAATTAGTAGCACCGTACTTGTGGGTGTTATCCAATCCATACTGGTCTCGGATAGATATGGATAAGATTTGAGGTCGAAGGGACCACTGTAGTGACCAGAGGTGGTTTTAAGTTTTCTCACATGTTACCACAGGGTGATACGGTAAAAACCCTATGGCTGTCTCCCAATGAGATTACTTGTATGTATATAAAGTTGAGGTACATACAGATTTAAACACCCTAGAAAAATTTTCCCTATCTGCCCCCTGGGCCTTCGAACCGGATTGCAATCAGTGAAAAAAAAAATTTTAAATTTAATTAATTACTTAATAATTAAGTGACTGATTGAAGGAAGTGGATGTAGGGTGCACAAGTTTAATCGATCGTGTGATGGATGATAATTAGCCCAATAAATTGCTAGCACATGGGTGGCTAAGATTTATACAAGAGTAAAGTGCAAGAATTTCCCTTTAAGGCGCCTACTTAAGTTGTAAATCAGTGATTAATAATTCTCTAACCATGATGGATTTGGGTTTGGGC
>NC_069444.1:34079302-34112882 GCF_026875155.1 Cherax quadricarinatus
GAGGGATTACAGCCTAAAGATTCCGCCTAGCTTACCCTGCATGATTTCCAGCCTGAGCATTCCTGCACTAAGATTCCAGCATGGGATTCCCTGCACGGCTTACCCTCACTAAATTTCCATGCCTGACTATTACCCTGCACAGATTACCCTGCACTAAACATTACCATGCACTAAGCATTACCATGCACTGAGCATTACCATGCACTAAGCATTACCATGCACTGACATTTTCCATCATAGCATCCTGCACTGAGATACCTGCATTAAGCTTACCATGCACAAGCATTACCATGCACTGAGCATTACCATGCACTAAGCATTACCATGCACTGAGTATTACCATGCACTGAGCATTACCATGCACTGACTATTACCATGCATTAAGCATTACCATGCACTAAGCATTACCATGCACTGAGCATTACCATGCATTAAGCATTACCATGCACTAGCATTAACATGCACTGAGCATTACCATGCACTAAGCATTACCATGCACTAAGCATTACCATGCACTAAGCATTACCATGTACTAAGCATTACCATGCACTAAGCATTACCATGCACTGAGCATTACCAGCACTAAGCATTAAAACCCGCACTAAGCATTACCATGCACTAAGCATTACCATGCACTAAGCATTACCCCTGCCCTGACTATTTCCAAGCATTAAGCATTACCAAGCAAATAAGCATTACCATGCACTGAGCTTACCATGCACTAAGCATTACCATGCACTAAGCATTACCATGCACTAAGCATTACCATGCACTAAGCATTACCATGCACTGAGCATTACCATGCACTAAGCATTACCATGCACTAAGCATTACCCTGCACTGACTGTTACCCCTGCACTAAGCATTACCAAGCAAATAAGCATTACCATGCACTGAGCATTACCATGCACTAAGCATTACCATGCACTGAGCATTACCATGCACTGAGCATTACCATGCACTGACTATTACCATGCATTAAGCATTACCATGCACTAAGCATTACCATACAGTGAGTATTACCATGCACTGAGCATTACCATGCATTAAGCATTACCATGCACTAAGCATTACCATACAGTGAGTATTTACCATGCACTGAGCATTTCCCATGCACTAAGCATTACCCTGCACTAAACATTACCATACAGTGAGTATTACCATGCACTAAGCATTACCATGCACTAAGCATTACCATGCACTGAGCATTACCATGCACTGAGCATTACCATACAGTGAGTATTACCATGCACTAAGCATTACCATGCACTAAGCATTACCATGCACTGAGCATTACCAAGCACTAAGCATTACCATGCAACTGAGCATTTCCATGCACTGGCATTACCATGCACTGAGCATTACCATGCACTATGCATTACCCATGCACTAAGCATTACCAGCACTGAGCATTACCATGCAGTAAGCATTACCATGCACTGGGGCATTACCATGCACTGAGCATTACCATGCATGAGCATTACCATGCATAATCATTAACCCTGCATGAGCATTACCATGCACTAAGCATACCATGCACTGAGCATTACCATACAGTGAGTATTACCATGCACTAAGCATTACCATACAGTGAGTATACCATGCACTAAGCATTACCATGCACTAAGCATTACCATGCACTGGGGCTTACCCCTGCACTGAGCATTACCAGCACTAAGCATTACCATGCACTGAGAATTACCATGCACTAGCATTACCATGCACTGAGCGTTAAACCCTGCACGAGCATTACCATGCACGAGCATTACCATGCACTGAGCATTACCATGCACTAAGCATTACCCTGCACTAAGCATTACCATGCACTGAGCATTACCATGCACTAAGCCCTTACCATGCACTAAGCATTACCATGCACTAAGCATTACCATGCACTGAGCATTACCATGCACTAAGCATTACCATGCACTAAGCATTACCATGCACTGAGCATTACCATGCACTAAGCATTACCATGCACTGAGCATTACCATGCACTGAACATTACCATGCACTAAGCATTACCATGCACTAAGCATTACCATGCACTGAGCATTACCATGCACTAAGCATTACCATGCACTGAGCATTACCAGCAAATGAGCATTACCATGCACTAAAGCATTACCATGCACTAAGCATTACCATGCACTGAGCATTACCATGCACTAAGCATTACCATGCACTGAGCATTACCATGCACTGAGCATTACCATGCACTGAGCATTACCATGCACTAAGCATTACCATGCACTGAGCATTTCCATTTCCACGAAGCATTACCCTGCACTGAGCATTACCATGCACTGAGGCATTTTCCATGCACTAAGCATTACCATGCACTAAGCATTAAACCATGCACTGAGCATTACCATGCACTAAGCATTACCATGCCTGAGCATTACCATGCACTGAGCATTACCATGCCCCTAAGCATTACCATGCACTAAGCATTACCATGCCTGAGCATTACCATGCACTAAGCATTACCATCACTGAGCTTTACCATGCACTGAGCATTACCATGCACTAAGCATTACCATGCACTAAGCATTACCATGCATGGCATTACCATGGGACTAAGCATTACCAAGCACTGAGCATTACCATGCACTGAGCATTACCATGCCTGAGCATTACCATGCCACCCGAGCTTACCATGCACTGACTATTACCATGCAATGGCATTACCATGCGCTGAATTTATCCCTTCACTTTAAAAAGTCATTTTTTTTTAAAAATTGTCCGTAAAAACATTAATATATATATAATATATAAACCTTGTCAATTATATAATTTGATTGTATGCTAAATTAAGTATTGCAAACCCCGTAACCAAATAATATCACATATCAACATTTGTGTTTATTTTTTTAGCCGACTGACATTGTGACCGCACTTCAAAATATGTACATGAACAACTAACCCATGTTATAATATTGTAACATGAACATTGAACCCATGTTATAATATTGTACATGACAACGAACCCTGTTTCCTATTGTACATGAACAAATGAACCCATGTTATAATATTGTACAGAACAAAATGAACCCATGTTAAAAATATTGTACCATGAAACATCTGAACCCCCTGTTAAAATATGTACTGAACAACGAACCCATGTTATAATATTGTACATGAACAACTGAAAACCCCGTTATAATTTGCATGAACAAGAAACCCCTGTTATAATATGTACAAAGAACAACTGAACCCATGTTTTTAAAAATTGTCATGAAAAACTAAAACCATTTATAAATTGTACTGAACAAATGAACCCCCTTTAAAATATTTACATGAACATCGAACCCCTTATAATATTGTACATGAACAACGAACCCCTGTATAATATGTCAAGAACAACTGAACCCTGTTATAATTTTACATGAACATCTGAACCCATGTTATAAATTGACATGAACAACTGAAACCCCTGTTATAATATTGACATGAACAAAGAACCCCTTTATAATATTGGACATGAACAACTGAACCCAGTTAAATATTGTACATGAACAACGAACCCCAAAATTTTAATATTGTACATGAACAACGAACCCCGTTATAAATTGTACAGAAAAACTGAACCCATGTTATAATAATTTTTACAGAACATCTGAAACCCTATTATAATATTGACATGCAACGAACCCCCTGATAAAATTGTACAGAACAAATTAAACCCCTGTTATAATATTGTACATGAAAAAACTAAAAAACCCATGTTATAAAATTGACATGAACAACTGAACCCCTGTATAATATTGTAATGAACAACAAACCCCTTTATAATATTGTACATGAAAATCTGAACCCTATTAAATATTGTACTGAACAACTGAAACCCTTTATAAAATTGTACATGAACAACTGAACCCCCTGTTATAATATTGTACAGAACAACTGAACCCATGTTATAATATTGTACATAACAAATGAAACCCCTGTTAAATATTGTCAGAACAACTGAACCCATTTTATAATATTGTTTTCATAACATCTGAACCCCTTATAAAAGTACATGAACAACTGAACCCATGTTATAAAATTGTACATGAACATCTGAACCCATGTTATAATATTGTACATGAACAACTGAACCATGTATCATATTGACATGAACAACTGAACCCATGTTATAATATTGTACAATGAACAACTGAACCCATGTTATAATATTGTACATGAACAACTGAACCCAGTTATAAAATTGTACATGAACAACTGAACCCATGTAAATTATATTGTAACAGGAACAACTGTGAATCCCATGTTATAATATTGTACTGAACAACTTTACCCATGATATAATATGTACATGAACAACCTGAACCCAAGTTATAAAAAAGTACATGAACACTGAATCCCAAGTTATCTTATTTACATGAAATCAACTGAAAAACCCCATGTTATAATATTTTACATGAACAACTGAACCCATGTTATAATACAGTACAGAACAACTGAGACCCATGTATATAATGATTGTACTTGAACATCTGAACCCATGTTATAATTAAGTCAACCAGTATTTAGATATTTTCCGGAGTCAGTATTCTGTAATTGTTTATTTTTGATGATAAACCATATAGGATCGAGTTCAAAGAGGTTTTATTTTTGATGGTGAAAAACATATAGGATCGAGTTCAAATAGTTTCATTTTGATGGTAAACCCCAATAGATCGAGATTCAAAGAGTTTTTATTTTTTTGATGGTAAACCATATAGTATCGAGTTTCAAAGAGTATATTTTTGATGGTGAACATATAGGATCGATTCAAAAGATTTTATTTTGAAGATGGTAAACATATAGGATCGAGTGTCAAAGAGTTTAATTTTTTTGATGAAAACATATGGGATCGAGTTCAAGAGTTAATTTTGATGATACACATATAGGACCGAATTCAAGAGTTTATTTTGAAGGTAAAACATATATGGATCGAGTTCAAAGATGTTTATTTTTGATGGTAAACAAATAGGATCGAAGTTCAAAGAGTTATTCTTGCTTGTAAAAGCATGTTGATGAGATCACAGAGTATTTAAACGGTCCACATATAGGACTGATTTTCATAGAATTTTTTATTCTTTAAACATAAGTACAAATTGTTTGTTTAACGATTCTCTCCATTCTTCTTAGGACTTTAAAGTTCAAATAGCTTAAGGATGCAGGATGAAGTGCAATCACTTTGAAGGTAGTTTAGCAACATACTTATGTGAGATGAACTGTAAACAGCGGGGTCTTTCAAACTGCGGCCATGCCTGTGGGCCCGCCTATGCCCGCGGAAAACTTAAAATGTTTTGTAAAATTTTTTAAAACTAACAAAAACCGTCGTTTTTCATCCACTTAACGTAAGGATAAGCTGTATGTAAAAATTTTTTTTTATTAAAACGTCGTCCGTCCCTCCCACCAAGGCGGTGTAGCTAGTGGAGCCAACATGCCTAGTTCCCATAGTTTCCATCCAGAAGCCAGGCCCTCTCGGTGGGCAAGCTAGCCAGCCACCCCTGCCCACTCTCTCACTCTCGCTCAGCGAACTAGAGAACACGTCCTCTCCAGCACGTTGTTTTCTTCGTCTGTCCCCGACTCCGCGCTCATCCCATTTTGGGATCTTACCTGAACATCTCGTTCGTTATCGTTACGTTCAGTCAACAAGGCCTACTCCACTCTCGCTCGTGGGCAAGGGACCCCCCACCCCTCATGAGGCCATAGGGCACAAACACACTGCCTGTGTACCCAGATATCGCAATAAAGTAAGAGCCACTGAAGACCCTATCATTGAACCCTTCTGCAACAACGACATATATAACCCTATTCGAAAACAGCAGGTGGCCAGGGTGGCCAGGGTGGCCATGGTGGCTCGAAAAAAGAAAAAAAAAAACTATCCATCAATTCACTCCCATCACTGTATGAAAAATTTGTTCTAGGGTGCTTATCAGAATGTACCACAACATTATATACAACAAGTATCTCAATGGGGACAACCTAAGGTTTACCGAGTCCACCTGTTAGACATGTGATAAAACTAACCACCTCTGTGTCCACTACAGGAGTTACCCGAGCGTGACCTCAGCAATCTTTAGCCAAATCTATCCAGACCATAATGGATGGATAACACCCACAAGTACGGTGCTACTAATTAATTGTGGACTGTATATATTATAATAGTTAAGCGATGAAGGGTGGGGGGGTAGGATCACATGAAGAACATAAGAACTGTGGAACACAGCAGAACGGCCTAACTGGCCCATGCGGGCATGTCCAATTCTCCTACCGGCTTAATCCAATGCACCCATCCTATGTCTGGGGGAGGACAGGTCATAGATACAACCATCAAGGAAAAAACATTTGTACATAATTCCACCCCTTACCAGAATGTTCTCTGGTGGTCACTTGAAGTAGCTGGATCACTCATAACCTATCCAATTACAACAACACCCCAACTGTGGCCAGCATGAGTCTGTAAAAACTAAAGGGTTTACTTAACGTGTGGTGATTGATACACCGTATTACCTCCATGTCACCATCTCATTTCGAAGTCCAGCTACACGACACGGTTCTTATCCAGCAGGACGAGGGTATCCGTTGGTTAGTCCCGCTATAAAGGGCGTTGACTCAAGAGCATCACTTTCCTCGTCTCGGTAACAACGAGGTCTAACGTGATCCTCGAGCAAAAACGCTTATTCACTTCACGCATTATCATAACACAGTGTTATTACCACAATTACAATACTATTGCACAAGACGATTTAAACCTCTCATAATTATTAACACATTAGAGATCACTCCATTAAGAGCTGAAGACCGATGTGATGATTAAAGCCCAAGGTTAATATTATCCCAGGACACTAGTCCATAGTTGACGCGCCAGTCCCCGACCAACCCTTATCACTCATTTTACCACTTTATAACCGGTTGGGTCCCCGTAAATCACGTTCCCTCACACTCCACCAGGAACAGATACGACACTTTCCTATTATGAAATGAGGCCTAAGAATAATCTTTAAGGCCCGCAGTGAAAGCCAATTTCGTGTTCCATGCTATTCCCAGCCACCTCATCCACATTCAAAACAAACCTCGCCACTTCCTCCCCCCGCACATCCGTGCATGCGCAAAGGGAACACTTGGTTCTACTCTTTTTCAAATACATCTTTGACCCATAAGACACATTAAACAACCTATTGGGGAGGCACTATAGATTCGTAACAGTTAAAATATTTCCACACTTGTCGCCGGGCGGAGGTCGTTGTTGTAGCATCCTAGACGACTTACATAATGTAGAGTACAATTATCTCCCATCCTTTCACAGGCCACCTGGCTTGGAACAGTCCAACATTGAAATTTACATAATCACCCATTTAATTCTTTCTCACCTGTTAACTCCACAGGTAGGGCTCCATACCAAAGCACACTCAGCCTCCATGCTTCTGGTATTTAACAATTTCCCTCTTTATTGTAAGGTATGACACCTAAGTCTATGCTCTCGGGGCAAATTAGAGGTCATACTGGAATTATGAGACTTTACAAAACAAGTCCTCTGCTCAGTACCAGAAAGTCAGCCCGCAGCACATTACTGAGATAAAGGGGGATATATATATAAAAATGGAAAAAAAAAAAAAAAAAAACACTATAGGCACCAACACCATGGCCATCCCTTATATGATTGAACCCTCAAAATGGACTAAATTAGTGTTCCATTCTCTTCAGGGGCATAAGCCTATGCTCCCTGGATTAATTTATTAGGCATACTGGAAATATGAGACTTTAACACTAACAATTCTCTCTCAGTATCCCAATTCAGCCCCAGCACATTACTGCATATAGGCACCAACTCCATGGCCATCTATATTTATTGAACCCTCAAAATGGAACAATTATGTTCCATACTTCTCAGGGCAAACCTATTGCTCCCGGATTACTTATTGGACATACTGAATTAATGAGACTTTAACAATACAAGTCACGTCTCAGTATCCCAATTCATGCCTCAGCACATTACAGCATATAGGCACCAACTCCATGGCCATCCAAATATATTGATCCCGCAAAAATGTGACAAATTACTGTTTCCATTCTCATCAGGGGCATAAGCCAATGCTCCCAGGATAAGTTATTGGGCATACTGGAATTATGAGACTTTAACAATAACAAGTCTCTCACAGTATCCCACGTCAGTCCCCAGCACCTTATCTGCATTATTTCGTTTACCCCTTCCACATATCCTCATTAGTAATCCCTCTTCATTGACGTCACACCCGAAATTGGTCCCACAGAATTTAACCCCAATTACTTCGCTCAGTGTGACCACCTTTGCACTTAAGGTGTGCATTAACGTCGCCTAAGTAGAACAATTTTATTATTTTAACTGTTTAATTAATTATAACATTATTAGCAGTCAACAATTTTTGGTGTCTTGCCATTCACAGAGGCTGGGCCCTTTAACTGTCGCCATTACGCCATCCAATAAATTATTAGGTATTTCAGGACGGTCGAGCTTCCACGGAAATCGCACCCATTAATGTTTCTAGATTCACATTTAAAACAACTATACAGGATAATGTTCCCAGAGTAAAGAGATCGATTATGTACTTTCCTCATTTATTATTAATCACTATGCTGTCCAGCTCCCACAAAATTATACTGGTTCAACATCATTCTCGATAGAAGAATTACATGTACTGGGTTGACCTTTTATGAGTAAACACAGACTGTAATCACATACTTCCACTAGTCTTATTACTAGGCGGTAGATTTGGCCAAATATTACATGGCCCAATACCATGTTGAGGAGAGTGACGCCGCATGTTTTGGATTTATGCCCTTGTATCCTGAATTATTACATCCAGGTCCCGGCAAGCTACCTCAGCTAGCCATCATTATAGCCATTAGCTGCAGACTTTACAACAGTCACTGTAGTTTCAGGATTAATACATTAATCATTATTTTCACCATTAATATAAAACACATACAACTCCTGCACATAACCAGAATGGAGCCTTCCTTGTTGCAATGATACAACTGTTCAATTGGTAATGACAATCCTTTACATTATGATAGACTAACAACAGATAAATCTTTCAAGTTCATTCATTCTTTCCACTTTAATAATCCATGAAATTATAGGTCATTACAATTTAGTTTAAATGAAGTACCCTGGCAGAAGAGGCAGTGCTCTCTTTTCCTTGCCTGACCTCTAATTAACTGGGTTACAGCTTCTGCGGTACTTATTCCACTTACCTTTTGATGTGAGAACCACTATTACTGATCCTGACTTATATTGCCTATTTAACGACTAACTATGATAAATACCACTGGATTATTTTCCCTTTTGCGACTTGACAAACTTCACGAGTCATATGTGTTAAACCTTAGAACTTTTGGCTGACTTGTCTGCAATTGAACAATTAATTCCTGCCGACCTAGTCTGATTTCCTCCAGACCGTGTACTAAGGAGGTTTGGCAAACCCACCCTTTGCATTAATAGGATGATCAACTGCCTGGCTTACACCCTTTAATTTATCAAAGGCTTACTTTTACAAATAAATCAGTTTTTCTTCCAATTCGTAATGTTGATTATTTTAAAGCATTCCATTTTCCCAAGCCATCTGCCACAATACTCCAGCAGATCTCTTCACAGTCTTAAACCACATTTTTGTACCAATCAAATCTACTCTCAAAACCAACAGAAATAAAATTTAAATTCATTAAGGTACACGGTACCTTGATTCACTAAATCAATTGCCTCATCACATGCTTTTATAATAGACCTGTAATGATGCTGTCATTACTCAAAATTCATGGACTTGTCAGCCACATTAACTCCATAAGATCCCAGTCCATGGTTACGAATTATTAATCACTGATATACAAACTTATGTGAGGCGCCTTATTAAGGGTATTCTTGCACTTTAACACTGGTATAAATCTTATGCCACCCATGGTGCTAGCAATTTAATGGGCTAGATTATCATCCATCACACGACGATTAAACTTGTGCACCCTACATCCACTCCTTCAATCAGTCACTTAATTATTAAGGTAATTAATTCAGATTAACTTTTTATTATTTTCACTGAATGGCAACCTTTCTGAAGTACCATCGGGCAGATATGGGAACATTTTCTAGGGTGCTATCTGTATGTACACAACATTATATACATACAAGTAATCTCAATTGGGAGTCAGCCATATGTATATACCGTAGTCACCCTGTGTAGACATGTGAGAAAACTTAAAACCACCTCTTGGTCACTACAGGTGTCCCTTCGACCTCACAGATCTAATCCATATCTATCCGAGACCAGAAAGGATTGGATAACACCCACAAGTAAGGGTTTGCTACTAAATTAATTGTGGACTGTATATATTATATTAGATTAGCTGAATGAGGGGGAGGTAGGATACACAAAAAAATAATAGAACATAAGAAACGAAGAACACTGCCGAGGCCTAGCTTGCCCCATGCGAGGCAGGTCCAATTCTACTACCAGCTTAAGCCAATGCACCCAACATATCCAGGTACAGGTCATAGATACATCATCAAGAAAAACCATTTGGTAACATAATTCCACCTCTTACCAGATGTTCTCTGGTGAGTCACTTTAATGTAGCTGGATCACACAAAACCTATTACAATTACAACACAACCCACGGCCACATGAGTCTGTTAAAACTATAAGGTTTACTTAACTGTGAGTTATTGATACTACCCGTATTCCTCATTCACCAACTCATTTCCGAAGACCTGCTACACTGACACGGTTCTTATTCCAGCAGGAAAGGATATCCGTTGGTTGTCCCGCTTAAAGTCGTGACTCAGGACTTCACTTTCCTCGTCTCGGGAACAACGAGTCTAACGTGTTCACTCGGAGCAAAACTACTTATATTCACATCACGCATTATCTTAACTCATGTGTATTATCACTAATTACAATACAATCACAAGACGATTACCTCCATAAATATTATACACGTATGTATTAGAGATCACTGCCATTAAGATCCAGACCGATTAGTTGATATTAAACGCAAGGGTAATTTTTCCCATGGACACAGTCCATCGTGACAGTGCCAGTCCCCCGTCCTACCCTTATTCCACTCAGTTTTTCAACTTTATTACCGTGACCCGTAAATCACGATCCCTCACTCTCCACCCAGGGAACAGTTACACACTTCCTATTATGCAATGAGGCCTATCTTAATCTTTAGCCGCCGGTGAATAGCCAATTATCGTGGTTCCCATGCTATCCAGCCACTCACCACTTCAAAACAAACCCCCACTCACCCCCCGCACATCCTCCAAGCTCAAAGGTGAACTCTTGGTTCTAACTCTATTTTCAAATACATCTTTGACCCATAAAGACACCATTAAACACCTATTAGGCATTTTTTTGGGTGCTAATTCGAAAATTAAAATATTTTTCCACAACTGGTCTTGCAAGAGGGGTAACATACACTACAGTTATATAACTGCAACATTAACACCTCCTTCAGAGTGCAGACACTGTACTTCCCATCTCCAGGACTCAAGTCCTGCTTGCCGGTTTCCCTGAATCACTCCAACAGCACAATAAGTCCTAAAAACCATTTGCCTCCATTCGCTCCAATCTAACATGCTCACGCATGCTTGCTGGAAGTCGAAGCCCTTTGCACACAAAACCTCCTTTACCTACCCTGCAGCCCGGTCCGAAACCAGGCCTTGTGGTGTATCAGGGTTTGATAAACCAGGCTGTTACTGCTGGCTGCACGCAAACCGACGTACGAACCACAGCCTGGATGATCAGGTACTGAGTTTAGGTGTCTGTCCAGCGCCTTCTTGAAGACAGCCAGAGGTCTATTGGTAATCCCCTTCATGAAAGTTAAGACACATGTGCAACATCTGGATATCTTTATTGTAGACGTTTCGCCATCCAGTGGCTTTATCAATACAGATTCTAGGACATAATTGGAAGACAGTAGAGCCAGGGCCGGATTAAGAAGTCTCCGGGCCCTAGGCTATTCGGATTGGCGGGGCCCCTTTTAGTTACGGGTAAGCGAAGCGACCCCTTCCAGCTTGGGGTGTGGGGGGGGGTCGGTGGATCCTGTTTAAGTCTAATTAAATACATTCTGGCTATTTAGATTAATTTAGTAGGGAAATACATAAAAAAACCCAAACCATTTACCAACAGCCATTAATAACAAACTTGTTAAATCATGCATTTTAAAGAGAATAAACTCAAGACAGCATAGTATTACTAGATTAGGCTATTAAAGTAGTGACATCATGTACCTTTTAAATATTCAGCATAACCACTACAGCACTATTATTCCCTTTATAAATCACTGACCATTATTGTTATCATTGCATCATGCAAAAGACTATCAAATCATATAAACTCTAGAAAGTAAAGAATTGTTTATTACACAGGCACTTCTTAAATAAACTTTTTTCTGGATTTCATATTGGCAAAATCAAAAATTATATTCTGAAAATCAATATTTCTTTGTTAGATCAGCCCTCAATGGTCAACAAGGCTAGTTACACAATTTGTCTTGACTCATTGTTGAACGGAGCTGGGTTTTTTTTACTCTTTTCAAAACAGAAAATGAACGTTCTCCTTCACAGTTAGTAGCTGGAAGTGTTAGGTAAAGGCGATACACTATGTCAACATTAGGGAAGGTTTTTGAGATACCTGCATTCTTAAATGTTTCAAAGCAGCTGAGGGCGCACATTTTTTCAGGTGGAGCTTTAATCTGATTCATATACCCAGAAAAATGAACTATTTCTTCAAAAATTGTCCTGAAAAATCTGCTGAAAGGTGTTGTTGCAACTTAAGCAGCTTCTCCCAATTTTTGCATCTGGCATAGTAGTAATTTTGAACAGAAAAACCAAACTTGTCACTGAGATTCTGGCAATTTCTTTTCTTTTCACCAATTCTGTAATCAGTAAATTTCCAGAAAGACGAAGTATGTAGCTGTCTTACATTTCTGCCTTGGTTTGCAACACAATTTCATTGTCTGGCTCTTCAAAATTGTGTTTCCTCTTCCTCGACCGCTGATGATCAGCCTGGTAACTGTAGTCTTTCAAACCCGCAGTTTAGCTTTCTCTTCAAACATTTCAAAAGCTTCATCATTGCGAAGTGAGCTTACAAATTCCACTAACCTCATAGAGGTTAGTCACAAGTACCATTTCCAATTTCAAATTTCCTGAAGTGGTCCTTGCTCAGTGGCATTTAACCGTTCCCAGTATACAGTCCCAAAGCGCACAGAGTAAGGCCAATACAAAATCTTCCAATTCTGATGCTAAGCTTGCTGCTTTCGCTTCTTTGTAGTTTGCTGTCTGGTCATCATCCTCTGCTATTGGATCAAAGCAGAACGTCTTTCAGCAAAGCTGTCTTTCAAAGCATGTGTTGCATAATGCTGCGGCTGACCAATCTTGTTGTTGATAATGATTTATGACATCTCCATGAAATGGTTGACTTGAGTATACTCCACCGATGCGTTGAAGCAGAGAAAAAATTTAAGAGTGCTTGTGAAAGTTTCAAAAAATGAAACTGCTAGCGACACAACACTCCGCAGCACATGACCCAACAAGATTAAGAGAATGTCTGAGCTAGGGCACATATTCAGCAAGTGGGTTGATTTTGCTTGATACGGGCTTGCAATCCATTAATTTATCGTATACCCGACATGGTTACTTGCCATGCATAAGAACATAAGAACATAAGAAAGGAGGAACACTGCAGGAGGCCTGTTGGCCCAGACTAGGCATGTCCTATACAATTCATCCCACTTAACAAAACATTTGCCACAACCCAATTTCAATGCTACCCAAGAAATATCTCTGATGTAAAGTCCACTCAAATCCAACCCTCCCACTCATGTACATATCCAACCTATATCTGAAACTTACCCAAAGTCCCAGCCTCATAACCCAACTAGGTAGACTGTTCCACTCATCACTACCCTAATTCCAAACCAATACTTTCCTATCTCCCTTCCTAAATCTAAACTTAATCTAATTTTAAATCCTTACTGCGGGATCTCTCTTGGAGAGATATCCTCAAGACCTTGTTAATATCCCCTTTATTAATCCCTATCTCTCACTTATACACTTCGATCAGGTCTCCCCTCATTCTTCGTCTAACAAGTGAATGTAACATAAGAGTCTCAAATCTTTCTTCATAAGGAAGAATTCTAATGGTTTAAAAGACACTTAAGCAAACACTATAACATATTTATTAGAAAACCGTTTCGGTCCTGGACTCTTGATCAAGGTCCCAGACCGAAACTATGACTGTGATGTACATAATTTAATCTTTCTTCTAGCCCACTATAAAAATTATAAATTAGTTAATTATGACTCCTGTGTAAAAACTGGAGAGAAAATAATTATTAAAATCGAGCACATTCATTCTCTTGTCAGTAAGGCCCCACAGTTATTTTAAGGGGACCTACTATCTCTAACTTTAGTTCTATAACCTGGAAAAAACTTTTTGGGTTAGTTAGAATCCCTAGCAACTTCATTTTCATAGTTCCTTTTAGCTTTTCTTATCCCCTTTATAATGTCCCTCTTAGTGTCAAATACTGATTCATAAGATGACCCTCAACCGCTTTTGATACGCCTAAATTCTTTCTTATGCCCCTAGTAGATATTTGAGCCTATTATTCATCCATTTTTGGGTCATTTCTATTTGATCTAAGTTTCTTTATATGATGGGATAATGTTTCTTTGGCAGCATGTATAGTGTTCCGAAAACTGTCATATTGATAGCTCTATTTCGTTTACCACCTCCCAGTCAACAGATGATAAGTGTTCTCTAAGCCCATCGTAATCTGCCTAAGGCGAAAATCGAACTGTTACTGAGTTATCGCTACTATCGTACTTCCATTCAATGCTAAATGTAATTGATTTGTGGTCGCTAGCACACCAGTTCCTCTGAAATTTCTAAATTATTAACAAGGGATTCATTGTTTTGCCATACTAAGTCAAGCAGGTTATTTTCCCCTGTAGGTTCATCCACAAATTGCTTCAAAAAAACAATCCGAACTACTCTAAAAGTCGTATGATTCTAAATTCCCAGTCAGAAATCCAATCAAATATGACTAAATTTAAAGTCTCCCTAGAATTACTACATTATCGTGCCTTGTGGCCTTTATCAATTTCCTCCCATATAGTATCTCTTGGTCCCTATCTAAGTTTGGGGGACGGTATATCACTCCCTAAAATCAGTTTTTCCACGCCCCTCTGAAAATTCTATCCAAACAGACTCTGTATGGTTGTTTACTTCAGACTTAATACCCGTTTTATGCAACAGTTCAAGCGATCTCGGACATACAATCCACCCCACCCCCCTTCCCGATACTGCTATCTACTTGGAACAATTAAAACCCTGAAATATGACATTCCGCAGGCATGTCCCCGACTTTTTGAATTTAACCACGTCCAGTTAAGGCAATACATCAATGTTACCTGCACGAGGCAACCTAATCTCAAAATCGTCCATCTTATTCCTAGCACTACTGCAATTAGCATAATAAACATTGAAAGACTCTCTCTTTCTCTTAACCTTCTTCTCATTTCCTGTTTTTTCTACTAAACCTATTACTGTCCTTGTCAACCCAAAGTCCACAGGCTTTCATATCTAACCTAGTTCTGCATATTACTAGTTCCCTAGAACTTGTAATATTACTACACTGGGACATTCACTGTTTTCCCTGCCAAACCTATACCACTAACTATACCTAGTTTAAAGTCCTAACGCTCCGCTCCACTGCAGTTTTGCCAGTGCTACCACCCCAGACCTAGATAAGTGAACCCAACCTGGCATACATGTCATTTCTGCCATAGAAGAGGTCCCAGTTGTCAACGAATGTTACCACATTTTCCTACAGTATTTGTCCATCCACTATTGACACCAATTGGCCCCGCCCTGGACAACCATTCATTTCCAACTCCTCTCCTTGGCAAAATACCCACATAGACAGGGTTCCCACGCTTACTCCTAATAATTCTAATTTCTGAAACCTATACCCTGCTAATCAGGTCTTCACTCCTTACATCTGCCAACATCGTTTGCCTCCAGCAACTGAGACAGATAATAGATTGCTCCGTTTTTTTTATTACCTCTCATGATGTCATCCAGACGGCTAACAATATCCTCCATACCAGCCCCAGGAAAGCAAACTCTCTGTCTCCTACTCCTGTCCTTTCAAGCAGAACGCCCTATTCCATATACCTAACTTGGCTTATCCCAACCAACAACAATATTCTTACCTTCTGTTGTTCGTTCGTCGTGACGTTCCCAGTAGTTCGACTCACATTCCGTCGGGTTACACTGAGAATGTATTAGATGTTTCCACCACAGTTTCCACGCAGTCCTCTTTCTTCTTCTCGTTTCTACCTTTCCATTCGTCTTCTTGATCGCAACTTCGTTCCCTGCAGTCCGCCACTGACCAGTTTCCCCTCTTGACCTGAGGACGCAAAACTGAGGACTACTACGAATCTTCTTAGTTTTCCTCGTCAGTCGCCGAATCTCCATCTATCGGCCATCCTCAGTTCTCCTTAAGCTTTGGTAAAGTTGCTCGATGGAGGCATCGCATCAATTTGTTAGAGAGCGCGCAAACATTTCTTCACCGAGCCAAGTACAACGTCCCAAACACTGTGCAAAAGCAACTCAATCAGGAGCGCTGCCCAGCACATCCGCACGCCAAATAGCGATGTGAAACACCAAAGTTCTCACCAAAGCTCCTGGCCACGCAATCCATAATAGAGAGATCATGTTCAAGCAGCGTACCAGTACTACATTCATCATTGTTTCTCCATCATGGCCTGAAAGAGGAATGAATTTATAAAGCCCCCCGTCCTACAGGCTTACCACTGGAGTCTACAAAGCGAACAATGAAGTCAATTGATCTGTATGTGAAAATATCTGGTATTGAATCTACACTTATTGCAAAGTATTTTGCATTTTCACAGCCTGCTATGAATGTTTTATTGAGGACCTCATAGTCATCAGTTTCAATAAATTCATTGCATATAGTAGATGACAATGTAAGATACAGTGCATCTACCTGCATTCCAAGGGCGTGACACATGATTTCTAAGAATGGATCGAATTTGTGCTAACAGTTCTAAGATCCCCTAGGAAATTGGCCATTGTTTTCCGAACCAAAAACCCCATTTTTCTCTTTTTCCTCCACGGAAAGCAAGTCTTCCATTAGAGCTAAGAATTTACAACAGCAAAACTCTTTCTTTCTAGAACTTTCTCCCAATAAGTGAGCTCTTTTTCAGTTTGAATTTTCCAAATGAGAATCCAATAAGAAGCCTTTTTTCTGTGCACGAAAGACACTGGCTAAAATGCAGCTCCTGTGAGTGGTGCTGTTTTCATGTTCCTCGAAACGCTTGGAATTTTTTTCCAGTCATTGAACCCCTGTGTGAAGGTATTTTTCTATTCTATGGTAGAACATAGGCTTGCAAATTTTGGGGGGCTGAACAGTACATTTTTCCTGAGCTTCAGAGTATACCATCCATGATCATTTCAGTTTTTCTGAATTTGCAACTTCCTATAAAAAGAAATGACTTTAAACAACGACGACTTCCATCATCATAAATCCTTGCTGATTTCCTAAAGTCAATGTTCAGAGTTTTGACTTAAGTTTTCTGCAATTAAAGCATTACGTGAGAGAAATCTGACATTAACATTTGGCCCATGAGGCAGGATCTTTTAAGACAAATCCTGTGGGATGAAATTGTCCGTTGAGACATTGAGAGGACACAAAAGAATAGAATGCTGCTGAGAAATAATGGAGGAGGGCTTCCGGATGATCTCGAACGTATACTGCAGAATTCAACTGTACTGGTAACATCAAAACTGTTTTTCGTGAGCATGTCTGTGATCTTTCTGCCGCTTTCTCAACATCTTTCTTTTTCTGTTCTCTCTTGAATTTTTCTTCTTTCTTTTCAGTGATCCCACTCGCAAAGAACGTCCCCACAACACGTCACGAAGATGCCATAATGAGGATGTATCATGTCTGTATTCATGCCCAAATAACAAATTTTTCATTATCAATTATTAATTAAATTTTTTAATTATTAATTAAATTTATTTTTCTGTCAATTTGGGGGTATGGCCCTTGTAGCCCCCGTTTTCCTCTGGCTGCGCATCTAAATATTCAAAACTTACCAGAAAGGAGTCATATACAGAACTTTTACCATAGATTAGGTTAGTGAATTTGGCTACGAATATTTTACTAATTCATTCCTCCTGATCTCCAATTTACTTAAACAGAAATCATACTGAGTCCAAGAACCATGCACAATGGTATTTATATTAACATTTTCATAACTAAACTAATCATTATGTTTGCATGATATATGGGCCTATACCACCATAGAAAAGGACAAATGGAAATTAAAGAATGCAGGGACAATTTTCCCATTTCATTCACCCAACCAACGATTTTCTGATGTGGCTTATGTGATTCTGGGGAAATATGTAGAAATTAATGATGTTTCTACATCACTTCGTGCGCAACTTGAAAAATAAGCATTGCGACGGAAGTGATTAGAACATCAATCAATTGAGAATCTGTTTGAAATGATACAGACTTAAGACAGGACAAAGTGCTTTAAAACCGACAAACGGAAGTCCAGTTTTGCGTTTTTTAGGTTTTTCTTAATAGTATTTTTACCAAAAAAGCGTCTTGACTGGTCCTCGTCGGTATTTTATACCTTTCTTGCACAACGTTGTCAGACACTGCTCATGAAACTTGGTTTCAAGGACAACTCCAAGACCTTCTTCACGCTGCAACAACTAACCCATCTCTTTGGGAAGGAACCCTAACTCCAACTGGGGAATCCCGCCTACCAGTGACTAAATGCCTCGTCTGGCTTGCACGTCCTTGTCCACTGTCCCTATATAACCGCCAGTCTTCTTTGCCTTTTCTCCAGATTCTCCTCCACCACGAAGTTGTTGAACCCTAACTCACAAGGCTGAGGGACGGATTACCTCAACTTTAGTATAAAGCTCTACTGCTTCCAATTATGTCCAAAGAAACTGTATTGATAAAGCCACTGGATGGCAAAACGTCTACAATAAAGATATCCAGATGTTGCACATGTGTCTTAACTTTCATATTGTCGGTATTTTATACCTTTCTTGCACAATCCCCTTCATGTGTGCTGGTAGGCAGTTGAACAGTCTTGGACCCCTGACACTTGTTGTGTTGTCTCTTAGTGTACTTGTAGTGCCTCTGCTTTTCATTGAAGGAATGTTGCATCTCCTGCTGAGTCTTTTGCTCTCATAGGAAGTGATTTTCATGTGCAAGTTTGATACTAATCCTTCTAGGATTTTCCAAGTGTATATTATCATGTATCTTTCTTGCCTGCATTCCAGGAAATACAAATCGAGGAACTTCAAAAATTTCCACAAATTTAGGTGCCTTATCGTACTTATGTGTGCCCTGAAAGATCTCTGTACATTCTCCAGGTCAGCAATTTTGCTTGTCTTGAAGGGGGCAGTTAGTGTACAGCAGTATTCCAGCCTAGAGAGAACAAGCAATTAGATGAAAATCATCATAGGCTTGGCATCCCTAGTTTTGAAGGTTCTCGTTATCCATCCTATCATTTTTCTAGCAGATGTGGTAGATACATTGTTGTGGTCTTTGAAGGTGAGATCCTCTGACATTATCACTCCCAGGTCCTTCACATTACTTTTTCGCTCTATTGTATGGTTAGAATTTGCTGTATATCCTGATACAGTTTTAATTTCCTCAAGTTTTCCATATCTGAAGAGTTGAAATTTCTCTTCACTGAACTTCATATTGTTTTGAGTGGTGCATTTGAAGATTTGGATGAAGTCCGCTTGGAGTATTATAGTGTCTTCGATGGAGGACACTGTCATGGCAATTCTGGTGTCATCCGCAAATCAAGAGAACATTGATCTATGATTTACATCTGTCTAAGCAGATAATAGGATGAGGAATAGGGATGGAGCAAGTACTGGCCTTGTGGAACAAGACCTTTTATCATAGAACGCCTCAGACTTTACTCTGTTTACTATTAGTTTTGTGTTCTATTATAGGAAGTTAGATCCATCTACCAACTTTTCCTGTTATTCCTTTATCACACATTTTGTGGTCACACCTGCTAAGTAAAAGGACAGAAATAGCAACCAATGTGACAATTTATTTTTTATATTTATTATAAAAAAAAAACAGTACAACGTTATATATGTAGCTATACATAAGTTCACTAAACAAGATACGGTGAACTATAATTAAAAAAACAAACAACTCCACTCCCTACCCCAGCACTAAATATGTACATTAGGAAACACAAGTTACTGTGGATGTATGATACACCCCCCTTAGAAATGCCCATCCGTTCAGATAAACACTAGATATATATATAAATATATATATAATAAATTATAAAGATAATATAATATATATATATATAAATATACATACTATGAAACAAAGACAAACCCACACCTAACATACAGGGTGGCTTTAATCAGCTCAGAAATACAGTCCTTTTTTATTTGATTTTATTTATAAATTTGACATGATGCAGAAAGTACAAAAGAATAACAGTTAAATGCAGCTTGCCAAAGCCTCTTTAATGCAATATCAATTACTGGCTTGCTAAAATTAACTTTAAGATTAACTAAGCAATGAAGTATTCAGTGGTAATACATTATAGTAAACAAATAATAATAAGCACAAATGAGTATTACGAAAACAGGTCGTATGGTTGCTTGCATTGCTGTACAATTAGTATTTATTTATTTATTTATTTATTTATTTAATTATTTAATTTGAACATGAATACAGAGACGTACAAGGAATATAGTTTTTTTAAAGGTGGCAACATGCCAAAGCCCTTTGCAGAGCATATGGGCAGGCTTAAAATTAACTTAAGATTAACTAAGCAGTGATATATTCAGTGGAACAAAAATTATTGTAAAACAGATAACATTTAGTACAGATGAGTATTACAAAGACAGGTCTATATGGTCATTTACTGTGTTGCTGTGTAATTTCAGTAGAATGGAGTATTATTTTAGTAATGAAGGTAAATAGAACAATGTTTTGATTGGTCACAGGTTGACATTTATGAATACAATAAATGACTACATTATATGAGATACATTTATGAGATACAATTATTCATATTTATTTAGTTGGGGTGAGTAATTGATTTTTGAGAAGAGACTTGAATTTATTTAACAGACAGTGGTTCTTTTATATTTACAGGTAATGAATTCCAGAATTTAGGCCTTTTATGTGCGTTGAGCTTTTGCATAGAGTGAGTTGGGAGAACGAGGAACATCAAAGAGTGATCTGTGCCTTGTGTTATGGCATTTTCCGTAGAGGTGCAAGGAAGTTTTTGAGGGGAAGGGGTAATTTCAGAATTAAGTGTTTCTATTATGTAAAAGGTGCAGTAATAGTATGTACAAATGTTTTGTTATTGTGAGTAGGTTTAGTGTTTTGAATATTGGTTGGAGTGCGCTGTCTGATAGTGGGAATTTGTTATCATTCTGACTGCAGCCTTTTGATGGTGATTAGAGGTCTAGATGGTTAATTATTGTAGAACCCCATGGCACGAAATTCCATAGGTGAGATAGGGGGTAAATAAGTGAGTGTTATAGGGGGCCGAGGTGGGCTGACTGTGGAACATAGTACCGTATCTTCGATAGTATGCCTACGGTCTTGGAATTTTTTTTGGAAATTTGTTTTATATGTATTTGAAATTTGAGTCTATTATCAAGGTGATTCATTTATCATTATGTTAAGAGACACATCTGCAGCTCTGCTACCAAACTGAATGAAGTAGGTTTTGTCAATGTTTAGAGTAAGTTTGTTGGTCCTCATCCAGGTTGATATTTTCTGTAATTCGGTATTTACAGTATTGGCTAGCGTGACCAGGCTCGGGTGAGAGAAGACGTATGTAGTGTCATCTGCAAATAGTGTGGGTTTGAGTAGTTGCGATGCATTTGGTAGGTCATTTATATATATGAGAAAGAGGAGAGGGCTTAGGACACTTCCCTGTGGGACACCAACTGTAATTGGCTGTGCGGAAGAGTTTGCCCCATTTTTTCAAATTCAAATTCAAAGTTTATTCTCTATAAGGATTACAATGCTGAGTTTACAGAATTTGGTTATTGTATTGTTTACATGTAGTAAAATGATAATTACAGAGTGTACCACTAGAACACCTAGCATGGCTAGGCATTTCGGGCAGACTTAAATTAAATCTATGTTTAAAACAAATACAAAATTATGAGGTAATTTGGTATTATGGCTAAGTGACTAAATACTAGTTAGGGGGGGGGGGGGTGGCGTTTAGCAAGTGAAATGCTTTTTGTTTTTGGCACTATACATAGATTTCAGTATTGGAGTATCACAGGCAACTTATGACTAGTTTAAGATTCATTAGTTTTGAGATTGAGATTGAATTTCTGTTTATGGTCCGAAATGGGTGAGTGAGTGAAGTGTTAAGCCACCAGGTGGTATTCGTGTAAATTAGTTGACCCAGGGTGTATCAGGGAGATAGATGTTTCTGATGGTTAGTTTTGAAGGTGATGAATGTGTCGGCAGTTTTAGAGTTTTCAGGTAGGTGTTCCAGATTTTTAAGGGCCTTTGACATACAATGAAATTTTGTAAAGGTTAGTCGGACACGGGGATGTCATAGAGATGTTTTGTGTCTGGGTATTGTGCCTGTGGGGGTTCTGTCGCAACAACAAGAAAGCTTTAGTGTCAAGTTAATATTGGAATTTAAGGTCCCTGTAGATGTCGAATGCACAGTAGTAAGTGTGGATGTACTGAACAGGGAGTAAGTTTAGATCTTTAAGAGTGGGGGGTGTGTTGCCAGGGATGGGAATTTAGTGATTATTCTTACTGCGGGGCTTTTTGTTTGGGTTATTATGGCTTTAGGTGTGTTACTGCAGTGAACCCCAAGCCACATATAGCATTAGGTGAGGATGGGATATATAAGAGAATGGTATAGTGCGAGAAGGGCAGTTTCGGCACGAAGTATCGTACTTGGAGAGGATCCCAACCGTTTTTTGGATACTTTTTTCGGTTTATGTGTTTGGATTGGATATGGTGTGAAGTTTCAGGATTTGTCGAGGTGTAGGCCTAGGAATTTGCCTCATTATGCCTGGCAATTGAGTGTTGTCGATCTAATGTAATTTGCGCATACTCCTGCTCTGCAACAAACATAATGTCTAGGTTTTGTCATGTTAAGTGTAAGTTTTATTGGCTTCATACCAAGTCGATATTTTAATCAGCTCCTCATTAACAATGGTGTTGAGGGTGCAAGATTAATGGTAGAGATGACATAAGTCGTGTCGCAGCCAAGCGAATGGGGTTCAGGTGTTGAGATACGGTTGGAAGATCATTGATGTATATGAGGAAAGAGCAGGGGACCAAGGACACTTCCCTGCAGAACTCCAGTATATCAAGTGGCAGTGTTGTAGATGCTGTGTCCCTAATGGTGACAAACTGCTACCTATTAGTAAGGTATGATTTGAAATATGCCAGCGCATGGCCTCGTATCCCATAATGGTCAAAGTTTGTGGAGTAGGATGCCGTGGTCAAATGTGTCAAAAGCTTTTCTAGGACAATAAAAATTCCCTAGTGGCTATTCTTATTTTCCAATGCTTGTGTAAAGCAGATCTACATTTTTATTATTGCATCGTTTAGTGCTTTATTTCCTGAATCAAATTGGCAGGGTTTGAGTATTTTTGGTGGCCGTTTAAAAATGTATATATCTCTCTTGTGCACAAGTTTTCTCAAAGATTTGGATAGCAAAGTAAGTTTGATATTGGCTATAGTTGTTTAAATCTTAGGGTCACCACCTTTATGTTGGTGTTACCCTTGCCGTCTTGAGTAATTTTCGGAAGGTGCTAAGTTTCTAGTGACTTGTTAAAAGTAATGAGATAGCATGCCGAAGGACATTGGCCCTCTCTTGTACAATAATTGGTGGGATATGAGACAGATTCCCTGAGTTATTTTTAAGGTGACTTTATAATCTCGGTGACTTCCATGTGCTCAGCTGGAGCAAGATAGAAGGAATTTGGGAACTTCCCATCTAGTAGTGTCCGCATGTCAATGGTGCATGGGATTTTATGGCGAGATTTAGACCTATGGTTGAGAATAAGACGTTTTATCTTGTTAGCTGTGTCAGTGGGAATGCAGTTGGTATTTCATTAGGTTTAGTTATGGCAAATTCTTGTTTTTTTTCTTTTGGTCCCTAGAATCTGAGAGAGTGTTTTCCAGGTCCTTTTTTTTATATCTCCTCTTGTGTCAGTGAATCTACTGGATAGTCATAGTTGTTTGGCTTACTTTATACTTTTGGTGGGACTGATGAATAGTGTTTAAAGAACATCTTTGTTGTATAACCCTGTCTATATTGTCTTTTCCCATATTGGTTTTTTCTTATCAATGGATTTCAGAAAGTGCTGTAGCCATGGGCAACCAAGTCCGTTTGTTTGTGATCTCTTCGTTTTTATAGGACAATGTTTGTAGTATAGTCTAATAATTTTTAAGGGAAAAATGTCTGTCCGCAGACGTCAATACCATTGGCCTTGGAGAATTCTGTAGGCCAGTCAACAGTCCCTCTAGGTCAGCTTGTGAACTTCCTTAATTGAGGCCTCATCAGGGGGGAGTCTAAATGAAAACTGTGTTGTATTCAAGTGGTGGTTTACTATGTTTGTCAAGAGGAAGGTAGGTAGTGTCTGTATGCTCTGTATTATCACTGATTTAAGGGGGGCTAGTATATTTTCCAATATGTGGTCCTATTATGGTTTTGCACCTCGTTTCAGGGAGCCGTGGTTGGTTTAGTTATGTTGGTATGAGAAGTGTGTTGTTCATAATGTTGATGAAATCAGTTAAGGCTGATCATCTAGTAGGCCAAGGTTGATGTTGAAATGTCTCCAGCAAGAGAAGGGGGTGCCTTATTCAATTTTCTGTTTGTTATTAGTGCCTTTAGTTTCTCACCTGAATTTGGGATGTGTTGTGTGGGGTATCCGGGTAAATTGGGCACCAGATTGTTATAGGCGTACGTAAAGTTTTTGTTACAGTATAAATTAGCCCAAAAATGGTAATTCTCCATATTCCATCACTAAAAGTAAAATAGTGGTGCCTAAATACAAGATAATTGGTTAGAGTCATGAAGATAGCCAGTAACCCCACCAAAAACATAATATAACATTGGGTGAGGGGGTACCACAAGACCAGGGTTGTGGAGATGGGGTTTGGGTGGTAATCACACATCACTGTAAAATAGAGGGTAGAATATTATCGTAATTATATACCTGCACCTATAATAAGAAGTCCCAGTCTCATAAGAATAATGCAGGAGAAAGGGTGTCATTAGTGATTCAAGGAGTGCCAGAGTCATCATAGTTGTTTGCTTAAGGACCTATTGTTTAGTTAAGTACTGATAGACATTTAATCATTGTTTAGGATAGTTGCCTTGGTTGTGATGCTGTGTAGTAAAGGCAGTTACTTTCCAATAGGTTTTGGAATCTGGTGTCAGAGTTATGGAGGTTTAGATCAGGTCAACGTGATCAATCATCTTCTGGTTTAACATTATGGTTATTATATATTCCTGAGTTGTGTGCTGAGTTCTAGTACTGATATCTGTATGGTAGGGGAAGTTTGGACAATATAATAGCTAGAATATTTTGGTCATGTAGGGTAATATTCACTACTACACATAAGAAGTTGAATGTTGTCAAGTGTTTGTGCTGGAATGAACTAAAGTACAACTAGGTATAAACTAATAATATAAAAATACAAATTAAAAAATAGCCCAAGACTCTCACTTGTAATTGCCCTAAGGTCTAATGAAATGACTTTGGTATAGTCCTATGTATTGAGCTAGAATGAGATATAGTACAACTATGTTTAATCTAATAATATAAAAAAACAAATAAAAATCGCACCAGACTCTCACCAGTAATTACACTATGGTCTGATATAATTGAATATTGGTATTGACTATGTATTGGGCTAAGAATGAGCTATAGTACACTGAGTTAAATCTAATGATATAAAAAAGGCACAAGACTCTCCGTTGTCATTGCACTAAGGTCTTATAATAAAGTTGTTTACAAAGAATTAGAGTATAACTAGATTTAAATTGACAAGATAAAATATTCAAGTTAAGGGTAGCAAAATAATAAAAAAAAGTAGGAGAAAAAAAAATATGATATGAGCTAGTTGGTCTAGTTACAAAAGATAGTTAAGGGCCTTGAACAATAATATAATTGAAATATACACTAATTGCAACACAATATAGTCCAACTAAGATATAAAGCAATCTTAGAATAGGACTTATATATAAACTTATAATATAAAAATAAAAAATTGAGATTGGTCTTGCAATTGCACTAGTCCTGGTATAGGTTTGTTACAAGAACAATTGCACTTGGGTCCCTGGTATATGTTGTTGACAAGATCAAGAGTATAACTAGATTTAAATTGACAAAATAAAAAATATCACAAATTAAAGTACCAAAAGAATAATAAGTAAAAAATAGCATGGCAATGTCTTGGTTATAATATGATAGTAAGATGGTAGACAGGTACAACAGGTACACAGATACACAGTACACAGGTACAAGGTACATAGGATAATATAAAGGTTGGAGTTGGATATACAAACTGGAAATTTGGAACAAAATGTTATGGAGTATAAAATAATGATTAATGTACAAAATATAATTGACGGTAGTAAATAATGGTGTTTAATAAAATATTAGTAAGTATATCAATTGATATTATTAAAAAAATAGGTAGTAAAATGGACAGAGAAAGTATCGATTCATCTAATAATTAACAAACAATAGTAAATAAGAAAATTACATAGAGGTACTTAATGCTTACTAGTAAAATCACAAAGAGGTAGCTGATTATTAATTACAAAGAAAATGTACAATGAAATTTGAACAATAATGGAGCAAAACATACCTAACACTACTAGGCTTTTAGTTGACATTGGTTTAGTTATTCTCTGTAAGATTAGTATTCCCTGAGAAATCGTGATAGATCATTCTCGTTCGTGATTGTATACAGTTGACCTACATTTGTTTTCCTAACTAGAATTTTCCCATCCCGTGTGACGCATTGGTGTATTGTGCCATTAATTCTCCCGCTTAATTTTCTGATTCTATACAGGAGGTTCTGACGTTTTTTGGTAAGACACGCGTTATGTATACCTCTTTCGTTACTTTAATAGATGCAATTATTAAGTCCTTTTTTCCTGTCATGTGAGTGGAATCTAATCATAACACTTTTCCTTCCATGGGATCCTAGTTACCTAGCTTCTTATTTCAGATTCTGGTACAATAACACATGTTGGTCCTTTAATATCTGCAGAGTAAATTTCTTTACTGTTTGTTTTGGTTTCTTATCACTGGGAAAAAGTGGAACTGTTAACTATTACCTGCGTCCGATAGTTTTATCTTGTTCAGTTTTATCTTCTTGGAAGAGCAAAGTAGTCGCTGAAACTGGTTACAAAGTAGTTCTTCCAGTCCTTTTTACTGCTTCTTCAACCTTTGTATTAAGAATATTATTTGGTACTGTATTGGCTATCTATGACTGTTTGATGGTCTTTTGCTATAGTTTAGTTATTCCTGGTGTTGATAACTTTTGTTCAAGACTGAGGATTTTGTTCTCGAGTTGTGTCATCCTGTTGTCTTGTTTTGTTAGTGTCTCTCGAAGATTCATATTTTCAATAACTAAGGTGGAGATGCCTGACTTTAGGGTATCTTTGTTAAAATAACACAAAAAGCTATATAAGCCAGTATGGCACACGTATTTATATTATATATGAAACTTTATATACAAAGACATTCATATATATTAAACACTTCAAACATTACAATATAATATCGGTGACAAATATAAAATAACTCTGATGCATCCCACTTCACTCGCACTCCCGCTAACACACATCATCCCACTTCACTCCGCTAACACTAGCATCAATCGCCTCTTCACATCCCGCCAACACTACATCATCCCCTTTCATTCCCGCTAACACTACATCATCCCACTTTCACTCCCGCTAACACTACATCATCCCACTTCACTCCCGCTAACACTACATCATCCCACTTCACTCCCGCTAACACTACATCATCCCACTTCACTCCCGCTAACACTACACAACACCACTTCATACCCCGCTAACACTACATCAACCCACTCCCTCCCGCTAACACTACATCATCACCAACTTCACTCCCGCTAAACAACTACATCATCCCAACTTTCCACTCCCGCTAACACTCCATCATCCCACTCACTCCCGCTAACACTACATCATCCCACATCATCCCAAAAGCAACATATGTATTATGGGATTCAAATATAATTTCTATTTTTAAGTATCATAAACATCTTATACTGTAAACATAAAAATATACATATTTATTACTATAAAACAATACAATCAAAAACAATATAAATATATACATACATACCCCATATTCAATCCCCCTCCACTATAGCAATACCACTATACTCTCACGCTACTGACTATAGCAGTAGTCCTGCATCACCCACCCTAACCCCGCCTAATACACAGTATATTTACACATACCCCTCATATGCCTATCTCACTCGTTAACAGACATTGTACTTCATTGATTGCCAATATTGCAACCCATTCTGGGAACAGGACGAAAAATTACTCTTTCCGTCTACTAGACACACTTTATATATGGTAAAAACCACACACCCATTTATTACTACGTTGTGATGAATGGTTTGAAAAACCGACAAGTTGAAGATTGAGACACTTATGCAGCATATGGGAATCTTTATTCAGGATGAAGCCACTGTGTGGCGAAACGTTTCCTGAATAAAGATTCCCATATGCTGCATAAGTGTCTCAATCTTCATTACTACGTTATTTATCACGCCCGCAGGTCCTTTCCAATTAAAGCAATCACCAGGCCAAACAATACAGTAGAGACATCCCATAAATCAACATATCCAATACAAACAAGAGGAAACCAGTTCACAGTACTGCCTGTGTTATGACCTCATATCTTTTCTTTTTCAAAACGCCTTGCTCAAAAGGCCATCATTCTACTCTCAACTAAAACAGACAACTCATACCCAAGCACATGCACCCATTAAATCCCAATGCCATGGCCATACAAGATAGGAACAGCTTTCTCCCAGATAAACCACCACAACGTACTCAATCAACCACACAAATACACTGCAGTTACCTACCATATCAACGCACTCCTCAATGCTAACAATCCTCTGATATTCATGCTACGATAGCCTTCAGGAAATGCCCTTTCCCATATATCCCCTTATTTCGACTGAGCGTTCTGTAAATTGTCGCTGCCAAGACCTTTCGCACCACCCAATCCCCATTACTCCTCATGGCCCATGATACGAAAGCAAAATCCGCTGTTATGTACACCAATGCCCGCTGCATAGACTCCTCCACATCTCCCACATCCAAGCTCAATGCCCCTAATACCTTCTTTAACATTCTTGTAATGTCTGGTGAAGCCAACGGATATACAGGTGCCACATGCCAAACTTTACTATATAAAAATACATTCATTACTGTCACACGCTGATGTATCGTCAAATGCATCGGTCACAAAATATCTAACCTTCCCACCACCCTATGTACTACATTCCCAGAATTAACCATCCTAATCTCCATCCCTTTCCCATATACACTATCCCACACACCTTTAGTCTATCCCCCACACACCAATGCACAGCTTTTCCCCAACTCCCCCTCCCTACCCAATCCCCTAAGACCAATAATTTTGACTTCTGTACATTCACTCTTAAACCCGTAATCCCCTCAATACCACCAATCACATCCTTCCTCCTCATCAGAATCGTTGTGTCATCCACATACCCTATTATTCCCATCCCTCCATTCCCTATGCCTTGATCCACCCCCAAACATCTCCCCACCACCCTATAGAAAGGGTCCAGTATACAAGCAAACAACAGTTGAGACAAGGGACAGCTCTGCCTTATGCCTCTACCCACTGAAACCCACTCCCTCAATTTTCCATTCACCTGCACACGTACACCCACCCCTTTGTACAAAGTCTCAACCCAACGCACCATCTCTTCCCCAAAACCCTGTCTTCGTAAGATATACCACAGCGCCACACGTTCCACACAATCATACACTGCCTGCCAATCCAATGCTAAGGCACTTCCTCCCCCTTATTCTCCATTTCCATACTTTTCACAAAATCTTTTATGATGCCATGTCCTTCATACATCGTCCTCCCAGGCACCCCATATTGTCCTCTCGCAACCACTCTATCTACCACACACTTCAACCTATTCCTCAGGATTTTTGTGAAGACCTTATAATCTGCTCATAGCAAAGACAATGCCCTGTAGTTCCACGCTGTAGTAGGGTCCTTCCCTTTTGGAACCAAAGCTATAACCACTGTACACTGCAACCCACCCATCCTCCCCTCACTTTTCATTGTATTCATCAGTTGTACCAAATAATTCTTCAAAACGCACCAATGCCTCACATAAAATTCACAGGGTAACCCATCTATGCCCGGCGCCTTACCTCTCACCATATCCTGCAAAGCCCTCCATACCTTCCCCTCTTCAATATCCCCTCCCAATGCTGTGCCATCACTGCTACTCAGCTCACAAGTTACATTCGCTCCCAATCCCTCTTAAGCTTCACCATTTCCTCTTGCACTCAGCAAATATCTTCCAAACCACCTATCCACGTAACCACTCATTCTCTCTATAGTTCGCAGCACCTGCCCCCTCTCATACCCACCTAAGTCCTCATGTACTACCAACTTATCAATTTCCTTTGCCATCTTGCACCTCTGCTGGCCCCTTAACACACAGACCGATGGCCTGTCACTCAACATCGCCTCCTCCAACCCACCCTGAACTCTCACCTCATCAGATCTGTCATTTTGTATATCTCTAGTCTGCCCATTTAATGTTTCAATTTCCTCCACGGAATACACCCCTACCTGAGCACCCTTCTCATAACAACCCTGCAAATGCCCCCTTTAAATACTGTTGGAGCCCATATGTCATTCAAGCCTCATGCTTTCCTCGTCACACATAATATTGCCATATCCTCCCCTCTGCTACCCCATCCCACCACCCCAATAAATCTCACACACCCCTACCCTCACCCCACAATTCCTCATACAAACTTTCAAAATCCACCCCCTCCACCGAGAAGGCACACATTCAGTTTCTAGTACCCCGAATATCTCTTAGGCAAGCCGTCCCAAGTCAAGTCTGTACAAACCGCCCGATGATCTGAGTATGCGACATTTACCGTATGCACCTGTATCATCCTCACACTACTTGTCACATACAAGCTCTCTAGCCATGATGCATAACCCATTCTATGAAACGTGTGCTCGACCTGCCAATTCCCTCCTCCAACTATATCCCCCAATCCCACACCTCGCAAAAGATCCCCTAAACCTACCAAAAAACACCCCGCCCCCCTCGGTTCCACATCTTTCCTATGCACCACACAGTTCCAATCACCACCCACTATTGCCATTGGGGGTAATGACCGCAACTAATAAACCAACACATCATGCACAAGCTCATTCTTCACCCTCACATCATTCTCTGCCGTTGCATACACACAAACTTCTGCCATTCTCTCACCTCTCCACCACCCATCTACCCGTAGCACACGACCACTCTCCCTCTGCCCCTAATAACAACAAAACGGGTTGTCTCTCGAATCAGGATTTCCACCTCGCCCTTCAATCGTTCTGAATACACCACAAACACTGTACCCATCCACTTCCAACTCCCATCCTAGCTTGAAATTATGCTCCTGCACAAAAACAATGTCTATGGCATAGCACCATAAAAACCCCTGTAGCCACATACGCTTCTCACCCGCACACAGTCAATTTACATTCACTGTCATACACCGGAAACCTACTTATTGGATTTCACCCACTGTCCCTTGTCATCTTTCACAGACACGCTACCAGCATGTCTACTTCTGCCACCTCTCTCTCCACTGACCACACGATTCCTCTCCCAATCCAACACCTGACTGGGCATACCACATCTGCCCACGGCTTCTTCCCCGGCCTTTGTGCGGGGTCAAAACATCATCTGAGTCAGATTGTGTCACTGCCTTCTTGCGTCTGACACCCTCCTCGTCCGTCTCCAACTCACTGGACGCCTCATGGTGAATCTCAGCATCCACCGTAATCACGTTCACCACTCTTGGCGGAACAACTTCCACAGTTGGCCGTTGTCCTAGTTGCTCGTCCTCCCTCTGCTCAGGACCCTTCACCGACCTCAGGTCATCGGCAGCACTCGTTGTTTCAAAGAACCCTTCCTGCACTTGCACCATAACTTCTTCCTCTTTCCGCACCTTGCCACTCAGCACGGTCTCCCCTTTCTCCAAGGCAGAGGCGTCAGATCCCACAAACTGTGGCAGGGATGGGCTTGTACCCACCGTTGGCAGCTCACTTTCCACTTCCTCACTCCAGGAAGTACCACGTCCATGTACAGATGACTCATCAGCATGACCCACCTCCGGTTCTGGTCTTTCTCCATCTCACGGTCTGCTTCCTGTTGCCGCTGCTGTCTTCCACACTGGGCTGCCATATGGTTATATGCACCACATAACCTACAAGTCTTATGCTGCCCAGCATAGTACGCTATTACCTGCATCCTGAATTCGTCCAGGATGATGTAAGACAGGATGGAATGCCTCAATGTCATCTTTAGTGTGAACATACCCTCTGGCAAGCCAGCATATGCCCCCTCCGCCCATTTACCAGCCGTTGCCAGGTGTACAGTTCCATACTGTTCAAATACGTTCCTCAGGTCCGTCTCATCAGCCTCAAATGGCACATTTCTGACTTTTACCCAGGTATAGTGCCTAGACACATTGAAGAAGTGAACACGTACTGCCGAGTTAACATCCACACCTCCGTCCTGGTACCTGTCAACCAGCCGTTCATACACTCCAGCTGATCTCAACTTGACGAAAATGTGGTATGCCCCCTTGAGCGCTGCACCATACAGATCTTGATCCACAACACCACAGGTGTCTTGGATAATTGCTGGTAATAGCACTTGGGCTGACTGAGGCGTTATTGCACCATGCACCAATTCAGTGCACACTGTGTGGACACACCTCCTCACAAACTGCACCATCTTGTGAAAATCTATGTCGCCTCCATTGGCCAGCAGAGGGCAGGAGCCACACGTCTGCTCTCGCTCAGTTCAAGCGGCGAATGTGTGATATTTTTATTGTGGCAACGTTTCGCTCTTCAGGAGCTTTATTAAGCCATTACAAACAATGCATGGACACAGGGAGGTATACATAGGCTTAGAGTGAGGTGTAATGCTAGCGGTAGTAGTAATATAAGTTGTAGAGGTAGTAGTAATACAATATGATCGAACAATCAACTTGCACATGAGTAAAAGGGTATCAAAGCTATTAGTCTGCTTGTTCAGGTAGGGTGAGTGCCTAGCTCCCACTGTCTCCCCCCCCTTTTTACACCCGGTGGCAGGGCGTGAGCGCCTGGCCTGCTTCCATCAAAACTGT
>NC_069444.1:34113382-34160746 GCF_026875155.1 Cherax quadricarinatus
GGTCCTGGGCCCCTTGAAAAGGGGCCCCAGGACCAAAAAGGTTTTTTAATAAATTTTTGTTATTTTTTTTGGGCTTTACGTGCCCTTTCAAAACCATTAGAAATCTTCCTTATGAAAAAAGATTAAAAGACTCTTAAGTTACATTCATTTGTTAAAACGAAAAATTGAGGGGAGCCCTAAATCAAAGTGTAAAAAGGGGAAAAGATGGGTTTATTAAAAAAGGGGATTTTAAAACAAGTCTTGAGGATACTCTCCCCAAAAAGAAAAACCCGAAAGTAAGGGAAATTTTTAAATTAGATAAGTTTTAGTTTTAAAAAGGAGATGGGAAAAGGGAAAATTGGTTTGGGAAAAAGGGGGAAGTTGATGAGTGGAACATCAAACCTAGTTGGGTTTTTTGAGGCTGGGATTTGGGTTTTTTTCAGATTGGGTTTTGGATAAGAAATTTAGGGGGAAAGGGGGGGGGATTTGAGGGGATTTTCCCCATTTTCAGAGATATTTCTTGGGTGGGCTTTTAAAAAATTGGGTTGGGAAAAATTTTTTGTTGGGGGATGAATTGTAAAGGCCCTGCCTTTAGGGGCCCAACGGGCCTCCGCAGTGTTCCTCCTTTCTTTTTGTTTTAGGTTTTTATGAAAATGCAAGAAACATGTCGGGTAAATAAAATGGTTTTGGCAACCCGTATAAAGAAAATCAACCCACTTGTGAATATGTGCCCTGCTCCCCCCACTTTTCTCTTAATCTTTTTGGGTCATTTGGTGGGGAGGTTGGGTGTCCCTGCATTTTATTTTTTGAATTTTTAACAACCCAACTTTTTTAATTTTTTGGGGGGGTTTTAAAGCATCGGGGAGTTATTCAAGTAAACCCCAACCCAGGGAGAGTCATAAAAACATTTCAAAAACCAAAAAGGTCAGCGAAACATGTTTGCAACCCCCTGCTTTTGGAAAGACAGTTTTGGCGAAATACGTTTGTTTTGACCCAAAATAGCAGGGGATAAAGCCCGGGGCAGCAACTAAAAAAGGGGCAAAGAAGCCCAGTTTTAGCATAAAAAATTGGGAAGTTTTTTAAATTTGGGCCCCCTTACTCTGTGCGCTTTGGACTGTATACGGGAAGGGTTTAAATGCCACGACAAGACACTTCAGAAAAAAAAATTAAAAAGGGCCCCCCTTTCCCCCTTGTGCAAACCCCTTATGCGGGTTGTAAAAATTTTGGGTAAGCTCACTTCGAAATAAATGAAGTTTTTTGAAATGTTTAAAGAGAAAGTTTAAAATGCGGGTGAAAGACTACTTTCCAGGCTGTCTTTCAGCTTTCGAGGAAGGGAAAAACAAAATTTTGAAGAGCCAGACAATAAAATTTGGGGTTTTTGTACCAAGGAAAAAAGGGAAAGACAGCTACATACTTCGTCATTCTGGATTTACTGATTACGGGAATTGGTGAAGAAAAGAAATCTGCCAGAATCCCCGGACAAGTTGGAAATTTTTTTTTCAAAAATTTCTACTATGCCAGATGCAGAAATTGGAGAACATGCATTAAAAATTGCAACAACAAACCTTTTAACAATGTTAAAGGGCAAAATTTGTTGAAAAATAGGTTTTATTTTTTGGGTATAAAGAATCAATTTAAAAACTCCCCCCTGAAAAAAAGTGCGCCCCAGCTGCTTTTTAAACATTTAAAAAAATGCAGGTATTTTTTCAAAAACCTTCCCTAAAGTTGACATATGGTATCGCCTTTTCCTAACACTTTCCCGCTACTAAAGTGAAAGGGGAACGGTTTATTTTCTGTTTTTTAAAAGATTTTAAAAACCCGGGTCCCTTCAACAAATGAGTTTAAGAAAAAAATTTTGTAACCTAGCCTTGTTTTACCATTGGGTTTTAAACTAACAAGAAATTTTATTTTTAGAATAATTTGTTTTTGCCAATATGAAATCCAAAAAAAGTTTATTTAAGAAGTGCCCTGTGAATATAAACAATTCTTTACTTTTGGGGTTTAAAAGGGTTTGATAGGCTTAATTTATTTAGCAAGTTAAAAAAAAATGGTCCCGGGTTTAAAAAAGGGGAAAAATATGCTGAATGGGTTTATGCTAATATAAAAAGGTACATATTTTTTAACTACTTTTAATAAACCTAATCTAGTAATTTCTTTTGCTGTCTTTTAGTTTATTTTCTTTAAAATGCCTGATTTAACAAGATAGTTATTTAAAGGCTGTTGGTAAATTTTTTTTGGTTGTTTTTGAAAAAACTTTCCCCACAAATTTAAATTTTAAAAAGCCCAGAAAAATATTTAATTAGACCTTTTAAAAAGGATCACACCCACCCCCCCCCCCCCCCACCCCCAAACTGGAAGGGGTTTTGGGTTTGCTTTCCCCAAACCCAAAAGGGGCCCCGCCAAACCCCAAAAACCAGGGGCCCCGGGAAAACTTCTTAAACCCGGGCCCGGACCCACTGTCCTTCCAATTATGGCCTAGAAAAAAGAAAATTTATAAAGCCCCTGGGGTGGGGAAAAGTCTACAAAAAAGATATCCAGTGTTGCACATTTTGTCTTAAATTCTGGGAAAGGGGGTTACCAATAGAAAACCCGGGCTGTCTTCAAGAAGGGCGCTGGCAAAACAACCCAAACTCAGTACCTTAAAATCCAGGCTGTGGGTTTGTACTTTGGGTTTTCATGCACCAGAAATAACAGCCTGGTTTAAACAAACCCTGATACACCCCCAAAGGCCTTTTTTCGGACCGGCCCGCGGGGAGGGGAAAGGGGGTTTTGTGTGAAAAGGGCTTCGACTTCCAGCAAGCATGGTGAGCATGTTAGATTGGAGCGAATGGAGGCAAAGGTTTTTAGGACTTATTGTGTGTTGGGGGGATTCGGGAAAAACCGGAAAGCGGGATTGAGTCCTGGAGAGGGGGAAAGTCGTGTCTGCACTCTGAAGGGGTTTTAATTTTTTGAGTTTTTAACTGTAGTGAAAGTACCCCTCTTGCAAGACTTTGGGGAAAAAAATTTTTTTAAATTTTCCCCAAAAACTATGTGCAAATAGGTGTTTAATGTGTCTATATGGGTCAAGATGTATTTAAAAAATAGGTAGAACCAAAAGATTTCCCTTGGGCATGCGCGGTGTGCGGGGGGAAGTGGCGGGTTTTTTTGATGGGTGAGGAGGCGGGAAAGCATGGAACCACAAAATTTGGCTTTCCCGGGCGGCCTAAAGATTAATATACCCTCATTTCAAAAGGGAAAGTGTCGTAACTGTTCCTGGTGGGGGGGGGGGAAGTGATTTACGGGCCCACGGTAAAAGGGGAAAAAAATGAGTGAAAAAGGGTAGGACCGGGGATGGCACGTCTATGGACTGTGTCCTGGGAAAATTTCCCTTGGTTAATATCCTCATCGGTCTGGATCTTAAGGGTGATCTTAATTTTTAAAATTTAATTTGAGGGGTTTAAAAATCGTCTTGTAATGAAATGAAATTGTGATAATAACATGGTTAAGTAATGCGTGGGAAGTGAAATAGTGTTTGTCCGAGTGAACACGTTAACCTCGTTGTTCCGAGCCCGAAAAAAGTGAGCTCTTGAGCCGACCTTTAAAGCGGGAAAAACCAACGGAACCTCGTCCTGTGGAATAAAAACCCTTTTAGTGTAGCAGGACTTCGAAATGAGATGGTAAGGGGAAAAATGGGAGTTCAATCCCCCACATTTAAAGAAACCCTTCTATTAAAACAGACTCTGGGGGCCATTTGGGTTGTGTTGTAATTGGTAGGTTAGAGTGACCCCAGCTACTTCAAGTGACCCCCAGAGAACATCTGGTAAGGGGTGGAATTATGTAAAAATTTTTTTCCTTGATGGAGTATCTATGACCTGATGATGGGTTTGGGGTGCTTTGGCTTAAGCTGGTAGGAGAATTGGACCTCCCTCGATGGGCCAGTAGGCCTTCTGCAGTGTTCCTTCGTTTTATGTTTTATGTGTATCCTACCCCCCCCCTTCATTCAGCAAAAACAATAAAATATTAAGTCCACATTAATTAGTAGCCCTATTGTGGGTGTTATCCAATCCATTGGTCTCGGTAGATATGGATAAATTGTGAGGTCAAAGGGGGCCCACCTGTAGTGCCCAGAGGTGGTTTATTTTTTCAATGTCTCCCAAGGGTGACTACGGAAAACCCATATGGCTGTCCCCCTGGATTATTGTTGTATTTATGTGGGTAATACAGATAAGCACCTAAAAAAATTTTCCCTATCTCCCCGGGGGGTTTTCAAACCCGGGATGAAATAGTAAAAAAAAAAAATTAATTGAATTAATTATTTAAATTATTAAGTGATGTTGAAGGAAGTGGATGTAGGGTGCACAATTTTAAATCGTGGTGATGGTGATTTTTACCCCATAAATTGCAGCACATGGGTGGTAGATTTATACAAGAGTAAAGTGCAAGAATTCCCCTTTAAGGCGCCTCTTAAGTGTATAATCAGTGTTTTAAAAATTTCTCTAACCAAAGTGGTTTAAAATGGAGTTAATGTGGCTGACAAGTCCATAAAATTTTAGAGTAATAAAAGCTCTTACAGGCTATTAAAAGCCATGGATGAAGGCATTTGATTTAGGAAAAAGAACCGTGAACCTTAAGAATTAAAGTTATATTTAGATGGTTTAGAGGTAGATTTGTTGGTAAAATTTTGGGGTTTTTTTAAAAGACTGTAAAAGAGATTGCTGGGAATTGGCAGAGGGGAATGGAATGAATGCTTTAATTAATCAACATTCGAATTGGAAGAAAAACGTCTTGTAAAAGAAAGGTTTTTGATAAATTAAAGGGTGTAAGCCAGGCAGTTGATAAACCTTTAAGCAAAGGGGGGGTTTTGCCAAAACCTCATAGTACGGTCTGGGGAAATCAGACTAGGTGGGCGGGAATTAATTGTTAATTGCGACCGTCAGCCAAACAGTTCTAAGGATTAACACAAAAGTCTGAAGTATCTGTCAAGTCGCAAAGGGAAAAAATAATCCAGTGGTAATAATCATATTTAAAGAGTTAAATGGGAAATTTAACAAGTCGGAATCGAAATAGTGGTTCTCACATCAGGAAAGAGGAATAAGTCCCTCAGTAAAGTGAAACCCATTTAATAAGGGTCAGGAAAGGAAAAAGGATCCCTCTTCTGCCAGGGTACATTTCATAAAAATTGTAATGCCTAAATTCTTGGAATATTAAAGTGGAAAGAAGAAAGAACTTGAAGATTTTCAGATGTCTAGCAATCATAAAGTAAAGGTTTTCAACAAATTGAACAGTTGCTATCAATGCAACAAAGGGGAAAGGGACCCTACAGTTATGGCAGGGTTTTTTATGTGATTCTTATAATAAAGGTGACAATAAGATAATGTTAATAACCCCGAACTACAGTGACTGATGAAAAGGGTTTAGTAAAAGGAAAAAAATGATGGGCCTACTGAGGTAGCCTTGCCGGGTACTGGATGTAATAATTAGGATAAAGGGGATAAAAAAAACCAAAACCATGCGGCGTCATCTCCTCAACATGGTAAAGGGGCCCTGTAATATATGGCAAAAATACGCCTAGTAATAATGATAGAGGAAGTAGTGAAAAAAGTCATGGGGTCTTACTCATAAAGGTCAAACCCCTAAAGTATTTTTTCTTCGAGATGATGTTGAACCGTCTAATTTTTTGGGAGTGGACAGCATAGTGATTAATATAAATGAGGAAAGTCAAAAGATTCCTTTTTCAGGAACAATACCTGAAAGATGTTAAAAAATGAAACTAGACTTTTGGGTGCGTTCCGTGGAAGCTCGCCCTCCGAAATACCCATAAATTTTAGGATGGCGTTTTTGGACAGTTAAAAGGGGCCCCGCTCTGTGAAAAGGAAGCACCAAAATTGTTGACTGCTTTTAAAGGGTAAATTATATAAGTTAAATAAAAAATTGTTCTACTTCAGGCGACGATAAATGCACACCTTAAATGAAGGTGGTCATGAGGAATAAGGGGGGAAATAATTTTAGTGGGCAATTTCCGGGTGTGACGTAAGAAGAGGAACTAATGGGATATTTGAAGGGGGTTTAAAGAATAATGCAGTAAGGGGCTGGGACTGACTTGGGATACTGGAGGACTTGTTATTTTTAAAGTCTCAAATTTCCCGTTGCCCAATAACTTAATCCGGGGCATAGGCTTATGCCCCTGAGAGAATGGAACGTAAATTGTCCTTTTGAGGGTTTTAAAAATATGGTGGCCATGGAGTTGGTGCCTATATGCAGAATGGCTGGGCTGACTTTGGGTACTGAGAGAGATTGTTATTGTTAAAAACTCATAATTCCAGTTGCCCAAAAAATTAAACCCGGGGGCTAGGTTATGCCCTGGAGAATGGAACATAATTAGTCCTTTTGAGGGTCAATAAATTAGATGGCCATGGGTTGGTGCCCCATATGCATAAAAAGTGCTGGGGGGACTTGGGATATGAGAGAGATTGTTATTTTTAAAGTCTATATTCCCGTATGCCCAATAAATTAATCCCGGGAGCATGGCTTTTTGCCCCCTGAGAGAATGGAACATAATTAGTCCTTTTTAGGGGTTTAAAAAATATGGTGGCCATGGAGTTGGTGCCATATGCAGTAAAATGTGGGGCTGACTTGGGGTACTGAGAGGACTTGTTTTTGTAAAGCTCATAAATTCCGTATGCCCAACAAATTAGCCCCGGAGCATAGACTTGTGTCTACCTTACAATAAGAGGGGAAAAAATTGTTAATACCAGAAGCATGGAGGCTTGAGGTGCTTTGGGGGGGAAACCCTACCGGGAGTTAACAGGGGAAAGAATTAAGGGTGTTATGTAAAAATCAATGTTGGGTTCCCCAAACCCGGTGGCCCGTGAGTGGGAGAAAATTGTATTACTTATGAAGTCGTCTAGCAACGCCCCCGCCGGCCGCAGTGTGGAAAATATTTTAATTTTCCCAAACTATAGTGCCTAATAGGTGTTTTAAAGTGTTATTTGGGTTTAAAGATGTATTTGAAAATAGAGTAGAACAAGAGTTCCCTTTTCGCATCCCGGGGTGGCGGGGGGGGGGGCGGGTTTGTTTTTAATTTTGGTGAGGAGGTGGAAAGCATGGAACCCCGAAAAATTGGGATTCACGGCGGCCTAAAGATTAATTAGGCCTTTATTTCTTAATAGGAAATGTCTAACTGTTCTGGGGAGGTGAGGGAACTGATTTACGGGGGCCCGGGAATAAAGTGGAAAAAAAAAAAAAAAGATGAAAAAGGGTAGGACCGGGGACTGGCGCGTCCTATGGACGTGTCCTGGGAAAAAAATTACCTTGGTTTAATATCACTCTCGGTTCGATCTTAATGGAGTGATCTCTAATGTGATAAAATTAGAGAGGTTAAATCGTTTGGAATATAATGTAATTAGTGATAATAAAAATGGTTAAAATAATGGTGAAGTGAAAAAAAGTCGTTTTGCTCCGAGGAAACCCTTAGACCCCGTTGTTCCCGAGACGAGGAAAGTGAAGCTCCTTGAGTCACGACCTTTAAGCGGGACAAACCAACGGATACCTCGTCCTGCTGGAATAAGAACCGTGTCAGTGTAGCAGGACTTCGAAATGAGATGGTGAATGGAGGAAATACGGAGTATCAATCACCCACAGTTAAGTAACCCTTCTAGTTATAACAGACTCATGCTGGCCAGTTGGGTTGTGTTGTAATTGGATAGGTTATGAGTGATCCAGCTACTTCAAGTGACCACCAGAGAACATCTGGTAAGTGGTGGAATTATGTACAAATGTTTTTCCTTGATGGATGTATCTATGACCTGACCTGACTAGGTTGGGTGCATTGGCTTAAGCCGGTAGGAGAATTGGACCTGCCTCGCATGGGCCAGTAGGCCTTCTGCAGTGTTCCTTCGTTCTTATGTTCTTATGTGTATCCTACCCCCCCCCCCTTCATTCAGCTAAACTAATATAATATATACAGTCCACAATTAATTAGTAGCACCGTACTTGTGGGTGTTATCCAATCCATACTGGTCTCGGATAGATATGGATAAGATTGTGAGGTCGAAGGGACCACCTGTAGTGACCAGAGGTGGTTAAGTTTTCTCACATGTCTACACAGGGTGACTACGGTAAACCATATGGTTGTCTCCCAATGAGATTACTTGTATGTATATAATGTTGAGGTACATACAGATAAGCACCCTAGAAAATTTTCCATAACAGTGATGGAGTGAATGATGAAAGTTTTTTTTTCTTTTTCGAGCCACCCTGGCCACCCTGGCCACCCTGGCCACCCTGCTGTTTTCGAATAGGGTTATATATGTCGTTCTTGCAGACAGGGTTCAATGATAGGGCTTCAGAGGCTTCTTACTTTATTTGCGATATCTGGGTACACAGGCAGTGTGTTTGTGCCCATGGCCTCATGAGGGGTGGGGGGTCCATGCCCACGAGCGAGAGTGGAGTAGGCCTTGTTGACTGAACGAACGAACGAACGAAAGTTCAGGTAAGATCCCAAATGGGATGAGCGGGGAAGACGGGACAGACGAAGAACAGTGCTGGAGAGGAGTGTTCTTAGTCGCTGAGAGAGTGAGAGAGAGGCAGGGGTGGGCAGGCTAGCATGCCCACCGAGAGGCCTGGCATCTGGTGGAAACTATGGGAACTAGGCATGTAGGCTCACTAGCTACACCGCCTTGGTGGGAGACGGCCGACGTTTTAATAAAAAAAATTGTTACAAACAGCATAATCCTTAACGTTAAGTGACTGAAAACGACGGTTTGTTAGTTTTAAAATATACAAACATTTTAAGTTTCCGCGGGCCATAGGCGGGCCACAGGCAGGCCGCAGTTTGAAGACCCCCGCTGTATACAGTTCAACTCACATCAAGTATGTTGCTAAACTACCTTCAAAGTGATGCTTCATCCTGCATCCTTAAGCTATTTGAACTTTAAAGTCCCTACGAAGAATAAGAGAATCGATAAACAAACTCTTTGAACTTATGTATACAAGAATAAATAAATTCTATGAACTCAGTCCTATATGAGGACCAGTATAAATACTCTGTGAACTCAATCATACATGCTTACAAGCAGAAATAACTCTTTGAACTCGATCCTATATGTTTACCATCAAAAATAAACTCTTTGAACTCGATCCTATATGTTTACCATCAAAAATAAACTCTTTGAATTCGGTCCTATATGTTTATCATCAAAAATAAACTCTTTGAACTCGATCCTATTTGTTACCATCAAAAAAAAAACTCTTTGAACTCGATCCTATATGTTTTTCCATCAAAAAATAAATCTTTGAACTCGATCCTATATGTTTTACCATCCAAAAAAAAAACCCTTTTGAACTCGATTTCCCATATGTTTACCATCAAAAATAAACTCTTTGAACTCGATCCTATATGTTTACCATCAAAAATAAACTCTTTGAACTCGATCCTATATGTTTACCATCAAAAATAAACTCTTTGAACTCGATCCTATATGTTTATCATCAAAAATAAACATTACAGAATACAGACTCCGGAAAATATCAAATACTGGTTGATTAAATATAACATGGGTTCAGATGTTCATGTACAATATTATAACATGGGTTCAGTTGTTCATGTACAATATTATAACATGGGTTCAGTTGTTCATGTACAATATTATAACATGGGTTCAGATGTTCCCTGTACAATTTTATAACATGGGTTCAGTTGTTCATGTACAATTTTTATAACATGGGTTCAGTTGTTCATGTACAATATTATAACATGGGTACAGTTGTTCATGTTACAATATTATAACATGGGGTTTAGTTGTTTTATGTACAATATTATAACATGGGTTCAGTTGTTCATGTACAATATTATAACATGGGTTCAGTTGTTCATGTACAATATTATAACATGGGTTCAGTTGTTCATGTACAATATTATAACATGGGTTCAGTTGTTCATGTACAATATGATAACATGGGTTCAGTTGTTCATGTACAATATTATAACATGGGTTCAGATGTTCATGTACAATATTATAACATGGGTTCAGTTGTTTTATTTTACATATTATAACGGGTTCAGATGTTATGTACAATATTATAAATGGGTTCAGTTGTTCATGTACAATATTTAACATGGGTTCAGTTGTTATGTACAATATTATAACAATGGGTTCAGTTGTTCATGTAAATTATTATAACATGGGGTTCAGTTGTTCATGTACAATATTATAACATGGGTTCAGTTGTTCATGTACAATATTATAATATGGGTTCAGATGTTCATGTACAATATTATAAATGGGGTTCAGTTTTTCATGTACAATATTATAAATGGGTTCAGTTGTTCATGTACAATTTATAACATGGGTTTGAGTTGTTCATGTACAATATTATAACATGGGTTAAGTTGTTCATGTACAATATTATGACATGGGTTCAGTTGTTCATGTACAATATTATAATATGGGTTCAGATGTTCATGTACAATATTATAACATGGGTTCAGTTGTTCATGTAACAAAATTATAAATGGGTTCAGTTGTTCATGTACAATATTATAATATGGGTTCAGTTGTTCATGTACAATATTATAACATGGGTTCAGTTGTTCATGTACAATATTATAACATGGGTTTTAGTTGTTCATGTACAATATTATAACATGGGGTTCAGTTGTTCATGTACAATTTTATAACATGGGTTCAGATGTTCATGTTTCAATATTATAACATGGGTTCGTTGTTCATGTACAATATTATAACATGGGGGTTTAGTTGTTATGTACAATATTATAATATGGGTTCAGATGTTCATGTACAATATTATAACATGGGTTCAGTTGTTCATGTACAATATTATAACATGGGTTCAGTTGTTCATGTACAATATTATAACATGGGTTCAGTTGTTCATGTACAATATTATAACATGGGTTCAGTTGTTCATGTACAATATTATAACATGGGTTCAGTTGTTCATGTACAATATTATAACATGGGTTCAGTTGTTCATGTACAATATTATAACATGGGTTCAGATGTTCATGTTTCAATATATAACATGGGTTCAGTTTTTTCATGTACAATATTATAACATGGGTTCAGTTGTTCATGTACAAATGATAACATGGGTTCAGGGTTTTTCATGTACAATATTATAACATGGGTTCAGATGTTCATGTACAATATTATAACATGGGTTCAGTTGTTCATGTACAATATTTTGAAGTGCGGTCACAATGTCAGTCAGGCTAAAAAAAATAAACACGAATGTTGATATGTGATATTATTTAGTTATCGGAGGTTTGCAATACTTAATTTAGCATACAATCAAATTATATAATTGACAAGGTTATATATATATATATATATTAATGTTGTACGGCAAAATTTAAAAAAAAAGTGACTTTTTAAGTGAAGGGATAATATTCAGCGCATGGTAATAGCCATTGCATGGTAATAGTCAGTGCATGGTAATGCTCAGTGCATGGTAATGCTCAGTGCATGGTAATGCTCAGTGCATGGTAATGCTCAGTGCATGGTAATGCTTAGTGCATGGTAATGCTCAGTGCATGGTAATGCTTAGTGCATGGTAATGCTTAGTGCATGGTAATGCTCAGTGCATGGTAATGCTCAGTGCATGGTAATGCTTAGTGCATGGTAAAAGCTCAGTGCATGGTAATGCTTAGTGATGGTAATGCTTAGTGCATGGTAATGCTCAGTGCATGGTAATGCTCAGTGCTGGTAATGCTTAGTGCATGGTAATGTCAGTGCATGGTAATGCTTAGTGCATGGTTAATGCTTAGTGCATGGTAATGCTCGTGCATGGTAATGTCAGTGCATGGGAATGCTTCGTGCATGGTAATGCTCCAGTGCATGGTAAAGCTTAGTGCATGGTAATGCTCAGTGCATGGTATGCCAGTGCATGGTAATGCTCAGTGCATGGTTTAATCTTAGTGCATGGTAATGCTCAGTGCATGGTAATGCTTAGTGCATTTGGTAATGCTTAGTGCATGGTATGTCAGTGCATGGTAATGCTCGTGCATGGTAATGCTTAGTGCATGGGAATGCTCAGTGCATGGTAATGCTTAGTGCATGGTAATGCTTAGTGCATGGAATGTTCAGTGCTGGTAATGCTCAGTGCATGGTAATGCTTAGTGCATGGTAATGCTCATGTGCATGGTAATGCTTAGTGCATGGTAATGCTTAGTGCATGGTTATGCTCAGTGCATGGTAATGCTTAGTGCAGGTAATGCTTAGTGCATGGTAATGCTTAGGCATGGTAAAGCTCAGTTTTCATGGTAAATGCTTGTGCATGGTAATGTTAGTGCATGGTAATGCTCAGTGCATGGTAAATGCCCCAGTGCATGGTAATGCTCCGTGCTTGGTAACGCTCAGTGCATTGGTAATGCTTAGTGGCATGGTAATTCTCAGTGCATGGTAATGCTTAGTGCATGGTAATGCTCAGTGCATGGGTAATGCTCAGTGCTTTGGTAATGCTTAGTGCATGGAATGCTTAGTGCATGGTAATTTCTCACTGTATGGTAAAAGCTTAGTGCATGGTAATAACTCACTGTAAAGGTAATGCTCAGTGCATGGTAATGCTTAGTGCATGGTAATGCTCAGTGCATGGGAATGATTAGTGCATGGTAATGCCAGTGCATGGTAATGCTCAGGCATGGTAATGCTCAGTGCATGGTAATGCTTACTGCATGGTAATGCTCAGTGCATGGTAATGCTTAGTGCATGGTAATGCATAGTGCATGGTAATGCTCAGTGCATGGTAATGCTCAGTGCATGGTAATGCTCAGTGCATGGTAATGCTTTTGTGCGGTAATGCTCAGTGCATGGTAATGCTTAGTGGGATGGTAATGCTTAGTGCATGGTAATACTCACTGTTTGGTAATGCTCAGTGCATGGTTTAAAGCTCAGTGCTGGTAATGCTTAGTGCATGGTAATGCTTAGTGAAAGGTAATACTCATGTATGGTAATGCTTAGTGCATGGTAATGCTTAGTGCATGGTAATGCTCAGTGCATGGTAATACTCAATGTATGGTAATGCTTAGTGCATGGTAATGCTTAATGCATGGTAATGCTCAGTGCATGGTAATACTCACTGTATGGTAATGCTTAGTGCATGGTAATGCTTAATGCATGGTAATAGTCAGTGCATGGTTAAAGCTCAGTGCATGGTTAAAAGCTCAGTGCATGGTTTAAAGCTTAGTGCATGGGAATGCTCAGTGCATGGTAATGCTTAGTGCATGGTAATGCTTAGTGCATGGTAACAGTCAGTGCATGGTAATGCTTAGTGCATGGTAATGCTTAGTGCATGGTAATGCTCAGTGCATGGTAATGCTTAGTGCATGGTAATGCTTAGTGCATGGTAATGCTTGTGCATGGTAATGCTTAGTGCATGGTTAATGCTCAGTGCTGGTAAAAGCTTAGTGCCTGGTAATGCTTGCTTGGTAATAGTCAGTGCAGGGTAATGCTTAGTGCATGGTAATGCTTAGTGCATGGTAATGTTAGTGTGGTAATGTTAGTGCATGTAATGCTAGTGATGTAATGTTAGTGCATGGTAATGCTTAGTAATTGGTATGCTTAGTGCATGGGTAAATGGCTTAGTGAGGTAAGCTTAGTGCATGGTAAGGGTGGGGGCTGTTAATGCTTTGGGATTTGGGAATGCTTAATGCATGGTAATGTCAGGATGGTAATGTTTAGTGCATGGTAATGCTTATGCATGTATGTCGTGATGGTATCTCAGTGCATGGTTTAAAACTCAGTGTTTGGGAATTTCTTTGTGCTGGTTTAAAGCTCAGTGCTGTATGTTAGTGCATTTATGCTTTTGCATGGTAATGTCGTGCATGGCAATTCTTAGTGATGGTTTTAAAGTAGTGATTTGGGAATGCTTGTTTTGGTTTAATGCTAGTGCATGGTAATGCTTTGTGCTTGGTAATGCTTGTGATGGTAATGTTGTGCTGGTAATAGTGTGGTGGTAATGCTTAGTGCATGGTAATGTCAGTGATGGTATGGGTCAGGGGCATGGAATGCTTAGTGCATGGTAATGCTAGTGCATGGTAATGTTAGTGCATGGTAATGCTTAGTGCATGGTAATGCTTAGTGCATGGTAATGCTCAGTGCATGGTAATGCTCAGTGCATGGTAATGCTTAGTGCATGGTAATGCTCGTGCATGGTAATGTCAGTGCATGGTAAAGCTTAGTGCATGGTAATGCTTAATGCATGGTAATGCTCAGTGCATGGTAATGCTCAGTGCATGGTAATGCTTAGTGCATGGTAATGCTCAGTGCATGGTAATGCTCAGTGCATGGTAATGCTTAGTGCATGGTAATGCTTAATGCATGGTAATGCTCAGTGCATGGTAATGCTTAGTGCATGGTAATGCTTAGTGCATGGTAATGCTTAGTGCATGGTAATGCTCAGTGCATGGTAATGCTTAGTGCATGGTAATGCTTAGTGCATGGTAATGCTTAGTACAAGGTAATGCTTAGTGCATGGTAATGCTCAGTGCATGGTAATGCTCAGTGCATGGTAATGCTCAGTGCATGGTAATGCTTAGTGCATGGTAATGCTCAGTGCATGGTAATGCTCACTGCATGGTAATGCTTAGTGCATGGTAATGCTCAATGCATGGTAATGCTCAGGCATGGGTAATTTCTTAGTGCCCTGGTTAATGCTCAGTGCATGGTAATGCTAGTGCATGGTAATGCTTTAGTGCAATGGTAAGCTCAGTGCATGGTAATGCTCAGTGCATGGTAATGCTCAGTGCATGGTAATGCTCAGTGCATGGTAATGCTCAGTGCATGGTAATGCTTAGTGCATGGTAATGCTCAGTGCATGGTAATGCTTAGTGCATGGTTTTAATGCTTAGTGCTGGTAATGCTCAGTGCATGGTAATGCTTAGTGCATGGTAATGCTCAGTGCATGGTAATGCTTAGTGCATGGTAATGCTCAGTGCATGGTAATGCTCAGTGCATGGTAATGCTCAGTGCATGGTAATGCTCAGTGCATGGTAATGCTTAGTGCATGGTAATGCTTAGTGCATGGTAATGCTCAGTGCATGGTAATGCTTAGTGCATGGTAATGCTCAGTGCATGGTAATGCTTAGTACAAGGTAATGCTTAGTGCATGGTAATGCTTAGTGCATGGTAATGCTCAGTGCATGGTAATGCTCAGTGCATGGTAATGCTTAGTGCATGGTAATGCTTAATGCATGGTAATGCTTAGTGCATGGTAATGCTCAGTGCATGGTAATGCTCACTGCATGGTAATGCTTAGTGCATGGCAATGCTTAATGCATGGTAATGCTTAATGCATGGTAATACTCAGTGCATGGTAATACTCAGTGCATGGTAATGCTTAGTGCATGGTAATGCTTAGTGCATGGTAATGCTTAATGCATGGTAATACTCAGTGCATGGTAATGCTTAGTGCATGGTAATGCTTAATGCATGGTAATACTCAGTGCATGGTAATGTTAGTGCATGGTTAATAATCCAGTGCATGGTAATGCTTTTGCCCTGGTAATCTCAGTGCATGGTAATGCTTAATGCATGGTAATGCTTCAGTGCATGGTAATGCTTAAATGCTGGTAATGCTTAGTGCAGGTAATGCTTAATGCTTTTAATGCTCAGTGATGGTAATTGCTTAGTGCATGGTAATGCTTAGTGCATGGTAAAGCTTAATGCATGGTAATGCTTAGTGCATGGTAATGCTCAGTGCATGGTAATGCTTAGTGCATTGTAATGCTTAGTGCATGGTAATGCTTAATGCATGGTAATGCTCAGTGCATGGTAATGCTTAGTGCATGGTAATGCTTAGTGCATGGTAATGGCTTATGCAGGGAATGCTCAGTGCATCGTAATGCTTAGTGCATGGTAATATCAGTGCATGGTAATGGCCTTTTAATGCATGGTAATGCTTAGTGCATGGTAATACTCAGTGCATGGTAATGCTTAATGCATGGTAATGCTTAGTGCATGGTAATACTCAGTGCATGGTAATGCTTAGTGCATGGTAATGCTCAGTGCATGGTAATGCTTAGTGCATGGTAATACTCAGTGCATGGTAATGCTTAGATGCATGGTATACTTGATTGTCTGGATATCAGTGCATGGTAATACTCAGTGCATGGTAATACTCAGTGCATGGTAATACTCAGTGCATGGTAATACTCAGTGCATGGTAACAATGCACGAAAATATTCTGTGCAAGGTAACAATATCCAATCTTTTATAATATTCAGTGCATGATAATACTCTGCGCACAATAATATCCCGGGCAGGTTAACATTCTAATTTCGGTAACACTCAGTGCAAGGTATTACCCGCTGTTGGGTAATACTTTGTGCATGATAATACTGATAACTCAGAATCACTGTTGCAATGCACCGTACTCGGGAATAAATTAGAGTGACTCACGGCTCAGTAATATTTTCTTGTTTCTCAGCGACAGTGAGAGAATACAGAGGAAACAACATTGTATTATACAGTTGTAATTAAAGCGCATTATCTTCCAGTAAGACACAGAGTGTATTATCTTCCAGTAAGACACAGAGTGTATTATCTTCCAGTAAGACACAGAGTGTATTATCTTCCAGTAAGACACAGAGTGTATTATCTTCCAGTAAGACACAGAGTGTATTATCTTCCAGTAAGACACAGAGTGCATGATTTTCCAGTAAGACACAGAGTGTATTATCTTCCAGTAAGACACAGAGTGCATGATCTTCCAGTAAGACACAGAGTGTATTATCTTCCAGTAAGACACAGAGTGTATTATCTTCCAGTAAGACACAGAGTGTATTATCTTCCAGTAAGACACAGAGTGCATGATTTTCCAGTAAGACACAGAGTGTATTATCTTCCAGTAAGACACAGAGTGCATGATCTTCCAGTAAGACACAGAGTGTATTATCTTCCAGTAAGACACAGAGTGTATTATCTTCCAGTAAGACACAGAGTGCATGATCTTCCAGTAAGACACAGAGTGCATGATCTTCCAGTAAGACACAGAGTGTATTATCTTCCAGTAAGACACAGAGTGCATGATCTTCCAGTAAGACACAGAGTGCATGATCTTCCAGTAAGACACAGAGTGTATTATCTTCCAGTAAGACACAGAGTGCATGATCTTCCAGTAAGACACAGAGTGCATGATCTTCCAGTAAGACACAGAGTGTATTATCTTCCAGTAAGACACAGAGTGCATGATCTTCCAGTAAGACACAGAGTGTATTATCTTCCAGTAAGACACAGAGTGCATGATCTTCCAGTAAGACACAGAGTGCATGATCTTCCAGTAAGACACAGAGTGTATTATCTTCCAGTAAGACACAGAGTGCATGATCTTCCAGTAAGACACAGAGTGCATGATTTTCCAGTAAGACACAGAGTGTATTATCTTCCAGTAAGACACAGAGTGCATGATTTTCCAGTAAGACACAGAGTGTATTATCTTCCAGTAAGACACAGAGTGCAAGATCTTCCAGTAAGACACACAGTGTATTATCTTCCAGTAAGACACAGAGTGCATGATCTTCCAGTAAGACACAGAGTGCATGATTTTCCAGTAAGACACAGAGTGTATTATCTTCCAGTAAGACACAGAGTGCATGATCTTCCAGTAAGACACAGAGTGCATGATCTTCCAGTAAGACATAGAGTGCATGATCTTCCAGTAAGACACAGAGTGTATTATCTTCCAGTAAGACACAGAGTGGATGGTCTTCCAGTAAGACACGGAGTGGATGGTCTTCCTGTAAGACACAGAATGGATGGTCTTCCTGTTAGACACAGAGCATCCACGGAGTGGATGGTCGTCCAGTAAGACACAGAATGGATGGTCTTCCTGTTAGACACAGAGCATCCACGGAGTGGATGGTCTTCCAGTAAGACACAGAGTGCATGATCTTCCAGTAAGACACAGAGTGTATTATCTTCCAGTAAGACACAGAGTGCATGATCTTCCAGTAAGACACAGAGTGTATTATCTTCCAGTAAGACACAGAGTGCATCATCTTCCAGTAAGACACAGAGTGCATGATCTTCCAGTAAGACATAGAGTGCATGATCTTCCAGTAAGACACAGAGTGTATTATCTTCCAGTAAGACACAGAGTGGATGGTCTTCCAGTAAGACACGGAGTGGATGGTCTTCCTGTAAGACACAGAATGGATGGTCTTCCTGTTAGACACAGAGCATCCACGGAGTGGATGGTCTTCCAGTAAGACACAGAGTGCATGATATTCCAGTAAGACACAGAATGGATGGGCTTCCTGTTTGAGCATCAACGGAGTGGATAGTCTTCCAGTAAGACACAGAGTGGATAGTCTTCCAGTAAGACAAAGAATGGATGTTCTTCCTGTAAGACACAGAGTGCATGATCTTCCAGTAAGACAGAGAGGATGATCTTCCTGTAAGATAAAGATTGCATGATTTTCCAGTAAGACACAGAGTGAATGGTCTTCGAGTAAGAAAAATAATGGATGGTCTTCCTGTTACATAGAGAGTGCATGATTTTCCAGTAAGACACGGAGTGAATGGTCTTCCAGTAAGACAAAGAAAGGATGGTCTTCATGTAAGACAAAGGGTGGATGATCTTCCTGCAAGACATAGAGTGCATAATCTTCCATTAAGACACAGAGTGCATAATCTTCCAGTAAGACACAGAATGGATGGTCTTCTGAAAGACACAGAGTGATGATCTTCCTGTAAGACACAGAGTGCATGATCTTCCAGTAAGACACAGTGGATGGCCTTCCTGTAAGACACAGTGGATGATCTTCCAGTAAGATACAGAGTGCATGATCTTCCAGTAAGACACAGTGGATGGCCTTCCTGTAAGACACAGTGGATGATCTTCCAGTAAGACAGGGTGTGTATGCTCTTCATGTAAGACAGAGTGGATGATCTTCCTGTAAGACACAGAGTGGATGGACTTCCTGTAAGACACAGAGTGAATAATCTTCCTGTAAGACACAGAGTGGGTGATCTTAAGGTAAGACACAGAGTGGATGGCCTTTCAGTAAGACACAGAGTGGATGATCTTCAAGTAAGGCTCATTGAATGGTCTTCCTGTTAGACATAATGGATGATCTTCCTGTAAGACAGTGATGGCCTTCCTGTAAGACACAGAGTGGATGGTCTTCCTGTAAGACACAGTGGATGGTTTTCTAGTAAGACACAGTGGATGGTCTTATTGTAAGACACAGAGGATGGTTTTGCTATAAGACACAGAGGATGGTCCTCCTGTAAGACACGGTGGATGGTCTTCCTGTAAAACACAGTGGATGGTCTCCCTGTAAGACAGTGGATGACCTTCCTGTAAGACACGATGGATGGTTTTCCAATAACAGAGCGGATGGTCTTCCAGTAATACACAGTCCATGTCCTATCACATGCTATTACATTACATTTTAACAAGTCACTAGAAACTAGCACTCTCCCGACACTACTCAAGACAGCAAGGGCTACATCATTTCATAAAGGTGGTGACCCTACAGACGTAAACAACTATAGGCCAATATCAAACTTACCATTGCTATCCAAAATCTTCGAGAAACTCGTGCACAGGAGATTATATTCATTTATAACGGCACAAAACATACTCAACCACTGCCAATTTGGATTCAGGAAAAATAAAAGTACTAATGATGCAATTATAAAAATGCTAGACGTGCTTTACACAGCATTGGAAAATAAGGAATATCCGCTAGGAATTTTTATTGACCTAAGAAAAGCGTTTGACAGAGTAGACCACGGCATCCTACCATACAAACTTGACCACTATGGTATAAGAGGCCATGCGCTTGCATATTTTAAATCCTCCCTTTTTAAATTAGGTATCAGTATGTCACCTTTAAAGACACAGCCTCATAAATTTACGGCCAATTGATTATGGAGTTCCGCAGGGAAGTGTCCTTGGTCCCCTGCTCTTCCTCATTTACATCAATGATCTTCCAAACATATCCCAACACCTGAAACCCATTCTCTTTGCTGACGACACGACTTACGTCATCTCCCACCCTAATCTTGCCACCCTCAACACCATTGTTAACGAGGAGCTGCTCAAAATATCGACTTGGATGACAGCCAATAAACTTACACTTAACACTGGCAAAACCTACTATATTATGTTTGGTAGCAGAGCAGGTGTTGCGCAACTGAACATTAAGATCGACAACACTCTAATTGCCAGACATAATGAGGGCAAATTCCTTGGCCTATACCTCGACAACAACCTAAATTTCAGCACCCATATCCAACACATAACAAAAAAAAGTATCCAAAACGGTGAGGATCCTCTCCAAGATACGATTCTACGTGCCGCAAACTGCCCTTCTCACACTATACCATTCACTTATATATCCATACCTCACCTATGCTATCTGTGCTTGGGGTTCAACTGCAGCAACACACCTAAAGCCAATAATAACCCAACAAAAAGCCGCAGTAAGAATAATCACTAAATCCCATCCCTGGCAACACCCCCCCCCCACTCTTTATAGATCTAAACTTTCTCCCTGTTCAGAACATCCACACTTACTACTGTGCAATCTATATCTACAGGACCTTAAATTCCAATATTAACCTTGACTTAAAACGCTTTCTTGATAGTTGTGACAGGATCCACAGGCATAACACCAGACACAAACATCTCTATGACATTCCACGTGTTCGACTAAACCTTTACAAGAATTCAATGTATTTCAAAGGACCTAAAATCTGGAACACCCTACCTGAAAACTCTAGAACTGCAGACACATTCATCACTTTCAAAACTATAGTTAGAAAACATCTTATCTCCCTGATCCACCCCGACAACTAACTACATGATAACCACCTGGTGGTTCACAATTACACTCACTCACCAACTGACTATAAACCCTGAAATACTAATTTTAATCTTAAAATAATAAATCCTAGCTAGTCATAAGTTTGCCTATGATACTCCAATATAGACACTTTGTATTGTGCCAAAACAAAAGCATTCACATTGCTATACTCACAAATTATGATGTAGTCACTTAGCCTTAATACCATAATCTGTAAGGATTTAATGTTAAGAATTAATCTAAGTCTGCTCGAAATGCCTAGCAATGCTAGGTGTCCTAGTGGTCCCCTCTGTAATTAGTATTTTATAACATGTAAACCACACAATACCCAAAACCTGCAAACCCCACATTGTAACCCTTATAGAGAATAAGCTTGAATTGAATTGAATTGAATTCTTGTAAGACACAGTGGATCGTGTTCCTGTAAGACACAGAGTGGATGATCATCCTGTATGACACAGAGTGGGTGATCTTCCTGTAATATACAGAGGGGATGGTCTTTCTGTAAGACATAGTGATGGTCTTCCTGTTAGACACAGAGTGGATGGCCTTCCTGAAAGACAGAGTGGATGGTCTTCCTGTAAGACGCGCTGAATGGTCATACTGTAAGACACAGTGGATGGTCTTCCACTAAGACACAGAGTGGATAGTCTTCCTGTAAGACACAGTGGGTGGTCCTCCTGTAAGACACACAGTGGATGGTCTTCCAGTAAGACACAGTGGGTGGTCTTAATGTAAGACACAAAGTGGATGGTCTTCCAGTAAGACACAGTGGATGGTTTTCCAGTAAGACACAGAGTGGATAGTCTTCCTGTAAGACACAGTGGATGGTCTTCCTGTAAGACACGGAGGATTGTCTTCCTGTAAGAAACAGTGGATGGTCTTCCTGTAAAATACAAAGGATGGTCTTCCTGTAAGAAAAAGTGGATGGTTTTCCAATAACACAGAATGGATAATCTTCTTGTAAGACACAGTGGATGGTCTTCCTGTAAGACAGAGTGGATGGTCTTCCAGTAAGACACAGTAGATGGTCTTCCTGTAAGACACAGTGGATGGTCTTCCTGCGAAACACAGAGTGGATGGTCTTCCAGTAAGACACAGTGGGTGGTCTTCCTGTATGACACAGAGTGGATGGTCATCCTGTAAGACAGTGGGTGGCCTTCCTGTAAGACACGGAGTGGATGGTCATACTGTAAGACAGTGGGTGGTCTTCCTGTAAGACACAGAGTGGATGGTCTTCCTGTAAGACACAGTGGGTGGTTTTCCTGTAAGACACAGAGTGGATTGTCTTCCTGTAAGACACAGTGGGTGGTCTTCCTGTAAGACACAGAGTGGATGGTCTTCCAGTAAGACACAGTGGGTGGTCTTCCTGCGAGACACAAAGAAGATGATCTCCCAATAAGACACAGTAGATGGTCTTCCTGTAAGATACAGAGTGGATGGATTTCCAATAAGACACAGAGTGGATGGTCTTCCAGAAAGACACAGTGGGTGGTCTTCCTGCAAGACACAAAGAGGATGATCTTCCAGTAAGACACAATGGATGGTCTTCTAGTAAGACACAGAGAGTGTTGAGAAATGGCATTACCAGTTAAGTTTAAAGAGTTTGTACGTAACTTAGAAAGACAGCTCATCGCCTGCACAGCCGCCCCTGCAGACGAGGTCTTGAGAAGCTGTTGAAGTCATCTCTCAACGGGCTGTAAAGAGTTATAATTTGTAAGATTATAAATTACCCCTAGGGGGTGTTATGTCAGCATATTTCATTCACTGATGGCTGACAAACTTACTTGTGTGGACTCAAAAGTCCGCCCCTTACTGCTGACTATAGGTTGATTACAAACCCCTTGCAACTCAAGAACTGCGCAGTCCCCTGTACTACAAGAAATTCGTAACCTACCTTGCTCTTGTAGCGTGAGCTATGGTGTTCTTCACACCTTCGACAGATATCGGTGACTTGATAGAAGCTGAAGTGTCCTTGGATGTCCACGTCTTCCATAGTCTAGGAATACGCACACTGGTACACTATGTTCCACAAGATTTGTCTTTGTTGTTAAGATTTCGTTCGGATTTTTAACCCCGGAGGGTTAGCCACCCAGGATAACCCAAGAAAGTCAGTTCGTCATCGAGGACTGTCTAACTTATTTCCACTGGGGTCCTTAATCTTGTCCCCCAGGATGCGACCCACACCAGTCGACTAACACCCAGGTACCTATTTGCTGCTAGGTGAACAGGACAATAGGTGTAAGGAAACGTGTCGGAATTTCCACCCGCCGGGAATCGAACCCGGGCCTCCGTGTGTGAAGCGGGAGCTTTAGCCACCAGACCACCGGGCCACAATCACAATCTTATCACTAAAGAAGCTGATCACACTTCTCTTAAGTGTTTATTGTGTTTCATGAGACACTTTGTTCACACTAACGCACAGATCGTTCTTTGTTGGTTATCCTGGCGTCAGTGTCACTCTCAGTAGAGTCAAAAGTAATCTGAAGATGCCACAGTGCCCCATGCCGTCACTCCCCTAGCACAAAGAAAAAGCTGACCTAGTACTTTGATTCCTTGCCACTTCCTCGATGAAGTAAAGCAGAATGTTTGATTCTTGCTGTCATAAGCATAGACAACAATGTCCACTATCTTTACTATGGTAATAAAGAGGGAGCAGGATTTTCCTTAATTGTCCTGCTAAAGTAAGAGATGTACTGCCTCTTATTAAACTACACTTTGCAACACTGAACTGCAAGGAGCAGCGGTCGCTTGACCACGTCGCATACTCGTACGGCATCTGCGATCAATTACTCACTGTAGCAGTAAACAAGACGCTTGCCCCTTCTGAGAGGGCTGGGCCCCTCAGGGCTGAAAGGGCTGAAAGGGGCTGAAGGGGGCTGATAGCCCCCTCCTGGAGAAAATTTCTCCACAGAGAGGATGGTCTTCCTGTATGATACAGTGGATGATATTCCTGTAAGACACAGAGTGGATGGTCTTCCTGGAAGACACAGTGGATTGTCTTCCTGGAAGACACAGTAAATGGTTTTCCAGTAAGACACAGTGGATGGTCTTCCTGTAAGACACAGTAAATGGTTTTCCAGTAAGACACAGTGGATGGTCTTCCTGTAAGACACAATGGATGGTTTTCCAATAACACAGAGTGGATGGTCTTCCTGTAAGACACAGAGCGGATGGATTTCCTGTGTGATACAGTGGATGATCTTCCTGCAAGACACAGTGGATGATCTTCCTGTAACACACAGTGGATGATCCTCTTGTAAGACACAGTGGATGGTCTTCCTGTAAGACACAGTGGATGGTCTTCCTGCAAGACACAATGGATGGTCTTCCAGTAAGACATAGTGGGTGGTCTTCTTGTATGACACAGTGGATGATCTTCCTGTTAAACACAGAGTGGATGGTCTTCCAGTAAGACACAGTGGATGGTCTTCCAGTAAGACACAGTGGGTGGTCTTCCTGCTAGACACAAAGTGGATGGTCTTCCAGTAAGACACAGTGGATGGTCTTCCTGTAAGATACAGAGTGGATGGACTTCCAATAAGACACAAAGAGGGTGATCTTCCAGTAAGACACAGTGAATGGTCTTCCTGTAAGACACAGTGGATGGTATTCCTGTAAGACACAATGGATGGACTTGCAGTAAGACACAGAGTGGATGGTCTTCCAGTAAGACACAGTGAATGGTCTTCCTGTAAGACACAGTGGATGGCCTTCCTGTAAGACACAGTGGATGGTATTCCTGTAAGACACAATGGATGGACTTGCAGTAAGACACAGAGTGGATGGTCTTCCTGTAAGACACAGTGGACGGTCTTCCTGCTAGACACAAAGTGGATGGTCTTCCAGTAAGGCACAGTGGACGGCCTTCCTGTAAGGCACAGTGGATGGTCTTCCTGTAAGATACAGAGTGGATGGACTTCCAATAAGACACAAAGAGGGTGATCTTCCAGTAAGACACAGTGGACGGCCTTCCTGTAAGACACAGTGGATGGTATTCCTGTAAGACTCAATGGATGGACTTGCAGTAAGACACACAGTGGGTGATCGTCCAGTAAGACACAGTAGATGGTCTTTCAGTAAGACACAGTGGATAGTCTTCCTGTAAGACACAGTGGATAGTCTTCCTGTAAGACACAGTGGATGGTCTTCCTGTAAGACACAGAGTGGATGGTCTTCCTGTAAGACACAGAGTGGATGGTCTTCCTGTAAGACACAGAGTGGATGGTCTTCCTGTAAGACACAGAGTGGATGGTCTTCCTGTAAGACACAGTGGATGGTCTTCCTGTAAGACACAGAGTGGATGGTCTTCCTGTAAGACACAGAGTGGATGGTCTTCCTGTAAGACACAGTGGATGGTCTTCCTGTAAGACACAGAGTGGATGGTCTTCCTGTAAGACACAGTGGATAGTCTTCCTGTAAGACACAGTGGATGGTCTTCCTGTAAGACACAGAGTGGATGGTCTTCCTGTAAGACACAGAGTGGATGGTCTTCCTGTAAGACACAGTGGGTGGTCTTCCTGTAAGACACAGAGTGGATGGTCTTCCAGTAAGACACAGTGGGTGGTCTTCCTGCGAGACACAAAGAAGATGATCTCCCAATAAGACACAGTAGATGGTCTTCCTGTAAGATACAGAGTGGATGGATTTCCAATAAGACACAGAGTGGATGGTCTTCCAGAAAGACACAGTGGGTGGTCTTCCTGCAAGACACAAAGAGGATGATCTTCCAGTAAGACACAATGGATGGTCTTCTAGTAAGACACAGAGAGTGTTGAGAAATGGCATTACCAGTTAAGTTTAAAGAGTTTGTACGTAACTTAGAAAGACAGCTCATCGCCTGCACAGCCGCCCCTGCAGACGAGGTCTTGAGAAGCTGTTGAAGTCATCTCTCAACGGGCTGTAAAGAGTTATAATTTGTAAGATTATAAATTACCCCTAGGGGGTGTTATGTCAGCATATTTCATTCACTGATGGCTGACAAACTTACTTGTGTGGACTCAAAAGTCCGCCCCTTACTGCTGACTATAGGTTGATTACAAACCCCTTGCAACTCAAGAACTGCGCAGTCCCCTGTACTACAAGAAATTCGTAACCTACCTTGCTCTTGTAGCGTGAGCTATGGTGTTCTTCACACCTTCGACAGATATCGGTGACTTGATAGAAGCTGAAGTGTCCTTGGATGTCCACGTCTTCCATAGTCTAGGAATACGCACACTGGTACACTATGTTCCACAAGATTTGTCTTTGTTGTTAAGATTTCGTTCGGATTTTTAACCCCGGAGGGTTAGCCACCCAGGATAACCCAAGAAAGTCAGTTCGTCATCGAGGACTGTCTAACTTATTTCCACTGGGGTCCTTAATCTTGTCCCCCAGGATGCGACCCACACCAGTCGACTAACACCCAGGTACCTATTTGCTGCTAGGTGAACAGGACAATAGGTGTAAGGAAACGTGTCGGAATTTCCACCCGCCGGGAATCGAACCCGGGCCCTCCGTGTGTGAAGCGGGAGCTTTAGCCACCAGACCACCGGGCCACAATCACAATCTTATCACTAAAGAAGCTGATCACACTTCTCTTAAGTGTTTATTGTGTTTCATGAGACACTTTGTTCACACTAACGCACAGATCGTTCTTTGTTGGTTATCCTGGCGTCAGTGTCACTCTCAGTAGAGTCAAAAGTAATCTGAAGATGCCACAGTGCCCCATGCCGTCACTCCCCTAGCACAAAGAAAAAGCTGACCTAGTACTTTGATTCCTTGCCACTTCCTCGATGAAGTAAAGCAGAATGTTTGATTCTTGCTGTCATAAGCATAGACAACAATGTCCACTATCTTTACTATGGTAATAAAGAGGGAGCAGGATTTTCCTTAATTGTCCTGCTAAAGTAAGAGATGTACTGCCTCTTATTAAACTACACTTTGCAACACTGAACTGCAAGGAGCAGCGGTCGCTTGACCACGTCGCATACTCGTACGGCATCTGCGATCAATTACTCACTGTAGCAGTAAACAAGACGCTTGCCCCTTCTGAGAGGGCTGGGCCCCTCAGGGCTGAAAGGGCTGAAAGGGGCTGAAGGGGGCTGATAGCCCCCTCCTGGAGAAAATTTCTCCACAGAGAGGATGGTCTTCCTGTATGATACAGTGGATGATATTCCTGTAAGACACAGAGTGGATGGTCTTCCTGGAAGACACAGTGGATTGTCTTCCTGGAAGACACAGTAAATGGTTTTCCAGTAAGACACAGTGGATGGTCTTCCTGTAAGACACAGTAAATGGTTTTCCAGTAAGACACAGTGGATGGTCTTCCTGTAAGACACAATGGATGGTTTTCCAATAACACAGAGTGGATGGTCTTCCTGTAAGACACAGAGCGGATGGATTTCCTGTGTGATACAGTGGATGATCTTCCTGCAAGACACAGTGGATGATCTTCCTGTAACACACAGTGGATGATCCTCTTGTAAGACACAGTGGATGGTCTTCCTGTAAGACACAGTGGATGGTCTTCCTGCAAGACACAATGGATGGTCTTCCAGTAAGACATAGTGGGTGGTCTTCTTGTATGACACAGTGGATGATCTTCCTGTTAAACACAGAGTGGATGGTCTTCCAGTAAGACACAGTGGATGGTCTTCCAGTAAGACACAGTGGGTGGTCTTCCTGCTAGACACAAAGTGGATGGTCTTCCAGTAAGACACAGTGGATGGTCTTCCTGTAAGATACAGAGTGGATGGACTTCCAATAAGACACAAAGAGGGTGATCTTCCAGTAAGACACAGTGAATGGTCTTCCTGTAAGACACAGTGGATGGTATTCCTGTAAGACACAATGGATGGACTTGCAGTAAGACACAGAGTGGATGGTCTTCCAGTAAGACACAGTGAATGGTCTTCCTGTAAGACACAGTGGATGGCCTTCCTGTAAGACACAGTGGATGGTATTCCTGTAAGACACAATGGATGGACTTGCAGTAAGACACAGAGTGGATGGTCTTCCTGTAAGACACAGTGGACGGTCTTCCTGCTAGACACAAAGTGGATGGTCTTCCAGTAAGGCACAGTGGACGGCCTTCCTGTAAGGCACAGTGGATGGTCTTCCTGTAAGATACAGAGTGGATGGACTTCCAATAAGACACAAAGAGGGTGATCTTCCAGTAAGACACAGTGGACGGCCTTCCTGTAAGACACAGTGGATGGTATTCCTGTAAGACTCAATGGATGGACTTGCAGTAAGACACACAGTGGGTGATCGCCCAGTAAGACACAGTAGATGGTCTTTCAGTAAGACACAGTGGATAGTCTTCCTGTAAGACACAGTGGATAGTCTTCCTGTAAGACACAGTGGATGGTCTTCCTGTAAGACACAGAGTGGATGGTCTTCCTGTAAGACACAGAGTGGATGGTCTTCCTGTAAGACACAGAGTGGATGGTCTTCCTGTAAGACACAGAGTGGATGGTCTTCCTGTAAGACACAGTGGATGGTCTTCCTGTAAGACACAGAGTGGATGGTCTTCCTGTAAGACACAGAGTGGATGGTCTTCCTGTAAGACACAGTGGATGGTCTTCCTGTAAGACACAGAGTGGATGGTCTTCCTGTAAGACACAGTGGATAGTCTTCCTGTAAGACACAGTGGATGGTCTTCCTGTAAGACACAGAGTGGATGGTCTTCCTGTAAGACACAGAGTGGATGGTCTTCCTGTAAGACACAGTGGATAGTCTTCCTGTAAGACACAGTGGATGGTCTTCCTGTAAGACACAGTGGATAGTCTTCCTGTAAGACACAGAGTGGATGGTCTTCCTGTAAGACACAGTGGATAGTCTTCCTGTAAGACACATAATGGATGGTCTTCCTGTAAGACACAGTGGATAGTCTTCCTGTAAGACACAGAGTGGATGGTCTTCCTGTAAGACACAGTGGATGGTCTTCCTGTAAGACACAGTGGATAGTCTTCCTGTAAGACACAGTGGATAGTCTTCCTGTAAGACACATAATGGATGGTCTTCCTGTAAGACACATAATGGATGGTCTTCCTGTAAGACACAGAGTGGATGGTCTTCCTGTAAGACACATAATGGATGGTCTTCCTGTAAGACACAGTGGATAGTCTTCCTGTAAGACACAGTGGATAGTCTTCCTGTAAGACACAGTGGATGGTCTTCCAGTAAGACACAGTGGATGTTCTTCCTGTAAGACACATAATGGATAGTCTTCCTGTAAGACACAGTGGATGTTCTTCCTGTTAAACACAGAGTGGATGGTCTTCCAGTAAGACACAGTGGATGGTCTTCCTGTAAGATACAGAGTGGATGGACTTCCAATAAGACACAAAGAGGGTGATCTTCCAGTAAGACACAGTGAATGGTCTTCCTGTGAGACACAATGGATGGACTTGCAGTAAGACACAGAGTGGATGGTCTTCCTGTAAGACACAGTGGACGGTCTTCCTGCTAGATACAAAGAGGGTGATCTTCCAGTAAGACACAGTGGACGGCCTTCCTGTAAGACACAGTGGATGGTATTCCTGTAAGACTCAATGGATGGACTTGCAGTAAGACACACAGTGGGTGATCGTCCAGTAAGACACAGTAGATGGTCTTTCAGTAAGACACAGTGCCTGGTCTTCTAGTAAGACACAGATTGGATGGTCTTCCAGTAAGACGCAGTGGACCGTCTTTCAGGAAGACAGTGATCAATTGCAAAGAGCTACAGAATGACAGCACTAACATCAAATATCATAAAAATCTTTGAAAGGGTTCTAAGACGTAAGTTCGCCAATCACCTAGATACCCATCACTTACACAACCCAGGGCAACACGGGTTTAGAGCATATCACTCCTGCCTTTCTCAGTTGCTGGATCACTATGACAAGGTCCTGGATGCTGTAGAGGATAAAATACAGATGTAGTATACACAGACTTTGCAAAAGCTTTAGACAAGTGTGACCATGGTGTAATAGCGCACAAAATGCGTGATAAAAGAATAACAGGAAAACTTGGTAGATGGATCTATAACTTCCTATCAAATAGAACACAAAGAGTAATTAATAGTAAACAGAGTAAAGTCCGAGGCAGCTACGTTGAAAAGCTCTGTTCCACAAGGCACAGTACTCGCTCCCATCCTATTCCTCATCCTCCTATCTGACATAGACAGAGATGTAAGCTATAGCTCCCTGTCTTCCTTTGCAGATGACACCCGAATTGCCATAACAGTGTCCTCCATCGAAGACACCGCAACACTCCAAGCGGACATCAACCAAATCTTCAAATGGGCTACTCAAAATAATATGAAGTTCAATGATTTCAACTACTCACATATGGAGAACTTGAGGAAATTTAAAGTGTATCAGGGGATACAACAAATTCTAACCACACAATAGAGCGAAAAAGTATTGTGAACGACCTGCGAGTAATAATGTCAGAGCATCTCGCCTTCAAAGACCACAGCAATGTATCTACCGCATCTGCTAGAAAAATGATAGGATGGATAATGAGAACATTCAAAACTAGGGACGCCAAGCCCATGATGATTCTCTTCAAATCGCTTGTTCTCTCTAGGCTGGAATACTGCTATACACTAACTGCCCCTTTCAAGACTGGCGAAATTACTGACCTGAAGAGAGTACAAAGAACTTTCACGGCACACATAAGTACGATAAGGCTCCTAAATTACTGCGAACGGTTAAAGTCCCTTGAGTTGTATTCCTTGGAATGCAGGCGAGAGAGATACATGATCATATATATTTGGAAAATCCTAGAGGGATTAATACCAAACTTGCTCACGAAAATCACTCAATGAGAGCAAAAGACTCAGCAGGAGATCTAACATTCCCCCATTGATAAGCAGGGGCACCACGAGTACACTGAGAGACAACACAATAAGTGTCAGGGGCCCAAGACTGCTCAACTGCCTCCCAGCATACATAAGGGTGATTACCAATAGACCCCTGGCTGTCTTCAAGAAGGTACTGGACAAGCCCCTATAGTCAGTGCCTGTCCAGCCGGGCTATGGTTCGTACATAAGTTTGCGTGCGGCCTGAAGTAACAGCCTGGTTGATCAGACCCTTATCCACCACGTGTTCTGGTCTCAAAGCGGTCCGAGGGGGCGTTGACCCCCGAAACCCTCTCCAGGTATACTCCAGGTATACAGAGAGGGTGGCCTTCCAGTAAGACACAGTCGATGGTCTTCCTGTAAGACAAATAGTAGATGATCTTCCTGTAAGACACAGAGTGGATGGTCTTACAGTAAGACACAGTGGATGGTCTTCCTGTAAAACAAATAGTAGATGATCTTCCTGTAAGACAGAGTGGATGGTCTTATAGTAAGACACAGTGGATGGTCTTCCTGTAAGACACAGTGGATGGTCTTCCTGTAAGATACAGTGGATGGTCTTCCAGTAAGATACAGAGTGGATGGTCTTCCAGTAAGATACAGTGGATGTTCTTCCTGTAAGACACATAATGGATGGTCTTCCTGTAAGACACAGAGTGGATGGTCTTCCTGTAAGACACAGTGGATGTTCTTCCTGTAAGACACATAATGGATGGTCTTCCTGTAAGACACAGAGTGGATGTTCTTCCTGTAAGACACAGTGGATAGTCTTCCTGTAAGACACAGTGGATAGTCTTCCAGTAAGACACAGTGGATGATCTTCCAGTAAGACACAGTGGATAGTCTTCCAGTAAGACACAGTGGATGATCTTCCAGTAAGACACAGTGGATAGTCTTCCTGTAAGACACAGTGGATAGTCTTCCTGTAAGACCAGTGGATAGTCTTCCTGTAAGACACAGTGGATGATCTTCCAGTAAGACACAGTGGATAGTCTTCCTGTAAGACACAGTGGATAGTCTTCCTGTAAGACACAGTGGATAGTCTTCCAGTAAGACACAGTGGATAGTCTTCCTGTAAGACACAGTGGATGATCTTCCAGTAAGACACAGTGGATAGTCTTCCTGTAAGACACAGTGGATAGTCTTCCTGTAAGACACAGTGGATAGTCTTCCTGTAAGACACAGTGGATAGTCTTCCTGTAAGACACAGTGGATAGTCTTCCTGTAAGACACAGTGGATAGTCTTCCAGTAAGACACAGAGTGGATGGTCTTCCTGTAAGACACAGTGGATGATCTTCCAGTAAGACACAATGGGTAGTCTTCCTGTAAGACGCAGTGGATGGTCTTCGTGTAAGACACAGTTTATGGTCTTCCAATAAGACACAGTGGATGGTCTTCGTGTAAGACACAGTTTATGGTCTTCCAATAACACACAGTGGATGGTCTTCCTGTAAGACACACATTTTCACTGCCGCCATTAAACTGATGTTAGCAGCAGTTGTGTACAGCAGCATCCTACTAGTAACTAGACAGACCTGGTTTCCTCGTGTCTGGTGATCTTGGTAAGTTTATTTTTTGAATTAAAATACTGCGAAATTTAGAGACTTTTTTGATAGTTGCCTGTTATTTATTTCATATTGTATATGTTATGCCTAATTAAAGCCCGACTCTCTTTTGACAATCTAATCTGAAGGCTCTTACACGGGGCCAAGAGCTGTGTCTCGATCCCTGCAACCACAAATAGGTGATTACATCTCAACAGTGGCCAACAAGGAACTCACAACAGCACTGATTTAATGAATATTGTGAATTATACAACTAATTACGTTTCCAGATAATAGTGAAAAAAAATTCAAAGCATTTTTAGATTGAATATTACGGTTTACACATTTAGGAATTTATTTAAACCGGGAAAATTAATTCAAAATCAATCGTTTTCTAGTCTTGACGTGTTTGAGACGGTGTTCATGTTGTGAGGACCTATGGTGACTTTCCTTGTTATATCTCCGGTTCCACTCTGCACCTTAGTGCAATTACAATTGAGAGTCTTGTGCCTTTTTTATATTATTAGATTAAACTCAGTTGTACTATAGCTCATTCTAGCCCAATACATAGTCAATACCAAATTCATTATATTAGACCATAGTGCAATTACTAGTGAGAGACTGGTGCTATTTTTAATTTGTATTTTTATATTATTAGATTAAATCTAGTTGTACTATAGCTCATTCTAGCTCAAAATATAGACTCCACAAAAGTCATTATATTAGACCTTAGTGCAATTACAAATGAGAGTCTTGTTCTATTTTTTAATTTGTATTTTTATATTACTAGATTATACCTAGTTGTACTTTAGTTCATTCCAGCACAACACACAGACAACATCAACTTCATTATGTGTAGTAGTGACTATACTCTATATGACCAAAATACTCTAGCTATATACTTGTCCAAACTTCCTACCACTACAGATATCAGTACTAGAACTCAACACACAACTCAGGATATAAATAACCATAATTTAAACCTAGAAGATGATTGATCACGTTGACCCTGATCTAAACCTCCATAATCTGACACCCAATCAAAACCTATTGGAAAGTAACTGCCTTTATTACACAGCATCACAAGCCAGCACTATCCTAAACAATGCTAAAAGTCTATCAGTACTTAACTACAACATCAGGTCCTTAAGCAAACACTATGATGACCTCCTGGCACTCCTTGAATCACTAAAGACATCCTTCTCCTGCATTATTCTTACTGAGACCTGGCTTAAGCAGGACACAATAGATATCTACCCTCTACCAGGATAACACAGCAATTCACAACTGCAGACCAAACCAAGTTGGGGGTGGTATTGCAATCTATTACTCTAACCAATTACCTTGTATTAGCACCACTTGCTCTAGTGATGAATATGGGGAATACTTTTTTGCTAATTTTACTGTAAAAAACCTTAAGACACCTATAACAATCGGTGCAATTTACCAGATACCTCACACAAACATCCCAAATTTCAGTGAGAAATTAAAGTCACTAATAACAAACAGACAAATGAATAAGCACCACCTTCTCTTAGCTGGAGACTTCAACATCAACCTTGGCTTACTAGATGATCAGCCTGTAACTGATTTCATCAACAATATGAACAACACACTTCTCATACCAACAATAATTAAACCAACCAGGCTCACTGAGACAAGTGCAACCATAATAGACCACATATGGACCAGTATACTAGCCCCCCTTAAATCAGGGATAATCACAGATAGCACTACAGACCACTACACCCTACCTTCCTCCTGACAAACATTAGTAAACCACCACTTGAATACAACAAAGTCTCATTTAGACTCCATGACGAGGCCTCAATAAGGAAGTTCACAGCTGACCTAGAGACTGTTGACTGGCCTACAGAATTCTCCAACGCCAATGGTATTGATGACTGGGCAGACATTTTTCTTAACAAATTACTTAGACTATACAACAAACATTGTCCTATAAAAACGAAACAGATCACAAACAAACGGCTTGGTTGCCCATGGCTAACCAGCACCATCTGAAATCCATTGACAAGAAACACCAATATGAAAAGCAATATAGACAGGGCTTAATACACAAAGATATTCTTAAACACTATTCATTTAGTTTCTCACCAAAGTAATAAAGAAAGCCAAACAACTATACTACTCCAGTAGATTCACAGACACTAGAGGAGATATAAAAAAGACCTGGAAAACACTCTCTCAGATTCTAGGGACCCACAAACTGAAAAAAAACAAGAATATTGTCCTAAACTAAACCTAATGAAACACCAAATACATCCACTGACACAGCTAACAAGATAAACGACTTCTTCTCAACCATAGGGTGTAATCTCGCCAATAAAATCCCACATACCAATGCCCATGCCGGGGACTACCTAGATGGGAATTTCCCAAATTCCTCTATCTTGCACCAACTGAGCACGGGGAAGTCACCGAGATTATAAAGTCACTTAAAAATAACTCAGGGAATCTGTCTCATGTCCCACCATTATTGTACAAGAGAGCGGCCCATGTTCTCTCGCATGCTATTTCATTACTTTTTAAACAAGTCACTAGAAACTAGCACCTTCCCGAAACAAACCAAGATGGCAAGGGTTACACCAAAACATAAAGGGTGGTGACCCCTACAGACGTAAACAACTATAGGCCAATATCAAACTTACCATTGCTATCCAAAATCTTTGAGAAACTCGTGCACAGGAGACTACATTCATTAATAACGGCACAAAACATACTCAACCCCTGCCAATTTGGATTCAGGAAAAATAAAAGCACTAATGATGCAATCATAAAAATGCTAGATCTGCTTTACACAGCATTGAAAAATAAAGAATATCCACTAGGAATTTTTATTGACCTAAGAAAAGCTTTTGACACAGTAGACCACGACATCCTACTCCACAAACTTGTCCATTATGGTATAAGAGGCCATGCGCTTGTTTTTTTCAAATCTTACCTTACTAATAGGTATCAGTATGTCACCATTAAAGACACAGCATCAACAACATGACCACTTGATACTGGAGTTCTGCAGGGAAGTGTCCTTGGTCCCTGCTCTTCCTCATATACATCAACGATCTTCCAAACGTATCCCAACACCTGAAACCCATTCTCTTTGCTGACGACACGACTTATGTCATCTCTCACCCTAATCTTGCCACCCTCAACACCATTGTTAACGAGGAGCTGATCAAAATATCGACTTGGATGACAGCCAATAAACTTACGCTTAACACTGACAAAACCTACTATATTATGTTTGGTAGCAGAGCAGGAGATGCACAAATTAACATTAAGATCGACAACACTCTAATTACCAGACATAATGAGGGCAAATTTCTAGGTCTATACCTTGACAACAACCTGAATTTCAGCACCCATATCCAACACATAACCAAAAAAGTATCCAAAACGGTTGGGATCCTCTCAAAGATACGATACTACGTGCCGCAAAATGCCCTTCTCACTCTATACCACTCACTTATTTATCCATACCTCACCTATGCTATTTGTGCTTGGGGATCAACTGCAGCAACACACCTAAAGCCAATAATAACCCAACAAAAAGCTGCAGTAAGAATAATCACTAAATCCCATCCCTGGCAACACCCCCCCCCCACTCTTCATAGAGCTAAACTTTCTCCCTGTCCAGAACATCCACACTTACTACTGTGCAATCTACATCTACAGGACTTTAAACTCCAATATCAACCTTGACCTAAAACGCTTTCTTGATAGTTGTGACAGAACCCGCAGGCATAACACCAGACACAAACATCTCTACGACATTCCCCGTGTCCGACTAAACCTTTACAAAAATTCAATGTATGTCAAAGGCCCTAAAATCTGGAACACCCTACCTGAAAACTCTAGAACTGCAGACACATTCATCACCTTCAAAACTACCATTAGAAAACATCTTATCTCCCTGATACACCCTGTCAACTAATTACACGAATACCACCTGGTGGTTAACACTTACACTCACTCACCCATTTGACCATAAAAAGAAATATCAATCTCAATCTTAAAATAATGAATCTTAACTAGTCATAAGTTGGCCCGTGATACTCCAATACTGAAACTATGTACTGTGCCAAAACAAAAGCATTCACATTGCTAAACTCACAAACTAGTATTTAGTCACTTAGCTATAATACCAACTTACCTCATAATTTGTAATATTTTAAAATTAAGATTTAATTTAAGTCTGCCCGAAATGCCTAGCCATGCTAGGTGTTCTAGTGGTACACTCTATAATTATTATTTTACTACATGTAAACCACACAATAACCAAATTCTGTAAACTCAGCATTGTAATCCTTATAGAGAATAAACTTTGAATTTGAATTTGAATTTGAAAAAGGAAGATTATAGTGGAAAAATGAGCATGTTACGAAAAGACTTTATCACTTTTATCACCTTTATAAATTATTCTATTGACTGGTTTGATGGTACGTTCTAATTCACTAAACTTTGCTTATACGCGACATCCTGACTTAACTGACATATTACGAATGATGGTGATAATTTAATTGATGCTTCCAGAAATGAATTCCCTTGTATTTCACTAAAAAAAATAAACTGTCATGCTGGCGAGACATTAACATAAATGTCTCATTCAACTTGTCGGCATTATAAATTATCAGCTATATGATATATCAAGAAATATGCTTAAAATCGTATGTGAGAACTAGACGTTTGCCCGAGGAGGACAGGTGGATTTACTCTTATGTCTCACCTAGCCTGATGACTGAACTTAAGTCCTCTCGGTTGTCGATTGATCACTCTACCACTAAGCTATTGTTCCTGCAGTCAGGAATTTTCCTTAGACCCCCTCCCTCCCCCTCAGTGCTACCACAGCTCTTGGCACTATCCTGCCTCCACCCCCGAGGCTCAGGGAAACACTTGACACTCAGGGCCCTGCTCTTCCAGCCCCTCCCCACATCGTCCCACCTCCCATCTTCCCTTCAATGCCTCTCAGCAAACTGATGAAGCGAGACGAGTTTTAATTAGTGTGGTGTATCTGGACCTAATTATAGATTCCACTGATAGAGAGCGACCCAGTGACTCCTGCATAGACAGCTAAATCATTGCTCCTCATTACTGGTGCTCAGAGCCAGCATTAGCAGGAGTGTACTGCCTGTGGCCATGATTGACAGGTCTATTACCATGTTGCCTTGATGATGTTGTGGTGTATCATGAGCTGTGTAGTGTCCTCGCAACCTTGATACTGTTGTGGTGTATCATCAGCTGTGTAGTGTGTCCTCGCAACCTTGATACTGTTGTGGTGTATCATCAGCTGTGTAGTGTGTCCTTACAATCTTGATCGACACTTACATATTCTTACAACCCAGGCACAAAAGGAAGACTATATTCGGATTATTCACCCCGGAGGGTTAATGACCCAGGGTGACCTAAGACAGCCAAGCAGTGAGACATATTTTGAGTATACCTGGAGAGAGTTCCGTGGGTCAACGCCTCCGCGACCCGATCTGTGACCAGGCCTCATAGTGGACCAGGGCCTGATCAACCAGGCTGTTACTGCTATCCACACGAAGTCCAACGTATGAACCACAGCCCGGCTGGTCAGGTACTGACTTTAGGTGCCTGTCCAGTGCCTGCTTGTAGACAGCCAGGGGTCTATTGGTAATCCTCTTTATGTATGCTGGGAGGTAGTTGAATAGTCTTGGGCCCCTGTCACTTATTGTGCTGTCTCTTATCGTGCTAGTGACGCCCCTGCTTTTCATTGCGGGAATGTTGCATCGTCTGCCGAGTCTTTTGCTTTCATAGGGAGTAATTTTCGCGTGCAAGTTTGATATTAATCCCTCTAGGATTTTACAAGTATACATAATCATGTATCTCTCCCGCCTGCGTTCTAGGGAGTACAGGTTGAGGAACTTCAGGAACTTCAAGCGTTCCCAGTGGGGTCGACTCTCCCGAGATTCGACCAAAAAACGTTAATAACTTCTAGATGTAGATTTATTGCTAGGTAACATTATGTAGCATGTGTTATGAGACTCGCTCGTACGTATTTTCCCTCAGTATTTGTCTCAAATAAGGATATATACACCGAGAGGTGTATATCTCTGTGTATATACACCGAGAGGTGTATGCCTTTGTGTACATACCTAGATCCAAATTTTATGAATTAAAGTATTATTGACTGGTAATGAAGAGGTTATAAGCAGCCTTAATGATCTTCATTTAGTCGATAGGCTTTAAACCCAATTAAATGAGCTGATGTAGGTAACATCCCTTAAATAAAAATGGGAACTCCCAACCTGACCCAGTAACACCAATGTGTAGAAAAAAAATATATTTCACCGTGATCCCTCCGGTTGTGAGCCTTACGCTCTCCCACTGAGCTACCAGCTACCCAGGATAAGGTAAACTACATGTAATTCGGCAGTTTTGCGATTCGAGAAAAGTATCCCCTTGTTACATAACCCTAGTCTCTGTACGTCAGTGCAAGCGAAAGGATCAGTGCAGAGTGCGACATAAGCTTCGATTGCAGTTCAGTATTACCGTTGAAGATTTGAAGAGAATCAAAGTTAGTATTCACTTGGACAATAATATCCCATTTTTTAATAAAAATGGCAAATTAGGACATATACAAACCCAAAACTACTTCAAACCTTCCACTTCAAACACCAACTTTGAATCCAAATTAAAGAGAGATTCTCTTATTATCTCAGAGAAGTCAATAATCAAAAATTCACCAGAACATAAAGTTTGAAGAAACTCAGAATTTGAATGATCAAGTTAGCAGCGTCGCAAGGTGAAGGAAATCAGATGAGGCTCTCAGAAATTATAGCATGAAAATATAGTTTAATTTTGCCAGTTACTTCTATAATTAAGACAGTGTGGGACCAACAGAGGCCAAAATAAATCCAAACTTTCTCTAAGCAAGATGTATCAGCTATTAAGCACCGTGGCCTGGTTGCAAAAGCTTCCACTTCACACGGTGAGGGTCTGGGTTCGATTCCCGGCCAAGGGGTGGAAATATTGGATGTGTTTCCTTACACTGGTTGTCTATGTTAACCCATCAGTATAAAATGGTTACTTGGGTGTTAGTGGACTGGTGTGGGTCGCATCCTGGGACAAAACTGACCTAATTTGTCCGAAATGCTCAGCATAACAAGTGACTTTCTAGATAGTAGTATGTCACTGATGTCAAGTGGACTGTATACCTTGTACATGTACTTGTTGTATTATTGTTGTTGTTGTTGTTGTTGTTGTTGTTGTTGTTGTTGTTGTTGTTGTTGTTGCTGTTGTTGTTTGTTGTTTTTTTATTATTATATATTATTATTATTATTATTATTATTATTATTATTATTATTATTATTATTAAGAACGAAAGTTTACAATACCGTAAGTAAACAGAAAAACAGACGGGACGTGCAACTATGACCACCCTAGAAAATGCCATGCCCATATGACAACAGGAAAATGCAAACTCCCTTCCTGTAAGCTTTTTCACCCTGAAATGTGTACCTCTTCAGTACAGGAAAGACTGTGCTATAACTTAAATTGCCAGGCATACCATCTAAAGGGGACAAAAAGATACAAAACATCCAGGCCATGGGAAAACCTGGGTAGCCACAGCCACTCAAGAGGGAGAGGTTTTTTAGTGCCAGGAAGGAAAAAAAACTGGCAGGAAATGGCAGAAATCGTACACCAAATCCAGTCATTCCTGGAGTGGAACCACAGTCGATGGCCTCCACTCCAAACCAACAGATACAGATACTAATGCCGGAAAAAAAATCCCCCCCCCCAGTACCAACAATACCACCAGTCCGATAACATTCTTCTTTGCAAATATACAGGGTCTAAAGCCAGCAACAAACAACAAAATACCTTTCATCCGTGGACTGCTTGCAGAGGCAAAGGCAATGCTCGCGGCTTTCACTGAGACCCACATAAAGGATCACTTGGACAACGAAATATGGATCCCAGGTTACAACCTATACAGATGTGACAGAGTGAACAGGCAAAAGGGATGGGGTTGGCCTGTACATTGCAGAGTCACTTGTTTGCACAGAACTGCTAAATGCCTCAAATGATGTAGTGGAAGTTTTAGCAGTAAAGGTCGAGAACCAAAACCTAGTCATTGTGGTAGTCTACAAGCCTCCGGATGCAACATCCCAGCAATTCCAGGAACAGCTGTTAAAAATTGACCACTGTCTGGAAAACCTTCCAGCTCCTGCACCCAACATCTTGCTCCTGGGGGATTTCAACTTAAGGCACCTAAAATGGAGGAATATAGCAAATAATATTGTTGCAGTAATAACACCAGGAGGCAGCTCTGATGAAAACTCACACTCACGCGAGCTTTTAAATCTCTGCACAAAATTCAATTTAGACCAGCAAATAATAGAGCCTACTAGACTGGAGAATACACTAGACCTCATCTTCACTAACAATGATGATCTGATAAGAAATGTCACCATATCAAAAACAATATACTCAGATCACAACATAATTGAGGTTCAGTCATGTATGCGCGGAGCCCCAGACCGACATAATGAGATTAGTCACGAGGGAGCATTCACCAAATTCAACTTCAATAACAAAAACATAAAGTGGACCAAGTAAACCAAGTCCTAACCGATATAAGCTGGGAAGATATACTAAGCAACACAGACCCCAACTTATGCCTAGAACAGATTAACTCGGTGGCACTCGATGTATGCACAAGGCTTATTCCTCTAAGAAAAAGGAGGAGTAGATGTAAAACAGAAAGAGACAGGGCTCCCTTTACAGGCGACGGAAAAGAATAACAGAGAGGCTAAAAGAGGTCAATATATCTGAAATGCGTAGGGAGACACTGGTCAGAGAAATAGCAAGCATCGAACTTAAGCTAAAAGAATCCTTTAGGAGTCAGGAATCGCGGGAAGAACTAAAAGCCATAAATGAAATCGATAGAAACCCAAAGTATTCTTCTCCTATGCCAAATCAAAATCGAGAACAACGTCCAGTATTGGGCCCCTACTTAAACAAGATGGGTCCTACACAGATGACAGCAAGGAAATGAGTGAGCTACTCAAGTCCCATATGACTCAGTTTTTAGCAAGCCGCTAACCAGACTGAGAGTCGAAGATCAAAATGAATTTTTTATGAGGAGAGCCACAAAATTTGATTAACACAAGCCTATCCGACGTTATCCTGACGCCAAAGACTTTGAACAGGCGATAAATGACATGCCCATGCACTCTGCCCCAGGGCCAGACTCATGGAACTCTGTGTTCATCAAGAACTGCAAGAAGCCCCTATCACGAGCCTTTTCCATCCTATGGAGAGGGAGCATGGACACGGGGGTCGTCCCACGTTACTAAAAACAACAGACATAGCCCCACTCCACAAAGGGGCAGTAAAGCAACAGCAAAGAACTACAGACCAATAGCACTAACATGCCATACATAAAAATCTTTGAAAGGTCCTAAGAAGCAAGATCACCACCCATCTAAAAAACCCATCAGTTACACAACCCAGGGCAACATGGGTTTAGAACAGGTCGCTCTGTCTGTCTCAACTATTGGATCACTACGACAAGGTCCTAAATGCACTAGAAGACAAAAAGAATGCAGATGTAATATATACAGACTTTGCAAAAGCCTTCGACAAGTGTGAGCATGGCGTAATAGCGCACAAAATGCGTGCTAAAGGAATAACAGGAAAAGTCGGTCGATGGATCTATAATTTCCTCACTAACAGAACACAGAGAGTAGTCGTCAACAGAGTAAAGTCCGAGGCAGCTACGGTGAAAAGCTCTGTTCCACAAGCACAGTACTCGCTCCCATCTTGTTCCTCATCCTCATATCCGACATAGACAAGGATGTCAGCCACAGCACCGTGTCTTCCTTTGCAGATGACACCCGAATCTGCATGACAGTGTCTTCCATTGCAGACACTGCAAAGCTCCAGGCGGACATCAACCAAATCTTTCAGTGGGCTGCAGAAAACAATATGAAGTTCAACGATGAGAAATTTCAATTACTCAGATATGGTTAAACATGAGGAAATTAAATCTTCATCAGAGTACAAAACAAATTCTGGCCACAAAATAGAGCGAAACACCAACGTCAAAGACCTGGGAGTGATCATGTCGGAGGATCTCACCTTCAAGGACCATAACATTGTATCAATCGCATCTGCTAGAAAAATGACAGGATGGATAATGAGAACCTTCAAAACTAGGGAGGCCAAGCCCATGATGACACTCTTCAGGTCACTTGTTCTATCTAGGCTGGAATATTGCTGCACACTAACAGCACCTTTCAAGGCAGGTGAAATTGCCGACCTAGAAATGTACAGAGAACTTTCACGGCGCGCATAACGGAGATAAAACACCTCAATTATTGGGAGCGCTTGAGGTTCCTAAACCTGTATTCCCCGGAACGCAGGGGGGGAGAGATACATGATTATATACACCTGGAAAACCCTAGAGGGACTAGTACCGAACTTCCCACACGAAAATCACTCACTACGAAAGCAAAAGACTTGGCAGACGATGCCCCATCCCCCAATGAAAAGCAGGGGTGTCCACTAGCACTTTAAGAGACCATACAATAAGTGTCAGGGGCCCGAGACTGTTCAACTGCCTCCCAGCACACATAAGGGGGATTACCAACAGACCCCTGGCAGTCTTTAAGCTGGCACTGGACAAGCACCTAAAGTCAGTTCCGGATCAGTCGGGCTGTGGCTCGTACGTTGGTTTGCGTGCAGCCAGCAGCAACAGCCTGGTTGATCAGGCTCTGATCCACCAGGAGGCCTGGTCACAGACCGGGCCGCGGGGGCGTTGACCCCCGGAACTCTCTCCAGGTAAACTCCAGGTATACCTACAACATCCTCAGATTTATAAGAAACATACCAATGAATAATTATATAGAATATGCTTAATTTCCTAAGAACTACCAAAAAACATATATATCAATATTTACTATGTTTGTGTGGTAGTGTGGACAGTGGCGTCTGAGAGAACTTTGTGTGGATTCAATCTCACATTAGTCTTTAGATGCATGATATAACTGATATATATATATATATATATTATATATATATATATAATATATATATATATATATATATATATAATATATATATATATATATATATATATATATATATATGCCTTCAAAGAGGAATTAGATTACAATCGTGGGCTGTCAGTCAGCAGTTTACTAACAATAACACGAAAAAAACTTCAACTGAACTTTATGGATCTAAGACTCAGGGAGACTGAAACAAGTCAGTCCATCTATCATCATTCCATCATGCAGGAGGAGCCACATGTCTATGGTGAGTCCAACAAGATAAGCAGACTCTTGGATGTCACTACCGCCCGGTTCCGGCTGGGTTACAAGTATCTTTGGCAGGTTAAATCACCACCACCAGATGTAGACCAAACGAAATGTAAACTTTGCCAGATGGACTATTGTCACACCTTGCGTCATTATGTACTGGAGTGTGATCAAATTAATAAATTCAGATATAATTCACCCAGAAATGTTCAAGAAATGTTCAAGTGCTTTATCCACAGTGGTACATTACAGACCATTCTGTAAAAATACCCTGACTTTGCTCACTGTAAATAAAGCATTATAACTTTGTGTGTGTGTGTGTGTGTGTGTGTGTGTGTGTGTGTTCACCTAGTTGTGTTCACCTAGTTGTGGTTGCAGGGGTCGATTCACAGCACCTTGCCCCGTCTCTTCACTGGTCGCTACAAGGCCGCTCTTCCTGCTCCATGAGTTTACATGGGGTTTACCTGGAGAGAGTTCCGGGGGTCAACGCCCCCGCAGCCCGGTCTGTGACCAGGCCTCCTGGTGGATCAGAGCCTGATCAACCAGGCTGTTACTGCTGGATGCACGCAATCCAACGTACGAGCCACAGCCCGGCTGGTCAGGTACCGACTTTAGGTGCTTGTCCAGTGCCAGCTTGAAGACTGCCAGGGGTCTATTGGTAATCCCTCTTATGTATGCTGGGAAGCAGTTAAACAGTCTCGGGCCCCTGACACTTATTGTATTGTCTCTTTCCATGCTAGTGACACCCCTGCTTTTCGTTGGGGGGATGTTGCATTGTCTGCCGAGTCTTTTAATTCGTAGTGAGTGATTTTCGTGTGCAAGTTCGGTACTAGTCCCTCTAGGATTTTCCAGGTGTATATAATCATGTATCTCTCCCGCCTGCGTTCCAGGGAGTACAGGTTCAGAAACTTCAAGCGCTCCCAGTAATTGAGGTGTTTTATCTCCGTTATGCGCGCTGTGAAGGTTCTCTGTACATTTTCTAGGTCAGCAATTTCACCTGCCTTGAAAGGTGCTGTTAAGAACATAAGAACATAAGAAAGAAGGAACACTGCAGCAGGCCTACTGGCCCATGCGAGGCAGGTCCAAGTCTCCTACCGGCTTAAGCCAATGCCCCAACCTAGTCAGGTCAGGTCACATTCGCTTAAGGAAGGAAGACGGCAACTGACCTAGTAGCACAAGCTAGTCAGGTCCAACTCAGACCCACCCACACCCACTCATGTATTTATCTAACCTATTTTTTAAACTACACAACGTTTTAGCCTCTATAACTGTACTCGGGAGTTTGTTCCACTCATCCACAACTCTATTACCAAACCAGTGCTTTCCTATATCCTTCCTGAATCTGAATTTTTCAACTTAAAATCATTGCTACGAGCCCTGTCTAGGCTAAATATTTTCAGCCCGTTATTTATATCCCCTTTATTTATTCCTGTCTTCCATTTATACACCTAAGTCATATCCCCCCTAATTCTACGCCTTTCTAGAGAGTGCAGATTCAGGGCCCTCAGTCTATCCTCATAGGGAAGATTTCTGATTCATGGGATCAACTTTCTCATCCTCCTTTGTATGTTTCCCAGAGCATTTATATCCAATCTGTAATACAGTGACCAAAACTGCGCAGTATAATCTAAATGAGTTGAAGAAAAACCTGAGGACTCCTATTATTTATGCTTCTTGATATGAAGCCAAGGATTCTGTTAGCTTTATTGCGAACACTTATGCACTGTTTCTTGGTATGCAGCAATATTCCAGCCTAGATAGAACAAGCGACCTGAAGAGTGTCATCATGGGCTTGGCCTCCCTAGTTTTGAAGGCTCTCATTATCCATCCTGTCATTTTTCTAGCAGATGCGATGAGCTTTATCATACCTCTTCTTAAAGCTGTCTTCAAGCAGGCACTGGACAAGTACCTAAAGTCGGTACCTGACCAGCCGGGCTGTGGCTCGTACGTTGGATTGCGCGCAGCCAGCAGTAACAGCCTGGTTGATCAGGCTCTGAACCACCAGGAGGCCTGGTCACAGACCGGGCCGCGGGGGCGTTGACCCCCGGAACTATCTCCAGGTAAACTACAGGTATGTATGGATTCTGCCTCCACTACATCGCTTCTCAGACTATTCCACTTCCTGACAACTCTGTGGCTGAAGAAATACTTCCTAACATCCCTCTGATTCATCTGTGTCTTCAACTTCCAACTGTGTCCCCTTATTACTGTTTCCAATTTCTGGAACATCCTGTCTTTGTCCACCTTGTAAATTCCTCTCAGTATTTTGTATGTCGTTATCATGTCCCCCCTATCTCTCCTGTCCTCCAATGTTGTCAGGTTGATTTCCCTTTACCTCTCTTCGTAGGACATACCTCTTAGCTCTAGGACTAGTCTTGTTGCAAACCTTTGCACTTTCTCTAGTTTCTTTACGTGCTTGGCTAGATGTGGGTTCCAAACTGGTGCCGCATACTCCAATATGGGCCTAACGTACACGGTGTACAGGGTCCTGAACGATTCCTCATTAAGGTGTCAGAATGCTGTTCTAAGGTTTGCTAGGCACCCATATGCTGCAGCCGTTATTTGGTTGATGTGCGCTTCAGATGTGCCTGGTGTTATACTCACCCCAAGATCTTTTTCCTTGAGTGAGGTTTGTAATCTCTGGCCCCCTAGACTGTACTCCGTCTGCGGTCTTCTTTGCCCTTCCCCAATCTTCATGACTTTGCACTTGGTGGGATTGAACTCCAGGAGCCAATTGCTGGACCAGGTCTGCAGCCTGTCCAGATCCCTTTGTAGTTCTGCCTGGTCTTCGATCGAGTGAATTCTTCTCATCAACTTCACGTCATCTACAAACAGGGACACCTCAGAGTCTATTCCTTCCGTCATGTCGTTCACAAAATACCAGAAACAGCACTGGTCCTAGGATTGACCTCTGTGGGACCCCGCTGGTCACAGGTGCCCACTCTGACACCTCGCCACGTACCATGACTCACTGCTGTCTTCCTGACAAGTATTCCCTGATCCATTGTAGTACCTTCCCTGTTATCCCTGCTTGGTCCTCCTTCTTGCAGTCCAAGAATATGCAATCCGCCCACCCCTCTCTCTCTCTTGTCATACTGCTGTCACCATGTCATAGAACTCCAGTAGGTTTGTGACACAGGATTTCCCGTCCCTGAAACCATGTTGGCTGCAGTTGATGAGATCATTCCTTTCTAGGTGTTCCACCACTCTTCTCCTGATAATCTTCTCCATGATTTTGCATACTATACATGTCAGTGACACTGGTCTGTAGTTCAGTGCTTCATGTCTGTCTCCTTTTTTAAAGATTGGGACTACATTTGCTGTCTTCCATGCCTCAGGCAATCTCCCTGTTTCGATAGATGTATTGAATATTGTTGTTAGGGGTACACATAGCACCTCTGCTCCCTCTCTCAGGACCTATGGGGAGATGTTATCTGGCCCCATTGCCTTTGAGATATATAGCTCACTCAGAAGCCTCTTCACTTCTTCCTCGGTTGTGTACACTGTGTCCAGTACTTGGTGGTGTGCCCCACCTCTCTGTCTTTCTGGAGTCCCTTCTTTCTCCTCTGTGAACACTTCTTCGAATCTCTTGTGTGTGTGTGTGTGTGTGTGTGTGTGTGTGTGTGTGTGTGTGTGTGTGTGTGTGTGTGTGTGTGTGTAACCAAATTAATGTGTGCATAAATAACTCTTTACCATAGTGACCGGATATAAACATGTAAATAGTTCATTACCTTTGTACCTTCTTCAGCTATCAAAACTTTGCGGTCCAGTCCCTGGACCCATTATGTACCTCTGTATCTTTTGACTATCGCCTGTAGGGTGGGTATGAGGTGCATAATAAAGATGTTGAAACATGACTCACGAAAACGTAAGACACGATTTTCAAA